>OU452246.1:26170000-26800000 GCA_911728495.1 Furcula furcula
TTTTTCTTCAATAAGTCAGTTAATCCCAGCAGGTACCCACCACACACACCATTTAATTATAAAAAGGGCCTCTACGTGTTGGATTCGTCCCCACGCAAGCCTCTTAAAAGACCGGGTAAATCCCGTGAAACAAAATACATGAAAATAATAATAATAATAATAATACCAGCCCTTGTTTATGTCCCACTGCTGGGCACGGGCCTCCCCTCAAGATGAGGGGGCTTAGGCCATAGTCCACCACGCTGACCAAGTGCGGGTTGGCGGACTTCACACGTCATTCGAGAGCTAGTTAGGCTTTCTCAGACATGCAGGTTTCATCACGATGTTTTCCTTCACCGAAAGCTAGTAACAATCGCACAAAGACGATTCGCACATGATTCATTGAAGAAATCAGAGGTGCGAGCCGGGGTTCGAACCTGCGCACCTTGTTTCTAAGGCAAGCGCTCGCCCACTGAGCTGTTGCCGCATATTACCGCTGTTATTATGTAAATAAAAGTAATTATAAAACTTTTCTAAAGAAAATCAGGTTCATGTTATGCTATCTTCTTTAAATATTTACACGAATTGCCGCAAAAATGAACGCTGTAGCACTGCGATAGAGTTGTCTTTTACTTGATTTACTTGTTATATACACGATTTATTTTTAAAAATTCTATTTGGTGAACGAGTTTTGATAAAATATGTCACTGGCAGTCTTAACACGTGTGGTGGGGAAATACTACCAGTTTTACCTAACTCAAACTCAATAAAAACTATTAAAAAAAAATTGAACCGACTTCCATATCACTGAAAAGTATAAAATAATTTAAATATTATAGAAGTTGGTTTTAGCGTACCTGCTGTGTATAATTGGCACCAACTTCAATAACATTTAAATTATTTTATTCTTTTCAGTGATATTGAAGTCGGTTCAATTTTTTTTTAAAAAGATTTAATTTTAAACTTTTTAGTGATATTTTCATATATAAAGATTGAACCATCGAAGACCGTAAAATTATCTAGGTAGGTTATGATCACATTATCGTCTACATAGTTTTACATAATTCATGTTTCTTCAGAAAAAATATCCGGTCATAATGAAATTTGCATGGAATCATCATAGTAGTTTACTCTCTCGAATAAAAAAAGAATTATCGAAATCGGGTCATAATTGTCAGAGCAATGTGATGGAGAACATCAGTTTTATGGTTTTTACCAGATAAATTCCTCCTCATCGTTCATGGTCCTCCAGGAATTTCTTATCCGGTTGTGATAAATTTCATACAGATTCATTACAGTGGTTTCTTCTTTCGAATAAAAAAAGAATCATTGAAATTGGTAAATATTTGCCAGAGTTATGACCATTTTTGTCCTTAAAAAGCGACATAAAGTCATATATATAGGCTTTCCTGCAAGTTTCCTGCGCAGTCACCATCATTGTTTTTTCAGGAACTACTTATTCGGAAGCAATATTTTTTTTATGGGACCCAACTAACGGATTAAAGAATGGATGGAAGAAAGATTTTTGCAAATCGGTCATAATTGCCAGAGTTATGCGCGAACATACATAGAATATATATATATATATATACAGATGACTTGAGAACCTCCTCCTTTTTTTGAAGTCGGTTAAAAATAGTTTATTTCAAATAGGCTTAACGCTAGCACTTTTGAATAGTCATGTTTTTTTTTAATAAAGCTACCACCGGATCACAATGCGGCCTCAACTGAGAAGATCCGGCAAGAAACTCAGCGGGCTTATAATTTTATCACGTTTTTTTAAATAGTGTGTTATGTTACAATTAGATCAGAGCGACAGTGTGTTTTGCCGTTCAGAAGATCAAATGAGACCGATAATAATAATAAAATACGACGAAAGTACAACAAACTAAAAAGCTAAAGGGATAGTAGTCGGAGCAGTCCCCCCAAGCTTATTCCCAACCTATTCCACAATTATATATAATTGTGGAATAGGTTGGGCTATATGGCGGTAATGTATTCATTGTGTTATATATGTTTATAGTGTTAATGTACCAGGGACATTACTATCATAAAGGTAGGGCATAAAAATAAGTCAAAAAAGACAGTTTGTCTGTCCGACAGTAAAGTATGTTAGTCTTACCCCACCTTACCTTAATAATATTATTATACGTAATATATGCTTATTGTGTCGTTAATATATTATTTATTGTTTGTCTACATTGTTTTCACTCTGTATTATTACTGTGCACTACACTACAGTTTTAGTTTAGTTTAGCTCCTTTTACAAAGGTTGTCTGGAAGAGATCGCTTTGAGCGATAAGACCGCCTTTGCTCACATTAATATTTATGTTAGTGTTTCTTGTACTGTTCTACAAAATATGTACAATAAAGAATTTATCTATCTATCTTCTTATATATAAAAATAATGTATCACAGTGTTGGTGGTCATTATTAATGTAAAAAATCGCGGGCGGGTCAGCTAGTATCCTATAGATTTCTATTACGTTACGGTGTATACAAAGCCTAAACGAACCACAAAATTCCCGTTAAAAACTTGATGTCTCTTCACAACATGCTGCTGTGGCATTGGTTGTTGAAAGTAATGCATAAATTTATTTAAATTGCCCATTCGATTTACAACTTTACGATAGCAATATAAAGTTTCCATTTGTCTGCAAATTGTTGGTATAAAATTGATTTCAAGTGCTTTTCGTCAACGGTAGTTAATTCCCTTAGTTTTGTCTCTCTTACTAAGTTTATGTGGCAGCGTTCTCGTCTCTATGTGTTGTAACAAATACCAAGTATTTAGGCCGGCCATAGCGAGCAAAATTTTCTTTCATTACCAATGGTAAATACTCAGTCTTTTAGATACGCACAAAGCCGACAAAGAAATATTTTTTTTAAAGGAGTATGTCTCACTACTGTAGGGCCAATTTAGTAGCTCACATTTCAGTTTCTTTGGTCTGTCTATTCCTTTTGTTATTATTACAGTAAATATGTAATCGTAATTGAAAAAAGTTAAGCAATTTGCAGTTCCAACTACGAAAAAAATATTTTATGCCCGCCGTTACAAGGTTACATTGTTACATTTTGATGAAGTGTCAAATGTGATCTTTTAAATTGGCCCAACTTTACGATAAAATTACTGATAGGTAAGTTGTTTGTATGTGTACTAAAGTATATAGGTGGCAGAGCAAAATGTTCCCAAAGCTCACTCTATATTTCATTCTCTTTGTGTTGAATGTAAAGTCTAGATTGACAATAAAACATGCTTCTATACAAATCGTACTTTAAT
This sequence comes from Furcula furcula, assembly GCA_911728495.1. NCBI lineage: Eukaryota > Metazoa > Arthropoda > Insecta > Lepidoptera > Notodontidae > Furcula > Furcula furcula. Next base: position 26,173,257 of record OU452246.1, read on the forward strand.
AGCTCCCCATTAATTTAACATAAACTATCGTGGGACGCTTTACATTAATGCTGCCTTAAAGAAGACCACAATCAAAGACATTTAATGGAAATTAATTTAATTAGGCCAAGTTCGAGTGACTTTGGATTTCTGTGTTGTTTTAGCAAGTATCGTTAAAAGTGCTGGCAGCTAGTTCATCCCTTTTGCTGCCTAAAAAGCGATAATTCTAGAATGCCCGTTCCCTTGTTGTGACAAACTAGTACACTTCCAACCGTGGCGCAGCTGATGATTAATTCAGGATGGAAATCACGTCGTGGCTACTAGGCGCTACACAAAATAACGGATGATCAACTTAATTATTAATAACGCTAGTGAACCCGCACCCGTTACGCACGGCTGTAATTTAGAAGACTCGATTGCAAGAATATTTTTTTCTACTTATAAAAAAGTTAATTAGGTTTTTTTATATACATAAACCTTGAGTGAAAAATTATCTAACCAATATTGAAAACAAACTGCTTAACAATCCGTTTCGTGGTAAGAAAAGTTAGCGGATATACAGACAGATAGACGCAGAAAGTGACTTTGTTTTATACTATGTGTAGATGATCCTACTTAAAAATTAATATGGTTTACATATTGATTTTTGATATTTACGTGAATATTACATATTGATAATCATATTCAATTTACGGATTATACAGCGGTTTATTTTTGACTAGCTGACCCACGCAGCTCCGCTCGCGCTGTGTTTACGTTTACTAAACTTTCAATAATATACATTCGTATCGAATACATAACCTCCTTTTTTAAAGTCGGTTAAAAACTTGGAACCACTTTGTACTTGCCCTCCGAAGCACGGAGACGTTTAGTTCAAATGGCGTTAAACGGTCACCCATCTATTTAATGACCTTACCTAACGTTGCTTAACCTGATCGATTTCCAAACATTGTTAACAACTGTATAAGAGTGTTCCCTTACAAATATTTATTATAATTATAAAGAAAAAATTATAAAATCGGACCAAGCGTATAACCAAGTACCCATTTTGAATTTAATCCCCTCTCCCAAAAGAACCGTGCTAGATTACGGGATAAAAAGTATCCTATGTCCTACCTCGTAGTAAGATCTCAAATCATGCCAAGTTTCGTTTCAATCCATCCAGTAGTTTCGGCGTGATGCTCAGCCGAGATACAGACAGACAGACAGACAGACAGACAGACAGACAGACAAAAATTAAATAAACTATTTTTCAAAAAATAAAAACCGACTTCAAAGTAAATTATCTAAAAAGCATTAAATAACGAAAATATATAGAAGTCGGTGCTAGCACATCATGTTAACTAACACTGGTCCCGATGGCTTTACTGCAGACATTTGTGTAGCAGTTATTCAGGAGAGCCCGGAAATATATTTGGCCCTGATAAACAAATGTCTGCAGCTATCCCACTTTCCCGTCCCGTGGAAGGAGGCCTCGGTGATAGTGCTCAGGAAGCCGGGGAAGGAGAACTACCACCAGGCAAAATCGTACCGCCCAATCGGCCTACTGCCTGTGCTGGGCAAAATCATGGAGAAAATGCTGGTCAAAAGGATAAAATGGCATTTAATGCCAATTTTTTTTTTTTTTTTTTTTTTTTTTTTTTTTTTTTTTTTTTTTTTTTTTTGACGCGGGGGAAATCTTCGAAAGATCCCCGGGAGCTGTGGGGCTCGACCGGGGTATGTGGGATTCTTACCCACTAAAACCCCCGCGGCTGTCGCATCGGCACATGAGAGGGGGGACCCCAGGGCTCTCCGGTGGGATCTGCACCAGGGGCCCCTCAGTGCCTTGCCTTTGAGCCCGCCGCCGGGGGGCGCATTGTAGCCCCCCGGGAACCAGTCACGGTGCTCACGGGGACGGGGGTCGCAACCCCGCCGCCGTCCTCCTCGGAGTCGCCGCCGTACTCAATGGACGCTCAAGGGGCCCACACCCCGAGCGTCCAGCGACTCCGAAGGGCATTTAATGCCAAAGTCTAACCCAAGACAGTACGGATTTACTCCACAGCGTAGCACCGAAGACGCCCTTTACGATCTGATCCATCAAATAAAAGACAACTTACGTAAGAAATTAATAAACGTCATGGTATCTTTAGATATTGAAGGGGCGTTCGACGGTGCCTGGTGGCCGGCCATCAAAAACCAGCTGTCCGAAAAGGGGTGCCCGCAGAACCTCAGAAAGCTTATAATTAGTTACTTTGCCGACCGTAAAGTGATGGTAAGGTATGCTGGGAGAGAGTGCCAAAAGACAACCACGAAGGGATGCATCCAGGGTTCTATCGGAGGCCCGACCTTCTGGAACGTTTTACTGGACCCTCTATTAGACGAATTAGAACAACATGGAGTATACTGCCAAGCGTTTGCCGACGACGTCGTACTGATATTCTCCGGAAATACCGCTCTAGAAATAGAAGTAAAAGCTAACCAGACTCTCGCGCGTGTGGAGGCGTGGGGTGTCAAGAACAAATTAAAATTTGCTGCTCACAAGACCTACGCTATGGTAATCACCAACAAACTGAAATATGACACCCCACGAATCCACATGGGCGGGACGGACGTGAAAATGGCAGAACATATAAAAATACTGGGCCTTATCATAGATAATAAGCTATTATTTAATAAGCACGTCAGTCATGTCTGCAATAAAGCTGCAAACATCTTTAAACAGCTAAGTCGCGCCGCAAGAATTTCTTGGGGCCTTAATCCGGAGATTATCAGGACGATGTACGTGGCCGTGGTAGAACCCATTATTTTATACGGAGCTAGTGTGTGGGCGCCGGCCACCAACAAGTGGTTGGTGCAAAAACAGTTAAACGCAATACAGCGGGGCTTTGCCCAGAGGATCCTTAAAGCCTACAGGACGGTATCACTTAACTCAGCCCTGATATTGTCTGGCCTCCTCCCTCTTGATATGCGGGTAAGAGAAGCAGCATCGCTATATGAAGCAAAAAGAGGGAAACCTCAGACAATCCTGGGTGATCGACGAATAGAGGAGAAAGTGTATTACCTACGAGTGCCACACCCAGCCCGGCAGATGAAACTGGACTTCGTGTGCCTGGAAGATATGCGGCCCGAAACCCTTGCAGACCATCGGGTTACTGGACCATACATTTTCACTGATGGCAGTAAAATCGATGGGAAGGTGGGGGCTGCTCTCTCCTATTGGCGGAGTGGAACGGAGATACGCAGCAAAAAATACAGACTAGAGTCCTATTGCACAGTTTTTCAGGCCGAAATGTTCGCGCTTACCAAGGCCATTGATATTGCACTGGAAGGCGAGGACGAAACGACAAATATCTTTAGCGACTCCAGATCAGCTCTGGAAACGCTGTGTGACTCCGAATCACTCCATCCATTAGCACACGAAGTCAGAAAGAAAATCGCGGAAAAAGGTACTGGGACCGGGGGACCAAGGCTGTTCTGGGTGAGGGCTCACGTTGGGGTGGAGGGGAATGAACGCGCAGACATGCTGGCGAAAGAGGCAGCGTTGAAAAAGAGGTCTGCGCCAGACTACGGACGTTGCCCCTTGTCCTTCATAAAAAAGGCAATCAGGGAAGAGACCATAAAAGAATGGGGGCAAAGGTACTCAAGCGGTGAGACCGCATCAACCACCAAACTCTTCCTCCCCAACGTAGAGGGTGCATACAGGACAGTCAGGAAATTGAAATTAAATCCCTTGCGCGTGCAAGCGCTCACAGGACACGGAGGATTTGGGCACTACCTGTACAGGTTTAAATGCAAAAACGACCCGGCATGCATATGTGATCCTGACGTGGAGGAGACACTGGCGCATCTAGCACTGGATTGTCCGGCCAATTTAAAAAGTAAACAAGAATTGGAGGCACTTTTGGGAATGGAATTAAAAAGGGAGAATTTAGCCGAAGTCATGAGTGAGCGGATGGAGGAATTATTAAAGTATTTAGAAGGCATTACAATTATAGCGCGAAATAGAAATAAAACAGTTGACACTTAAAAAGAAAGAAATAATAATAATAATATATATATAATAAATACAAGTACACACGTGAACACAGCAAAATACACAAGGAGACTACATGAAATAAAATAAAGCAAGAAATGTATATAAACTAATATATATAGCATATATTATACTTATATACGATAATATACGGAACAGAGGAAAAATTAATAAATAAATATCTGATGATCACCAATTGAAAAGTAGAGATACAAAAGCGACAACTTTCGTAAGAAGTGAATAAACAGGAAAAATAGTACAGAAGGAAACACCAAAAAATAAAAAATAATGTTAATCCACAAACATACGAACTGATAATACGAAACTCACCATGTTTCCCAGACATGTCTTAAAAAGGTCTCTGACAGTAGTCAGAGGTTCAACTTAGAACTATAAAAAAAAAAAAAAAAAAAAAAAAAAACACTAGCACCAGCTGACACCGACTTCAATATATTTTTGTTATTTAATGCTTTTTAGATAATTTACTTTGAAGTCGGTTTTTATTTTTTGAAAAATAGTTTATTTAACACTTTTTAGTGACTTTTACTTTAGCAAAATAGGTATCAGCATTATCACGCAACTCGAACGTCTACGTTACAGTAACTTACTAAAAACATAAAAAGTTTATATCTCTTAAACTACTGGACCGATTTTGATGAAACTTATACTCTACCCTAAGTTGAAAAATACTCAAACTATAGCAAAAAGAATTTTCGAAATCGGCCATTTAGTTTCTGAGAAATCCGCAGACAAACCTACATACATACATACATACTTACATACATACGACGCGTATGTATGTAATATTAATAAAAATGCGTAATATTAATATATGTTAGTCTATGTGGGCTTCTAAACAAATTTACCAAATTTCACGAGTGTATGTATGTATGTATGTATGTATGTATGTAGGTTTGTCCGCGGATTTCTCAGATACTACAAGTCCGATTTCGAAAATTCTTTTTGCAATAGTTAGAGTATTTTTCAACTTAGGGTAGAGTACAAGTTTCATCAAAATTGGTCCAGTAGTTTAAGAGATATAAACTTTTTATGTTTTCAGTAAGTTACTGTAATGTAGACGTTCGAGTTGCGTGATAGTGCTGATACCTATCTTGGTAAAATAAGTCACTAAAAAGTGTTAAATAAACTATTTTTTTAAAAATAAAAACCGACTTCAAAGTAAATTATCTAAAAAGCATAAAATAACGAAAATATTATTGAAGTTGGTGCAGAATATACACAGCAGGTACGCTAACACCAACTTCAATAATATTTTCGTTATTTTATGCTTTTTAGATAATTTACTTTGAAGTCGGTTTTTATTTTTTAAAAAATAGTTTATTTTATACTAGCAAGGTGGCATGCAAGTATTCGGCCCGCCTGATTGTAAGCTGTCACCGCAGCCTGCTACAACGCAACACCAGAAGAATCACTAGCGCGTAACCAACCCTTAAGACATAAGATATTAAGTAATTTGAGTCCGGTAATTTAACTAGCTACCAGCACCCTTCACACCGCAGAATATCTGACACTGCGGTGGTACCTACCTGGACGGTTCCTTGCACAAGAAACCTACCACCTTTTTTTTCACGGGGGAAACCTTCATGAGCTGTGGGGCTCAACCAGGGTATGTGGGATTCTTACCCACTTAAACCCCTGCGGCTGTCCGGTGGGATCTGCACCAGAGAACCCTAAGTGCCTTGTCTTTGAGTTCGCCGTAGGGGGGCGCACTGTAGCCTCCCGGGGACCAGTCACGGTGCTCACGGGCACGGGGGTCGCCACCCCACCGCTGTCCTCCTCAGGGTCGCCGCCTCGGAGTCCTAGGGCCCAGACCCCGAACGTACAGCTACTCCCAAGGAAGCACCCTACCACCTAGTAAAGTTTCATTTTCAAAGTAAAAATGGTTTGTTGTATGGAGCCAAAGTTTAATGGTTGTAATTCGTTTGCGAGAATGACGTCACTGCTGTCGGGGTACGTCAATCATTTTAAAAGTAAGGTGGGGCGGTGACGTCATACAAGTCAGGTTGTAGCTACTAAAGCCGCGTCCGCTGCGCCATGTTTTGAACAGAACATTGTTTAGTGAACTTTGAACATCGAACATTTCCCGTCCGCTGCGACATGTTTTGAACAGAACATTGTTTAGTGAACTTTGAACATCGAACATTTCCCGTCCGCTGCGAACAGGTTTTGAACAGAACATTGTTTAGTGAACTATGAACATCGAACATTTCCCGTCCGCTGCGACGTGTTCAATGTTCAGTGAACATCCCATTTGAAAAATGAGCTCCGACGAAGAGGACGTGAACGTTGTTTTGTTATATTATCTAATGTACTTACTTAGATTAAGAAAAAAAAAATGTTTTCTTCTCGTCTCGCTAGCTTATTGTTTAATTGTATTTTTTTATTTTAATTCTATTCAAAAAATAAAGATTCTTTATCAAACCAAACCACATAAAGCGCGCAAAAAAAAACTCTCTTCACACCATAGCACAGCAATGTTTACGCACAGCTGCCTACTTACCTACTAATATATAGGTAAAGTTAGACAGACCAAAATATGGCTAATTTCAAATAGTCCCTTGTGGAATCAAGACTAGCCGATCGTAATGTATAAACGATAAATACAGATATTAAGGTTCCTACATATCATTTAGATTTCTCCAGGGACTATCGCCACCGAAAACATAATAGTGCTAGCGCTCTGAAGGCCAATGATGTGCTCTAGGGAACTCGGCACAGCATATTGACGTTTCATTTTAGGACCTTGTAAATTTAGGAAAAAGAAAATCTTTTTTTTTTGTCGTATGGTTAGTGGCCAACCTGGTGTCAGAGTTTTCAAGCTGTCCTTTAGGCCCCTGACTTAGATTAACGACTGCTTTCTAGATTACAATAACCAGAACGTAACCCTCCGAAGCACAGACACGCTCAGTTCAAATGCCATTAAACGGTCACCCATCTAAGGACTGACCTTGCCTAACGTTGCTTACACAACTTATCGTTTACCGAACAGTGGTTAGTGGCTATGAGCGTCTATAAAGCGCTTATAAAATCTTTGTATATATGATTCTTCTGTACGCGTGTTGAAACTGAACTCTTCCTGAATGGCTGGACCAATTTAGTTGTTTTTTTTTTGTTTTTTTTTTTTTGAGTGGGTATTTTAGATTCACAATTGTACCTCTGCAATCGGGTTTTAGGTATAATTTTCAGGGCAGGACAACGTCTGTTTGGCCAGCTAGTAGTTACTAAGCTTATATTAAAAAATATATTTCAGTAAATAACTATATAAGTCCTATATTGGAAAAAGAGTATTTTATTTGAAATTATATCACTAGTGAATATTTAATTTATCTGACACTTTTATTTTATTTTATGGAAATTAGGACATGGTGTGATTCATTTTTTTAGACATTACGAATAAATGATTAAAGGTGTATTTTAATGAAGTTAAAAATGTAATGACAATTAACATTTGCATGCCATAATAATGGCGAAATGTGTTAGCACGCAGAAACATTATAATTACCATCTCATGTACCATATTTTTGGCAAATAAATGTAATCTTATAAATATCATTGGATATTTTATACAATAGATATACCATTAGCGCACGACAAGTGAAACAACGAAGTTCACCCAAATTGGGTGAACTAGCAGTAAGTCACTCGTTCGGTAAAATGTAACGAACGTGACGTGTACCTTTAAAAACCAAGTAAAACGCCTTCATGTGTATAAAATGCACAAAGTATACAAGGCAAGGATATCATACCTTAACTATTTATGAGAAAATATTTTAATTACATGAGCTACACGCATTAGTAGGGGATATAACATAATATCTATGGTTTATAATATCATTGATTGTTATAGACACATTTAATAAAAAAAAACCTTCTATAAATGGTTAATTATATCCCATTTCTAGATTTCGCATCTTCTTATCACGCCTGTCCCAATTTTGTTCGCAAAAAACACCATCACTCCGTAAGTATTAAAAAAGGTATACTGCTAAAAGTCATTGCTAAATTCTTCGTCGTACCTAAAGGTATAGTAATCAACTGTCTTAAAATAGGACAATGTGTACGAACACATCAAAGTTATTATGGTAACATGAAAGGCACCTTCATGGTGTTATTACGGTATTAGCGTCTATTGAAGTTTCAAACATATTAGCCGATGGATGGCTGAAGGAAACAAATAGTAAATTGTTGCTTTGAGTTAAAGTTTCAACTTATTATTAAATCTACTTGTTTATTTACAAGAAATGATATCTACACATATTTAAAGACTATTTCTATTTTTGGAACAAATATTAAATATATTCCTCTATTATAAGATAGAACGGTGTTATTAAAAATATTCATCATCATTAGCAGCCGATGGACGTCCACTGCTGAACAGAGGCCTCCCCCTTAGAAGGGAGGGGTTGCCATAATCCCCACGCTTGGCGGCTTGTGGATCGCAGTATATGTGGAAGATAAATCCAAAAGAAAGACGCTGATGCCCGTCTTCCTGTTCTCGTTTAGTCGCCTCTTACGACACCTAACGAGAGGAGATGGGGGAAACTATTCAAACCCGACACCCCACGGTAAAATATTAATGACAGAAATTTAAACCTATGTAATGTATACCACATACTCAAAATCGTATCGGTATGTCATAGTCAACCCTACCAATTGTCTGGCTGGCCACTGGTCAGCCATTACTACGGTGTTCATAGGTACATTTATTGCTACAATTTTGATCTTGTAAAGAAAAACCGTGTAACTATTATGTAAGTACCCATTATATGAACAAAATTGTATTAGTACCATATTATTATTATTAAACCTTTATTGCAGGCAACTATGGCCCATAGAAACAAATATCATAAAGACTAACATACATATTAAATTATATAATACTAATTAGTGACACGGAGAGTCGTTGTGTCGCGCACGGTGTCATGTAGCCGACCTCTGAAGCGGCGAAACACGACACCATTCGGCCAAAATTCCTCCTTCGTGAAGGTCGATAGATGGGCGATAGATATCACACCCATTGTTACTAAATACTCGTACAGTCATCAAAATCTCATACTAACCATCTTTTTACACTTGTATTTGCAGATATAGTGAATTTGAATTATAAAAATGAATGTAAAGTTAGAATTAAATTCAATGTGTAGAATTTCTTCTTTGATGACAATACAATTTTTCTGTTATTTTTTTTATACACACCATAACTATAGAAACTAAAAGCAGTGTTCTAAATCGATGTCTTGCATACCAAAGTTATACTCTACCTACCTTTTTTTTTTTTTGGACGGGGTGGAAATCTTCGAAAGCTCCCCGGGAGCTGTGGGGCTCGACCGGGGTATGTGGGATTCTTACCCACTAAAACCCCCGCGGCTGTCGCATCGGCACATGAGGGGGGACCCCAGGGCTCTCCGGTGGGATCTGCACCAGGGGCCCCTCAGTGCCTTGCCTTTGAGCCCGCCGCCGGGGGGCGCATTGTAGCCCCCCGGGCACCTGACACGGTGCTCACGGGGACGGGGGTCGCAACCCCGCCGCCGTCCTCCTCGGAGTCGCCGCCGTACTCAATGGACGCTCAAAGGGCCCACACCCAGTGCCGGATTAAGCCAGCGCGGGGCCCGTAGCAAAAATGAACGCGGGGCCCTTGACTTGCATAGGTTTTGTTATACACTACACTTCACTACCTTTTTTACTCGTTATAAGAGGTAGTGCTTGACCGCAATCCCACCTGATGGCAAGCGGCGATCCTATTTAGGATAGTAAAGCACTCTAGTTTATAAAACCCTATTTAATCTGGCCTTGAAAATACATAGGTATGATTATTTACATTATTACATTATTTTATTGCCTGGGCAACGCAATTTCATTCCTTATTTGTAGGTACATATTGTAAATGACGAAATAGATCGCTTTGTTCGTTCAGACAGGACGTTAACAACGTAAGAATGCGTAGCTTTGCCGTATACTCGTCCCACCAGCGGTTATTCGCCTATGAGCCACCAGGAAGGTAGGCGTGCCGTATTTCCGATGCACCCAGTCTTTTAAGACCCGGCCGGCGCACCACCGATATGCTCGTGCGACCACACAAGGGCATCGTCTTGTGCTAAACATCACCAGGAGGTGCTCCACCCCAGCTCCGCGTTTATGTGTTCTGCCAGTAAACTGCGATCAACACCAGCACCTCAAAGTCCTAGGTTATGGCCCCCGCCGGCGCGCATGAGGCCTTGCACGAAATTGTGCGGTATCCAGGTATCACCCACCACGGATGACCCTCTATGGTGGTTGCAGTGAGGTCGGTTTGGGCAGTCAGGATGTCCGCCCACACTGGCGCGCCATAAAGGGACTTCGATCGTACTACCCCGGTATATAGGCAACGGCAACACTGTCACTTGGGCCACTCGGATTCAGCAGGAGCTGCGACATAACCCTTCAGTCTTTGTGCCGCTATCCCCTCCCACGTATCACCACTTATGCTACATGATTTAAAGTGACGTTTTAGGACGCCTTTGTAGCGCAGGTACTGCCCTCCGGGTTTATGCTTACCTGAGCCAATCTCAGCGCTGGAGCTAATCATATGTAACCTAGATGAGCCCATACGAACTAAGTGCCCACACCAATGCAGTTGGCTTTTCATTAACAAGCCCTCCAAATCCTATACGTCGAAGTACCTCCCTGTTAGCTACATGATCTTGTCATCTCAGGCTTTAAATAGCGCGGAGTAATTTTTATTGGAAGATTTTAATGGGAGATGGAAGATATGAGGCGTTTAAAATCTTTGCTGTAAAGGCAGCAGGTTTCCGAGGCGTAAAACAGTCTAAGAAGCACAATAGCTTTGTTTATAGCAATTTTGGTCTTGACTTTCAGGTCTTGCGCTTTCCAAACACGTTGTCTTAATTTTCCAAAGGTTGCAGCAGCTTTCGCGATTCTGGCAGGTATCTCAGAAACAAAACTTTTTTTTTTGTAGGAGTAGTAGGTACCTACTGTTGGCCGCAGATGGTCATAGCAGCTTCACCGGACAAAAAGAGGAGCGCTTAAAGCGCTCCAACATGAAGGATTGGAGTAGCGAATAGCACAAGGGTACCTCAGGGAGGCACGGCCTCGGCTTGGGCTGCCGCTTAGAGTAAGTGAGTTTACCACCGGTTCACAACGCGCCCCCACTGAGAAGAACCGGCAAGAAACTCAGCGAGGGCATGCATGTCTACGTTGCATACGCACGACCCTTCGGCCTCGCCGGAGAGACCGGTACAGAATCAAGACGATTGTCATTGCGCACTAGACTTCCAAGATACCGAAAGGCTACAACTTCATCCAGTGGCTTTTCAGCTAGATCTACTGCAGCGTCATCTGCAGATTGACCTTTTGCAGGTTATTTCAAAATCTGAGTTTTTCAGGTACTGATAGCTAAACCGAATTTTGATAGGATGCGTATAAACTGTCTAGATAGCCTTGCAAGCGCTGCAAACTGGCAGACATCATACATCGACATAAACAGTTTCCAGGACGGGTACCTGTTGGATCTTACTTTTAGCTTTAAAGCGAGCAAGGTTAAATTCGCCCTTGTCCATTCGAACATTTAATGTGATCAGGTCTTCCTAATAAGAAAGTAGTCAATAGTCTATCAACTGAAAACTATTGTAAATGGTTCGGTTATACGAACAGCTTGAAGCGTAAGGGCTATATAACTTCTTTGGAAAATACAGGCTTGAAGACTATATAGGCATCTAGAAGAATATCTAGATGCCTATACAGTCTTCAAGCCTGTCTTTTCCAAGGAAGTTTCTGTATTGTCGTGTTGACAACTTGCAAAATCATAAGTATGATGCGGCCAATGATTTAGGATAACTAAAAAAGAAAAGAAAAATAATTTTATTTCACTGATATAGTAGGTATCACTGATATACTACCTATTCCAAATGGACGGTGGATGGTATAAAAACGTTATCTTATTTAAGTACTTCTTTTTTTTTTTGCTATATGCGCGGGGCCCTCCTGGGCGCGGGGCCCGTAGCATTTGCTGACCCCTGCTATATGGCTAATCCGGCACTGCCCACACCCCGAGCGTCCAGCGACTCCGAAGGATACTCTACCTACCTTTTTTTTTTTTTTTGACGCGGGAGAAATCTTCGAAAGATCCCCGGGAGCTGTGGGGCTCGACCGGGGTATATGGGATTCTTACCCACTAAAACCCCCGCGGCTGTCGCATCGGCACATGAGAGGGGGGACCCCAGGGCTCTCCGGTGGGATCTGCACCAGGGGCCCATCAGTGCCTTGCCTTTGAGCCCGCCGCCGGGGGGCGCATTGTAGCCCCCCGGGAACCTGTCACGGTGCTCACGGGGACGGGGGTCGCAACCCCGCCGCCGTCCTCCTCGGAGTCGCCGCCGTACTCAATGGACGCTCAAGGGGCCCACACCCCGAGCGTCCAGCGACTCCGAAGGTACTCTACCTACCTAGACCAACTGCCGAACCTACAAACGTCAATTAAAGTTAATGATCATTAAACCATTTTTAGAAATCGGATTATTTCGGCATTTGAAGCCCATTAATACTTAATACGCAGGTAGTGAGTATAGATATCAATTATCTCGTGTTCAATAATCGAATTTAGTCATAAATGGCTCGGACAGTCGAAATAAATAGATTTTAAAAGGTGAATTAATTGGAATTAAAGTTAATTACCGTTTCTGAGTGTGGCAGTTCAAGACATTCATCAAGTCTTATTTACGCCAGCAAAGTATTATCCAATTATTACATACTAGCTGACCCACGCAGCTCCACCCGCGCTGTGTTTACGTTAACTAAACTTTCAATAATATACATGCGCATAGAATACAAAACCTCCTTTTTTAAAGTCGGTTAACAACTTGGACACACCAAACATTGTTAACAACTGTCTATGAGTGTTCCTTTACAAATATTTATTATAATTATAATGAAAAATTGTTAAAATCGGAGCAAGCGTATAACCAAGTACACATTTTGACTTTAGTCCCCTCTCCCAAGGGAACCGTGCCCAATGTCGGGATAAAAAGTATCCTATGTCCTACCTCGGAGTATTAACTCAAATCATGCCAAGTTTCAATCCATCCAGTAGTTTCGGCGTGATGCTCAGCCGAGATACAGACAGACAGACAAATATAAAAAAAAATTTTTTGGCTTTAGTTTCGGTTATAGAATGCCTTCCAAACATAATTTTCAAAATATCTTCAATGTACAGAAATGGACCTGTTGCAGTTTTATTATAAGTATAGATTATCATTATCAATCAAAATACGTAGCCCTAATTTGAATAAACCACTTGATTCTCTGACATAATAATATGGTATTCGCGTGCGTATCAAGCATAAGGTGAATAACTGAACAGTGGTTTGTGAAGAACGAGGAAAGTGGTTTCTACCACGCAAGGTCTTCAGGTTTTCATAAGCTTTTATTTCAGCCGATGGAAGTAGGTAAAAAAATTACGTTTTTAGTAGGATATCTAGACTACATATTAAATAAAAAATTAGTTAGTAATAATAATGTCCTCCTGGCCAATAAAGGTCTCGGCAGACAGCGGACGGGACGGGACGACGACGACGGGACGTGAGTGAAGAGCTGTTTGGTAATGTAAGCTGTGATGTGCTAGATAATATATCACACAGAGCCGTCGGACGCGACGGGCCTCGTCACGTCGCCACCGCGTCCGACGGGTAGCCAACAGGCACGTCACTCCGACGTGACGCCAGTATTGCGTAATGGACATAGAATAATGGAAAACGGATAATATCCGTTTACGCCGTTTTGTTTTGCGAACACAAACGAAAGCAGCACAGCTTCCATGTCTTAATCGCTCGACATTTTTCTAAATACTCAAGAAAACGCGACGCATCGCCGTCCTGCTAGCGTCCCGTTGCCGCCCCGTCCCGTCCGTTGTTTGCCGAATCCTGAAGACTACACCGGCCAATTTTCGACAGATTATCTACGTGAAAGATAATATAGTGCACAAGTGTTTGCGTAGACACAAGTGCCCTCTCTCTTCCTTTTACTATCACAATGCGACGGGTTGGAATACCGACACGATTGGAGAGAGGCCCCAGTATTGACGTTTGCATGCCCATCCGACGCATGGATCATTTGACTTTCCAGATTATCAGAGGATTGGCGTACCTACATTGTCCCAACCAGTAAGAAACTAGACAATGTTGTTGCTCCCCTGGAATTTGAACCCGCAACCTTTGGTTTGCAAAGCAATTGCTTTGACTGTTCGAAAGTGCAATTTCTGACCTATCTTCTTTACATGATGGTTTATAACAGTCATTCCCGCTGTTTGTACGCTTAGATCTTTTAAACTACGCAACGGATTCAAATGCAATTATCATCAATAGATTGTGATTCAAAAGAATGGTTTAGATTATATTAGATAATTATATATTTGTCAAGGTTTTGTGTAAATTGGTTAAAATATAACTCTAATAATTGTTGTACGTAAGTGTCGGAAGAAGCGTGTACGAAGCTCTGCGCGGGTCAGCTAGTTTGAAATAAACGATTTTAGTTAATTTAATTTGTGGGAATAAACACATAGTTGTATTAAAGAGGAGTATTTACTACGCATTCCTACCTAGTTGCTCGCGACTTTGTGGCTCTACACCACACCACTTAAACAAAAGGCTCAACTTCTCTGGTAAGCCAAATAAGGCAAGACAATGCAGAGCTTATTGGGTTTCCAATCAGCCCATGAAAGTGTGCTGAAATGAGGACTTTACCTGTCTGGAGCACTTTAGATTTTGATGTCGTTACTAACCAACAGTTTGTTAAAATTATTGTTATTATCTTTAAGCAATTAAGTTATTCATATACGGGTAACTAACTTACACATCTGATTAGCTTTTGGGAAAAGCATATAACGGTTGATCTTAAAGATTCAGTAGGCAAATAAAATTTCATCATGTCAGTCACAAGACGTCCACTGCTGAACATAGGCCTCCCCTATAAACTTCCATAGCGACTGATAGTTCAGTCAGTTCTCCGGGCTATATGTCCTGCCCGTTGCCACTTCAACTTATTAACTACTAGAGCTCTGTCGGTTACTTTAGTTCTTCTACGGATTTCCTCGTTCCGGATTTTATCACTTAGATACACTCCGAGCATAGACCTTTCCATAGCACGTTGAGCTACTTTGAGCCTTTTTATGAGACCAATAGTGGCCAAGTCTGTGATCCATAGGTCATCACTGGCAGCACACACAGATTGAAGACTTTGGTTTAATATTGAGGTACCTAATAAAATAAAATTTAGTAAGTACTAATTACCATTGGAAACCGCGAATCGGGAAGCATAGTGCCTTGTGGTTAGGTGGAGCGACGATATTCGCAGAACGGTTGGCAGACACTGGATGAGGAGAGCCGAAGAACGGGCTCAGTGGCGTGCCTTTGGGAGGCCTATGTCCAGTTGTGGACTGATGTGGGCTGATGATGATATTTAATTACCATTAGTTCTAAATCTCCATTATCACTAATAAAGTAAAAATTTAACCTGTCAAAGTTTGCTACAAAATGTTTATCATTGTTCGCGTTCTCTACGTTATTGTAGCTAGCATTTAACAAATTTAGTTACGAATAATTGATCTAGATTAATTTACGAAAAACCTTTGTATAATATTATACTAATAATCTAAGTGAATGTAATTGTGGTCATCTTTTTAAAAGATGGCAGCGATTAAGCAAGTCTCTTTGGAACAGGCAACGCATTTCGCATTTAATCGTAAACCTTGAACGGAGAAAGATTTATATTTACTTATATGATTGGATTTATCACAAATTTTCAACATCAAGTTTTCTGATGACCTTGAATGTGCCAACCTCCCCTGCCAAACTACCCTAAGCGTGTGAAATTATCTATCTTCTCTTCTTATTATATAAAAGAGTAGACAAAAACCCACTCATCACGAAATCTCAGAAACTACAAGTGCTAGGAGTCTCAAACTTTGCATGGGGGTTCCTTTTAGGACGTAGGTGCTCACTAAGACGGGATTTTGCGAAATTCAACCTCTAAGGGGGTGAAAAAGGGGGGCAAAGTTTGTATGGGAGAACGCGATTCCTTGGTTCTAATGACTTGAAATTTTGCACAGACATTCGTTAAGAAAATTAATTGAATTTGTATTTCATGTTTTTTTTTTATTTATCCCTTATCAGGGTAAAAAAGGAGTATTATTACTCAACCGATGGCGGTACAAGATAATTCGAAACGAAAATTAAACAAAAGTTCCTTGGCCAAGTGGTTACGGAAGCGTCCTCTAAGCACGGACTGTCCGGGTTCGCTACCCGTGTACGGATTTTCATTTTGTATTTTTAAACTTTGTTTTTGATTTTTTTATTTATATTAAGATTCGATGTTTTAAATATTTAACTCATATTAACTTCAGCGCATTTTATCTCTAATATATTTTTAATACTTTTTTAATTTCAAATCATGCATACGTGGTTAGCTTCTCTCTAATGTTATGATTTATTAGTGGAAACTTAATTTATATTAGTACTATTAGATCTTATAGGTATTAGTAATAAGTGGTACCATTTGTTTGTTTCCCAAATATAATAAAATAAAATAATGAAAATATATATTATATTTCCAAAATGTCTGTTTCGGTAGGAATACAGTATGCATGTATTGTACGTATGATATAAAAGCCAAAACTTTATTGTAATTATTGTCTGTCAGGGTTTTTTCTACAGGTTGGCTGGTGTTGTTCCCTATAGACGTCAAAGTATCTTTACATAGTGTGAAACAAAGTCGCTATCCCGAATTTTTCATTGAAGGTTTTAAGTTTTATCTAAGTAAATAAACTTACATAGCTTACGTTGACTAAGCCTAAATAGATACATAGTTAACAATCAAGTACCTACTAGAGAATTTCATTAATTCCTTATTTTATATTATAAGGTAGGTAATAGGTATCCGGGATATAATATACCCCGCCCCCGGCGGCGAACACAAAGGCAATGCACTGAGGGACAGCTGATGCAGATCCCACCGGAAAACCCCTCTCACAATATAAAAATGTAAAATATCACACTATATGCATTAGGGACTGAGCAGACATATAACAAGAATATGATCAAGTAATTCGAATAATATGAGAGTAGTCGTGGTCTGGAGGTTATGGAAGCGTCTTCTAAGCGCAGCAGGGTCCGGGTTCAAATCTCTTTAGGATTTTTTTTGTGTACTTTCTGTAAACTTTTTATTTTCGATCATTTTATTATTGTTTTAATTTTTCACTGAAGGTTTTTATATTAACTAAATTTATTTAGAAGTTTTATCTAAGTTAATAAATTTAATTAGCTTACGTTGACTAAACCTAAAGAGGTACATACAGGTACATATGTACTTAACAATCGAGTATTATAGAAGTTCTTCTATATATCATTCATTCCGTATAATATAATTTAAATCTGGGCACTGAGGGACACCTGGTGCAGATCCCACCCGAGAACCCAGGCTTCCCTCTCATGTGCCGATGTGACAGCCACGGGAGTTTTAGTGGGTAAGAATTCCAAATACCCAGGTTGACTTCCCCACGGGATCCCGGGGACATATTGGATGTTTCCCCCGCCACCCCTTAACTGTGACAACGGTGACAGATTCCCGAGGGGCTATAATGTGCCCCCGGCAGCGGCTTCAAAGGCCCTTGCCTTGCACTGAGGGGTACACGGTGCAGCCCCTCTCTTTTGTGTGGACAGCTGTGGGGGACACATACCGCAGTGGATCGCCCGGAGGATCCTGGGGGCCTATTGGAGGTTTCCCCCGCGATCCCCGTATCTTTGAGCACGATGATAGATTCCCGGGTGGCTTTATTGTGCCCCCCGGTGGCGGGCTCAAAGGCAAGCCACTGAGGGATCTTGGTGCAGATCCCACCGGATAGGCCAGGTCTCCTTCTTATGTACTGATTTAACGGCCGTTGGGGGTTTAGTGTATAAGAATCCTACATAACCCGGTTGACCGCCAACAGCGTCCCGGGGACCTATTGAAGGCTTCCCCCGTGACCCCTGTAACCGTGAGCACGGTAACAGGTTCCCGGGTGGCTTTATTGTGCCCCTCGGTGGCGGGGTCACAGGCAAGCCATTGAGGGTATCATGGTGCAGATCCCACCGGATAGTCCAAGAAGGGGTTCTTATGTGCTGATTGCACGGCCGTTGGGGGTTTAGTGTATAAGAATCCTACATACCCGGTTGACCACCAACAGGGTCCCATAAATCCCATTAAAGGCTTCCCCCGTGACCCCTGTAACCGTGAGCACCGTGACAGGTTCCCGGGGAACTATAATGTGCCTCTCCGGCGGCGGGTTCAAAGTCAAGGCACTGAGTGGTATCAGCTGGTGCAGATCCCGACAGATAGCCCAGGTCCGCCCTCTAATGTGCCGACGTGATAGCCGCGGGGGTTTTAGTGGGTAAGAATTCCTCGGTTGACCCCCGTTTACGTCTTAACGATGAAACCGAACAAGGAAGCCCGTATTGCTTCCATAAATTGGTTTTAAATAAATGGTGTCCTGTTCCTGTCCTTAATCCACCCAAATTGTGCACCGGTACACGTCTGCAGTTTCTAATAAAATTATAAATACAATTAACAAATCACAAGCCCGGAGATTCAACGTTGCAGGCTTAAACCTAAGCGTTGAGTACTTTGCCCATGGACAGACAGCTATACGTAGCCCTTTCACGCGTCACTTCTAAACAAAATTTGTTCATATTGCGTTACGAAAAGTCAGCTACAAACATTATTTATGAAGAAATTCTATAATCAAAGACAGTAACTTTAAATTATTCACTTCTTTTCTTTCTCAATTACACCCGTACGAAGCCGGGGCGGGTCGCTAGTACTTATAATAAAACTGTAACAGGTCCAATTCTGTACATTGAAGATATTTTGAAAATTATGTTTGGAGGGCATTCTATAGCCGATACTAAAGCCAAAAAAGTTTATTTTTTATTTTTGTCTGTCTGTCTGTCTGTCTGTCTATCTGTCTGTATCTCGGCTGAGCATCACGCCGAAACTACTGGATGGATTGAAACGAAACTTGGCATGATTTGAGTTAATACTCCAAGGTAGGACATAGGATACTTTTTATCCCGACATTCAGCACGGTTCCCTTGGAAGAGGGGACTAAAGTCAAAATGTGTACTTGGTTATACGCTTACTCCGATTTTAACAATTTTTCATTATAATTATAATAAATATTTGTAAGGGAACACTCATAGACAGTTGTTAACAATGTTTGGAAATCGATCAGGTTAAGCAACGTTAGGTAAGGTCATTAATTAGATGGGTGACCGTTTAACGCCAATTGAACTAAACGTCTCCGTGCTTCGGAGGGCAAGTACAAAGTGGGTCCATGTTTTTAACTGACTTTAAAAAAAGAGGTTTTGTATTCTATGCGAATGTAAGTATATTATTGAAAGTTTAGTTAACGTAAACACAGCGCGGGCGGAGCTGCGTGGGTCAGCTAGTATCTAAATAAAATATCACCCAAGCGCCCTATTCCCTCTTGTTGAGTTATACCGCATTGCAGTAGTTTTATAATTTAATGTAATCTATTCAGCAGACCTCACGACCTCACTGCAACTAAAACATACTTCAGCGTTATATTAATAGACTATCATAATATTAACATTTCCTGCGTTAATTGAATATTAGCGATTTTTATGTTAACCTTTGACTGTGGCTTAGCAGTTTATTTGAATTAATTATAATATTCAGCTAGAGCTTGACTGCAATCCTACCTGATAGTATTGTTGGTGATGCAGAAATTACAGTAGGTATCATCGCTAATTTAAGTGATAGAGTTGTACACTATCTATTTCTAATGTATCCAAAAATGAACCTTGAGCTCCACGGGCTAGGAATCTGTCATTACTTTATGCATCAAAACCATTTTGAACCTAATATATACACAGAGTTGAGGCACATACCCTTTTTAAAAAATTGGAGCAGATAAATTGGGGAAGTATCACCTTTGAAGATTACAAACAAATAACTCCTTCCACCTTCATAATTAGTATCTCTCTCTGTTAGGTCTTTGGTACCCTGTTTCGTACTATTTGCTGTCAATGCAGGAATTCGTCTGACATAGTGTCCCTTTGTTGTGATAAGCGTATTATTATTTACTGATGAATAACTTTTAACACCAGGTAGAATTCTAGTCAAGCACTTTTATTACAAAATCTGGAATGACTAAGCTCAAAGCTACATCTGAATGGATTTTTTCAAGATAAGCGGTTGAAGCAGCCCAACTGGGAATATGCCTTTACATCATAGAAGACGGCATCCAAATAACAACATTTTTATCTAAGTAATGTGGTTGGTGCTTTATGAGCAAATGCCACGATGGAAGCTGACTCCTGAGATTCCTGAGATTTTTTTAAATAATAATAATGGATGGGATAGAACGCTTCACCATGAAGACCTGTAGTAACGGTTGAAATCACGTACGATAGTGATTAAGCTCTGACTTTTTAAATATATTAATAACCATGGCGTCAGATACTATAAGATTACTTGATGCTTTGTTAAGAGATAATGGACTTGAAGATACTCGTATATATAATATTTTTGATTACGTAATTGCAATTGAAAGGTAGAAAATTAATTAGGTTGCCCTAATAAATTTCCTATGTTGCATAATATAATCTACATTGAATAAAACGCGCTGTTGTTGGTAATGAATGGCCTGCTGACACAAATCTATTGTTCGTATTCCTTACTCACACTTCAAGTCATTCGCTTGGTTCAAACAGAAACCCTATCAATAGGGAAGGCTTTTTGTTGCATAACTTTCGTTCTTTATACTTATTTAGAATTTGGTTGCCGCAAATTTTAAACAAGTATAGGTTATAAAAGCCCAAAAAGCCCGACTGCGAACAAACAAAAAGTGCTTAAATTACATTATACATACATAAAACGTATACACATGTATATTTATATTTCAACTCGTCTCGTTAAGACCTTTCATTTGATACCCATATTGATGTTTTTGGAAGTAAGAAAACACAAAATGGCGGCTAGCGGCCGCCTTTTTTTTTCAAAATTCAATATTTTTATTTCAAACTTTTGAACGGTCAATTTTTTAAAAGCTACCACCGGAGCACAACGCGGCCTCAACTGAATAGATCCGGCAAGAAACTCAGCAGGCTGGTAATTTTTTCACATTTTTGTTTAAACAAAGTTTGTCTTTTTACAATTAGATCAGCACCAGCTACAGTGTGTCCTGCCGTTCAAAATATCAAATAAAATAAAAAATACGACGAAAATACAACAAACTAAAATGCCAAAGGGATAGTAGTCGGACCAGTCCCCCCAAGCAACACCCGCGCACGAGTTGACTCGAGCAGCAGCCATCACTCCCCTCAACCATATTGGAGGGATGGGGGTGACCCGCCACGTTTTTGGAAAATAGCCTTATCACTCTCACAACAAAGACGAATCCAACGACATATTATAACTCACAGTCCATCAACCCGTTTTGGCTGTAAGCCGTGCCAAAGAAATAGACATACATACATACTACATACTCTCGAAAAAAATAACCCTCTTCCTGGGGAATTCGGGCAGTTAATAATACAATACCAATGCAAATATGATTTCCACTTTGTATAGGTCTGGAACAAACCATTATGAGTAGAGTGCGTTCCGGCGGGCCATCTGAGATTTTGTGAAAGCCTCAGATTATAGAAATTTAAACACTCACGTGGCAATTCGGTATAGTTAAGGAGAAAGAACTCAAAATTGCTTAAATATTTTTTTATACCATCTAGGTGGCAAACAGTAATGAAAAGGCGGACAGACTAGCAAGGGCCGGCTCACAAAGACAGTTGGTGGGTCCTGAACCCTTTGCGGGGATTTCGTATGGAACGTACCACCAAGCATTATATGCGCATGCTAGGAATGAACACTTAAAGGAATGGAGGGAAGCGTCAGGCCTAAACCACTCCAAAATTTTCTCTAGCATAAGGGTGGACTGTGGGGTTAAATTATTGAAACTTAACAGATCACAGATAAGGCACCTAATAGGTGCACTCACGGGACATTTTAGTACCAATGAGCACCTTCACAGAATGAAGCTAAGTACTACTGATACTTGCAGATCTTGTAAAGGTGAAAAAGAGTCAATGCGACACATTTTGTGTGGCTGCGACGCTCTTGCGAGACGTAGGTTGAGTCATAGCTTATCCTACATCAGATGATTATGCACAGCTCCAAGCTGGCGCAATCGTTGCGTACCTGAGGGAACTTTTCGACACGCCAGAAACAGAGTAAGGGCTAGGGCATGCACAATGGATCCAACTGGGTCGAAGTGCGTTCCGGTGGTTACCGGGCCCAATTTATAGCCACCAATAGAATAGAATAGAATAGGTGGCAAACTAGCATGCGGCCCGCCTGATGGTAAGCAGTCACCGCAGCCTATGGACGCTAGCAACACCAGTAGGATCACAAGCGCGTTGCCTACCCCGTAGAAATTTGTTAGCTCCCTTTTTAAATAACCCCATGCTGTAATTATTCGGGAAAACCTCGGCAGGCAATTCATTCAACAATTTCATGTACGAGGAAGAAAACTTTATTCTCTTTTATTTTATTTAGGAAATAAACAGCATTTTATCACATTTTATACCACAAAACACACATTTAATTTAGTTTTTTCACCTGACCTCTACAAGAGAGAGTGTTACTTGCTGTACTAGCAACTTCAGGAAAAAACTAAAAATACTTCAAAACCGAATTCAATGAACGCTAATCAGCCGTAGCGATCAAAGAGTATTTAGAACCATGAAACCGTAGGTACGCGACCAATTAACCTCGTGGCGGTGGACATTCTGATATGAATTTACTACTCTGTGGCATGTGACCGTCCTAATTTTTACACTGGGTCGGAATTAGAGAAATTTCGTAAATATTTTTTTTTGTTGTGAAACAAACACGCTCTAAATAATGATGAGGGGAACATGATAGGTCAAAAACTAAATACCCAAGAAGGTTAGTCTTTGCAAAGAGTGAAATTTTAAATCTAAAAGAATTGTATTGATTAAACACCATGGATGCTATCCAAGACACATTTGTGTGTATGAACATGTCTTTTTGTCTTGTGTATGTGTGTTATTTATCTATGGAAATCATATCATCATCATCATTAGCAGTCGAAAGACGTCCACTGTTGAACAAGAGCCTCCCCCTTAGAAGGGAGGGGTTGCCATAATCCCCACGCTTGGCAGGTGGCTTGGGAATCGCAGTATAGGTGAAAGATAAATCCAAAAGAAAGATGCTGCTACCCGTCTTCCCGTTCTCGCTTAGTCGCCTCTTACGACACCCACAAGAGAAGATGGGGGGATGGGCGGGTAATTAAATACTGTTAGTATTTTTATCAAGCGTTTGGTTACCATAGTACAGGCTCTGCCCAGTTTGGGATCAGATGGTCGTGTGAGGAAAGTCCTGAGATATTATTACACTTGCTGCGTCCCATACCCCGGCAACCTGTAGGGCGGCTGGACGGGGCTGCGGCGACCGCTAGTGATGCAAAGCGGCGCAAATATGAAGCCCTAGGTTCCAGCTATATATTTGCGCCCTTTGCGGTGGAGACCATGGGGCCTTTGTCTCATGAGGCGCACGGTTTAGTGAAAGAAATTTCATCCAAGCTTATCGAAGTCTCAGGGATCGCCGGGCTGTTTGCTTTTTCTGCCATCGTATAAGCTTGGCCATACAAAGAGTATACGCCCCGTAATGTTGTCTTTTACTCACGCGAATATTACACATTGAAATCAAACTACTTTTACGGATTTTATCGCGGATTATTTTTGATTTTACTATCCCGACATTTTGAATGCTTTGCAGCACCCATGGTCACGGGGGGACTGAGATGTTGAACGTCCTTATGTCACAATTATGCCGGTGGTCAGGTCTTCTTAGTTATTATTGTTGGTCCGATCTACGCAGTAAGAGCTTACAGTATCTGTGGGCTCTCCTACATTGGGCAAACAAAGCGTGCAATAAAAACTCGCGTTAAAGAACACATAGCTGATGTGAAACACCGACGCTGTACGAAGTCTGCAGTATGTGAACACGTTCAGGATCGCACCCACCATTATATTAGATTTGATAAACCTCAAATCCTCGCAAAAGAACACCGATTCCTACCTAGGATGATTCGTAAGGCTATTGAAATCAAAAAATATCCTAATTTCAATAGAGATGTTTGGGTGCTACCACCGGCTTGGCATCCTGTGATAAATATAATTAAATCCAATATCACTGCACGGCCTCAAGATACTGTAAGCTCTTACTGCGTAGATCAGACCAACAATAATGACACATTAGTTTGCTTATTGAATATTTATGTAAGTATGTATTATGAGAGTATAGGGCAACCGGTGGATGCAATTGTCGTTCACTGTGGCGTTTTAGGGGAAAGACCTATGTTCAGCAGTGGACGTCTTCCGGTTGGTAATGAATTGCGAGATGGATTCGCGCTCTGAGGGTTCCGTGCCTTCTATGGACGTGATAAAGTTAGTTTTCTGTTCTTCAAACACCTCAGATAGCAAAAAGATCAAAACCGTTAAACTAAATTTTTTTGTCGAAGTTTATTGGTGATGTTTAAAACACTACTATTCCCTTGCACACTAGAAAAATCGTTCAAGTGCGAGTTGGACCCGCGCACTGAGGATTCCGTACCTTCTTTGGATAAATAAAACTTCGTTTGCTATTCATCTAACATTCGAGTCGTTGTCAACACGCTTGATGACACCTTGTGTAGCAAAAAGACAAGACCGCCGCAAGATAACCAAGTTTGTTAATCAAAGTTATTTGCTAAAACATGTGCTACCTAATTAGAAACAATTTTATTTTTCCTGTAATATTTACATAAATATTTATTATCCCTAGTTATTTCAGATTTTTGCCTCCACAAACTCGGAGATAAAGGGGGCGAATGGTATTTTTTTACTTATTACTTTTTTTAACAGACCTTGTTTTTGTCCCAACTGTGGGGCACGAGCCTGAGGAGGGCGTCAAGATGAAGGGGCTTAGGCCATAGTGCGAGTTAGCAGACCTCAGACGTTATTTGAAACCTAGTTAGGCTTTCTTAGACATGCAGGTCACGATGTTTTCCTTCATCAAAAGTTAGTAACAATCGCATAAAGACGATCCGCACACGATTACTTAAAAAATGCGAGGTGCGAGCCAGGGATCGAACCTGCGCACCTTGTTTCCAAGACAAGCGTTCGACCACTGAGCTGTCACTGCTTATGATACAAATTAATTTTGTCATTTTTGAAATGCACAAATGATGCCCTTTCTATATTAACCCAGTTGGCATAGTTAGTCCTAATTTGTGTTTTTTTTTACATAAAAATACAATACATTAGAGTCCCTTTTTTACCTTTTAGGTACGGAACCCTAAAAATCACACTGGCTGAAGAGGAGCTGATGCAGACTAGAAAAATTATATAAGCAAAAGTTACCTATTTAAAGCTAACATTTAAAAAGAGAACTCGTAATAATTATTTTGTTCAGCCTAACAGAACTTTCGGGTGCACTATGAATTAATAAGTTAGGTCAAACTTACGACCATAGTTGGAACCGGTAAATATTAGACTATTGGTAGTTTATAAAAAAAATTACGTAGATTATATTGCAACTCTATAGAATTTAAAATTAACTATAAGTAAATGAGGCATTCTTTTTAATTTTCTATTGCCTGGCTGTTTTCTTAAAAAAATATCATCCTTCCCTTTCGATATTTAAATTTTAAATAAAGTTCCATTATTAAAAATTAATAAGAACAAGGTAATAAAGCTCACCGTTCACAGTTTGAACTCGGCGGCCGAAGCACAAAGTATCGTCGAACTAAACTGAACTGAAACTTTCAGTCCGTGCGTTTGGTACGGGGTTACACACGGCACTGCGGCGTATCGACCGTCCGGCCGGTGAAATAAGCGCATAACACGCGATGCTAGACAAGTTCCCTAAGATTTGTGCCGTCCTACTTCACTTGCGATTTCAATGTACCTGTACATTTTTTTTATTAGTATACTGAAGAACCAAAGCCTTGATCGATCGAGTTCTATTGAAGAACCGACCAAAGACGTTTAACTACTTAGTACTAGATCGACCATAACGTGCAAACTTTTGACGAAAACAAAAATTGCATAATTGGATTTTTGAAAAATTAATATTCCTAGCCAGGAATTGAAGCCGCTGTTATTGAAAAAAAAATAAGACCTTGAACGGTTCTGGTTAAATTACCGTACACAAAGACTTAAAATGTAATGTCTTAAGGGTCGGCAACGCGCTAGTGATTCTTCTGGTGTTGCTAGCGTCTATAGGCTGCGGTGACTGCTTTCCATCAGGCGGGCCGCACGCTTGCTTGCTACCTTGTTAATATAAAAAAATCGTTAAGCATGTACCTACATGCTTAATAACCTGTACTACCTAGTACAGGTTGGTAGTAGGCAAGTAGTAGGTATTCTACAGGATACATTTTGGAGAGTGTGCGCAGGAATTGCATGACTTGATTGCACCATCCCCTTTCCATCACCTTTATGTGGTGAACGTGCATTCAGTCCGGACTAAGCGGTTTGCTTCTTCTTTTATAATAAGGACAGCTAGGGACTGAGACAGTTTGCCTGCGTCGGTTTTCCCGCCCGATTATAATGTGGGTGTCTTCAATACTACAGTGAATAGGCTTGTAATAAGCTAGTTTGTTTAACCATCCTCGATTGCGTCACCGCTTTCCATCAGGTGGGATTGCAGTCAAGCACTAGCTTATAAGTAGTAAAAATAGTACCTAATATTTCCTAGGGCAGTAAAAGTAAAGTCAAGCTCTTATTGATATCAATATAATGTTAGAATTAGGTGCCCCATACACAGTGATAATAGAACCATTTCCGATCGCTGCGGATATTATTCAGTGGAGCAATACCAACTCATTTGTTGAATATATCATAAATATTTTTCCTGATTTGTAGCAGGAATACAAATATTCACCATACAAATCCGACAGGGGTCTTTTAACACCATGTAGCTCACAAACGATATGTCTAGTCGCTTTTGCAGAGGATTAAGTATGTCTCTGTTCTGTGTCAACGGCTAGGATAGCGGTGGAAGCAAATATTAGGCAGTCTCAGCTCGTATTTGATATATACACTATACAATACACACTCATGCGCACACACTATCCACGTAAGGCAAAAGACGCATGCACAGAAATATACAAATTGGTCTTTTTAGGGTGGTGGTGCAGATCCCACCAAAGATTTCAGATCCCCTCATGTATTGATACGAAAGCCACGAGGATTTTAGTGGGTTAGAATCCCACATCACATACCCCGGTTGACTACCCACAGGGTTCCGAGGACCTTTTGAAGGTTTCTCCCAGTAGCACTCACTCTAAATCATATTCATATCTGGATCATATCTTATTAGTATGAAGATATAACAAAAAAAACCTCATTAAACATTACGATTTAATCCAATATTTATGAATAGGTATCTGATATTACAAACGTTACTTTGCATAGCATTTATACAACTTTACAGCTATGTTCCGCTATTCCTCTCCATTCTGATTCCATGTAGGATTTTTATATCTTATATTTTCATAATCACTAACGTTTGATCCATTTTGACCATTCCTTACACAATTATTATCGTTTTTACAACTGGTTTCTTTAGTACTATATTCATTATTGACATATTTATTTGAACTATTGTTATTAATATTATTTACTTCTTTATTTTTAGTATCACCATTTAAAATTTGTGTACTATACCCATTAACTGTTTTTGTGTTATTTGAGACGGTTATTTTTTGCTTAAGTTTTTTAATATATGTTTTGATGTAGAAGTCAGTGAACATGACAAGCATGAATAAATTTTGAGGGAGAAATACGGCCGCGCTCCAACGAGGATAATCGCAGTCAGTCTTGAAAACTAATGTACTCATATGAATGCTTAAGCACAAGAATTGTACCTGAAAAAAAAAACCTTATCAAACAATATGATTGTATCTTCCTATAGTCTATGGTATTTGTAGGAATTATATCCATAAGATTGACTCTTTTGATTGGTTATCATACCAATCAATGGTGTTTTCGATTCGATCAGGTAATCTTACAAAAATCTTTGAATGAAAATTTACTTAATTTAGTGAACCCTTGCTATCGTCAATATTTTGGATAGTTTTCCTTCAGTTATCCTCTTTTTTCATTCTGTATAATGTGAGTATACAACATAACTTACTAAGAGTAAAACGTAGAAATGTAGTTACAATAAATTTACAGCTGTTAAGTCTTGTAAAGGTGAAACATTGAATTTACAGCTGTTAAGTCTTGTAAACGTGAAACATTACATTATTACATTATGACGTTAGTCGGTCTATTTTTGGTCCGTTCTACCGACTATCGTTTATCATATTATCTTTATCTGCATATTTATGCACCTTCAATTAAAATTTCTCAAGGCTCAATATACATCTGTATAAGAACATGGCATTCTTCATACAGTACCGACAACGTTCCACCCAAAGGTTGATATTTCAGATATTTGTCTATGACATTCCGTATACTGGAGGTATTTTTCCAGATGGTTACACTAACTCTTGCCCGGATTTTTTCGTTATGTCCTAACCATTTGAAACTTTTTATAAATATTGTTCAAATAAAGTGATTTGCAATCTCGGGATCCCATTAGCTATTATTATATGTACTTGTTCTCGTATCAAAATGGATACTGTTATTTAACCAAAAGGGAAGAAAGGTTCTCGAGTAGCGACCAAAAATCGGAAGACGCGTCGTAGACAGGCTCCAAAGTAGGCCTTCCACTAGGTACACTGACGATATTGTGCGAGTCGCAGACAACTGGTGGGTGCAAATAGCCAATTGTCGTTCTTTATGACATTGCAAGCCGAAGGCCTGCCTATATTCAGCAGCGGACGTCTCCCCGCTGGTAATGATGAAGATGAGAAAGGTTGGCCAAGCAGCAAGTGCACAAATAATATATCAACACCATTCGTAAAAGTCTTTTCCGTGCATTCCCCTTAGCTACTAATTAAGGAAGGGAGATCCTTACAATCTGCAGCTGTGTGACCAGTTTCTTTAACCAGATTGCCTGTTTGGTGCTCGGAAATGCAACAGTCAAAAAATAGTAAAAATACATCACGACGTGGACTATGCTATTTATTAGACCAACCAGAGTCCCGTGTCCACCTGGAAGAAGAATACGATACTAGTTTAGATACTTCTAGTTTAGGTACTAGGTTAGTTACAAAATGGTTGAGACATGGCGACATTAAACAAAACTAGTTTATCAAAAAAACCGTTCAAGTGCGAGTCGGCCTCGCGCACCGAGGGGTTCCATACCTTCTTTGAACATAATTATTAAAGTTAATTATTTTATTATTCCTCTAACACCTCCGATAGTAAAAATACGAAAACCGCAAAACTAAGTTTGTTTGTCGAGGTATTTTTAGGATTACTAAAAAATTATACTACATAAAAACATCATTTTATCTGTAAAATATAGATAGACATGTATTACCTATAATTATTTCAGATTTTACCCTCCACAAACTTCGTAAATAGGGTTGGGGGGTTATATTGCCGGTATTTTTTGACATTTTGGATATACGAAGCTCCCCACCCCAATGATCGACTCGATATATTAGTCGTTAGTACATATTAGTCTCACTTTAAAAGTACTAATATATCGACCCCCATTAAAATAAAATAAAATAAAAATCAAGATCTGCAATGTTCGTTTAGTTTAGATAAAATCTCAGTAAAATTTAAGCGCGCAACCGGGTGTAGGCTGAGCTCACATCGCGTTCTATCAGCGCTCTATTGCGCTTATTATGTTTTGGTATCAATTATTTTAAGTAACCTCTTTTTAACCGACTTCAAAAAAGGAGGAGGTTCTCAATTCGTCTGTATATATACATTTTTTTTTATGTATGTTCGCGCATAACTCTGTCAATTATGAACCGATTTGAAAAAATCTTTCTTCCATCCATTCTTCAATCCATTGATTGGGTCCCATAAAAAAAATATTGCGTAGTAATAAGTAGTTCCTGAAAAACAAGAATGGTGACTGCGCACTGAGAGCTGCAGGAAAGCCTATATCGATGACTTTATGTCGCTTTTTAAGGACAAAAATGGTCATAACTCTGGCAAATATTTACCAATTTCAATGATTCTTTTTTTATTCGAAAGAAGAAACCACTGTATTAAATCTGTATGAATTTTATTACAACCAGATAAGAACTTCCTGGAGGACCATGAACGATGTGGAGGAATTTATCTGGTAAAAACCATAAAACTGATGTTCTCCATTACATTGCTCTGACAATTATGAACCGATTGCGATGATTCTTTTTTTATTCGAGAGAGTAAACTGCTATGATGATTCCATGCAAATTTCATTACGACCGGATATTTTTTTCTGAAGAAACATGAATTATGTAAAACTATGTAGACGATAATGTGATCATAACCTACCTAGATAATTTTACGGTTTTCGATGGTTCAATCTTTATATATGAAAATATCACTAAAAAGTTTAAAATAAAATCTTTTTAAAAAAAAAATTGAACCGACTTCAATACACTGAAAAGTATAAAATAATTTAAATATTATTGAAGTTGGTGCCAAATATACACAGCCGGTAAGCTAACACCAACTTCAATAATATTTAAATTATTTTATACTTTTCAGTGTATTGAAGTCGGTTCAATTTTTTTTTTTAAAAGATTTTTTACTTATAATATCATCGTTTGTATTATTACTTTTTGCTCGTATTTTTGTAAATAGGTTATATTTCGTCGGCTTACTGCAAGACCTCATTAAGTGACATTTTCAAAACTTTGAGTTATGCCACTAATAAGGTTTCGTTATAGTGTTTGCCCTATATCATCGTACGTATGAATAAGTTAAAGAAAAATAAACCACCATTATATTGCTGAATACTTCTAGTATTAAAATCAAGTGATTATTTTAAATATTAACGAGTAGTTTTTTTTTTAAATAAATAAAAATAAACTTAGTGACTTTTTGCCATTGCGGCTTTGATCGAGGTTTGAAATAAGTATTTCTTAAAATTGATCTGATAACTAATTTTAAATATAAATAATATATGATTCAGTATCGAAAGTTACAAACAAAATAATCTTTAACATTAACAAAACATAATATAAATCCTTAAAACAAAAAACAAGGACAATATTGAGCTAAAAACCACATAAAACATTGGATTAACATTAAATCAGTCAAAAATAATAACCCTGAATAATAAATGAATGGAAAGTTCATGAAATTGATGAAAAGTGTGCTCTTCAAATCGTCATCAGAGTTCTCTTCTTCAGTAAGAAATTCATGAACTTCATTAACTGGTAAAATCCCGGTGCTTTAGGTTCCTATGGTTTCATAGTTCCATTATTTTTCTTTTCTTTTTGTTATAAATAACGTTACGCAGATCGATCATCGTAAAAACTTGCATAAGGCGCATCAGATTTTCTATTTCACTATGGATACTGGCGACCACCATGAGTGTGTCCAGACTCGAGATATTTGTGTTCGATAAACTCAAGGTACGTTGCATAAACCTAAACACAGTTGCAGACACAACAGAAGCTAGGTTGCTATTTTGACCATCGCAGGTATCAGAGAATATAGATATTTCTGTCCTGTAAACATTGGATCCAAAGATAAAATGCCGTGTACTTACCACATGACTTCCTTTTTTCCACCGATAACATAGGCCTTCATTTGAAGAACAAGTTTTATAGATGGTAGCATTGTATACATTCAGTTTGCGTTGGTAGTAAAGGAAAGAAACATTATTAGTTGGTAAATACAATACCTACCTTTTGGAAATTCAATGTAATGGAATTAAAGCTTTCATCTTCATAAGCCCAATGTTATCTAACTGATTAGTATCTCGACTTTGTAATTTTGCATAAACATAAAACATAAGCTAGCGTTGACCTGCAGTCACACCTGGTGGAAAGCGGCAATCGAGGATTGTAAAGCACATACTAGTTTATTAAAAGCCTAATCATTGTAGTCTTGAAGTCACCTACATTAAAAACGGGTGGGAAAACCGACGCAGGCAAGCCTTTCCAGTCATTAGCTGTTCTTATTATAAGTGAAGAACCGATGGGCTCAAGGTGGCAAAACTGAGCTGGCAAGTAAAGGTTTGGCCCTGACTTCGGCTGGCGGAGCAGTCACTGGAGAAGGCTCGTCAGAGCCTGGTTTCAGGACAGCGATGCTGCTGGGAAGGGCCACTACCAATAACTTGCCGGCCGGTGGAGCTACTGAGGGACCAGGTGTGTCGGTAGTGACTGGGAACAGGAATGGGACCGAAACACTGACTCGAGGGGCTCAAGGTGGCAAAACTGAGCTGGAAAATAAAGGTTTGGCCCTGACTTCGGCTGGCGAAGCAGTCACTGGAGAAGGCTCGCCAGAGCCCGGTTTCAGGACAGCGACGCTGTTGGGAAGGGCCACAACCAGTACAGCGCAAACGCGCAGAAGCAAGCCTGGAGCCGTTGAAAGGAGAGGCAGGCGTGATCAGGCCATTGGTGTTGCCTCACCAATGGGTTATCTAAGATGTATACAAATTAATCTACATCACAGTAAGGCGGCTACGGCAGTACTCTGCCGGTCGCTTAATATGGATAAATATGATGTCGCTCTCATACAGGAACCTTATCTGTACAAGGGCGTCATCAGAGGTCTAAACGTTCGTGGAGGACAGCTTCTCTATAGATGCCCTACAAATAATATGAGGACCTGTGTCTTTGTCAGGAATGGCATAATGGCAATGCCTCTATATGACTTCTGCTCCAGAGACCTCACTACTGTGAGGATTAAGGGGTTAACGGGAGGGGGCAGTAAAGATACTATTATATCTTCTGCTTACCTACCCTATGAGAATGAGGACCCGGTATCAGCACTGCTGCAAGACCTGGTTAACAATTGCGCTCACGACGACCTCATCATAGGATGCGACGCGAACGCTCACCACGTTGCCTGGGGTAGCACAGACAACAACAAAAGAGGGGAAGCACTATTGGACTTTCTGGTAAGCTCACCCTTACAAATTTTAAATAAAGGCAATAGACCAACCTTTGTGAATAGACGCAGGGCGGAGGTCATTGATATAACGCTTGCATCCAATAGAGCGAGTAAAGCGATCCGTAATTGGCATGTGTCGGAAGAGGTCAGTCTATCTGACCACAACTACATCTGCTTTAGGTATGTAACTTCCAATAATTATGGCAAGGTACGAAGGAGGAACCCAAGGAGAACCGATTGGGAATCTTTCAGGAGAGACCTTAAGGAACACCTCGGGGATCCTACGCAGCGACTCAACTCAGTTATAGATATCGAGTTTGAGTCTGACAGAATTACCCAGGCAGTTAAGACCAGCTGGATCAAGAACTGCCCGGAGAAAGAGGCGGCGACGCAAAAGGAACCGTGGTGGTCACCTGCCCTTGAGAATCTAAGGCAGGAGACGCGACGTGTTTTCAACTGGGCGAAGTCAAATAATGACTTTACGGTATATGCCGAAGCTCTTACGCACTATAGTAAGGAAGTGCGCAAGGCGAAGCGGAGATCATGGAGATCTCAT
This sequence comes from Furcula furcula, assembly GCA_911728495.1. Taxonomy (NCBI): domain Eukaryota; kingdom Metazoa; phylum Arthropoda; class Insecta; order Lepidoptera; family Notodontidae; genus Furcula; species Furcula furcula. Next base: position 26,206,894 of record OU452246.1, read on the forward strand.
TGCAGTAGCATCAATAGCCTTCCAGAGGGCATGAGGCTCAGTAAAGCAATGAGCTCTGCAAAGGTTAATCCACTTACATCTATCCGGAATGACCAAGGTAAGCTCACTGTAACTGGGAAGGAAACTCTTACGCATATGCTAAGAATGCACTTCCCGGACTCAGTGGAGATACAAAATGTGACTGATAATGTCATTACCATGGAAGAACAATTTACAAAAACTTCCAAAGACGACTGGCGTACAGCAAAGAAAGTAGTTGACGCAGACAAGGTACGATGGGCAATTGATAGTTTCAGTCCGTATAAATCACCAGGACCTGACGATATATACCCCATCTTACTACAGGAGGGAAAAGGTATTCTCATACCTCACTTGTGCAGATTGTACAGAGCATGCCTAGCCTTTGGGCATGTCCCATCAGCCTGGAGACAGGCAAAAGTAATCTTCATTCCCAAACCAGGAAAGGAGAGCTATGAAGATGCCAAATCCTACCGCCCTATCAGTCTTACTTCATTCTTCTTGAAGACTTTGGAGAAGATGATAGACCGGTATATAAGAGATGGCCCATTAAGGAGACGACCGCTCCATGACATGCAATGCGCGTACCAACCGGGTAAGTCTACGGACACGGCACTGCACTATGTGGTCAACCGGGCAGAACATGCATTGGAGACCAAAGAAATCTGTGCTGGAGCGTTTTTGGATATTGAAGGGGCGTTCGATCGAACAACCTTCGCTTCAATAAGAACCTCAGCACAAAATCATGGCATAGAGGCGACAATTGTTAAATGGATTAGCACTATGCTGCAGGAACGTGTTATTAAAAGTAGTTTATTAGGTGATATGGTTACCGTAAAGGCAACTAAAGGATGTCCACAGGGAGGCGTACTATCCCCATTACTGTGGAGTGGTGGATTCGTTGTTAGTGGAACTTAACAATGGACCATTTCAAGCCGTAGGCTATGCAGATGATATAGTCATACAAGTAAATGGCAAATTTCCAAACGTAGTAACGGATTTGCTGCAGGCTGCTTTGGTTAGGGTGGAAAGATGGTGTAAAGACAATAACCTTTCCATAAATCCAAGCAAAACGGTTATAGTGCCTTTCACGAGGAAAAGACATTTAGAGGGCCTTAGAGACCCAGAAATGTACGGCACCAGACTAAAATGGGCTACGGAAGTGAAATATCTTGGGGTAACTCTCGATAGTAAACTAACGTGGCATAGTCATGTTGAAAACATAACAAGAAAGGCCTTACGTGTCTTCAATATGTGCCGTTCTGCGTATGGCAAAACCTGGGGACTCAAACCAAAGGTAATGTATTGGTTATATACCACGATGGTGAGACCTATTCTCACATACGGCAGCGCTGTATGGTGGCCTAGGACCAAACTAAAGATCTGCAAGGATTCTCTTAGGAAGGTACAAAGAGTAGTTTGCATGGCAATTACAGGTGCCTTCAAAACAACGCCTACATTGGCTCTTGAGTGGATACTGGGACTAACCCCACTACACACTTACATACAAACAGAGGCAAGGAAGTCGCTATACAGACTTGCAAAAGCAGGAGTTTGGAATCGTAACAAGCCCTGTACAAAACACACTTTATTGGATCCCGTGAAAGAACTGGACGATCTAATGGACATGCCCTGTGATAGGATAAATCCAGTGTACATGTTTAACAAGAGGTACCGAGTACATATACCATCCAGGGAAGAGTGGACGAGGGGACTCAAACCGGTTGGTGGAACTCACCTCATATGGTACACTGACGGTTCTAAAATGGAGTCAGGTACAGGGGCAGAGATTTATTCCAAGGACTGTAGTGTCAGTCACAGCATGGGGCATTATGCATCGGTATTCCAAGCGGAAACCTATGCCATAATTGCCAGCATTAAAGAAATGCAAAGGAGAAACGTCAAAGGTAAAACCATTTGCATTCTCAGTGACAGTCAGGCAGCTCTGAAGGCTCTGAATTATTTCCGAGTTGCTTCTAAACTAGTCAAAGAAGGTGTTACAGGTTTGAACAACCTGGGAAGACACAACAATGTCAGCCTTATCTGGGTACCTGGACACGAAGGCGTCGAGGGCAATGAGAAGGCAGATAGACTAGCGAGGGCCGGCTCACAGAGTCATTTGGTTGGCCCCGAACCATTTGTGGGGATTCCGTATGGAACATATCACCAAGCATTATATGCACATGCTAGGAACGAACACATGAAGGAATGGAGGGCAGCGTCAGGCCTAAACCACTCCAAAGCGTTCTCTAGCGGAAGGGTGGACTGTGGGGTTAAATTATTAAGCCTTAACAGATCACAAATAAGGCACCTAATAGGTGCACTCACGGGACATTTTGGCACCAACGAGCATCTACACAGAATGAGGCTAAGTACTGGTGACATTTGCAGATTCTGCGAAGATGAAAAAGAGTCAATGCGACACATATTGTGTAGCTGCGACGCTCTTGCGAGACGTAGGTTAAGTCATTTGGGAGTAGCCTATCCTACGCCAAATGATTATGTACAGCTCCAAGCTGGCGCGATCGTTGCGTACCTGAGGGAGCTCTTCGATACGCCAGCAACAGAGTAAGGGCTAGGGCATGCACAATGGATCCAACTGGGTCGAAGTGCGTTCCGGGGATACCGGGCCCAAATTTATAGCCACCAAGAATAGAATAGAATAAGTGAAGAAGCAAATCGCAAAGTCCGGAGTCCGGACTTAAGGTACGTTCACCATGTGGTGTACGAGACGCACAGCGCGTATGCAACGTTATATAACGTTGCATACGCGCTGCGCGTCTCGTCATCCGATGATAGAAGGTGGAAAAGTCATGTAATTCCTGCGCTTACTCTCCTAAAGTATCTTGTAGAATACCAAGAGGCTGGCTACACTACGCCTATTTTGTAAGCTATGCAGATTGACCTCCATATTAGTGGAGGGGATTAGTGGAGATCTGGATTACCAGATTCTGGATACCTTAGCGCGCCTCTTCACTAAGTCCAAAGCTGCTAGATGGCATTTTGCAGCACCAGCCCATTGTATGACTACAGTATTCCACACACGACCGCACTTACGATTTATTAACAGAAGCTGTCCCGGTATGAAGTACCGTCGGACCTTTGCAAGCTTTCTTGCAGCTACTTTGGCCTTTGGACTCAAACTATTCCTTCCTTGGTCTCATGAGACGCATGTTTTGGCACAAGAAATTTCATCCAAACTTATCGAAGTCTCAAGAGACCGCCGGGCTTGGTAGCTTTTTCTGCCAACGTATAAGCTTGGCCATACAAAGGGGTAATGCTGCCAGTCTTTTAGGTACCCTTCCCTCCCAGTGCGGTGATTTTGAGGAAGTTTTTACCTAGTTTAAGTGTACATGTTTGTAAATAAACTGTAAATATTTATTTTCAATAAATTATGTACATTTTCCGACGATTAAAATCAAATAATTTAGATACGAGCTTCATCAGTGTTTAGTGAGCACTTTAATTTACCCTTACAGTCTTCTGGCTTAGGCTGTGGGTGACCAATATTACTTTTGTGTATTATATCTATAAGTATCTTATTTTTTTACCATCTAATAGTCTTAATTTGTCCATACGAATAAACTTAAGCTTTAATATGATTGCCTTTACTTAATTTGATAGAATTAATTAAAATCTTTTGATATGAATTATTATGTTATAAAAGTAATTAAGCGCAGTTAATGAACTTTAACCAAGTTTCGTTCTAAAGTGATGTTCGTTATGCATATTTAAATAAAATCATTATATCATATTTAATGAGTTTTGTAAAATAATAAAATAGGCATTATGACATTACTTGAATTTTTTAAAATTTTATAATATCCCTTCATGATTTTAATGGACCTAATATTGCCAAAATTGTAATTACTGAATACAAATACAAATACAAATTCTTTATTGCAATAATTGTGGTTACAGTGATGAAATATAACAGGAATAGTACAGCACAATTTACCTATGTAGGCATGCAATAGCTTCTTTTGACGTTAATTTAATTTCTTATCAAAGAATTCTTTAAGATTATAAAAACAATTATCAATTAATAGTGTTTTAAGAGTTTTTTTTAAACATTGTAAGTTTAATGAAGTTATGTGATCTGGTAAATGATTATATATTTTTATACACGTGTAATTCATGTTTTTATGAAACATTACATTTTTAGGCCGTGGTAAAATCAGTTTATTTCTATTACGTAATCTTTTATTATAATTGAGTGTATTATTTTCAGGGAAATATTTTTTATGCATTTTTATAAAGATAGCTGCTTGATATATGTATATTCCGGTTAACGTTAGATACCTGTATTTTTTAAATGTTGATCTGCATGATGTGTCATATGAAAGATTATGAATGATTCTTATACACCTTTTTTGGAGTATAAATGTGCTCTGAACATCAACCGAATTACCCCAATACATGATACCGTAGTTTAGAATGGAGTATATTTTTGCATAATATGCGGACTGCGCAGTTTCGATATTTGTACTATTAATTATTATTTGTAGCGTGTAGCAATAAGACCTAATTTTATTGTTGATGTTATTTATGTGAGATTTCCAGTTTACGTGACTATCTATGTGTAATCCTAAAAACTTTGATGATGTTACTTCTTCTATATTATCTTCTTGGTATTTCAGATCTAATTTTTTATGTTTAGCCTGGTACGATTGGAATTGTATGTACTTTGTTTTATCTATGTTGATTTTTAAGTTTAAAGTTTTTAACCAATTAATTACAGTACTTAACGTATTATTTATTTTTGTTTCATATTGTATTTGAGTCATACTACTACCGGTTATTAAAATTGAAGCATCATCAGCAAACAGAACACATAAATCAGTAATTATTTTTGGGAACTCATTGATATAAATAAGGAAAAATAAGGGACCTAGAATGCTGCCCTGGGGTACACCAACTATTGTTTCTTTGTATGATGAAATAATATGCTTAATAGATTTTGAGTTTTCATCGCGATAAGTTATTTCAGTTGCTTGCTTCCTATTCGCTAAGTAAGATTCAATTATTTTTTTTGCTATACCTCTTATTCCCATATTGTCCATTTGTTTAAGTAATATGTTATGATTTACGCAGTCAAACGCCTTTGACATGTCCAGAAGTAAAACAGTCGCTGGCATTTTTGTATTTATTGCATCAAGAATACCTTTTAATATTTTAAAGATTGCTAAAGATGTAGAACGTTTTCTCCTAAATCCGCACTGAGCTTCAGTTAGTAGCGTATGTGTTTCTAAATAATCTATTAAGCGATGGTAAATGACTTTTTCTAACATTTTTGAAAATATCGGGAGTAAAGCTATAGGTCTGTAATTTCCAATATGTTTTTTAGTACCTTTTTAGTGACTTTATACTATAGCAATAACGTCCAAATCTGAATAGCTAGAAATTAGTGAGTTTTTGCAATATATAGAGCTCGTCAAGACGAGTTCGAGGCGCTATTCAACTGTACTTGATGACTTTTTGCCATTAGTGAGTTCTTGCAGTAAGCCGACGATTTATGGTAATATAAAAGTTAACTGTAAAAATATTTTTTTTGTAATTAATGGTACAAAATAGAGACCTGGATAGTAGGTAATAGCACCCCATATCAAAGGTACCATGCCTGCGTGATGGTAGATGTGCAAGAACGAAATTTGATTGTTTTTCTTTCTCAACACGAAAAACACCTGCAATGAAATTTACATAGGTATAATATCGGGTACAATATAACGGCCATTTGATCCTAAATTTGACAGAACTTAAACTGACATTATAGCCTATATGACAACCAAACCATAACCATATTGTAGATAATATATAGTATTTACAAGTACAATGTTTTTTGATTACACTAGCATAATTATTTTAGGCAATTCTGGAAACCTATCCTAAAAGTGGGAAAGATTAAAAAGCGAGTGCACTTCACACCATACTTCACACAACCATTCATCAAACAATAATCCATCACACAACTAATCATTACACAACAATTCATGACACAACCCTTTATCACACAACCAGCGATGGCTTATTCCAAGTAGTCATTCCTTCATTTTGTTCCTACGTGGATTCACACGACCATCCATCCAACCATACAGCCATTTCTTTGTAGCTTCAGGAAAATTGATATGGACAGTTTGGGGTTGATTTGAGCAATATTGACTGGTCATCAATAAACAGTTATAATGACGATCTGCACCAACCAACTGCTTAGTGCCTTATCTTAGAGCACGCCGCCGGGGGCGTATTATAGCCCTCCGGGAACCAGACACGGTGCTTACGGGAATGGGGGTCACAGCCCCGCCTCTGTCCTCATTGGACATCCTAGGGCACAGACCCCGAAACCAGCGACTCCGAAGAGAGCTAGTCTATGGTTCAATGCTTAACTTAGTATAAACAATGAGTATTGTTAATTAAAAGTATTTGTTTTTAACACACTGCATTTTTGAATAAAAATCTGACTTTTTTGATTACCTTCACACGGTTAATAAACGAAATACTAAAGTTAAACAAACCAAACCTATAGAATACTCACGGTATCAAGCAGGTCAACATTTTTCATTAGAAAATAGACATATGTTACTTTCGCCGCCAACAGTGCATCAGGACGATACGAAAAGTCGACTGGCTCGCACACCCATCTATAAGGTCTACTCCAGCCCCATGCATAATAAAGTCCCTGTAATTAAAAAAAAATGTTATGCAGCTGACAGAGAGTCAAAGTTACCTATTGAGGTTAAGAAATTAAATGAAATTGTTCATTTCAAATACACCGAACAAAGCCGTGAGCCGCCACAAGCAAAGACTTTTTGAATTTGGAAAAAAAAATAAGGTAGGGGAGACCAGCGGGTCTAAAAAGGCCACTTTCGTTGAATCATAATATGAATAAGTTACCGTTTAATTTTTCGTCGTACGGCGGCATTAACACCAAATATGAATCTATTAATTAGTTCTAATAAATGAATTGAGTAAGATTCACCTAAAATGAGTGACCATTTTTCAAAAACTAGTAGATTTTTTAAGGATATGCTTGAAATTCTAAACATCAATTGCTTTTAGCTGAATTGTTTGATGTGGCCTTTTTAGCCCCGCTGGTATGAAAGTAACACGGCATGAACGTAACAAATGATTTTTTGAAACAGTTATGTTGACTGCATTGATGGTTGATTCACCGATATGTGCCATTTTGGATTCCAAATCACCTGAATTGCGCTGTTTTTATAATGGTAGGTTCAATCTTACATGTCAAGAGTCAGTGAAGTAGAGTAACTATCCATCTCTCTATTTTAGTGTTTTTATGGCATCTTTCTAAAGTAGTTTTTAGATTATAGGTATATAATTGTCGAATTCTGGGAATTTTAAATGTAGGTAATGTATGTTTTTAATGCATCCCAACATCACGATGACATCGTTTAGCCCATTTGAAGTTAATTCCTTACTTTTTGATGACCCAGAAAGAATAATGGAAAGGGAAGGAAATGCAGAAAATCTGAAACAATGACTGATACTCCAAATAAGTTTGAAATTCAAGAACGACAAAATAGAAGGAAGAGTTTTAAGAACCAAAAAAGTTAAGAAATTCATTTTGCAGAATGCTCCAGCGACAAAAAGCCAAAGACTTTAGTTGTTATGAAAACTATAAATAAAGGAAATAAGGCACAAAAGAAGAAAAACGATGCTAAAATAATAAAGGATAGTGATGATTCAGACAGTGAAGATCATATTTGTATAGTTTGGTATTCTTTTCAAACAGCAGATCAAATGAAAAATTGTTAGAATGTACAGTGCCTTAGAGTGTCAGCTGTGGGCTCATATTGACAGCACTTAAGCTATGTGATGTGTGTCATAATTGTTTGTGATATCTCTTTTTTGAATAATGCTCTCTAGTTTCGAAGATTGTTGTTTCCTAGAAATGTTTAATTTTGTTTATAAGAGTTGTGATACCTACTAATGTGAAACCCAAAACTTTGATTACAAATAAATATGTTGATCATGAAAGTAACTTTATTAACAATGTTACAAACATCCTTTTACCCTGTTACAACCAACCCTAGGCGATGGTTGTAACAAATTCCACTTCAAATATTTAGTAGTTTTCAAAATCTGTAATATAATTTCCATTTAAGCTGGTGTTAAAAGATAGCTAAAATACCAATCTGTCATGTGTATTAATTAGGATTTGAATATTCAGAAATCTCTGTGAGATATTACAAAAAGATCAAAAATTGTTAAGTACATCCCTGGTCTCCCCTAGTCCTTGACTGACTCACCTGACGGAAACTTAAAAAAAAGGAGATCATGTATTCGACGCGAATGTATCTAAGAGACAGTTGTTATCAATATTTGGCAATCGATCAGGTTAAGCAACGTTAGGGAAGGTCATGATAGATACATATATATCGGTCATAGATAGAAGGATATAGATCCTTCGGACTCGCTGGACGTTCGGCGTGTGGGCCCTAGGACGTCATCTGAGTACGGCGACTCCAAGGTGACGGTGACTCCAAGGAGAAGGACGGCGGGATTGCGAACCCCGTCCCCGTGAGCACCATGCCTGTTTCCCAGGGGGCTACAATGCGGCGGCGGGCTCAAAGGCAAGGCACTGTGTGCCGATGCGACAGCCGCGGGGGTTTTAGTGGGTAAGAATCCCACATACCCCCGTTTACCCCACAGGTCGCAGGGACCTTTTGAAGGTTTGCCCGCGAAAACAGAATATAAGGTAATAACATACGGGTGACCGTTTAATGCCATTTGAATTAATCATCTCCGTGCTTCGGAGGGCAAGCAAATAGCGGGTCTCAATTTCCAACCGACTAAAAAACGGAGGTTATGTATTCGACGCAAATGTATGCTATTAAAAAATTAGTTAACCTAAAAAGAGCGCGGGTGGAGCTGCGCGGGTCAGCTAGTAATACATAAGTAGTAGCTTTATGTAAATCTGACAAATTCCTGAACAAAAAAATAATTACGTCAATCAACATAATGACATATGTAATATGAATCCTTAATTATTCAGTGATTTCATAGATTTTACAATGGTACAAAATTTGCCCTATCATTGTCAAATATGTTGAAATGAGGAATGTTACTTAATTACATTAATATAAATAAAACATTAAAAACAGTAAAATACAATGCCCTTCATACTGTTTTCATTAATGTTAAACGCAAATAAATCAATACATTTCAAATCCATAATAGTTGTTTTGTGGGAGTGACATAGCATCATATTTTACCCGAATGCCCCAGGAAGAGGATGTATGTCTATTTCTTTGACACGACCTATAGCATAAAGGGCTTGATGGACTGCGAGTTATAATATGTCATTGGATTTCTCTTAGTTGTGGGCACTCCCACAACTTTGGAACTTTGTTTTTTTGGAAGAATATATAGCCTATATCACTATAGGCTATATTATATTCTACCAAAAAAAATAAGCCGTTAGCCGTCATTCTATATTTTTTAACCGACTTCAAAAAAGGAGGATTTTCCCAATTTGACTGTACCTATAACGGGTGTAAGAGACATCGTTGTTGCCGATCTCCATGGTCAGCCAGACTGGCGGGTTCTTAATTTAACTGTTTTTTATATTGTTGGTATATTATTTTTTATGACATTTGATTGTATTGTATTTAGTGTGAAAAATATAGTACTAGTAATATAGCGCCTTGGTTTCCTTTTCTCCCGCAAAACTATCCTGTACAATACGGGTCAGTAATATTTTAATTGAACTCTCGCTAAAGGTGCCCATTGACGATACGTCCATCAATCCAAATGGCGTGGACGTCTTCCAAAATTGTTCCGTGAATGTAAAAAACGTTTGCCATTTTATTGGACGACGTCCAGATTTGGATTTCCAAATGGATTGAAATCCATGCATCCAATCCAAATGGACGTCGTCCGCGGCCGACTGTCAATGCGAAAAACGTGCGCCACGCCATTTGGAAGGCGTCCGAATTGTCTGTGAATGGGCATAACCGCGTCCATTTTTTTGAAATTTTCTTCTCAGTATGCTCTGGCGTTGACGGTGGCACATGTGCTGGATTATAAGAGCTCTGTGGCTAAGTCTATGAAACGTATAAATAAAATCCCCGGATTGCATTAATGTTATCGCAGGCTTTCTGGAATATGTCTTTACAAATAAGCAGTGCCTCTGTACTATTATTTCCTATAATAATAATATTCTAGGACAATCTACACACGGTCATCCGATCCCAAACTAGGCAGAGCCTGTACTATGGAAACCAGACAACTGATACTAATACATATATACTACTTTTTTTGTAAATACATACATAAATAGATAAATAACACCCAGACACTTTGTGGAAATCGAACCCACGACCTATCAGGTAGCAGCCAGGGTGTCTAACCACTAGACCAACAGGCCCGTCGAAATTATGAAATGATTATAAATAAATATTACGTTTGCGCGTGACTTTGTATTAGAAGTAAGTTGAAAAATAAAAATATAAATCGCATCCATGTTTATAGCAAGTGAAATATCCTGATTATCTATCACGCTGTTCATCGTGCATTTCTTCTTTCTCTGTGGAGAAATGCAGCAACGAATGCTCTGTTGGATTGTCTAAAAGAAAGGGTCCTGGCGCTAACTTAAATACGGTTAAAGAAAATATCCTTTAATCCATATTCTCTAACGTTTGTCATATCATCATCATTAGCAGCCGATAGACGTCCACTGCTGAATAAAGGCCTCCCCTTTAGAAGGGAGGGGTTGCCATAATCCCCACGCTTGTCAGGCGGCTTGGGGATCGCAGTATAGGTGGAAGATAAATCCAAAATAAAGACGCTGCTGCCCATCTTCCTGTTCTCGCTTAGTCGCCTCTTACGACACCCAACGAGAGGGGATGGCCCCCCATCTGCTCCCCATATAATAGCATCCCCATGCTATTCTAACCCGGCACCCCACGGGTTTTTCATATAGCGTGCAACATTCGAAGTGACTGTGCTTACGTCCAAATGGATGTACGTCAATGTGCGTATAATATGGAGTGCTTCCATTCGGAAGTATTCCATTTGGAAGCATTCCAAATGGACGTATCGTCAGTGTCTACCTTAAATAATAATGATAACTAGGGCTCGTGATCGTGCGGCGAAAGAATCGCCGTCTATTCATAGTGCACATTCGTCGGAAAGAGCGCAGGAATTAGCCGCAAAGGTGGAGCACGCAAAACGTCTCGCCGACATAGATAGTCGGCTAGAGGAGGCAGAGGCGCAGCGTGAAGCGCACGCCGCTCAGCGCGAGAAGGCGGTCGCAGCGCTGGAGCTGCAAGCCAGCTTAGCTGCCATCGAGTGTTCTCGCAGCTCCGCGTCGCGTATAGAGGACTGGTTAGACTCTTCTAAAAAAGGTAGATTAGAAACTGGAATAAGTGCTCACGGAGACTATCTGTCTGAGGTAGAAGGGGTCGGTCGTCCCGACCCGCAGTTTACGGAAATAAGTGCTTATAGAGACTATCCGTCCGAGGTAGAAGCGGTCGGTCATTCCGATCCGCAGGCCCATGCCGTTGGTGGTATTAACCCTTCGTCGTGTGCGGTCGATCGTCCCGATCCGCAGACCCATGCCGTTGGCGGTATTAACCCTTCCTCGTGTGCGGTCGATCGTCCCGATCCGCAGTCACCTGCCGTTGGCGGTATTAACCCTTCCTCGTGTTTTGAGACACCAGGACAATCTGATACTGGTTGTACCCACCTACCAACGGCACAAACGGCACCCTCTCGTCGGGCTAGCAGTGGTTTGATCAGGTACCCCGTGGGGCTACCACCTGATTTCAGCCATCACCGGAGAGAGTTGGCCGAAGGACCGCCAATTCTCAAGACGTCGGTGCAAGCCCCGGCTTGCGACCACTATTCGCTCCCTGCGACGTCCAAGTTTCCGCCGTTGAAGCCTACATATTACACTAACCAGACACTAGCCTTAGGCACACACCACAATAAAAATAACATTAATAATTGTAATTGTGATAACCTGAATAAAAGTGAACATAAAGTAGGAACTCAGGACAGTTTCACTCATTTAGCAAGCGTCATTGCGGACCTCGGTAAGAAGAGAGTTATGGTAAGCGATCTCCCTAAATTCGATGGTCGTCCCCTAGATTGGCTCTCAATCACGAGGATATACGAGCAGTCGAAGCCGCACTTCTATTCGGGGGAGAACATTATTAGGCTTGGAACAGCTTTGGTGGGGCAGGCTAGGGAAGCGGTTGCGATGCTGCTAGTGACCGCTGACGATCCTGATCGTATTATCCAGGCCCTGGAAACCAGGTTTGCCCAGCCAGATTTAATTGTTCTACAGCAGCTTTCGTCGATAAGGTCGCTGCCTAAATTAGATTTGGATGATAATCCTCGTGAGCTAAACTCCTTTGCCTGCCGAGTAAGAAGTTACGTGGAGGTGATTCGCCTGCTCCAGAGACCAGAATTCCTCGCCTCACCGGAACTAGTCAACAGTGTCGTGAGTAAATTGACCCCTATCCTAAGATCGCGGTGGGTTGATTTCGCGGCATCATGCACTTGTCTCGGTAAGTTTAAACTGGAACTATTAGCAGATTTTCTCGAGAGCGAAGCATCCCTTCAAGTTAGATTTGGTTGCATTCATGATTTCCAATCTATGAAATCTGCTGCCAAAGAAAAGATATACGTCACGTCAACCGCACCGTCAAGCTATAATCGAAAAATTCCTAATAGCCTATGTCTTTTTTGTAAGGCGGGGGCACATGAGGTGAGTGAATGCAAAGAATTCTCACTATTGGGATTGGAAGATCGCTGGCAGTGGGTTGTCGACAACAAGGTTTGTCGCAAATGCTTAAAAAGGGGTTCACATTCGTACCGGAGGTGTACGAAAATATATAAAGTGAATAAATGTGAAACTGCTCGCTCACATCACATGCTTCTTCATAGAAATTTTACGGCTGAACCATACTCGAAGCCTTCCGAAGGGGTCAGCGTCTCCCAATACGCCTGAGGGAAAATTGGACCTGAATTACGTCAGCTTTGTCAAAGCTTCTGATGATACACAGTCTCAGTCTGCAGTTGTAGCTCACAGTGCCTCGTCTACAGATTCTTCTACTCATAGACCGCTTTTAAAGGTAGTAGCAGTCACGATTTCCGGACCTAGCGGTAGCGTAGATACTTATGCTCTTTTAGATGACGGCAGTTCGGCGACTCTTTTGGATCGTAGCGTAGATGATTTAGTTGGCGCTACAGGTCCAAGATCTGCCCTACGTATAGATTGTATCGGTGGTCTTAATAAACAAGGTGAGACATCTTTGGTTAATATAAAAGTTAAGGGTCGACATAGCACAGATAGCTTTAATATAACCGCTAGAACTGTGTCCAATTTTGGTATTAAAAGTCAGTCTGTGTCACGTGAGACTGTTGAAAATTACGACTATTTGTCAGATCTTGTAGATGTGATGTGCTATGACGACGCTAAGCCCATGTTGCTGATTGGAGGTGACAATTGGCATTTACTTCTTCCAACATTAATTAGACATGGTACCAGGTCGCAGCCAGCAGCTTGTACTACTACTGCTCACGGGTGGGTATTATTTGGTTTTTGTCCACGTAAGACTACGGCCGTGCAAATTGTCAATCATGTCCAGTTAGAAGAGACTGATGCAGACACTTCTTTGGACTCTCTTATCAAGGAGTACTACAAGTTGGATTCAATAGGTATTGAGAAGAGAGACTACCGGAGCGCTGACGAGGAACTTGCTCTCAAAATCCTTGAGGACACCACGACACGTCTGCCTTCAGGTAGGTTTCAAACTGGACTGTTGTAGCGCAACAACATTGAATACGTACCTGTCAGTCGCTCTCTCGCCTTATCAAGATTCAGCACCTTAGAGCGAAAAATGGCGAAAGATAAAGAGTACGCTGACAAGTATAAAAACAACATACATGCCATGCTCGACAAAGGTTACGCGGAGCTATGTACTGGTTCGCCGTCTGCAGACATCGTTTGGTATTTGCCGCATTTTGGAGTTGTCCATCCTCACAAAAATAAGTTACGTGTGGTACACGACGCTGCTGCGAAGTGTGCTGGGGTAAGTTTAAACGCTCTATTGCTGCCCGATCTCCTGCAGCCACTTGTAGCCATTGTAATGTGGTTTAGAGAAGGTCTCGTCGCACTTACAGCCGATATTCGGGAGATGTTTCCGCAGGTAAAAATAAGACCTCAGGATAGAGAGATGCCCAACGCTTCTTTTGGAGAGACAGTCCCGAGCTACCTCTACAAGTGTACCGTATGTCTTCTATGATTTTTGGTGCGACTTCAATACCTTGTACAGCACTATATCTCAAAAATAGAAATGCACGTGAGTACGTAGAAAACCTTTCAAAGCCTACGCGCGTCCACTCCGAAGCAGTAAGGTCTATCATTTACGATCATTATATGGATGATTTCATAGGAAGTGTAGATAGTATTGCGGAAGCGGCGCGCCTCGCACAGCAAATCGTAAGCATTCATAAAGTTGCTTGTTTTGATATGAGAGCATGGGTTTCAAATTGCAAGGAAGCCTTGTCGCTGCTGCCTTCCGATTTGCGTGCCACGGGTGTTACCGAAGTAGGTTTAGGTCCATCCTCATCTCATCAAATTCGTGTGTTAGGTATTACTTGGAACGTGGAAAAGGACACATTATGTTTCCTGAAGTCTTTGCCCAGATTTCCCGCAAATTTAACTAAACGCACAGCTTTGTCGCTGCTTATGTCAGTTTATGACCCACTGGGGTTTATAACGCCTATTATTATTAAAGGTCGTATACTTTTCCAGAAAACTTGGAAGCTGGGCATAGAATGGGATCAGCAATTGCCACAAACTTCAACCGAGAAATGGAAGAATTGGTTCAGTGAACTTGAGACCCTTGTCGGTTGTTCCATTCCTCGCTGTTACATTCACGCCAATTACTCCTCTGTACGGGAAGCCCAACTCCATGTCTTTGCCGACGCCAGCGAGTCTGTGTATGCTTGTGCCGCCTACTGGCGTCTTATAAAATGTGATGGTTCCGTAGAACTAGCTTTGATCGGTGGAAAGGCAAGACTCGCACCTTTAAAGCCGGTGTCTATTCCAAGACTGGAGTTGCAGGCAGCCCTTATTGCAGCTTGTTTCGCATCATACATTGTGGAGGCTCATAAGCGTAAACCTCATCAGACCTTTCTATGGACAGACTCTTAGACAGTTCTGAAGTGGTTACGTAGTGAATCTCAAACTTTTAAGGCTTTTGTTTCTTTTCGAGTGGGAGAGATTACTGAACTTACTAATATACGAGACTGGTCATATGTACCCACCGCCTTAAATATTGCTGATGACGCTACACGAGAGAATCATCAACTTCACAGATCATCGCGGTGGTTTACCGGCCCATCCTTTCTTTTATTATCACAGACTTAATGGCCTTGTGAACCACCAAATAGCGTTCCACTTGGATCAGAAGAGTTAAAAAGCTCTTCAGAACAGGTAGGAATGATCACGGAGGGTCAGTTAGCTGAACCTTTACCGGTGGTGGCTGATCCTCAACGCTTTAGCAATTGGACGCGGTTACTTCGCGCCACAGCTCGGGCGCACAAGAATGCGCAAGTTTTTAAATCTGTTTTAGACAAGTCTCTAAGTTCTAAACTAATTAATTCGGCTAAATGTTCTCGAAATTTACCTCTTGTCAGTACTGAACTTTTAGATTCAGCCGAAAAGCACTTATGTTTACAAGTGCAGCTAGATTCTTTTTCGTTAGAGCGGCTTGACATTCAGGTAGCACGCCCTATTAGGAATAACAGTAGATTAAAGAGTGTATGTTTAGTTATAGGTCGAGACAACCTCATCAGACTTTCTGGCCGCACGGGAGCATCTGATGATGTAGAATGCCATCCCATCGTACTCGACGGAAAACATCGGATCACAAGACTTTTGATGCAACTCTACCACGAGAAGTTTGCCCATGGGAACAATAAGCTTATAGTGAATGAGCTGCGACAAAGGTTTTTCATTCTTGGTTTGAGGATTTCTGTAAAACAAGTTGCCCAGAGATGCCAGTTATGCCGAAACCGGAAAACCAAGCCCGTCACGCCACCGGAAGGAGATTTACCAGCTGCTACAATGGCGCATCATCAGCGACCATTTTCATTCGTCGGTGTTGACTACTTTGGTCCGTTAAAAGTCATGGCGGGTCGAAGATGCGTTAAGCGCTGGATTGCCCTTTTTACATGTTTAACCGTGAGAGCAGTGCATTTGGAGGTGGTAGAAAGTTTGTCATCAGACTGTGCTATAATGGCTCTTCGGCGATTTATCGCGCGCAGAGGATGCCCAACTACGATATACTCTGACAACGGGACGGCGTTCGTGGGTGCCGCCAAGATGTTAACATGACTTTACGAGTTCTGCAGCATCAGACGCATCGAGTGGAAATTCATTCCTCCTTCAGCGCCGTTTATTGGAGGTTGTTGGGAACGCCTAGTGCGCAGTGTAAAGACCGCCCTTTCTGTCACCCTGAAGGAGCGCACACCGAAGGAAGAGGTCTTTATCACCTTGCTCCTGGAGGCGGAAGCAGTGGTCAATTCACGGCCTCTGACCCATGTAACAGTTGACGTTGAAAATGAGAGCGCATTAACACCCTTCACATTTTTAATTGGCACATCGAGCTTTGATCGGTCCTTATGCAGCTTCGACGATGGAGACTTATTTGGCAAGTCGTGTTGGCAGAAGACTCAACGACTCGCCGACCATTTCTGACAGCGCTTGGTACGAGAATACCTGCCACTACTGGTGCCACGTCGCCCTGTGACTCCAAGCTCGGCATCTTCATCTTTAAAAGAAGGCGATCTGGTTCTTTTGGCAGACGGAACGTCCCCACGCTGTTCATGGCCAATGGGTCCCATCTTTTCCTGGGTCAAAACTTACCCATGAAAAGATGGGATTGTGCGGATAGTCGACATATTAACTAAGGGGGGCGTGCTGCGTCGGCCAGTCCGGAAGCTTGCTTTACTAGTCGGCCAATAAACGTGACTGGTGCTTCACACCGTTCGGAGCCATGTTGCCGATCTCCATGGTCAGCCAGACTGGCCGGCTTCTTAATTTAACTGTTTTTTATATTGTTGTTATATTGTTTTTTTATGACATTTGATTGTATTTTATTTAGTGTGAAAAATATACTACTAGTGCGAGCACGCGCCTTGGTTTCCTTTCCTCCCGCAAAACTATCCTGTACAAACGTACCGAAAAAAAAATTATAAGATGTCAAATAATGTCCGTTACAACATTTATAGAAACCATTTATATGGATAATGACAAATGACTGACTTATTAATTTTGGAGCATGTAATGAATATATGAGGAATAATATTTATTTCTCAAATTACATTGCTAATTTTCTAAAATAATAATAATTAATTGCCTATTAATTAAATGCCTATGTACTGTTTTAGTGCATAAATAATTAATAAATAAATAATTAAATAAATTTTCCACAAATAAGTAATTTATTGTTTTTAAATTAAAATTATGCTTTATTATTATACCAATAATGATATTATACTAATTTTAATTAAAAAAAGTGTTTTTTTTTTGGAAATTCATGAAAAAGTCGATGCAAAATATCAACACTAGAGTGTTCAAGTACATTTGCATGCTGAATAAAGTAAGCGAAACATGTCGAACTAAACCTGTAACGTACCACCTGTAATACGATGTTTCTAGCAAATAAATATATTCTTATTCTTATTCTTATTCAGAATCATGTACTGGATCCCTGGTATCAGTTTTCGGTACGATGTCCCTTACACCCTGTATATTTTTTTTATGTATTTTGGTGGGCAGCGACAGTTCGGCTCCAACCGCGGCACGCATCATGCTGCGCTCCGTTGCCCACGATCTATGTAATAGCCTTGCCTAACGTTGCTTAACCAGATCGATTGGCAAACATTGTTAACAACTGTCTATGAATGTTTTCTTAGTATTATTTATTAAAATTATAATAGAAAAATGATACAAATGGACCACACGTATAACCAAGTAAACATTTTCTCCCAATAGAATCGTCCTGGATTACGGGATAAAAAATATCCTATGTCCCTACCTCACAGTATTAACTCAAATCATGCCAAGTTTCATTTCAATCCATTCAGTAGTTTCGGCGTGATGCGCGGCCATGATACAGACAGACAGACGGACAGACAAATTTAAATAAAAAATAAAGTAGGTATTGGTTTCAGTATCGGTTATAGAATGCCCACTAAATATAATTTTTCAAAATATCTTCAATGTACAGAATTGGACCTGTTACAGTTTTATTATAGGTAAGTATAGTATAGAAGATGGCAAGCCCTCTGAGTTTATTACCGAATCTTCACAGTAGAGGCCGCATTGGGATCCGATGGTAGTTGTAAAAAAGATGACAGTATGGAAACGCCTACGTGAGGCCCATGCATAATAAAAATATTTTGAATTCGAATGATTTTACAACACAAAATTAGTGTAATGTCTACTTACTATAATAGCTATCCACATGTTAACAGCTACTTGTAACAAGTTATAAATGATGAGTGGCACTTTTATATTAAAAGGTTTCTGGTTTTTCATCCATTCTGGCCCCCACTTCAGTACGAACATGAGGTATAAGCCAAGCAATAATAATCCTTGGTATGGTTTCGCTACCAATGGCCAATCTTTCGTTCTAGGGTCTGAAATTAATTAAAAAAGAACTTTCATAGGAACGCATAAATATCATCATCATCATCATCATCAGCAGCTGAAAGAAGTCCACTGCTGATCAAAAGCCTCCCCCTGGAGGGGTTGCCATAATCCTCACGCTTGTAGTCGGCTTGGGGATCGCAGTACAGGTGGTAGGTAATCCAATAGGAAGACGCTGCTGCCCGTCTTCTTGTTTTCCCTTAGTCGCCTCTTACGAACGCCCAACGGGAGGAGATTGCTGGGTGCTATTCTTACCCGGACACCCCACGGGGATGCACAAATATGGCATACTAAAATAATAATATGTACCTATACGATGAGCCCGATCCACAAGCGATCTATGACCGGTACAATGACAATTCAAACCAGAGGTCATCTAGCTTAGTAGTTAGGTACCCTAACTGCTACCTACGTGATACCTACGTGGTGGTAGGCTCCATGTATTGTTTCCATAGATGACTATTAATTTACGTTACCTCTAATTGAGCTCGAACCGGGTTCCAAGTACTGAGGTACTACTACTAGTAGTAAGTATAGTCCAATTATTCCAAGACAATTCTCTCAGAACTCTGCACCAATGACAAACAGTATAAAGCAAAGAGAGGATCTGAGTATTCCGGCAAAGACGAATAGGGAGCCACTTGAGCCTGTTACGAAACATGGAGACGTGGTCATATTTGCGCAAGCCAAATATGAACCGAATACAGAAATTCTGAAGTCACTCAATTATGTTTAAAAGCTCCTCAGTAGCTGATAGCTGACGTCAGCGTAATCAAGATAAGGCAGAAGTAAACACCTAAAGAGCGCAATTTTGGTGACAATCGGCAAAAATTTACGAAGTCGCCTAAGTGAACCAGCAACAGCAAACAACTTCCTGCTTACCTCAGCAACTTACGGAATCCATCACAAAGTTTGATCAAAAATTATACCTAGATTTTTAACTTCTTTGCTGTATGGTATGAGAACTCCATTAAAAATGATAAGTGGTAACCGGTCCCAGTCAACCCTAGCAATGAGAGCTTTGCTGCCAATAATAATAGTTTTTGTCTTAGATTGATTCACTGTCAGACCAGAACGGCTGCTCCAGTTAGAGATTACAGTTAGGTCATTATTTGTAAAGTGGATTGCAGATGGCAGATCAGCTAAAGAAGGTTGTCTATAGATTTGCAGGTCATCAGCATAAAGTTGGTAGGATGAAGAAATGTTATCCGTAATAGAGGAAATGAAGATAGAAAAAATAAGTGGAGATAAGACACCTCCTTGAGGGACTCCGACTCTCGATGACTTTACTGTATACCTATCTACCTATCACATGAGAGGAGACCCCGGGCTCTCCGGTAGGGTCTACACCAGGAGTCCCTCAGTGCCTTGCCTTTGAGCTCGTTGCCGAAAAGCGCATTATAACCCCCCGGAAATCAGACACGGTGCTCACGGGTAGGTATGGGGTTCGCAACCTCACCGCCGTCCTCCTCGGAGTTGCCACCGTACTCAATGGACGTCCTAGGGCCCACACCCTGAACGTCCAGCGACTCCGAAGGAATACTGTATATCATAGCAGATAAGTTGTGGGACGGCCTTTTAGAGAAGCTCAGAGTCACACAACGAGCAATAGAAAGAGGTATGCTCGGAAATTCTTTGCTCGATAGAATCCGAAATCTGGAGATTCGCCGAAGAACTAAACCGACATAGCTCTCAGAATCTGTAAGTTGAAGTGGCAATAGGCAGGCCGCATCGCTCGAAGAACCGATAACTGATGGGGAAGAAAGGTTCTCGAGTGGCGACCACGAACGGGTAGACGCAGCGTAGGCAGGCCTCCCATTAGATCGACAGACGACATTGTGCGCGTCGCAGGTAGGTGGATGCAAATAGCCAATTATTGATCATTGTGGCGTTATAAGGGGGAGGCCTATGTTCAGCAGTGGACGTCTTCCGGCTGGTGATGATGAAGTGGTGGGATTAGACCCAGCCCAAGATTTTCGATATCTCCAGCTTCTCTAGTACCCTCTGCTGCGTATACCGGCTGACTTGTTGAACATGGAATATATTAATACAGGTCGCTCAGTACTCGATTCTCGTCCTAAATATGTAATAAAAATAGGTACTTAACTTTTGACCCAATTATCAATCAAACATGGACACTCACCCGCGCGCGTCAACAGATATCCGCGACAAGTTTCAAATACCTATTTATTTGTTTACAACACACCATTCGGCTTTATTTCTTTGTAAAAAGCCGCCAGATGACGGAAGACACCTAGTGCAAGGTTGCAATGAAGGTTCCTTGTTATTTATCGATATTTATTTAATTTAACTATTTGCTATTTAATTGAGTAAGTCTCATATTCAACCAGTCAGCCTGTACAGCTATGCTTTGTGTTTTGAGAGTATGTTTGTAAGTAGCTGCTAACATCCGCTTCGCTGGGTTTTCAATCCAGAACAATCTAGCCGAATAATACTTTCAAAAACTATATATTGCAACCCCCGTATCGTTTACACCCCTACAACTACGTAGTCACACCATAGGGCCTCGTGGGAACTTTGGGGCTACTATATATACGAAATAATTAAGACACTCAAGACTTTAGCAATGTCAGGTAAATAAATGTGCACATACCTGTTAATTCATCAAAGACAAATACGTATCCTTGCCATGCTTTTCTTAATATCACCGCCATTGTGTACGTGCGTCCACTTTATAAATTTAAATGCTTTAAATGCTTATTATAAAGTGTACAGCATACACAACTAGTTTTCAACAACAGAATTCATATAATGTTTTAATAACAAATCAATTCACATACTTGACATAAATTAACAAGAAATTACTTATAGATTACCTTACACAGTATATGCCAATGTATCGCCATTGTCAGTTTCAACCAAACATATTATGTATGTACATATAATTTTCTGCGACCCTGCCCCTCTAAGGTGGAGGCCTTTGAAGGTCTTTCGGCTGATGATGATAAGGCAAATGGTGAAAAATATCCAGTCTTTTAATTTTACTTGCGAATGCGAATTTTCAGCTACTAAATTACACAAAGGCCTAGGCCGAAGGCAGAACAGAGAAGGTCGCTCCATGGCCTATATTTAATCACTGATTTCAATAGCCTCACGAATCATCCTAGGTAGGAATCGGTGTTCTTTTGCGAGGATTTGAGGTTTATCAAATCTAACATAGCTGATGTGAAACACCGACGCTGTACAATGTCTGCAGTATGTGAACACGTTCAGGATCGCACCCACCATTATATTAGATTTGATAAACCTCAAATCCTCGCAAAAGAACACCGATTCCTACGATGATTCGTAAGGCTATTGAAATCAGTGATTTATAAACAACAATCAAATCAGTAATCAGTGATTTAGTGAGTGATAAATGAAACAGTTTTTATTCATATTGTTTATATTCATATCCAACACAATTGTTTCAAACAGTCCAACAACAAAACAATTATCCACGACAAGCGCAATGATCAGTGAGGTCGAGCGCTGGGTAATCTCAATCACTGTCGTGAATACATTTGCCGTAATTTTGAGATGGGTAATTTATTAATCCAAAAGAACAAAATGGTTTTGATTGCTTAAACATAACCTAGTAACGACACTGATTACGTGATAAAGATCTACGAACTGATTAAAAAAATAACTTGTTGGTAGGTACATGTGTATATGTTTTATGAATGTAATTGTATTGTAATTTCTAAACATTTTCTTTTTATTGCAGTCAGGCTTAGTGCTTTTAAAATTGCCGGGCGGGCTTATTGCCATTTTCTTTCTTTATAATATTTTTTTATATATTTTATAAGTGTAGTTTTTTATCGGCTGTACATAGACTTGACCAATGTCGTATGTGGCGAATTTCATAATTAGACAAAAAGACGATTTGACGAACTACCAATTTGACCAATATCAAATTTGTACCAATTTGACCAATATCAAATTTGTACCAATTTGACTAATATCTAATTTGACCAATATCGTGTGACCCTTATAATCGTGGTTATTTTTTTATGACCACCCAGAAATAGGTCCCCGTCGAGCTATCTTAGCAGATGGTAATCACTCACCGGGTATACTCCTAAGGTTACTAACTAACTATGACAGAATTAAAAAAATAAATATATTATTATTTTGTTTTTATCATATTAGGCTAAATAGGTTTTATGACTTGTGAATGATATATCAAACGATTTTATATACAATGCTTTTTAATATCAACTGATCATTATCTATCTATACTTATAATAAAACTGTAACAGGTCCAATTCTGTACATTGAAGATATTTTGAAAATTATATTTGGAGGGCATTCTATAACCGATACTGAGGCCGAAAATGTAATTTTTTTAATTTTTGTCTGTCTGTCTGTCTGTCTGTCTGTCTGTCTGTCTGTCTGTCTGTCTGTCTGTATAATGGCTGAGCATCACGCCGAAACTACTGAATGGATTCAAATGAAACTTGGCATGATTTGAGATCTTACTATGAGGTAAGACATAGGATACTTTTTATCCCGTAATCTAGCACGGTTCTTTTGGGAGAGGGGATTAAAGTCAAAACGGGTACTTGGTTATACGCTTGGTCCGATTTTATCAATTTTTCTTTATAATATAATAAATATTAGTAAGGGAACACTCATAGAGAGTTGTTATCAAGGTTTTGTAATCGATCGGGTTAAGCAACGTTAGGTAAGGTCATAAAATAGATGGGTGACCGTTTAGCGCCATTTGAACTAAACTAAGTCCGTGCTTCGGAGAGCAAGTAAAAAGTGGGTCCCAGTTATTAACCGACTATAAAAAAAGAGGTTATGTATTCGATGCGAATGTCTGTTATTAAAAGTTTAGTTAACGTAAAAATAGCGCAAGCGAAGCTGCGTGGGTCAGCTAGTATCAAATAAAATTATAGATTCAGTTGTTATATCTTGTGAATATTAGAGATTTTGTATTTATATCAAATATTACTTACTCCTGGAACACAGCAATGTTTACGCATTGCTGCTTGGCAGTAAAATATCTGACACGTCGGGGGTACCTCATCAGCACCCGGAAGTCGTCTACTGCTAAGTAAAGGGGGATGCACCTTAGAAGGGAGAGCTTGCGATAATTCCCCCCCGCTTGACAGGCATTTTGGGGATCGCAGTATAGATGGTAAGAATCCCACATACGCCGGTTGGTCCGTGGGGCCCTTTCGGAGTCGCTGGACGTTTGGGGTGTGGGCCCTAGGACGTCCATTGAGCACGGCGGCGGCTACGAGGAGGCCAGCGGCCTCCGTCCACGTGAGTACCGTGACAGAATCCTGGGGGCTACAATGCGACCGCCAGCGGTGGGCTCAAAGGCAAGGTACTGAGGGGTTCCTGGTGCAGATCCCACTGGAGAGCCCTGGGGTCCCCTCTCATGTACCGATGCGACGGCCGCGAGGGTTTTGGTGGGTATGAATCCCACATACCCCGATCGAGACCCTCAAAAAAAAAATACCTCGCGGCTGTCGCATCTGAATATAAAAACTGACCTTTTTAGGGTACGTAGTGCAGATCCCACCAAAGATTTCAGCGGGACTAAAAAGGCGACATTAAGCAATTCATCTAAAAGCAATTCATGTTTTGAATTTCAAGCATATCGTTAAAAATCTACTAGTTTTTGAAAAATGGTCACATATTTTAGGTGAATCATACTACAACTACTACAATTAGTAGACTCGTATTTCGTATTAATGCTGCCATACGAAGGTTAATTTTTTTTAAACCGTAACTCATATTATGATTCACCGAAAGTTGCCTTTTTAGACCTGCTCGTGTATTGATGCGAAAGCTACTGGAATTTTAGTTGGTTAGAATCCCACATACCCCGGTTGACTTCCCACAGGGGTCCGAGGACCTTTACAAGGTTTCTCCCAGTAGCACTCACGCTAAATCATATTCATATCTGGATCATATCTGATTGGTATGAAGAAATTAAAAAAAAACTCTTAAATACATATTACGTTTTAATCCACTATTTATGCATAGGTACCTGATATTACAAACGTTGCTTTGCATAGCACTTATACAACTTTACAGCTATATTCCTCTATTCCATTCCATTCCGATTCCATGTCGAATTTTTGTATTTTATATTTTCATAAACACTAACGTTTGATCCATTTTGACCATTCCTTACACAATTATTATCGTTTTTACAACTGGTTTCTGTAGTACTATCTTCATTATTGACATATTTATTTGAACTATTGTTATTAATATTATTTACTTCTTTATTTTTGTCATCACCATTTAAAATTTGTGTACTATTCCCATTAACTGTTTTTGTGTTATTTGAGACTGTTATTTTTTGCTTAGGTTTCTTAATATATGTTTTGATGTAGAAGTCTATGAACATGACAAGCATGAATAAGTTTTGAGGGAGAAAGATGGCCGCGATCCAACGTGGATAATCGCAGTCAGTCTTGAACACTAATGTACTCATATGAATGCTCAAGCACAAGAATTGTACCTGAAATTAAATAAAAACCCTTATCAAACAATATAATTGTATCCTCCCAGCTATAGGAGGATTCAAGATACTATGCTAATTATAGAAATTCTATCCTTAGGATTGTCTGTTTTGATTGGTATCATATTCGATCAGGTCATACAAAAAACTTATAGATTATATATCTTTCTTCTTATAGTTAAAATAAAGTTACAGCTGTTAAGGCTTGTGTATTTTTGGTCTTTTCTACCGACTACTCCTTTGTTTATCATATTATCATTATCTATTAAAGAACTGATATTATTTATTGAAACAAAACATTTACAGTTTATTTACAAACATGTACACTTAAACTAGGTAAAAAACTTCCTCGAAGTTGTCGCCGCACTGGGAGGGAAGGGTACCTAAAAGACTGGCGGCATTACCCCTTTGTATGGCCAAGCTTATACGTTGGCAGAAATAGCTACCAGCCCGGCGGTCTCCTGAGACTTCGATAAGTTTGGATGAAATTTCTTTCACCAAAGCGTGCGTCTCATGAGACCAAGGCCCCATGGTCTCCGCCGCAAACGGCGCAAACATATAGCTCGAACCTAGAGCTGCATACTTGCGTCGCTTTGCAACACTAGCGGTTGCTGCAGCCCCTCCAGCCGCCCTGCAAGTTGCCGGGGTGTGGGCCGCAGCAAGTGTGTCGACACATGTCGCATCACACACCAGCGGCTTTCCATGTTGCCATTGTATTAAAGTGACACCATCAGGCCTCTTGCCGTCATCTCGTGTAATGCCGACTGGTTCCAGTACGGCAGGGACACCGGCAGTGACAAGCCCCCTGCGAATAATATCATTAAGGGCGGCATGGCGTGACATACGGCCAGCGCTACGCGAGCAAGACAGCCCGTGGTGACCATATTTATCTACATACTCCCCACAGCGACAACGATGAGGAAGGTTGGTCCTGGCACCCACCCGCAAACAAACTGCAAGACTAAAAAACCATTGAAACTTTCTATAAATCATCATCATCATCACCAGCCGGAAGACGTCCACTGCTGAACATAGGCCTCCCCCTTCGAACGCCACAATTAACGACAATTGGCGATTTGCATCCACCGGTTACCTGCGATGCGCACAATGTCGTCTGTGGGAGGCTTACCTACGCTGCGTCTTCCGGTTTGTGGTCGCCACTCGAGAACCTTTCTTCCACAACGGTTATCGGTTCTTCGAGCGATGTGGCCTGCTCATTGCCACTTCAACTTGCAGATTCTGAGAGCTATGTCGGTGACGTTGGTTCTTCGGTGAATCTCCTCATTGCGGATTCTGTCGCGCAAAGAAACTCCGAGCATAGCTCTCTCCATAGCTCGTTGTGTGACTCTGAGCTTCTCCAAAAGGCCAGCTGTTAAAGACCACGTCTCAGTACCATATGTAATCACTGGCAACACACACTGGTTAAATACCTTTGTCTTCAGGCACTGCGGAATTTCAGATGAGAAGATGTCACGTAGTTTCCCGAACGCTGCCCATCCGAGTTGGATTCTTCGGGCCTTCCACTAGGTGGACTGACGATATTGTGCGAATTGCAGACAACTGAAGCAAATAGCCAGTTGTCGTTCATTATAACGCACCAAGCCGAATGCCTATTTTCAGCAGCGGTCGTCTTCCGGCTGGTAATGATGAAGATGAGAAAGGTTGGCCAAGCACAGTGCATAAATAATGTATAAACACCATTCGTGCAAGTATTTTCCGTGCATTCCCCTTAGCTACTAAAAAAATGAGGAAGGGAGATTCTTACAATCTGCAGCTGTGTGACCAGTTTCTTTAACCAGAGTGCCTGTTTGGTGCTCGGAAATGCAACAGTCAAGAAATAGTAAAAATACATCACGACGTGGACTATGCTATTTATTTGACCAACCAGAGTCCCGTGGCCACCTGAAAGAAGAGTACGATATTAAGTGACTATTACAAATAAACTAAACTAAAGAAAAAACAAGATGGATACAACATGACATCATAAAATAAAATCACAAATTATAAAACGATCCTATTAATAGACACTGAACAAAAACGATGCAACGGGTATAAAATATTATAATTATTTCGATTTTTCAACTGTGATTACATATTATTATTGTATTAATAACAAAAGAAACAGACCGAACAAAGAAACTGACAGATGTGAAATGTGATCTATTAAAATGGCCCTATATTAGTCTTTTTTTTTCAGATTATATTGCTATAATTTTCAGATTTTTACATTCCTGATGTTTTGAATTCCTTGCGTAACAACATTACGTGCAAAAAACCTGTGGTTTTAATTTTATTATTATTATTCCATTTATATTGAATTAAACAACATTATTTTCATTTTTGAATATAAATTATAACAAAATACATTTAAACAAATAAAATACGGCTTCCAATCGGCTGCGGAAAAAGAGTCCTAGCAAACGGTGGTCAAATCTCCAGAGAGAGGAACTTCCTCACAATGTGTGCCGTTTCCAGGAGCACTGCCTTCTATCAGGGCCTTGTTGCAGCTGCCTAACGAGAGCCTTTTCAGGTGGTTATCCAGGCTCTTGGCCATTAGGCCATGGTTGGAAACGACTATGACACAGGACACACTATCGCTAATGTCGATTCAATTGTAACAAAACAATGTTTACAAAAAAAGTGAAAAAATGACAAGCCCGCTGATCTTGAGGGGAGGCCCGTGCCCAGTTGTGGGACATAAACAAGGGCTGGTATTATTATTATTATTAACCACTTGTTACTTATATCATCGTTTGATATAGTGCTATTACTTTTTGCTTGTATTTTTGTATAAGTACATAGGTTATATTTATAGTAATAGGTTTAGGTAAACTGTAAAAATAAATGTTGTGTAATTAATATTACAAAAAAGATACCTGGGTAGTAGGTAATAGCAGCCCATATCAAAAGTACCATTCCTGTGTGATGGTAGATGTGCAAGAACGAAATTTGATTGTTTTTCTTTCTCAGGACGAAAAAAACCTGCAATGAAAAAACAAAGGTATAAAGCCATTTGATTCTAAATTTTACAGAACTTACTGATATTACAGCCTACATAACAACCAAACCATAACCATATTGTATTGTAATTCCGGAATCCTATCCCAAAAAGTGGCAAAAAAATATTGAAAAGCGAGTGCACTTCACACCACACTTCACATAACCATTCATCAAACAATAATCCATCACACAACTATTCATTACACAACACTTTATGACACAACCATTTATCACACAACCAGGTATGGCTTATTCCAAGTAGTTTTTCATTTTGTTATACATGGATTCACACGACCATCCGTCATACAACCATACAACATTCGTAGCTTCAGAGTTAATAAGAATAATTGATATGGTCAGTTTTGGGGTTGATTTGAGAAATATTGACTGGTCATCAGTATACAGTTGTAATGACGATCAGCACCAGGAACTCCTTAGAGCCTTATATATACCTTTGAGCCCGCCGCCGGAAGGCGTATTATAGCCCTGCGGGAACCAAATGCAGTAAGATGGGGGTCGCAGCCCCGCATCTGCCCTCAATGGACGTCCTAGGGCCCACACCCTGAACGTCCAGCAACTCCGAAGAGAGCTAGTCTAAGATTCAATGCTTAACTATGCAATGGTTAGATGTTAAACCTTAGTAAAAACAATGTGTATTGTAAATTAAAAGAACTTAGGTATTTGTTTTCTTAACCGACTTCATTTTATAAAACAAATCTGACTTTTGATTTCCTTCACACGGTTAAGAAACGAAATACTAAAACTATATAATACTCACGGTATCAAGAAAGTCAATAATTTTCGTTAGAAAATAGATGTATGTTAATTTCGCCATGAATAGTGCATCAGCATGATACGAGTAGTCGACTGGCTCGCACACCCATCTATAAGGACTACTCCAGCCCCATGCATAATTGAATGCCTGTAATTAAAGAAAAATTAAGTAGCTGACAGAGAATCAAAGTTATGGATGTTAAGAAATTAAATCGTTTATTTCAAATAGGCCAAAATTATCACTTTCAAACTGTCATATTTTGTATTTTATAAAATACTAGCTGACCCGCGCAGCTCAACCCGCGCTTTTATTACATTTTGCTTCCCTTTTCTCCCTCCTCCCTTGATTTATTTCTCTCTCCATCTCTTACAAGAAAAATCTAATTTTATGCTCTCTCTCTCCTCTCTCTTTCCCCCTCCCGCTTCGATCCCCTACACATTCCCCCTCTTCCTCTCCCCGTTGTCCCCTCTCTGAACCCCCTTCCCCTTTCTCTTCTCCCACGTTGCTCCCCCTCACTCCCCCTTGCTCCATCTTAATCCCCCTATCCCTCACCTCATCACCCCCTCCTCGAATCCCCTCTCCCTCTATCTCCTCTCTTGCACCCTCCTCTCGTTCTATATATCCTAGTCATGGTATCTGGGATTCTAACCCACTTAAAGCCCTGCAGCTGTCGCATCGCCACATAAGAGGCCCTCCAGTGGGATTTGCACCAAATACCCCTTCAGTGCGCATTATAGCCCCCTTAAACCTGGCACCATACGATCACGGGGATGGGGCTCGCAACCCCGTCACCGTCCTCCTCGAAGTCGCCGCCGTCTCCCATCTATCAGTACTACCCGATATGCACACAAAATTTCATACAAATCGGTTCACCCATCTATGTAATGACCTTGCCTTATGTTGCTTAACCTACTGTTGTTGCACTACTTATGAATAACGTTCACACCTATTTTTTCATTGATTTAAATATTATTGAAGTTTATGTTATATTGAAGAAGGGATAAATTCATGCTAACAACAATTTATTAATAGTTAATTATTTCTCATAAAAAGTAAAGGATAAAAAATTATTATTGTGGGTTACCAATATGAGATAAACATATACATTTTTGTAGACCTTGCTAAGGTGTACAATACTGTAGTACATTATTTTGATATATCTCGTAGGGTTCAGCCAGCGTTTGCAATGTAAGCGCAAAAAAATGTGTTTATTTTCGACATCACATTAAAAACCTCTAAAATTATCAGTTTTTCTTTACTATATTATGCATGTATTATACATATAAACCTTCCTCTTGAATCACTCTATCTATTAAGAAAAACCGCATCAAAATCCGTTGTATAGTTTTTGTATTATACATAGGGACAGACAGACAGCGGGAGCGACTTTGTTTTATAATATGTATAGATATAGATAGATTTAGGGATCCAGAAGGATGGAAGTACCGCAATAAGATTTTTGAGATTTATACGTAGTACATTAACCGGAACCATATCGTACATCGCCATCTACTGAGCGGAATTGTAGGCACTGACTGTAGGCACTGTTTGGTTGCAAAAGACAACATAAATAATCTTACGTAAAGTTTGTAGGTATATAGATTGTGTAGAGAATAAAATATGTTAAATTTTATATTTTTAAGTGGTCATTAACTTCTTATATATTTTTGTATACTTACCAACCTATCTTTTGAATTTTAAGATTAATTTCAATGATGTTGATTTAAATAATAATCATAAATCACATCAACATAGTATCTACAGAGGTTAGATATTTCATAGAATCATTCTATTTTTAACATTATGACGCCATCAATAAATTGAAACCACCACCTTGTGTAAAATAGTAAAACCAAAAAACTTAATTATATCTAAATTCTTTTAAAATAACTACTTATTTAAAAAAATATTGCTAAACAATTTAAGA
This sequence comes from Furcula furcula, assembly GCA_911728495.1. Lineage (NCBI taxonomy): Eukaryota > Metazoa > Arthropoda > Insecta > Lepidoptera > Notodontidae > Furcula > Furcula furcula. The sequence continues at coordinate 26,237,792 of OU452246.1, forward strand.
GATCACGCGTCGGACTCGAACTCGGAACCTACTGCGCTGGCAAGACGCTTACGATATACGAATCACATACGATACATTCGCAAAAAAACCATATCTTATGCAAACTAAATGTCTGCTCAGTCCCTATTGTATATAGCGTAATAATACATATGATTAACTGATCAGTCTATAATTACCATATTCACATACAAAGGAAATTACGTGGTAATATGTGCATGTAATGTTTCACTGCTTAGCCCCTATGAAACATAGCGTGATGTTTTATATACCAATTTATACCTTGACTTTTACACAACACATCAGTGAAAGTCCTATCAAAATTCATCCACGGGTTTTCAAATGATACGTGGACAAACAGAACGACAGACAGACAATAATTCCAAAAAAAATTGTTTTGGCCTCTATGTCGATAGTATAGTATCCCCACATAGAAATTTTGGAAAATTTAAAACGAAGAGTAAAATAATAAATCAAAAGAGCTTAAAGAAAAAAATAAAGAAAAGGATGATGGTGTCAAACCAGTCCCCCAAGCAGCACGCGCACGAGTATAACTCGAGCAGCAGCCATCACTCCCCTTAACAATATTGGAGGAAGGGGTGACCTGACACACAAAGCCACCACATACAAGGACTTTTCGAATTACGAAAAAAAAGGTATTTCTTGACTGACTCCACCTGACGGAAAGCGACCATGCAATCGATGATCGTAAACACCTTCACTTTGGCCTTGAAGACACATTATGATAGCTTAGTTTTTTTTATGCTGTCTGGAAAGAAACCTTCAAAAGGTACCTGAGGGCCTAGACAAGATACAATCGCTTCACAGCAATTCTATTTCTTCATTTGCTAACGGTGTCAATTCCCTTTTGTCACGTGATTTTTCTATTTCTTATGTCATTCTCATTCATTTTTATACTTTCTATTCGTGTTAACGCTTGTAGAATGTTACATTGTCTAGAGGGCCTGGTGCACTACCGCCACCTATATTAGCAGTAACTGTATTCGTATCATCTTACTTGACATGAGGTAGAGACGTCAAAATACGTAGTTTATAGCTCTGTCACTTTCTATCGAGGAAATAAGTTGAAAATAATATTGCTGTTAGAGGTGATGGTGCAGGCCCTGGTCACTAAAACCTCCCGGCAGCTTTTATTGACGCTATGGAGAGTCTCTGGGCACTCGGTTCGAACCTCGCCAGAGTCTTTCCAGCTCCAGACACTCGCTAGAGCACGTCCCAGGGTAATCAAGTCATGACAGATAATAATATATCTATTCTATACTTATAACTAGCGGCCCGGTACGTGCTTCGCTACGTATAAAGTGAAATATTAAAAAATAATTGGAACATCAAATTCATTTATTCAAACATAAATGGCATTTTTCCTTCAATTAAAAAATTATAAATCAAATTAAAAACAAATTGCTACATTAACAGTGGTACACAATATGTTTTTTGAAATAAAGCATACACACTCACACATTCACTTCAACAGTTCAAAACTTACCGTTTGTGTAAATGCTTTTGAGAATTCAATTCAAATAAAGCCTGTAAACGATATGAAATAACAGTATGCTTTTACTGTCAACACTGAAAAAAGATTTAATTCTGAAAAAAGGTTCAATTTGACAGCAAAATCCCCATTTACAAAATGATCCGCCATTTATTGAATTCATTTGTTACAAAAAATGTGATAAATGAAGAACCGCTCTACCGATTTTGTGCAAACTTCACATAAAACATCTACTAAATAGTCCGAACAAAGCCTAAACATTTGGTTTGGATAGGTGAGCTCGTTCTTGAGTTATAAAATTACAACGAAAATGGGCATTGATTTTTATAGATAAAACATTGAAGATATTTTGAAAATTATTTTTGAAGGGCATTACCTATACTGTTACTGACCTATACTGTTGCCAAAACTTTTTCATTTTTGTCTGTCTGTCTGTATCATGGCCGTGCATCACGCTGAAACTACTGAATGGATTCCAACAAAACTTGGCATGATTTGAGTTAATACTACGAGGTAGGACAGAGGATACTTTGTATCCCGTAATTCAACACAGTTTCCTTGGGAGATATTAAAGTTAAACTGTTACTTGGTTATACGCGTGGTCGCACTTTATCCATTTTTAACCGACTTCAAAAAGGAGGAAGTTCTCAATTCGTCTATATATATATATATACATTTAAGTATGTTCGCGCATAACTTTGGCAATTATGAACCGATTTGAAAAAATCTTTCTTCCATCCATTCTTTAATCCGTTGATTGGGTCCCATAAAAAAAATACTGCTTACGAATAAGTGGTTCCTGAAAAAAACAAGAATGGAGACGGTGCAGGATACCTGAAGGAATGCTTAAAAGATGACATTATGTCGCTTTTTAAGGACCAAAATGGTCATAACTCTGGCAAATATTTACCAATTTTAATTATTCTTTTTTTATTCGAAAGAAGAAACCACTGAAATGAATTTGTATGAATTTTATCACAACCGGATAATAACTTCTTGGAGGACCGTGAACGATGTGGAGGAATTTATCTGGTGAAAACCATAAAACTGATGTTCTCCATTACATTACTCTGACAAATATGAACCGATTTCGATGATTCTTTTTTTATTCGAAAGAGTAAACTACTATGATGATTCCATGCAAATTTCATTGCGACCGGATACATTGTTTCTGAAGAAACATGAATTATGTAAAACTATGTAGACGATAACATTATCATAACCTACCTAGATCATTTTATCGACTTCGATGGATGTATGAAAATATCACTAAAAAGTATAAAAAAAAATTAAAAAAAAATTGAACCGACTAGAAGGTGGTGTTAGCGTACCTGCTATGTATATTTGGCACCAACTTCAATATTATTTAAATTATTTTATACTTTTCAGTGTTAATGAAGTCGGTTCAATTTTTTTAAATATTTTTCGTTATAATTATGAAGATGATTTTTTTGCGACACAAATTTCATTGCGACCGGATACATTGTTTCTGAAGAAACATGAATTATGTAAAACTATGTAGACGATAATGTGATCATAACCTACCTAGATCATTTTATCGACTTCGATGGATGTATGAAAATATCACTAAAAAGTATAAAATAAAATATTAAAAAAAATTGAACCGACTTCATTAACACTGAAATGTATAAAATAATTTAAATATTATAGAAGTTGGTGTTAGCGTACCTGCTATGTATATTTGGCACCAACTTCAATATTATTTAAATAATTTTATACTTTTCAGTGTTAATGAAGTCGGTTCAATTTTTTTTTAATATTATTCGTTATAATTGTAATAAAAACTATATTATAAAGAGGCAGGCCTTTGGCGCGTGACTGACTCAACACCGCAGAGTTGCGGGCACTGTTTTAATGAATTTTAAAATGGTACGATGTTTGCTTTATCATTGTCAAATATGTTAAAATGAGGAATGTTACTTAATGACATTAATATAAATAAAACATTAAGAACAGTTAAATACAATGCCCGTATCATTCTATTTTCATTTATGTTAAATGCAAATAAATCAATACATTTTGAATCCATAATCGTTGTTTTGTGGAAATGACATAGCATCATATTTTTAATCTGAACATTTATATAATTCGAAACAGTGCAATGAATTCGCAATTATTGACATCAGTAATTAACAGTTCCATCAGTGACCTATTCCACCTATTCGAGCCAATCTAAAATCATAAATTCAAGTTTACCTGTACGAATCGTTAAGTGCAAATTGGACTGGATATAATCAGCCAAACTGTGTCGTTACAAACAATCAAGAAATCCATCGGGCATCAAAAAGAAAAGCAAGTGAGTGAGAATATAATAGTAATAGAGTGAATCAGGGAAAATCGTGACCCTTATTGCGTTTACAAATTGTTTTGAAGCAGATTAATATTGACCCAAATAATATAATAAAACGCCACCTATGAGAACAAATAAGGTATTTACATAATAGGATCGATTGAAATCTTATAGACGAACCAGGTAAATATTCTCAGCAAATTTCAACAGAGGACGACACAAGGATAGAAATTATAACTACACATTAAACTCTTCGCCTGCCATCAGAGGGCATCACATAAACAAACGACCATTACCAGTTTATAAATTATTATCGTTATTGACACACTGAGTGAAAAAATGGTTCAATGCGCAGGATGCTATCAAAACATACCAAAAAAAGAATTTCTTAAATGCTCACTTTGCAATAAATATTACGACCTGCAATGTACAAATATAACTACCAAAACTTTTAATGAAATGACAGTCACCAATAAAAGTATATGGAAATGCCAGGCTTGCATATGCAAAATGCCAAAGGGAAACAATACTAATACTCCTATACGGCAAGCCCAACAAAGTATGTCTGAGACGAATGTAACATTTCGTAGAAAACCTAATTGTGACTCATCCACAAAATATATAATACAGGAAAACGAAAATTGCACTAGCGATCAATCGGTAGACGATATTATTGGAGATACGCAAACAAACCAAGAATTTCATCATTTTTCCTCAACGACACCAAGTCTTCTAGAAAATGAGACGCAAATTATAACAAAAATAAGTCAACTGTTAGATATAAAATTAGAGAATATAAAAACTTCTATACTTTAAGATGTAAAAAATACAATCCACGAAGAAATTAATAACGCAGTATTAAAAATTCAAAATGATTTTGAGAAGAGTACATATAACTTGACAAAAGAACAGGAAAACTTAAAGGAGAACATACACAACTTAGAAAAACACATTGAGAACATAGAACAACAACTAAACAACATATCGAATTCAAAGAAAATTGTCCTATATGGCTTAAATGAGCATTACAACGAAACTGAGCATTAATTGTATGACCGTGTTTCTCACATTTTCTATGATATCATGAACCTGAATATCAACCCAAACCCATATATAGATGAACTAAAACGCCTAGGAAAAAGAGGTAATAGGAGACCACAAGTAATTGAACTGACCAACAAAAGAATGACAAAATATATTATTGAAAATTCGACTGAATTTAGAAATACAGGGCTGGCTATGGGACCATTTATGGATCGCAAAACATTACAATACCGCAGCGAACTAAGACGAAACCTACGAATAGCAAGAGATAGAGGGGATCATGCCGTCATAAAAAACCACAAGCTATACATAAATGGGAAATAATACAGCCCCACCGAATTGAAGACCGAAGACCAACAAACTCTAGATGCCAGTAATAGCACATTTCATGAGCAAAACATCACCAACGGAGAGAGATCAAGATTGAATATAACACCGCAGAATAACATTATAACAAAACAAAAACAGGACGGAAAAGATACATTTCGATAGTAAATTTACAATTGTTTTTCAGAATATTCAAAGTATAGGTAATAAGTTAGATTTACTGGAACAAATGTTATTAGATTCAGGAATTCACATAATTTCACTTTCTGAACTCTGGAAAAATGAACATTTCTGTAAATGTATTTCGATTCAAGGGTATAAAATAGCATCAATGTTCTGTCGAAAGACTTATGAAGGAGGAGGAGTATGCATAATTGTAAAAGACTCTATCGAATTCGTCGAGAGAGCAGACATTGTAAATTATTCCAAAGAGTATGTCATAGAATTTAGTGCCATAGAAATTCCAAAATTGAACTGTATTATTATAGGCTTATATAGACCAGATCGTCAGTTTGACATATTTTGTAAACAAATAGAAAAACTCTTGTATAAATTAAATGTAAAAAATTCTAGTAAATATTTAATAATAGGGGGAGATTTCAATATAAATGTTAATAAGAGGACCAAGCAAACATTAGAATAGATAGAAACGTTTAATTTACAACAACTAATTTGCGAGCCTACACGTGTGACGAAATCTACCTCAACGTGCATTGATCTCCTATTCACAAACTATACACCACTTATAGACAATTCATCGGTAGAGGACTATGGCTTTTCAGACCATAAAGCATTAAATATCAAACTAAACCAAAACAATTTATTTACACATAATGATATGGTAAGATACACAGAATAAAGAATATTTACAAAAAACAAGATAGAGCTTTTCAAATACTCAATTAAACAAATAGATTGGGAGGGTGAATTAAATAAAAATACTAACTTGCATGCTAAATACGAATCATTTAAAACAATAACAAAACATTTACTAAATAAACATATACCAAAACAAAGAGTAAAAATAAGAAATAAACCTATTAAAGGATGGCTCACAAAAGGCCTTAAAATATCATGCAAACATAAAAGAGCACTAAAAGTTATCCTTAACTATACTAAAAATAATACAATAAAAAAATTATATACAAAATATAGTAATGCACTAAAACGCAGTATAAAAATATCGAAACGACTAGACTATATAAACAGAATGAAAAAATCAGATAGCAAAATAAAAACAATGTGGAATATAATCAACACTAAAACAGGCAAGATTAAAAAACGTAAATATAAAAACATAACACTAAAAATAAATAATGAAGAAATTAAATGTCCAACCAGCATAACAAATATATTTAATGAATACTTTGCGACTGTAGGTGAAAAATCAATAACAAATCAAAAACAAATCGGACGACCAGTAATAAATCAACCCACACATACAATATATCTAAGCCCCGTTAGCCAAACAGAAATACTAAAAATTATCCAATCTATTAAAAATAAACATAGTAGCGGAATAGATGATATACCCCCAATTCTGCTAAAACAGTGCGCAGAAGAATTTTCATTTCCACTAACATTATTAATTAATCAAAGTTTCCAAGACGGAATATTTCCGGACCAATTAAAAATTTCGCTAGTTAAGCCAATCCATAAGAAGGATAGTATCTGTACTCCCGGAAACTACAGACCAATAGCTCTACTACCAACTTTTTCAAAAGTATTTGAAAAGGCAATGTGCAACCGTCTCTATAACTTTTTAGAAAAATACAGCATCCTAGATGACAGCCAGAACGGATTTCGTAAATCTAGATCTGCAACCTCAGCGGTATTTAAATATGTTCAGAGAGCACTTCAACATATAAATAACAAAGAACAAGTGTTAGGACTGCTATTGGATATGTCGAAAGCCTATGATAAAGTTTCATATGAAATACTATTAACCAAATTATACGGTTCTGGTATCCGAGAGCCAGCCTTCTTATGGTTCAAATCATATTTGAACAATAGGAAACAAATAGTCCAGATTGAGCATATTGATAAAAATGAAATAAAACACGTACGATCTTCGGTCAGACAGTTAACATGTTCAATTCCACAGGGAAGTGTGTTAGGTTGTGTATTATTTCTGATATATATAAACGACCTCCCAAAAATATTAGACAGAAATACCTCTTTGCCAATACTCTTTGCAGATGACATCTCTATTTTAATCAAATGCGAACATCCTAATAACCCAAACCCCGCCATCCAAAATACACTACAAATTATAACGCAATGGCTACAGGATCATAATTTAGAAATAAATTTAATTAAAACCAAAATAATACAATTTAGATCATATAAAAGCACCCCCTTGAGTATTAATATAAATTATCAAAATACATCATTAGAAGAAGTAGATACATTTAATTTACTCGGTATAAACATAGATACGCATCTAAATTGGAAAACTCATATTGAATATATTAAATCTAAACTATCCAAATTTACCTATGCTTTATTCCAAATTAAATATAGCACAAATACACAAACCGCCTTATCGGCTTACTATGCGTACGCGTATTCATGGTTAAAGTATGGTGTCATGTTATGGGGAAATAGTACTAATGTAAATGAATTATTTATAATGCAAAAAAATGTATCAGAATATTGGCCCAAATAGATAATACACAAAGTTGCAAACCACATTTTATAAAAATGAAATTATTAACACTGCCATCAATATATATTCATGACACTTGAATGTATGTCTATAAAAATTTAAATACATATACTAAAATGGAAGACATACACAATATTAATACCCGCCACAAAAAATGTTTACCTTCACGAATAAAAATGCTAAATGAAAGTCCATATTATAAGGGAATTAAAATATTCAATAAGCTGCCAAATAATATTAAAAATCAAAAGAATCTGAAGCTATTTAATAAGGAATTAAAACTATTGTTAATACAAAAATGCTTTTACTCTGTAAAAGAATATTTAGAAACTAGATAGTTGCTCTACAAAATAATAGAATTTGAATTTCATAAAAAAATAGTAATCATATGTACATAACCGTAAAAAAAATATTCTTAACATATTACATAACATACTATATTATAATATTAATACGTAGAAATACTAGACAGGAGAATTTAACACAATGAACTTAAATTTAATAAAATGACATACTAAAATAACGACGTAATAAAATACTTAAAAATTAATTAATTATGTAGGGGAAACTAGACATTAATAATTGCTACACCTGTAAAAGGTGCTAAGTCATAAGTATAATGTATTATTATTAAGATCTTGATGTACACTTAGCAAGCAATAAAACATTTGATTTGATTTGATTTGATCTGACGAATTACCCTAATCATATTTTCGTTACGATGATTTGAATAAGTTTAGACAGTGCTCCTGTCGGTGAAACAATGGCTATTCCAATCAATTTTCCGCTTCATTTTTGATCTCCTGATATGACAATTTTCCCACTTGTTCTTTCTCTTCCCCTTTTTCCCTATATATATCCAAAATTGTTTTAAGGTGGTATCGTTTCGCATGAAGTGGCCAATCATCTTGCCTCTTATTATTAACGGTTTTGTATGTATTTTTATTGTTTACCACTTCTAAAGCATCCGCGTTCATTTTGATTCCTGTCCAACTTATTCCCTCCATTCTTATCTAATACATAATTTTTAATGAACGCCCTTTTGATCTTTGAAATTGTAGCAATATTTTCAAGTGTAATTCTTGATTCGCTAGTTCACTACCTAAGTATTTGTGATTCTTACTAATTCTATTAGGGTGTTATTCAATTTGTCGGTTGATTAATGGAAGTTTTAGCAATTGTTAAAACTTTAGGCTTTTTCGTATTAATTTTTAGCCCAAATTCATTTAAAGATGAATTTATTATTTATTTATAAACTAGCTGACCCACGCAGCTCCGCCCGCGCTTTTATTACATTTTGCTCCCCTTTTCTCCCTCCTCCCTTGATCTCTCCATCTCTCTCTCTTATAAATAAAATCTAATTCTGTGCTCTCTCTTTCCCCCTCCCGCTTCGGTCCCCGTCACACTCCCCCTCTTCCTCTCCCCGTTGTCCCCTCTTTGAACCCCCTTCCCCTTTCTCATCTCCCACCTTGCTCCCCCTCACGCACCCCTTGCTCCATCTTAATCCCCCTATCCCTCACCGCACCTCGAATCCCCTCTCCCTCTCTCTCCTCTCTTGCATCCTCCTCTCGTTCTATATTCTTCAATCATGGTATCTGGGATTCTTATCCACTTGAACCCCGGCAGCTGTCGCATCGCCACATAAGAGGGGGACCTGGGCCCTACAGTGGGATCTGCACCAAATACCCCTCAGTGCGCATTATAGCCCCCTTAAACCTGACACCATGATGGCACGGGGACGGGGCTCGCAACCCCATGACAGTCCTCTTCAGAGTCGCCGCCGTCACCCATCTATGTAATGACCTTGCCTAACGTTGCTTAACCTAGCGGCATGAAATTAATATATGTACTTTACTTTCTCTTGTACTTTACTATCTATTCTCAGACCTACCCGATATGCACACAAAATTTCATACGAATCGGTTCACCCATCTTTGTAATGACCTTGCCTTATGTTGCTTAACCTTAACCATGCGGTATGAACAACGTTCACAGCTATATTTTCATTGGTGTAAATATTAGTGAAGTTTACATTATATTGAAGACTAGCTGACCCGTGCAGCTCCGCCCGCGCTTTTATTACGTTTTGCTCCCCTTTTACACCCTCCTCCCTAGATTTATCTCTCTCCATATCTCTCCCTCTTATAAAAAAAATCTAATTATATGCTCTTTCTCTCCTCTCTCTTTCCCCCTCCCGCTTCGGTTTCCGTCACACTCCCCCTCTTCCTCTCCCTGTTATCCCCTCCTGAACCCTCTCCCCCTCTCTTCTACGAACTTGCTCCTTCTCACTCCCCCCTTACTCCACCTAACTCCCCCGATCCCTTACCCCATCACCCCCTCCTCGAATCCCCTCTCCCTCTTTCTCCTCTCTTACACCCTCCTCTCGTTCTATATATCCTCGTCAATCATGGTATCAGCGGCATTAAATATACTATATGACCTATTCTCAGACCTCCCCGATATGCACACAAAATTTCATACATATCGGGTCACCCATCTATTTAATGACCTTTCCTTATATTGCTTAACCTTAACCTAGTGGCATGAAATATACTTTACGGCCTATTCTCAGACTTACCCGATATACACACAAAATTTCATACAAATCGGTTCACCCATCTATCTAATGACCTTGCCTTATGTAGCTTAACCTTAACCTAGCGGTATGAAATATACTGTATGACCTACTCTCAGACCTACCCGATATGCACACTTTCATACAAATCGGTTCACCCATCTATTTAATGACCTTACCAAACGTTGCTTAACCTTAACCTACCGGGATAAAAAGTATCCTATGTCCGTTTCCTAGTCCTAAGCTATCTCCCCACCAATTTTCAGCCGAATCGGTTAGGCCGTTCTTGAGTTATAAATAGTGTAACTAACACGACTTTCTTTGATATAATATATAGATTAAAAAGTTCTATAGTGATTGTATGTTCAATTTCACCGATAGATAGCGCTGTTCATAATGTAAATCACGCTAACATCGTAAATTACTGTCTAATGATATTCGATAATGAAATTTCTAAGACTTTCGCATCTTTTATTGTTGCGACTGTTTGCGACTGTAATACAATACATATACACTACCTGGACTTGGGGAGTCTCATTAAAATTTCATGAATACAATGAATACAAAAATCTAATGAAAATGTCCTGGGTGTACCGGACCGGCTTACCCCTTACAAAAATTGACCCTTCGCCAATGCCATATCTTATGCAAACTAAATGTCTGCTCAGTCCCTATTGTATATAGCGTAATAATACATATCTTAATGATTAACTGATCAGTCTATAATTACCCTATTCACATACAAAGGAAATTACGTGGTAATATGTGCAAGTAATGTTTCACTGCTTAGCCCCTATGAAACATAGCGTGATGTTTTATATACCAATTTATACTTTGACTTCTACACAACACAACAGTGAAAGTCCTATCAAAATCCATCCACGGGTTTTCAAATGATACCTGGACAAACAGAACGACAGACAGACAGACAGACAGACAGACAGACAGACAGACAGACAGACAGACAGACAGACAGACAGACAGACAGACAGACAGACATACAGACAGACAGACAGACAGACAGACAGACAATAATTCCAAAAAAAAATGTTTCGGCCTCTATGTCGATAGTATAGTATTACAACCTCACATAGAAATTTTGGAAAAATATTCAATGTACAGAAAAAGTGCTCTTTGAGTTTTATTATAGTATAGAAGGGACAAATTCATGCTAACAATTTATTAATAGTTAATTAATTACCTATTTCTCATAAAAAGTAAAGGATAAAAAATGTTTATTGTGGGTTATCCCTAAGAGATAAGCATATACCATTACAGACTTTTTTGTAGATCTTGTTAAGGTAAACAATACTGTAGTACATTATTTTGATCTATCTCGTAGGGTTCAGCCAGCGTTTACAATGTAAGCGCAAAAAAAATGTGTTTATTTACGACATCACATTAGAAACCTCAAAAATTATCAGTGTTTTTCTACTATATTATGCATGTATTATACATAATAAAATCTTTTTAAAAAAAAATTGAACCGACTTCAATATCACTGAAAAGTATAAAATAATTTAAATATTATTGAAGTTGGTGTTAGCGTACCTGCTGTGTATATTTGGCACCAACTTCAATAATATTTAAATTATTTTATACTTTTCAGTGATATTGAAGTCGGTTCAATTTTTTTTTAAAAAGATTTTATTTTAAACTTTTTAGTGATATTTTCATATATAAAGATTGAACCATCGAAAACCGTAAAATTATCTAGGTAGGTTATGATCACATTATCGTCTACATAGTTTTACATAATACATGTTTCTTCAGAAAAAAATATCCGTTCGTAATGAAATTTGCATGAAAACATCATAGTAGTTTACTCTCTCGAATAAAAAAAGAATCATCGAAATCGGTTCATAATTGTCAGAGCAATGTAATGGAGAACATCAGTTTTATGGTTTTTACCAGATAAATTCCTCCACATCGTTCATGGTCCTCCAGGAAGTTCTTATCCGGTTGTAATAAAATTCATACAGATTCAATACAGTGGTTTCTTCTTTCGAATAAAAAAAAATCATTGAAATTGGTAAATATTTGCCAGAGTTATGACTATTTTTGTCCGACCGAGCGAGTCCGAGCGACTAAAACGTCATCTATATAGGCTTTCTTGCAAGTCTCAGTGCGCAGTCACCATTCTTGTTTTTTCAGGAACTACTTATTACTAAGCAATAATTTTTTTATGGGACCCAATTAACGGATTAAAGAATGGATGGAAGAAAGATTTTTTCAGATCGGTTCATAATTGCCAGAGTTATGCGCGAACATACATAGAAAAAAAAAAAAAAAAAATATATACAGACGAATTGAGAACCTCCTCCTTTTTTTGAAGTCGGTTAAAAACCTTCCTCTTGAATCACTCTATCTATCAAGAAAAACCGCATCAAAATCCGTTGCGTAGTTTTAAAGATCTAAGTATACATAGGGACAGACAGACAGCGGGAGCGACTTTGTTTTATAATATGTATAGATATAGATATAGAAGTCATCTGCGAATGTAATAAGTGTTATATTTTCCCCATTCTTCCTGGCTCTCTCTATATATGTATATCATAAATATCACGGGGGATAGAGGGATCCTTGTATCTTAATCCTTGTTTCCTCTAAGTATTCTATCCTACTTCTCCTATTTCTATTATCCTGATATTTGTTAAGTTCGTCAATTATCCTACTGCCTCTGTAATTTATTCCTGCTTCTTTTACAATTTCCTTATTTTTTCTATAGCATTTCTTTAATTAGTTTCATTCAATGCCAGTTTATAGTTTCCCTATTTAGTCTAAAGCCATATTGATCAGGACCTATGTAATTATCAGGAAGTTCATTGTTGTTCATGTATAAGAATGTTTTGTCCTTTTTTATTTATATTTATTACTAATCTGTTTTATTAAACTATATGCTTTATACATTTTACCTTGTTTTATTAGTAATTCTATTATATCATTATGTTCGTCCTAAATATTTTTCTTTCAGTTCTCTATATTTGTTAGTTTTATAGTATATCGATGGTTTTATCAGACTTATTTTGAAGTTTTCTTTTTGCAGTCATCACATCTATGGACTTATAATATTACTGTTTTTAACACCTAGGCCTCCCGTGACCATGGGGGCTGCAAAGCATTCGAAACGTCGTAAAAGTAAAAACTAAAAATAAATCGCTATTATGCCGCAGAAGTGATTTGAATTCAATGTGTAGTATTCGCGTAAATAAAGGAAAATGTTATGATAAATAGACCATTCATGATGTTGAAGATGACAAAAATAATAACAATATTAGTATCCTCGGACAATCCACACACAACACAATACAAACTAGTCAGAGCCTATGTATATACTATGGATACCAGGCAACTGATACAAATACTTATATAGTTCATTTTTGAAAATAAATAACACCCACCCCCCCAGTCGTGGGTTCGATTCCTTGTAGAAACAAGGTAGGAATCGAAACCACAAACTATTACGCAGCGAGGGTGTCTAACCACTAGACCAACAGGCCCGGTAAAGAGTGCAAAATATGACTATAAGAAAAACAGTGACTTCAGCCCCAATATCATTGGTCAAGGTATACGTTTCTATTATAAACTGCCATAGGATATCCGAGACCTAATTAATAAATTCAAAAGCACTATCTAAGAAGGGCTACAATAAAGTCGCGGGATACATCGAGGACAAAGTTGCGTGGGATTAAACTGCGATACTCATACGAGTTTATAATATTATGATACACTTACTTACTTACCTAAAAATATATTTATTAAAAAATGGCAAGCCCTCTGAGTTTCTTGCCGAATTTTCTCAGTAGAATCCCCATTGTGATACGCTGGTAGTTGTAAAATAGTAAGTGACCTCGTGATGCATGCCTATTAAAGACACTGTACGAGCATGCACGTACATTAACATTGTCAGCATTTTGTGTGTTACGCGAAGTAATCAGAATTCCAGTTTTTTATATAAAAATCGTATATATATTTGGAGCATCGCTTTGTATGGCAGTGAGGCATGGACCCTTACACAGAAGGATAGAGAAAGGTTGGAAGTATTCGAGAGGTGGTGTTGGAGAAGAATGGAGGGAATAAGTTGGACAGAAAGGAAGACGAATGAGGAAGTTTTAGAATTGGTCAATGAAGAAAGAAAAATTTTAAGATCTATTGAGAATAGGAGAGGAAAGATGATTGGCCACTTGATACGACACGACACCTTCTTTAAAACGATAGTGGAAGGTAAAATAGAAGGGAAAAGGGGAAGCGGAAGACCCAGACGAAGTTTTATGAAGCAGGTAGCAGAAAAATTGGGTGGAATGTCGTATCAGGAGGTCAAAATGAAGGCATATAATAGAGCAGAGTGGAAATTGCTTCACCAACAAGAGCTCAGCTCTTAAGTTGGAGAGAGAGAGATATAAAAGTCAGTTCGTCACCAGTAATCAAGTACACCGCACGTTCTCACAAATCATCAGTCATTCATTAATATATCAGCAGATTTATTAAACAGAATTCTATCAGTTTATCAGTGTTTCAGTTTATCAGTCTCATATCAGTCACTATAATACAGATATTTTGAATTAGAATGATATTAAAACATAAAATTAATGTGATGTTTACTTACTAAAATAGCTATGCACATGTTAACAGCTACTTGTAACAAGTTATAAATGATAAGTGGCACTTTTAAATTAAAAGGTTTCCGGTTTTTCATCCATTGTGGTCCCCACTTCAGTACAAACATGAGGTATAAGCCAAGTAATAATAATCCTTGATATGGTTTGGCTACAAATGGCCACTCGTTCGTTCTAGGGTCTGAAATTAATAAAAAAAAAGAACTTTAAATACGAACGCACAAGTACATACATGCATACATATATTCACGCTTTTTTCCCGAAGTGTTAGGCAGAGCCCATGGGCTGCTTTTCGCCCCCGTGAGAAACGAGATGTGATGGGTGGCGAACCACATCGCCGCCTTAAATTATTTTTTGATTAACTATTGCGTTCTCACTAATAACGAGGGAAAGGGAAGGATAGGTGGTGTAAAAAGGAAATAGGAAAAGTAGGATATTACCACCCAGGAGGGCAAGGGATGGGACAGTAATAGCTAGGGAAGCCGGGGTCGCATACCCGTATACTATACCACAACTACCGGACAGGTAAGTTGGGATGAGTATCCCATGACATAATACGACATGACATTCGGCGCGGTGCATTCTAATATTATAAATCGAATTACGGGACGCTACTGCTTCATACTAAAATGTATGGGCAGGCGGGGATGATTTCAGCTAAAAAATTAATGATGTTTAGGCTTTGATTATTGCTTTTGGGTATTAATTTATAAAAAAAAACAATGGTGAATCTATTGTTTATACGTTCGTCTCACGATTTAACCTGTAAAAATGTTTAAATATAACAACGAAATAGCGTAGATACTTAAAATAAGAAAGGTCGATTTCAATGTTTTTTATCAATTTTGACGATTTTTTTTCTCTAAAATTAAGAATTATTTTAGAAATATCACGCGGTGAAAATGTAGACTCATCTATTAAGCAAAGGATTAATTTTTTTCTGTGACATTAGATGTAGTTAGTTCCTTTATATCTTTAAAACAGTAAGTGCCTATTTTCGAGTTTCTTACGGACCGGCCTCTTAACGCACAAGTATGCCAAACTAAAATAATAATTAATGTAACAATGGTCTTCTTGTTGTTCTATTGGATTACGTACCACCTATACTGTGATCCCTAAGCCACCTGCCAAGCGAAGGGAAAATGATAACCCCTCCTTTCTAAGGTTTCGCTGTTGATCAAAAGGCCTCCCGACTTTTGTTTAACAGTGGACATATTTCGGATTGAATATGCCACTGAACGATTTTGACCTTGAAAAGAACAACGGGGTATAAATATATGTTTTCTTAAGACATATGACATGGTCTAACTGGACCAAAGATGGAAGTCAGTGGCGTGCATCTGGAGAGGCACCTGTCCAGCAGAAGACGAATATAGGTTGATGATGACGATAATGGTTACCCAGCCTTCATTAAGCTGCTATATTGTTTAGGAGCTGGTTTGGTTGTTAACCTAATAGATGAATAACAACGAAATAAGTTAGGTCACCCCGTAAGGTTAAGTTCCCCGTGGGGAGTTCGGGGTGTGCGCCCTTTGAACGTCCATTGAGTACGGCGGCGACTCCGAGGAGGACGGCGGCGGGGTTGCGACCCCCGTCCCCGTGAGCACCGTGACTGGTTCCCGGAAGGCTACAATGCGCCCCCCGGCGGCGGGCTCAAAGGCAAGGAACTGAGAGGCCCCTGATGCAGATCCCACTGGAGAGCCCTGGGGTCTCCCCTCTCATGTGCCGATGTGACAGCCGCGGGGATTTTAGTGGGTAAAAATCCCACATACCCCGGTCGAGCCCCACAGCTCCCGGGGATCTTTGGAAGATTTCCACCGCGTCAAAAAAAAAAAAAATTGGTTCCCCTTGGGGTGCCGGGTTTGAATTGCATCCCCCCATCTCCCCTCGTTGGGTGTCGTAAGAGGCGACTAAGCGAGAACAGGAAGACGGGCAGCAGCGTCTTTCATTTGGATTTATCTTCCACCTATACTGCGATCCCCAAGCCGCCTGCCAAGCGTGGGGATTATGGCAACCCCTCCCTTCTAAGGGGGAGGCGTTTGTTCAGCAGTGGACGTCTATCGGCTGCTAATGATGATGATGAAGTTATGTCACATAAAGTAACAAGTAGTTGAAGTAAATGAACGCATGGAACATGTAATTTTGAAGGTCACAAGCGATCAATGACCGCTATGATGACAATTCAATTTAGAGGTCATTTGGCTTAGTAGTTAGGTCACCGAAGGAATACTGTATATCCTAGCAGACAAGTGCTGGTATTAGACCCAACCCAAGATGTTCGATGTCTCCAGCTTTTCCAATACCCTCTGCTGCGTATACCAGCTGACTTGTTGAACATGGAATATATTAATACAGGTCGCTCAGTACTCGATTCTCGCCCTAAATACGTAACAAAAATAGGTAGGTACTTAACATTTGACCCTATTATCAATCAAACTTGGACACTCACCCGCGCGATTTTTGATACGCAGTGATAATTTTTAATAAGTACCTATTTATTTGTTTACAACACACCATTCGGCTTTCTTTCTTTGTAAAAAGCCTCGTGACAACGGAAGACAAGTGCAAGGTTACACATTATTGTAATTAAGGTTTTCCTAGTTATGTACGGGGTGTAAGGGACATCGTACCGAAAACTTATAAATAAAATTTCATAAATTGTCCGTTACAACATTACAGAAACCATTTACATGGAAAATGACAAATTACTAACTTATGAGCATGTAATGAATACGTGCGGAATAATATTTATTTTTCAAATTACATTGCTAATTTCAATAAAGCCGCCTGCCAAGCGTGGAGATTATGGCTACTCCTCCCTTCTAAGGGAGAGGTCTTTGTTCAGAAGTGGACTTTTCGGCTGCTGATGATTGCTAATTTCATTTAACTTTTTTATGGGTTACTTAGGACCTTGAATTGCTATTTCCTTGACTATGTCCCATATTCAACCAGTCAGCCTGTAAAGCTTAGCTTTGTGTTTTTAAAGTATGTTTGTAAGTACCTGCTAACCTCCTCTTCACTGGGTTTTCAATCCAGAACAATCTAGATAAATAATAGTAACATGCTTTCAAAAACTACATTTGCAACCCCCGCATCTTTTACACCCCTACAACTACTACTGGTAGAGAATGCCTCTGGTATTAAGTAATGTACCGTTTTGTGCTTGGCCACAAGTGGCTGTCGCGCGCGTCAGCTTCTTTTGTAGCCGCTTCTAGCTTCAAGTGGCGGCGATTGTGGATGCGGCCGGTGGCCCGTGTGCGGCGACACTAAGTCCACGACCCCCGTGACCACATTTTAGATGTCATTTTGTAAAGTGAATTCGATGCTTTTTAACCGACTTCAAAAAAGGAGGAAGTTCTCAATTCTTGTGTGTTGGGTTAACTATTCACGGGGAATAATATGTAAAACACTTTGATATGTAATTAATTATAATTTATTGGTGGAAGGCAAGCTAAGTACATAGGACGGACGGAATACAAGAGATAGATACATATAAAAATATTGCCATACATAATTTAGGGTTGCCCTTATTTTGATATAAAAACTCCTGATAATTTTATGTTTGTTAACATAAGTTGGGCCGGCCAAAATGCCTTGAAATACAGAATTCAGCTTATCACATAAAAGATTGTATCTAAAAAAAAATAACCGACTTCAATAACACTGAAAAGTATAAAATAATTTAAATTAATTTAATAAATATTATTGAAGTTGGTGCCAAATATACACAGCAGGTACGCTAACACCAACTTCTATAATATTTAAATTATTTTATACTTTTCAGTGTTATTGAAGTCGGTTCAATTTTTTTTAAATATTTTATAGACCAACAAAGTCAGGCGAATAAATATGCACATACCTGTCAATTCATCAAATACTAGTAAGTATCCTTGCCATGCTTTCCTTAATATCACCGCCATTTTGTACGTACGTCCACTTTTTAAATTTAAATGCATAAGAAAATTATTTTTCAGCAATTTATTATTGTAATTATTTACTTAAACATTATTAATTATAAAGTGTACAGCCTACTATTCGATTCGGTGAATTTCACACAACTAGTTTTCGAAAACAGAATTAATATAACGTTTAAATCAGAGTTCCCCAAACTTTTTTGTGTCGTAGACCACTTGCCATGTTTTTCCGTGTTGGGTAGCCCCCTACTTACCTCCCCCCCCCCCAGCTATCTACTGATATTATATTTGATAAAGGAATTGCTTTTTCAATGAAGTAATAAACATGAAGTATTGATTCACCTTTAGTGTCGGTTATCAAAGTTCTTGCGAAGAGCAGTTCTTCGTAGATTTCTTGATTCATAATAAAACGAACATATGCCATATATAATAAACTTTTTACTTCATAGGTAATTTTATAAATAATATATATGTCTTGATATTATAAGATAGTATGATGTAAGTAAATAGGTACTATCAGTGTATGTGTTGAGATCCACTATCGTGGACCCGAATTTTCATTTCATGGACCCCCAAATTTTTTTTCGCTGACGTAGACCCTTTGCAGGTTGTTATAGACCCCTAGGGGTCGATATAGACCACTTTGGGAATCACTGGTTTAAATCAACAAAATCAATTCACATACCCGACATAAATTAACAAAAAATTAACATAGAGATTACCTGATGCATGCCAATGTATCGCCACTGTCAGTTGCAACCAAACATATTATTTATGTACATATATTTCTAACTGCCGCTTCTAAGGGGGAGGTCTTTGTCCAGCACTGAAGGTCTTTCGGCTGATGATGATGAAGATGATGATGAAAGTCAAATGGCGAAAGATATCCAGTCTTTTAATTTTACTTGAGAATCCGAATTTTTCAGCTACTAAGTTACACGAAGTCCTAGGCCGAAGGCAGAACAGAGAAGACCGCTCCATGGCCTATATTTAATCTCTTGCTTCCGTACCAACTCTTTCCAAATCGGCTGCTGGAAGAATTGCTTCTTGGCAGTAAAATATCTGACACGTCGGCGGTTCCTCATCAGTACCCGGAATTCGTCTACTGCTGAGTAAAGAGGGATGCACCTTAGAAGGGAGGGCTTGCGATAATCCCCACGCTTGACAGGCGTCTTGGGGATCGCAGTATAGTTGGTAAGAATCCCACATACCCCGGTCGAGCCCCACAGCTCCCGGGGATCTTTCGAAGATTTCCCCGTGTCAAAAAAAAAAAAAAAACAACAAAAAAAAAAAAGGTCCGTGGGGCCCTCCTTCGGAGTCGCTGGACGCTCGGGGTGTGGGCCTTTGAGCGTCCATTGAGTACGGCGGCGACTCCGAGGAGGATGGCGGCGGGGTTGCGACCCCCGTCCCCGTGAGTACCGTGTCAGGTTCCCGGGGGGCTACAATGCGCCCCCCGGCGGCGGGCTCAAAGGCAAGGCACTGAGGGGCCCCTGGTGCTAATCCCACTGAAGAGCCCTGGGGTACCGATGCGACAGCCGCGGGGGTTTTAGTGTGTAAGAATCCCACATACCCCGATCGAGCACCATAGCTCCCCCAAAAAGAAATACAGCCCGGCTCTCTGGTGGGATCTGCACCAGGGGCCCTCAGTGCCTTGAGCCCACCGCCGGCGGTCGCATTGTAGCCCCCGGGATCCTGTCACGGTACTCACGGGGAAGGGGGTCGCAACCCCACCGCCGTCCTCCTCGGAGCCGCCGCTTTACTCAATGGACGTCCTAGGGCCCACACCCCGAACGTCCAGCGACTCCGAAAGGGCCCCACGGACCTTTTTTCTTTCTTTTTTTTGACGCGGGTGAAATCTTCCAAAGATGGGAGCTGTGGGGCTCGACCGGGGTATGTGGGATTCTTACCCACTAAAACCCCCGCGGCTGTCGCATCGGCACATGAGAGGGGGGACCCCAGGGCTCTCCGGTGGGATCAGCACCAGGGGCCCCTCAGTGCCTTGCCTTTGAGCCCGCCGCCGGGGGCGCATTGTAGCCCTCCGGGAACCTGACACGGTACTCACGGGGATGGGGGTCGCAACCCCGCCGCCATCCTCCTCGGAGTCACCGCCGTACTCAATGGACGCTCAAAGGCCCACACCCCGAGCGTCCAGCGACTCCGAAGGAGGGCCACGGACCTTTTTTTTTTTGTTTTGTTTTTTTTTTTTTTTTGACACGGGGAAATCTTCGAAAGATCCCCGGGAGCTGTGGGGCTCGACCGGGGTATGTGGGATTCTTACCAACTATACTGCGATCCCCAAGACGCCTGTCAAGCGTGGGGATTATCGCAAGCCCTCCCTTCTAAGGTGCATCCCTCTTTACTCAGCAGTAGACGAATTCCGGGTACTGATGAGGAACCGCCGACGTGTCAGATATTTTACTGCCAAGAAGCAATTCTTCCAGCAGCCGATTTGGAAAGAGTTGGTACGGAAGCAAGAGATTAAATATAGGCCATGGAGCGGTCTTCTCTGTTCTGCCTTCGGCCTAGGCCTTCGTGTAACTTAGTAGCTGAAAAATTCGGATTCCCAAGTAAAATTGAAAGACTGGATATTTTTCGTCATTTGACTTTCATCATCTTCATCATCATCAGCCGAAAGACCTTCAGTGCTGGACAAAGGCCTGGGAGGGCAGTCGAAAATTATATGTACATAATTAATATGTTTGATTGAAGGCACTGAGGGCCCCTGGTGCAGATCCCACTGGAGAGCCCTGGGGTACCGATGCGCCAGCCGCGGGGGTTTTAGTGTGTAAGAATCCCACATACCCCGATCGAGCACCACAGCTCCCCCAAAAAGAAATACAGCCGGGCTCTCTGGTGGGATCTGCACCAGGAGCGCCTCAGCACGGCACATTGTAGCCCCCCGGGAACCTGTCACGATGCTCACGGGGACCTGAAACCTTCAATAGGTCCCACCCCCGAAAAAAAGTCTAACTGCTGTCATGATGACAACAACCAGGATAGTGCCTTCTGACGAACGGAGATGCATGAAAAACAAACACCTATTCATAATTACCCACAATATTGAAAGCCAGGACTACTTTTAAGTACTTATCCTTAACGAGAGATTACGGGCAAATACATGGGTTAGTTAGCATCATCCGCAGCAAATAGACGTCCACTACTGAACAAAGCCCCATTAGAAGGGAGGGGTTGTCGTACCACCGCAGTGTTCTGACACTACGGATGTGGTGGTGGTACTATACTATCAAGCAGCAGTGTGTAAGAATTGTTGTTCCGGCGTGAACGGAGCTGGTGAGATTACCGGATACAAAGACTTAAAATCTAATGACTTATAGGTCGGCAATGCGCTAGTGATTCTTCTGGTTTATTGTTTTTTTTTTCTGTATTATTTGATCTTTTGAACGGCAAGACACATTGTCGCTCTGATCTAGTTGTAACATGACACACTGTTTAAAAAAAATGTGATAAAATGACAAGCCCGCTGAGTTTCTTGCCGGATCTTCTCAGTTGAGGCCGCGTTGTGATCCGGTGGTAGCTTTTTTAAAAAAAAAAAAAATACGTGACCTTTCAAAAGTGCTAGCGTTAAGCCTATTTCAAATAAACTATTTTTGTGTTCGAGTTTGGGTGTTGCTAGCGTCTATAGGCTGCGGTGACTATTACTTACTATCGGGCGGGCCGCTTGCTTGCCACCTTGGTGGTACAACAAAAACAAATAAGCAAGTAGGTAGGTAGTAAAAGTAAAGTCACACTCTTATTACATTTAAAACTTATAAATATAATGTTAGAATTAGGTGTCCCATACACAGTGATAAGAGAAATTATTCAGTGTCGCAATATCTGTTGAGTATCTCATGAAAATGTTTATTTATTTATTTAGATAAGATAAACAAACAGCATAAATAGTTCATAATATGGAACATACAATTGAAACGTCTAGCCAACAAAGTTTCTACTAATTATTGAATTAAGGTACATGGAGTGAACATATCTATAGTGCTAATCAAACAAACACTTGAGAAATTTAGAAAAAAAAAAGAAGTTAAATGGTATTAATTAGGAATGTGTTATGTAATTAAGTAAGAATTGGGTGGGTGAACCGACTTTAACCTTTTCAAGTAGCAATTATACCTAATTATGCGCAAAGAAGTCTAATTCACATAATTGAGAATCAAACGAACTTACCTTGTGAAGTTTGATGTCTAATTATATGAGTTTATTGAACGAAGACAAGGCTGATTTACATGCAGCAGACGGGAGATCATGCTGCCCAAGTCACATATTTAAAGATAAAAATACATATTATTAAAAATAAAATTCACTATTTTGACTCATTTCCCGGCAACGGTACGCAACCAGTCGCCATCTTCATTACTTTTAGAGCCAATTTTTTTCGATACTTTTCGGGAATATTGAGGGAGGGCGGGAGTATCTTGTCTTCGTTCAATAAACTCATATAATTAGACATCAAACTTCACAAGGTAAGTTCGTTTGATTCTCAATTATACTTCGTTTATTTCACGAAGACAAGGCTGATTTACATGCAGGATGTTTAGAGCATCGAAAAAAATTAATTAAAGTTATTAAGGCATATTGCCTATCTATATACTTAATAAATTTCTTGTTTACTTTTCATGCAAGATATACAAGTAGGTATACTAAATACCGCGACAATGACTTTCGGTTCTGTAATGGCAGAGATATACATCTCTCTGCGGTATCTCTAGTTTTCAATTTTCAAACAATAAAGAAAGCGATCTCCAACGCCATTCAAATAACCTGCCCTGCAAGGTTCATTATTTATTTTTCAATTTATGCACACAGAAGGAAACAATTACATAAAATTAATAGGAAAAAATGTACAAAAGCGCTGCTCATTTCATATGAAATCTCTTCCAGCAGACCTGTAAGAAGAGAGTTGAAAAAAAAAAGAAGTGGACGTGGTAAAGTGGACACAGTGCACATGAAGAAAAAGTTTCCATATTTATAATATATGTGCATCTTATACATAAACAAACGTATCGAAAGATATCGACGACCCATGTATACTTCCCACTTTCGTATACATATAGTTATGTTTAATTATACTGCCGTCATAAGGAAAAAAGACGTATCTGACATTTTTGTCATAATTGAGTTAAATACGCCATCGGGATCAGAAAAAAATTACGCATCTACCAGTATTTTTTTATTCTGGCTTTAACAATCAGAACCATATAAATCTCACTATTAATTAAGACGCTTCTGCTGCAAGTCATAATGTTTACGAAGTAAGAAAGTCATTTCTGACATATAATAAGTTGAAAAGACGCATTTACGTAGAACCGTCTTATTTGTTTGCACAATAATGTATTTAATCATAAAATGAAAAGACGTTACTGCATCTATTTTATCTACGGTCTATATTAAAAACTCTACAAATCATGTGATTACACTATGAATTATATGATTACATTAATGTTATAGCCTGTTTTGGTACTGTCTATACGAGTGCAATGTGGACATAAGAGTACCAGTTACATAATTGTATTGCATTTAGGAGGGTGGCCTGCTCTAAATCGCATCCTACTTAGCATCCAATACATGCCTCCTTTGCTCCTCGAACACCTGCACCGGGCCATGTACTTTTTGTCTTCATGTACTTCGTTGCTTAGCCAAATTTTCCTAGTGAAGGTGATCTACTATACATCCCTTCATGTCTTTTCAGACCATCTTTATACCTGAGAAGTTAGCCACATTGGTTCCGCTTACCTTCCTCTAGTTCAGAATAAATGATGCGTTTTACTACTCTATCGTCCGAAATCTTAACTACGTGGCCACTCCAGCGTAAATGACGTTTCATTAGATACGCCTAATCCCGTAAAATTTACCTCGACGCAAAACATTGGTGTCTCAAACGATAAGACCAATGAAAGTTCATGATTTCACGGAGGCACTTGAGATGAAATCTATCCAATGTTCGTATGTCTGCAATAAAGTATCCACGTCTCCGACGAGGGTAAGTTCAAAAATTTAAGAATTGTGGCGTTGAGCCGTATATACGGCTATGGAGTAGGAACTTCTGTGTCCATAGATATAAATTCTATCTTTGTTATACTTACCTACTTTTAAGCCGAATCTACGAGTCGAGAGATTTCGTTTTTCCATCAAATCTTGAAAGGCATTCGAAGTTTCCGCCACAAAACAAGGATCATCCGCATACCAAATCTCTATGTCTGTGAATATATCATGGGAGACAATTCTTTGAGGTTTTAGCAGGGATAAATAAAAAAGTTTGCCATTAGTAAGCACA
This sequence comes from Furcula furcula, assembly GCA_911728495.1. Lineage (NCBI taxonomy): Eukaryota > Metazoa > Arthropoda > Insecta > Lepidoptera > Notodontidae > Furcula > Furcula furcula. Next base: position 26,263,046 of record OU452246.1, read on the forward strand.
ATATCAAATGTGTGTATTGTTGGCTGTTTTTAATGTATCTACCACTACCACTAAAAAGTACACTGCAAATAGTATTAGTGCCAAAACGCAACCCTGCTTCACTCCACAACTCACGGGGAAAAAATCTGTCCGCTCACCGTTTACATAAAAACAGGTTATGTTATCATGTAACAGTCTTAACATCCGTGCAAACTTTTCTGTACAACCAAGTTTGAGTAGCAGAATCCAAAAAGTGACACGACGCACACTATCAAAAGTCTCGAGGTCTACCAAACAAAGAAATACTGCTCGATGTTGTTCTTTTCTCTTGTAATTGACCAATCGAAATATTGCCTCTATTTAGACGAAAGCCAAATTGAGGTTGGGGAAGAATAATTTCTTTTATCGTTTATGAGACGGTTGGGGAGTACTCTGGCCAAGGTTTTTCCGAAAGCCGTGGGAAGTGAGGTACCTCTATAAGAATTTCAATCAGCCGAGTTAGATACCTTTATTTTCATACAGTGCAAAGATTTTTAACTCTGTGAAGTCTTTAGTTCAACATGCCACATTTGCTTAAAAAGTTTTTGTAGCTGAATGGCGGCAGTAATTTCGCTGATAGAAATTGGTTTGTCTAGAGCTATATCTATAGGAAATGCAGATATTTGTTTTATTGTAATCAAAATCAGCTGAGCGATCAATATTAAGAAGTTTACTACAATTTTCCGCCCAGAACCTTAACATTTCACGTTTGTTGGCGCCTTGGTGGTATGAATGAGTACCATCAAAAGTAGTTTTATATTTCATTTTTATTTTATGATTAAATTTATTTCAGTTTATATATGGGCTGTTAATTATCTGACAGTTAATTATGCAACATTGGCGTTTCTACAGGTACTATTGTAAGTTCACCGACTGTAGGTAAGAATCATTAAGTTGAAAAGCAGTAAATGGCTAAATACGTCTATTTTATTTAGGTAACGACAACCTAGTTACCCATTATCGCTAAGTAAAAAAGACGTTTCATAAATTACTAAGTTGAAAGGAAGTATCTAGCCAGAAACGACTTTTCATTGCAGTATCATGTATATTCTTGTAATTTTTTTACTAAGCAAAAAGGGAAAATGTAATTTATTTAATATATAAAATTTATTTTAATAATATTTGCATCTTTAATTCAATAGACCAAACTATAATTCATACTTTTTCACAGAAAAAATATTATTTTTATTATTTTCTTGAGCACAGCGAATTTTTTACTTTCAAAAATACTTTTTATTTTATTTCTCCGTTTCAAACTTAAGGTAGATACGTCCTTTCGTTTTATGACGGCAGTATAAGTAGGTATAGTAATTGAAGATAGATGAGTGGGAAACAATTCATATTTTCTGTTAAATAGTGTGGAACGTAGAGGTTAACATTCGATTAGAGCGCAATTTTTTTTTTTTTTTTTTAGATTAAGTTTAATCTGGTGTGAACATGTATACAAACTACAGCACATAAATAAACATAATAAGCAGCTGAAAAAGTTGTAATATTGCGCAGTTACGAGCACTCATTTTCTAAGATAATTTAATAGCCAACTTGTATTCCAAATAAATTTTCATATTTGGTGCAATAGTAAAAACGTTTTACTTTAATACTTTGAAGAACCTTATTTCGTTGGGTATACGAGTATAAGTTCATTATTATAATATTACTGTTATCGTTGTTGTCGATTAGGGTAACAATGATAGATTCTGATTTCAGTTAAAGTAATGTGAGTGTAACCAGAATAATGTCTTGTAAAATAAATGATAGCATAGCAATTATCAAGGGATAGCGGTATCCTATCGATAAGGCTATAATATGCCCAATTATCATTAGGCGATTCACATAAAATTGAAGATTCTAAGTCTGTATTAACATCTTTTTACTCTATTTTTAGACCTAATTGATATTAATTTTTAGTGTATTTCATGTGTATATAAAGACTTTATTTTCTTTTACCATTAGACTACAGTAGGTACTGCAGTTAAAATGTGAGAATTACATAAACCAATAATTGATGTGAGTAATTATTATGATAGTGGACATAGTCATCTAGAGTTTATCATGTTATAATGTATTACCGTCTATGATCGATCAATCAAATGATCTTGTAACTTATTATATAAAACTAATGTTTGACGGGACGGATAATGCGGTGACTAGAAACCTCAACCGCCACCCCAAAGTCGAGGGCTGACTCCCAGCCAGGATAACAACTGTTTGGCATGTACACAACCAGCATGAGGTTGTTACAATAAATTATGTATTCATATTTGTGCATACACATGTTATTGTATGTTCGCCGGCGGCCGGGTGCCGCCGTAGCACAGACATTGCTCAATGTTTGCAGTGTGTGGCTTAGGGGTTTTATTATCTTTTTTTTTTTTTTATAAATTGTCAATACACACAGATTCCAAAGCATACCTGTAGCATATTCAGCTCGTAGTGTTTTTCTGCGTAGTTACTGGATTGCGGGCATAATGAAAGCGACGTCATCGTTGTGCAAGGATCTGCACAGGCCTGTGGTAGGGATAAACTTACGGCTTCTAGGCTGTCCACCCCCATACGTTAAAATCTTCTGAAAAATGCGGTGCGGAATTAAATTACGTATAACTAACGTTTCTTATTTATTTTTTTGATTACCGTATACGCTGTGGTTAGTAACATTTTTCAATTCAATTCAATTCATGTATTGCAAAATATGAGTACCTAGTAAATTTCAGGTGTTATACAAATAAAGTACCATCATATTTGACTTTGCGGTATGCAATTACTTGATACGAATTTAAAGTATTCGAGCTGTGCAGGCAACGCTGTTGGACCTTCTTGATTTCCCTGTCTTGCCAAATTTACAAAACTGATATTGTTACTACCTATAGGTACAAATATGTCATAATATAGGTATAATATAGGTTGTTCTAAGGTTTTACGAGTAAATAAATTGAAATTGAAATATAAGTTTAAGCAAGCTTCCGCCGTACTGGAGTTAATACTACTACTAGTACTGAATTTAAGCATTCTATAAATGATTTATTTTACGCAGGGCCTTGGCCCAATAATTGCTAAGTATATATGTCCTTGAAAGTGGTAAATCTGATTGATTATTAGGATCTCATAATTTACAAGATTATGTTTTGTATACGCAAGTTATGCGCAATATTATTATTCGCAACCAGTAGTCACAATCAGTATTATTATTTATACCTTTTTACTTGATTTACACTTACTGGGAGACATACTCTGCTATAACTCGATCTATGCGCTACCTCCTCAGGTGGCGCATACCTAGCTGGGGTTCATAAAATCCATATCTAGCAGTATGTGCCTGACAATTTGATATTATGTCTGGTACTATACAAAGCATTAAGGATTGTTTTATGTATTAGCTTGATGCCATCGGAGCTATACACGGTATACGGGGGAATCCGACAATAATACATATTGTAAGGCAGTTCGATGTCATAAGACCCATAGCCAGTTTACGTAAAGATCAAACAATAAATACACTTTGTAAGGTACATATTTTGATGTGACAGGCACCCTACACAGTGTACGTGAGGATCGAAGAATAAATACACGTTGTAAGATAGTTACACGCCATAGGACCCATACACGGTTTACGTGAGGATCAATCAATAAACACATATTGTGCATTTTGTCACAGGACCCATACACGATTCACATGAGGATCAAGTGAGTACACATTGCGACGTAGTTGGATATCTGATACTTACACGGGATACTTACACGATGCCCATGAGGATTAACCAATGAATGCACATTATAGTGTGCTTGGACGTCATATGATCCATACATGATTAACGTGAGGATTAATCGATGAATGCGCCTCGCAGTGTAGATAGACGTCAAATGATCCTTACACGACTAGCGCGAGGATTAAACGATGAATGCGCCTCGCAGTGTAGATGGACGTCAAGTGATCCTTACACGACTAGCGCGAGGATTAAACGATGAATGCGCCTCGCAGTGTAGATAGTTGTCAAATGATCCTTACACTACTAGCGCGAGGATTAAACGATGAATGCGCCTCGCAGTGTAGATAGACGTCAAATGATCCTTACACGACTAGCGCGAGGATTAAACGATGAATGCGCCTCGCAGTGTAGATAGACGTCAAATGATCCTTACACGACTAGCGCGAGGATTAAACGATGAATGCGCCTCGCAGTGTAGATAGACGTCAAATGATCCTTACACGACTAGCGCGAGGATTAAACAATGAATACACATCATAGGTAACATTGTATACATATGTCATATGATCCATACACGGTTTACATGAGGACAATACGACTAACGCCTCTTGACCAACTCCGAAGACGATGATAGCTCCTAACTATTCACAAACACCACAGCAAAAAGACATCACAGAAAAGTATGGTTATAATTATATTTATTTATTTCATGGCACCTTCCGTACACCATATACGTGTATTGTGTATTCACGTAGGTAACACGTTTTCATAACACAAAGTAGGTAGTGTATATTATAGTAGTAATATTTTCGTAACATTGAAATTGTGATATCGAAATGGTATATCTGATCTATGATTAATTTGTGGGTTCAAATAGGTAAATATCCTATACCACGTCATCCCCGCGCAAAATAAATACGTTGGGATATCATGAGTACATCATACGATGAGCATCGAATAGAATATAGTTCATGATAGGTACCTACCTTAATTATTTATGTTTTTTCCAAATGCCAAAGTACACAAAAGCGCGCAAACGCCCTTAAGATACTATGTTGGGACACACATACAATACACGTTTTGTGATACTGAGCATTTACGTACGACATACCTTGGCGTATTTATGATTGAGATGTTTTAATCACAATGTAGATTATTTAATTAATATAAAAATATAATAAGTGGGTAGTTGCCGAAAAGAAAAATATTAGTCTATACTTTGAGATATTAATTTTGCACTCACCTTGAAGTTTTATGACAACTACAACAAGTAAAGAATTTACCAATATTATGCTGACACATCTTATGACGATAAAATATCTTCACTAGCGGAAATTTTCTTTAAATCCAATCTTATTTGATTTGTGGAGGTAAATTTACGTGTGACTCGGGCATCACAAAATCACGTAATGAAGATGGCGACTGGTTGCGTACCGTTGCCGGGAAATGAGTCAAAATAGTGAATTTTATTTTTAATAATATGTATTTTTATCTTTAAATATGTGACTTGGGCAGCATGATCTCCCGTCTGCTGCATGTAAATCAGCCTTGTCTTCGTGAAATAAACGAAGTATAATCATAGATAAGAATAGTATATGCACATAATGTTGTCTTTTACTTACGCGAATATATTACACATTGAAATCAAACTACTTTAAATTAAGCAATTCACCTTAAAACAATTCATGTTTTGAATTACAAGCATATCGTTAAAAAATCTACAAGTTTTTGAAAAATTGTCACACATTTTAGAATAGAATGGAATGGAATGGAATGGAATGGAATGGAATGGAATGGAATGGAATGGAATGGAATGGAATGGAATGGAATGGAATGGAATGGAATGGAATGGAATGGAATGGAATGGAATGGAATGGAATGGAATGGAATGGAATGGAATGGAATGGAATGGAATGGAATGGAATGGAATGGAATGGAATGGAATGGAATGGAATGGAATGGAATGGAATGGAATGGAATGGAATGGAATGGAATGGAATGGAATGGAATGGAATGGAATGGAATGGAATGGAATGGAATGGAATGGAATGGAATGGAATGGAATGGAATGGAATGGAATGGAATGGAATGGAATGGAATGGAATGGAATGGAATGGAATGGAATGGAATGGAATGGAATGGAATGGAATGGAATGGAATGGAATGGAATGGAATGGAATGGAATGGAATGGAATGGAATGGAATGGAATGGAATGGAATGGAATGGAATGGAATGGAATGGAATGGAATGGAATGGAATGGAATGGAATGGAATGGAATGGAATGGAATGGAATGGAATGGAATGGAATGGAATGGAATGGAATGGAATGGAATGGAATGGAATGGAATGGAATGGAATGGAATACTCTTAGGTGAATCATACTCAATTCATTTATTAGCAGTCTGCTAATTAGCCTCGTATTTCGTATTAATGCTGCCATACGAAGGTTAAAATTTTTTACCGATTCACCGAAAGTTGCCTTTATAGACCCGCTCGTGTATTGCTGCGAAAGCTACGGGGATTTTAGTTGGTTAGAATCCCACATACCACAGTTGACTTCCCACAGGGTTCCGAGGACCTTTCGAGGGTTTCTCCCAGTAGCACTCACGCTAAATCATATTCATATCTGGATCATATCTGATTGGTATGAAGATATTAAAAAAAACTCTAAAATACATATTACGATTTAATTCAATATTTAGCACATATACAACTTTACAGCTATAATACTCTACTTCTTTCCATTCTGTTTCCATGTAGAATTTTTATATTTTATATTTTCATAAACACTAACGTTTGGTCCATTTTGACCATTTTTCACACAAATATTATCGTTTTTACAACTGGTTTCTGTAGTACCATCTTCATTATTGACATATTTATTTGAACTATTGTTATTAATATTATTTACTTCTTTATTTTTAGTATCACCATTTAAAATTTGTGTACTATTACCATTAAGTGATTTTGTTTTATTTGAGACGGTTATTTTTTGCTTAGGTTTTTTAATATATGTTTTGATGTAGAAGTCTATGAACATGACAAGCATGAATAAGTTTTGAGGGAGGAAGACGGCCGCGGTCCAACGTGGATAATCGCAGTCAGTCTTGAAAACTAATGTACTCATATGAATGGTCAAGCAGAAGAATTGTACCTGAAATTAAAAAAAAAACCCTTATCAAACAATACAATTGTATTTGCCTATAGTTCGAGATGGTATGCAATTTATAGGAATTCTATCCTTAGGATTGACTCTTTTTATTGGGATCATATTCGATCAGGTCATACAAAAATCTTTGAATGAAAAGTCACTTCACTTAAAAAAGTATCATATAGTGAACCCTTGCTATCGACAATATTTTCGATAGATTATTATTATTATAATGTAATTATTAGAAATAACATAGCAAGAGTAAAACGTAGACATCTAGTTAAAGTTTATCATATAATCAGTATCTATTTATTTAGCTTCAATTAAAAGTTCTCAGTGCTGACTATACGTCTGTGTAATAGGAAACACAGTGGTGAAATAAAAAAGGGCAGATCAGAGTTTTGATTCTTCATAGAGTACTGACAGCCTTACTATACCCAAGAAATTAACTCCACCCAAAGGTCGATATTTGTCTCAACATTCTGTATATTGGAGGTATTTCTCCAGATGGCTACACCAACAGCTCTTGACCGGATTTTTACATTGTGTCCCATTTGAAACTTTCTGTAAATATCGTTCAAATAAAGTTATTTTAAATCTAGGGATCTTATTATTCTTGTTCTCGTATCGAAATGTATACTGTTGAGGTATATATTTCATAAAATAAAGTTTAAGCTCACCACATTGTTCGAAAAACCGATAAACAATGGGGAAGAAAGGTTCTCAAGTGGTCACTAAAACCCGGAAGTCGCATCGTAGCAGGCCTTCCACTAGGTGGACTGACGATATTAAACGCAAATAGCCAATAGCAGTTCATTATTGCGTTCCAAGGGGGAGACCTATATTCAGCAGCGGACGTCTCCCCGCTGGTAATGATGAAGATGAGAAAGGTTGGCCAAGCAGCGCACTTCACAAATAATGTATAAACAACATTCGTGAAAGTCTTTTCCGTGCCCTTAGCTACTCGTCGTTTCCCTTAGCTACAAAAAAAATGAGGAAGGGAGATTCTTACAATCTGCAGCTGTGTGACCAGTTTCTTTAACCAGAGTGCCTGGCTGATGCTCGGAAAGACAACAGTCAAGAAATAGTAAGAATACATCACGGCGTGGACTAGGCTATTTAATTGACCAACCATAGTCCCGTGTCCACCTGGAAGAAAAATACAATATAAAGTAACTATCACAAATAAACTAAAATAAAGAAAATACAAGATGGATACGACATGGCGTCATTAAATAAAATCACAAATTATAAAAAGATCCTTAAGGAATCACATTTGACACTTCATAAAATTAAAATTTAAAACGGCGGGCATAAAATATTAATAATAATAATAAGCCCGCAGGGCAGCTAGTGGCGAGCTGTAGGTACGTAACGACACCACGGACCCGAGTGCTGTAGAGAGTCGGTCAGGGCGTGTCTTCGTCGGCTGAGTGGAAACCGAAGGGGGCCCGCAGGACTCTCAGCTCTGGCTTGCCTTAATTGGCCGTCCAGAGAGGGGCTGTTAGATCTATATGCTCCAGGGGTGGCAGTGTTAAAGGGCATAACGCCGCGAGTAACTACGGAGAAAGCGCAGCACACCTCTCGACACCCCTGAGCCACTCACACCGGTGTTGCACTCCGTCGTCTTGTGACGACTATATGGAGAGCCCATCTAGTGGGTGGCAAGTCACCACTTGTCACAATATAATTAGTATACTAATTATGGCAAGTGACCCCGGCCTTTTGCAATAGTCCAGTCCACCAAAGGCTCACTCAAAAAATCTAGTAATCTTTCCACAAACTTACAATAGTCCCTACACCTGCCAGAGTCAACTGCTGTTTATATCAGTCTTATTTCCAGCACTTGATCCTGGCTGGTATGTTTTATGTCATCAATTCCTTCTAACAGGCCTCTGCGTGTTGGATTCGTCCCCACGCAAGCCTTTTAAAAGTCCGGGTGTAAAAGCCCGCGAAAATAAAATACCGAAAAATAATAAATACAGTTCATTGCACACCAAAAGTTACATGTAAATTGAACAATACGAACGATACAATATTATAATTTTTTTTCGAAATTAGAACTGCACAATTGCTTAACTTTTTTTTTCAATTACGATTACATATTTATTGTAATCATGATTAAAGAAACTGACAGACGTCAAATGTGATCTATTAAATTGACACTACATTAGTTCTTTTTTTTACAGATTATATCGCTATACTTTTCAGATATTTTACATTTCTGATGTTTTGAATGGTTTGTTGTTACGTGGTAAAAACCTGTGGTTGTAACCGAGTGGCCGAGCGGGAACGCAAACGCGCTGATCCTGCTCGGTGACAAAGGCGCTGGCGTCAGCGGCCGCCCAACGTCTCGCTCCTCAGCCCTGAGCCCGGGGCTATAAAAAACGGGCAACCTTCGGAGTCACTGGACGGTCGGGGTGTGGGCCCCAGGACATCCATTGAGTACGGCAGCGACTCCGAGGAGGATGGCGGTGGGGTTGCAACCCCCGTCCCTACGGGGGGCTACAATGCGCCTCCCGGCGTGGGGCGGACCAACAGCCGTCGGGGTGGGGTTTCAGTGAGTAAGAATCTTTTATACCCTGGTTGATCTCCCACACTGTCCCAGTGACCTTTTGCAGGTTTGAAGTTTTGAAAGAAAAAGGGTTTCTCGAGTTTCATATCACAGAAGGAGGTGGTAGAGCGTATTAAGGCGAGCGATCTCTTTAAATTGGTGATCCGCAACGCAGGAGGTGTCCCGGGCGCAGAAGTCGGGCCAACGCTGACCTTATGCATCCGTAGCGAAGAAGCGCAGACATCAAGAATGAGGGAACTGCTGCCTACGCACCGCGATAGTTTGCCCTAGCAGGATATGGCGGACGATGATGAAACTTGGAATAGTGCACAGGTACGTTCCCGGCACTTTTTTAGAAGAAAATTGTATGTTAAAATGTTAGTTCTCGCTTAAGCTAAGTTAGAGTTAGTTCTCGCGATGCTCGCCTAAGGCCTCGTTTACGGAGGCGCGGGGCGTCACGCGTCGCGATGGGCGGCGCGGCCCGCAGTGAGCTAAAACATATGGCGTTTTAGGAGTGAGAGAGAGATGCGAGACGCCACGCCACACGCGACGCGCGACGCTCCGCGCCTCCGTAAACGAGGCCTAGTGCGGGCCGCGCAGCCACACGCGACGCGCGACACCCCGCGTCTCCGTAAATAAGGCCGGCTGACGGCTGACCAAGGCTGACCCAACATTGGGCGTGCGCATTCCTCGAGCGTGTAAACAACGCGAACGCTGCGTGCGAGCCGCGACAACGCGGCGCGGCGGCGTCGCGTTTTAACAGTGCGCGGCGTGTGTACAGCGTGCACACGTGTTATTATTTAGTACATAGACGGTTACAATAGTGTTCAGATGTATATTATAAGTAAACTATAAAACTAAATGTCGTGTAATTCATGTTACAAAATAGAGACCTGGGTAGTGGGTAATAGCAACCCATATCAAAGCTACCATTCCTGTGTGATGGTAGATGTGCAAGAACGAAATTTGATTGTTTTTCTTTCTCAGGACGAAAAAAACCTGCAAATAAATATAATAATATATAATATAGGTATAATATCGGGCACAATATAAGGCTATCCTAAAATTGACAGAACTGATACTGACATTATAGCCTCAATGACAACCATATCATATTGTAGATAATGAATAGTATGACCAATGATAATGTTGTGTGGTTGCACTAGCATAATTATATACCTATGTGGGAGATATTAATAAGCGAGTGCACTTCACACCATACTTCACACAACCATCCATTACAAAACAGTTTATCACCTAACCATTAATCACACAACCAGCGATCACACGACCGTTTATAGAGACGCTCATAGCCAGTTGTAACCACTGTTCGATAAACGATCAGTTGGGTAAGCAACGTTAGGCAAGGTCAGTCCTTAGATGGGTGACCGTTTAGTGGCATTTCAACTGAGCGTCTCCGTGCTTCGGACGTTAAAATCAGTCGTTAAGCTAAGTCAGAGGCCTAAGGGCAGCTTGAAAACTCTGACAACAAAGTTGGCCACTATCCATACGACAAAAAAAAAACGACCATTTATCTTACAATCATACAACCATTTAAACTTATGATGGAACTATAACAGGTCCAATTTTCTGCAAATTATATAACCAAGCGAAGCTGTTGAATACTCACGGTATCAAGCAAGTCAAAAATTTTCGTTAAAAAATAGACATATGTTATTTTTGCCACGAATAGTGCATCAGGATGATACGAGTAGTCGACTGGCTCGCACACCCATCTATAAGGACTATTCCAGCCCCATGCATAATGTAGTCCCTGTAATTAAAGAAAACAATTCAAGCAGCTGACAGAGAATCCACGTTTTTTTTTATGTTATGCCATATTATTTGCCGGAATGCCCCAGGAAGAGGGTTATTTTTTTCGAGAGTATGTATTTATTTACATATGTATGTCTGTTTATTTCTTTGGCACGGCCTAAGGCACAAGCCAGACACAAGCGGCGCGGCGCGCATCGGGCGCGCTACCGGGCGCACTCACGACGGGACAGTGTATCGGTGGTATTCGCAGTCTGGGCGCGGGCGCGGGACGCGGGATGGGACAAATACAACCGGCGGGTGTGGGTGAAGTGGCGGGGGGGTGCAAACCTGCGGTACGCCTTCGGTGCGCCTGCGGCGCAGCCGTGGCGCAACCGTGGTGTGCCGTCTCGACGCCTTTCCAATGTTCTTTCATACAAAATGTAGAAGAAGGACGTGGTGCAAAACAGATAGAAGAGGTGCGCTTATGGCACGCCCGCACCCGCGCCGCTTGTGTCTGGCTTGCGCCTAAAGCCGAAACGGCTTGATGGACTGCGAGTTACAATATGTCGTTGGAGTCGTCTTAGTTGTCGGAGTGACATATACTACGAGGATATATTAAAAAAAAAAGGTACTTTTTTACTTCCAAAAATATCAAATGAATGGTCTTAACGAGACGAGTTGAAATATATAATCATGTGTATACGTTTTATGTATGTGTAATTTAATATTTTTACCATTTTTTTTTGTTCGCAGTCGAGCTTTGTACTTTTATAGTTTACTAGCGGCCTGCCCCGGCTTCGCATGGGTGAAAAATGTAGGTTTTGATTATTAAAGAAAAATACCATAAAAGAAAATCTATTTCAAATAAGATTTTCCATAACAATTTTTCCTTATCTAAGTACTACACAAATGTAGTACTTAGATAAGGAAAAATTTTTCTTTTAGTAACCTTAACGATTTAATTATGTATAACGCGTTGTAAATACGTGTTTCAATCATTTTGTTGAAGAGTATTAACCATAATCATTAGCTAAAACTCAAGTAAATCGTCTCGTTCCACTGTATCTCTCATTCTGAAGTCCCTTCTCACTCTTCTAGTCGCTATGACGGTTCTTTCACTATACAAGCAGTACGGCTATGGAATTCTCTTCCACATTCCCGTGCTAACTGTTATTTAGACGTATTTAAAAAAAAGGAAATATCTTGTTTGCTACAAAGTAACTGATCTTGTTTGCTACTAAATTGTAAATAAGATCAGGCGTAAAAATATTATTAAATTGATAAAATATTCACTTTTTCGTCGTCCTGTAACTAAAAATCTTCAAAACTCAGATACGCGGTATTGACAAACTGTTCCGCGGTCTTGCACGCGCACCGGCGATTTACAACTGCCAGTAATATTACATTTTTCAGTAAAATAGAAAATAGATATGAAACTAGCAATCCCCGCGACTTCGTTCGCGCAAAGTTAGTTAATGAAGAAATACCAACCATATTTGTAAGAATTGGACTAATACTGATAATATTTTGCAATTTGGGAATCAAAATCAGGTCCAAGCGATCAGAGGTCATACTCGCGCCCATCGTCACCAAGGCAGTCGAAATAAAAATGTAAAATTAAATATTTTCCCATGAACTTTTAAATGACAATAAACTTGGGAGGAAACTTGAGGTCAAACAGTGAAATTTGTTAATAGAACGGAAATATTTTTGCAAATAATAAACTAAAATACATTGTCTTTTTTAGGCATCCAACAACACTATGCTGAACGAAATCGTAATCCACTCAATACGTTTTTAGGGTTCCATACCTACAGTGGCGTGCACTGAAAGCAGGCAAAAATATCTGCGAGTTGTTTATGCTTTATGTTATTTGTTCGTGTTCCAGCACAAATATCCTTAAATAAACCAATATTACCAACATATCTAATTACATAAAAAAAATTAAGTTAATTCATGTCCAAACTAAGATTTTTTAAAATTAAGACTGTTTTTAGAAATCCTAGGATAGGCAAAGTATTTTTGTCAGTATGGAGTCGCTGAATAAACTTTTTAATGTTTTCAAAAGCAAATTAATATGTCTATAGTATTTGCTTGCATATGGATATTTGAAATAGTATAATAACATACTTAAAATAGGTGAAACAAGCCTAATGCATTTTTTTGCCTACCCTCTGTGCACGCCACTGCATACCTAAAAGGAATGTTATGGCGTCGTCCTTCGTCTGTCTGTCAATACTCATCGCAAATGAAAAATAAAATAAATATTTCTTTTACTTTCTTCTTAATGGGGGTCGAAATGGGGTATCACATGAAAGGGCTTCATGTGCACATTTCAAAAATGTATTTTTATTTATGTCTCGTATTTTTTGGCTTATATCCAAAAATGTCACAAAAATACCGTGCCCCCTTATCTCCGAAGTTTGTGAAGGGAAATATCTGAAATAATTATAGGTAATAGAAGTCTGTATATCTATATTTTACAGCAACAATTAAACGATGTTTCTATGTAGCAGTTTTTAGTAATCCTAAAAAAAACCTCAACGAACAAACTTAGTTTTGCGGTTGGGTTTTTTTGCTGTCTGAGGTATTAGTGGAATAGTAAAATAACATTAATATGTGCAAAGAAGGTACAGAACCCTCGGTGCGCGAGTCCCACTCACACATGACCTTTTTTTTTAGTTATTTTTGTTCGGTTCGGTACCTAGCTTCAATGTCATAAAATAAATTAGTTTAGTTTCTGTTAAACTCTTTTAAAGGTTTAATTTGGATTTTGGTTGGGTTCAGTTCAGTTCGGTTCTGTTTCGGACCCGTTCTGTTGCCAAAACAATTTTTTTTTCTCGCGGGGGAAACCTTCAAAAGATCTCCGGGATGTGTGGGTTCAACCGGAGTATCTTACTAAAACGCCTGCGCCTGTCGCATGAAATAATTATACGTAATGGAGGTCTATCTATATTTTTCAGAAAAAATAAAATTGTTTCTAAGCAGTACAGTTTTTTAGCAATCCTAAAAAAACTTGATAAACAAACGTAGTAACATAGTAAAGTGCAAAGTAGGTATGAAACCCTCGGTACGCGAGTCAGACTCGCACTTGACCGGTTTTTTATTTATTTATGATTTGTTTCGATTTGGTACCGTTTTTTTTTCGCAGGGGACCTCCAGAAGGTCTCCGGGAGCTGTGGGGCTCGTCTAGGGTATGTGGGATTCTTACCCACTATAACCCTAGATGAGGGCGACACCCGGGCTCTCCGGTTGGATCTCGATTAGGTACCTAGATTTAGCGTCATAAAATAAATTACTTTCTGTTAATCTCTTCGCATTAAATAATTATAGGTAATAGAGTTCTATCTATATTTTACAGGAAAAAAAATGTCGTTTCTAAGTAGTACAGTTTTTTGGTAATCCTAAAAAAAACCTCGACTAACACACTTAGTTTTGCGGTTGGGTTTTTTGCTGTCTTATTGTTGCTGTCCAGCGGTTTAGGCTGAGCGTTGTCTATCAATCAGTCAGACAGGACTTATCCTTTTATATTATATAGATTAAACTATTGTCACATTCAGTAATTTTACCATAGTAAGATTTGCAATACGACTTATTACACGTTTAACAAGATTTTGATTAAAAATTTTCTAGCTAAGGCAGTCTACTCCTAAGTTGTAAAATTTCTGATTAATATAGCTTTATATAGCTCTGACAAATTCAGACAGTAGCCTGAACTAAAAGATATTGTCGATCAACTTATGAATTCTCTTCTTCAGTGTTATAATAGAAAAAAAATCAAAATTCAAAATCATTTATTTCAAATAGGCTATCACTTTTGAATAGTCATTTTTTTTAAAAGCTACCACCTGATCACAACGCGGCCTCAACTGAGAAGATCCTTCAAGAAACTCTGCGGGCTTTTTCACTTTTTTTTTAAACAATTTGTCTTGTTACAATTAGATCAGCATCAGCGACAGTGTGTTTTGCCGTTTTAAAGATAAAAAAATAAGAGAGAGAAAAAAATACGACGCTGTTCAATCCGAACAAACTAAAAAGGCCAAAGGGATAGTTAGTAGTCCGACCAGTCCCCCAAGCAGCACCCGCGTACGAGTTGACTCGAGACTTTACAATGGTACAAATTATGCTGTATAATTGTCAAATATGTTAAAATTTTAACATATTACATTCCTTAATGATATGAATATAAATAAAACATTAAAACAGTAAAATACTATGCCCGTAGGTATCATTCTGATTTTATTTATGTTAAATGCAAATAAATCAATACCTACATTTTAAATCCATAATAAGTTTGTGGGAGTGACATAGCATCATTTTTATAAATATTTGCGCCCTTTGCGGTGAAGATCACGGGGCCTTGGTCTCATGAGACGCGCAGTTTGGTGAAAGAAATTTCATCCAAACTTATCGAAGTCTCAGGGGACCGCCGGGCTGGTAGCTTTTTCTGCCAACGTATAAGCTTGGCCATACAAATAGGTAACGCCGCCAGCCTCCCAGTGCGGCGACAATTTAGAGGAAGTTTTTTTACTTAGTAATAATACTTGTATGTAATATACTTAAATATTTGTAAATCAATATTTAGTTATAATCAATATTTAGGTATATGTAAAGAGTATTTATTCATCTGACTAATTATCATAATCATATTTACGTTCTCATCAGATCATATCATCACATGATTCAGTTTAGACCTAGAAATAATTTTGAACAATTTTGTTGGTCAAAAGTTGTAAAGTTGTAAATGTTGATGTGACAATATCATAATTAAACTAACCAATTGCCATAAACCGAAAATAATCCAGGTGTTATACTCGTAGTTCTCGAGATCCATGGACTGCAACCTCGGCGGGTCTACGTTTATTGGTGCAGAGATCCCGTGACGACCTTCCTGCTCCATCATCAGACCCTGATCTCCATTTTTCTAGCAACTACTCGTCGAGACCTATCCAACGGATCCAAATTCGGTAGGTCTACGTTTATTAGTGCCGAGATCCCGTGACGACCTTCCTGCTCCATTATCAGACCTTGATCACCCTTGTTCTAGCAACTACTCGTCGAGAGCTACCCAACGAACCCAAACTCGGCGGGTCTGCGTTTATTGGTGCAGAGATCCTGAGACGACCTTCCTGCTCCATCATCAGACCCTGATCTCCATTTTTCTAGCTACTTCTCGTCGAGACCTATCCAACGAGTCCAAATTCGGTAGGTCTACGTTTAGTAGGCACAGTTAGGATGTATCGTTTTATTACACAGTTCCGGTGGCCATGGTCTTCTTCATCAGATCCACTTCAGCAAATGATACTTTCTGAATGAAAATGCTTGACTTGTTTCTAAAAATACCAAAAACGCCAAATGTATGCCTATAATATTTAAGGAGTTCCCTCAGTCTTCCTTTCTTTATGTCCAAAACTATAGTAGGTATACTTCAAAGCTGATTCAAATTAAATATACTTAATAGACCCAGACTAGGATACAGGAAAATTTCTATGTCAGTAATTGGTTTCTGTGGAGAAACCTCAAGTTTTTTGCTATACTTTGTGTACCTATATCACCCGTTAGTTATCGTTATCGTACACTATTATTTTTTGGATTTGTTCTGCTAAAAAGCAAAATGGAAAAGGAAAGTGCCTTTTGTAGAATTTGCTCAAAACTTAGCTAATAAATTTCGTTAATACGTATTAACGCGTTATACATAATTCGATTAATGACATAGCAATTACAGCATTTCATAGCAGTGACAGCTAGTGGGTGAGCGATTGCCTCGGAAAACAAAGTGCGCAGGTTCGCCCGGCTTGCACCTCTGATTTCATTAATTCATCATGTGTGAATCGTCTTTGTGCGATTGTTACTAGCTTTCGATGAAGGAAAACATCGTGAGGAAACCTGTATGTCTGAGAAAGCCGAATTAGCTGTCGAATGACGTGTGAAGTCCGCCGACCCGCACTTGGCCAGCGTGGACTATGACCTGAGCCCCTTCATCTTGAGGTAGGTTAAAAAAAGAAATCAAAGAATCCCAGTAATTTTATAGTTATGGCAAAATTGTTCGGGAAAATCCATGGAAAATCGTAATTTAGTAATTTATTACTTACCTAATATAAATAGAAACTTAGCATGTGAATGTGTCACCTACGTTTGTATAAGCACTTGTATAATATTAAAACATATCTTTATGTCGTTTATTTGCATAGTTGAAGTCTATATTTAAGCAATAAGAGCGGTGTAGATGCATAATCTATACTTATAATGTATGTATTTACCCTTAAAGTGTACCGCAATAACACGTCGTATTATAATCCCATTGTCCGTATGTGTAGAGAATACAATGAGTTAAGTAAATGCAATCCGTCCATAGATTTATTTAATAATAATATTAATACTTTTAAAAAACAGATCCATAATGTCTTCAAAAAGTCTATTACAGAACCTACCAACGGTATTGTTCAGTCATATCCATAATTAAATTATTGTATATTTAGTTTGCCTGGAAATAACTTACTCTTAAATAAGTATTTCCTTTTGTAATACATATTTTGTACATTAACAAATTAGCTTAAAACACATGTTTTGGGATATAATTATCGTTATATAACTTCATGTATGTTACTACTACTACTCAACGCAATTCTGATTGTAACCTGTTTTGTGTTAAATAAATAAAATAAAATATGTAACTGCTACGGAGGTTGAAATGAAACTAATTTTACGGATTATATCACGGTTTATTCTTGATTTTAATTACCCGACGTTTCGAATACTTTACAGCATTCATGGTCACGGGCGGACTGAGGTGGTAGCTGTCCAAATGTCATAGTTGTCTTAGGGTACCCTCAGGTCTTCTAATTATTATTGTTAGTCCGATCTACGCAGAAAGAGCTTA
This sequence comes from Furcula furcula, assembly GCA_911728495.1. NCBI lineage: Eukaryota > Metazoa > Arthropoda > Insecta > Lepidoptera > Notodontidae > Furcula > Furcula furcula. The sequence goes on from OU452246.1 coordinate 26,281,110, forward strand.
CAGTGTCTTGAGGTCTTGCAGTGGAATGCTTGTCTTTGGATTTGACTATGTTTATCACGGGATCCCAAGCTGGTGGTAGCACCCAGCCATCTTCTCTATTGAAATTTGGATGCTTTTTAATTTCAATAGCCTCTCGAATCATCCTTGGTAGGTAGCGTTGTTCTTTCGCGAGGATTTTCGAGGAACATGACATTTGGACAGCTACCACCTCAGTCCGCCCGTGACCATGAATGCTGTAAAGTATTCGAAACGTCGGGTAATTAAAATCAAGAATAAACCGTGATATAATCCGTAAAATTAGTTTCATTTCAATGTGTAGTATTCGCGTAAATATCAGAAATCATTATGCTACGGAGGTGTTCACGGAAGACCAGCGTCGTGATGCCGAATAGGTATCACGGCAAAATGCTGAGTGGACACCTTTTTAACGACTGATTGTTTTTACATAGGTCACACTAAAAGTTTCCGGCACTGGCCACTTACATAAACAATATTTAAAAAGTAATTACAACATTTTAAAATGGAACTCTTTGGGTGTAGAATGCAATTTGTTTCATCTGACTGTCAATTGTTTTTACATTGTGGCGCCATTTTAAATATTGCGTGTCTACATTAACATGGATTTAACTCGGGAAAATTTTCGTAGTATGATTTTCTACGATTCTAAGTGTAATTTGACACCTCAACAGAGCATCGCTCGGCTTCAATCTGCTTTTGGCGTTGAAGCACCATGAAAGACGACTATTTATAGCTGGTTTGCAGAATTCAAGCGCGGTCGTGTCAATCTCAGTGACGAATCTCGCGATGGTCGCCCGTCCACCGCTGTGAACAACAAAAACATCGATGTTGTGCGCCGTATGATTGAAACAGACAGGCATGTGACCTACCATAAGATTTGCGCATCCTTAGACATAGGCATGAGTCAAATATAATCAATCTTACACAAAAATTTGGGTATGAGAAAGCTGTGCTCACGGTGGATCCCACACAATTTGACCAAGGCTCAAAAAAACGGACCGCGTCACTTGGTGCAGTTCCATGCTTACCAGATTCAACAAAGGTGCGTCAAATTTAGTGTTGGATATAGTAACTGGTGACGAAACATGGATTTATTGCTACGATCCCAAAACAAAGCAGCAATCGAGCGTATGGGTCTTTCAAGATGAGCCGAAGCCAATAAAAGTGGCGCGCGTGAAAAGTGCATCTAAGCGGATGATTGCTTTTTTTTAAATAAAACTGGACACGTGGCTACTGTTGCTTTAGTGAATCATCGTACCGTGAATAGTGACTGGTACACGACCATTTGATTGCCGAAAATTATTGACGAACTGCGTAAAAATAACCGGAAACGCCGTATCATCTTGCACCACGACAATGCTAGTTCCCACACAGCCAGACAAACAAACGATTTTTTTAAGGTAAAAAACGTAGAACTTATGAGCCATCCTGCATACAGCCCCAACCTGGCACCATGTGACTTTTTTCTGTTCCCAAAAATTAAGAACCAATTACGCGGTCAACGATTTTCGTCACCAGATGAGGCTGTCGAAGAGTATGAAAAACATGTTTCTGAGGTCACTACGGAGGAGTGGCACAAAAGTTTTCAAAATTGGTTTAATCGCATGCAAAAGTGCATTTACGCAAAGGGAGAATATTTTGAGAAACAATAAATTAATTTTTGACCTTTAATAGTATTTTTTTCTTATTCATTCCGGAAACTTTTAGTGTGCCCCACGTATTTTAAGTGTACCAATTGTTCTTTGTGTTTACGTCGTTAAATAAATTTATTTCTATTCTATTCTAATTGGAGCTATTTATTATTCGGACCATGTGGCGTCAAAGGAAAATTTCCGTGCTTTCAAGTAATTCTGCCATACTTGTTATCATAACCAAGTATAAAGCTTAAATAGGTCCCTTAAGTTTAGTACAATCCGTGGTGCCTTGCAGATGGACTAAACCGTTAGTCAGTCTGTAAGAGTCTTCCATTCTGCGGTTAAACCGGCTTATAAATTTATTGTTTGTCTCCCGCTTTGCCAATGAGGGAAGTGGAATTTGTCTTTCCAACTCCTCCTGTTCACTTTTCTGATTAAATTCGATGCGAGTTCCTAACGTTTCCCCGGGACTCGCCAAGGGTCAATCCTCGGTGTCTTCACTGGTGACCACTGTAGATCCTGGCTTACAGAAGTTACAGTGGTGGGAATGAGTGGTGGGATGTCCCAAAAAAAATATTCAAATATGTATTCAATTATTAATGTCAAGTACATAAGTCAAATAATTATAGATTAGATTATCTTATAATGAGTGCTATCCTTATTAACTTCTGCTTTATCTTCTCAGTCCCTAACATTAGTTCCCTCTCCTCCATAAAGTTCTTCTATGTACCATTTCTAACATTCCGCTATGTCTCCAGCATCGATTAAAATTTCACCTTGTTCGTCTAATATATAACTGTATTTTTTTATTTATATTTTCTTTTAATGTGTTTTATTATATTATCCATTATTATTGTGGTTTATCCATTTTATCTTGTTTTATTAATAATCTTTTTCTTTATATTCTCTACATTTTAATGATATTTTTGTTAATTACTTAGTTTCTATTAAAAAAATTAATCACTTATTTGTGTCTTGCAATCATCAAATCTACGGACTTATACATTTCACAAACTCAAACTCAAAAATCTTTATTTCAAATAGGCTTAACAACCCTTTTGAATGGTCATTTTTTAAAAGCTACCACCTGATCACAACGCGGCCTCAACTGAGAAGATCCGGCAAGAAACTCAGCGGGCTTGTCATTCTTTCACTTTTATTTAAATTTTCTTGTACCTAATCATCCTATAAATTTACGGAGTTACCTTTACTGTTTTTTATATCTCATTCCTCCCGTGACCATGGGTTTCCGACCAAAGCATTCCAAACGTCGGGAAATTAAAATCCAAAAATAAAGCCGCTATATAAACCGCAAAAGTAGTTTGATTTTAATATGTAGTTAGTATTCGCGTAATACTGAAAACGTTATGACAAATGGCGACAAATAATAATATTTATATCTTTCTAATAAATAAATCTAACCGAGACCAAATTAATAAATTCTAAATCACTATTAAAAGCCGGTTAACTAAAAGGGACTACTACATATAATATCTCGGATTGGGTGGTAATTGTAAAAAGGAATTGTAACCTAGAAAATCGTTAGGCCTATGCATAATAAAGATATTTTGAATTTGAATTACCTGGAGGATAAAGCTGCATAGGCTTAAACTGCGACACTCATGTGAGTAATTTTAAAATATACTTACTCCCTACCTAAAAATACATATATTTAAAAATGACAAACCCTTTGAGCTTCTTGCCGGATTTTCTCAGTAGAGACCGTATAATTGAATCCGGTGATAGTTGTGAAACAGATATGTAAACGCCCTCGTGAGGCCTATGCATAAAAAAGATATTTTGAAGTCGAATGACTTTAAAACATAAAATTAATGTCATGTTTACTTACTAAAATAACTATCCACATGTTAACAGCTACTTGTAACAAGTTATAAATGATAAGTGGCACTTTTAAATCAAAAGGTTTCCGGTTTTTCATCCATTGTGGTCCCCACTTCAGTACAAACATGAGGTATAAGCCAAGTAATAATAATCCTTGGTATGGTTTCGCTACCAATGGCCATTCTTTCGTTCTAGGGTCTGAAATTAATTACAAAAATAACTTTAATAGGAACGCACAACCTATATGATAATCCCGATTCCCCGTAAGGGTGTCCGGGTAAGGACAGCAGCCTCCCATCTCCTCCTGTTGTATGTCCGTAAGCGACTAAGAGAAAATAGAAGACGGGCAGCAGCGTCTTTCTATTGGATTACCTACCACCTATACTGCGATCCCTGAGCCGCCTGCCAATCGTGGTGATTATTGATTAAGGGGGAAGTCTTTAGTTCAGCAGTGGACTTGTTTCGGCTGCTTTAGATGTTACGTCAGTCTAAAAGAGGATTGCTATATCACATTATGCAGCTTTTAGATAAATTCCGTAGTATTCCTGGCTTATTTTGCGTTTTTTTTTCATTTAACTTACTCCAAACAATAGGCAGTGGAACCTACTTCTATTAGGCAGTGGAGTGCATAGAGGTTAAGCAAAGAAACGTATTCGGCTTGTTTAACCTATTATGTATATGTATAGATAGATAGATATATAGACAATTCTTTATTGCGCACAAACAAACAGATACAAAAAGAATAAGACACAAATTAATAAAAAATGCAACAATGGGCGGCCTTATCGCTAAAAGCGATCTCTTCCAGGCAACCTTTGGATGGAGAGGAAAATAAAGAAGTTACAAAGAGCAGAGGGTGCGCGCACTCGACATCAATAGGTAACATTAACACAAAGACACATAAAAACACATATGTTGTAAACTATAATAATATATATTCATATGAGTATAATATATAAACATACATCAAACATACATAAATGTAATACGTCTGTAATGTTAGTTCATTTAAGGATATTTGTGGTGGCACACTAACAAATAGCTTAGAGTACAGATAACTCGTAGATATTTTTGCTTACTTTCTGTGCACGCCACAGCTTTTAGGTGGTGGGGACCAGGGGCATTGAGGTACATATATGAATTACGTAAGTATATAATACCTCAATGCATCCGGGCAGGTACCACAACAGTGTCAGATATTCTGCCGCCAAGCACCAGTGTGTAAACATTGATGTGTTTCGGTGTGAAGGGCACTGTAGCTGGTGAAATTCCCGGGCTCAAGAAAATGAATGTCTCTCGATTCGAGTGGACGTTCCCGCTTTGCTCTTGTTAATTATTAGTAAACTATGCTAAACCCTCATTATTAGTATAACATATGCTACATATGCTCATTATTAGTATAACATATGCTATAACTTTTAGTGAAACATGCTATACCCTTTTCACAATCATTGATATCTGCTGTACCTACCTTTATTCACTTTTACCTAAATGTTTTTAAATTTAGTTTATGTTTCTTCGTATTATTTGTTTGGCGATGTTTGTCACGTTGTTTTTATCCTAGCAATACATTAAAGGAAAACATAAATATAGGGAAGAATAGTATATATATAAACATAATAAAGGCACAGCTTATTTCTAAAGAAATTTCTTCCAGCAGGCCTGCGAGTGGAAAGTTGGAAGAAAGAAATGGGTCGTAGTGTGTGTAAAAAATATCAATGTAAAAAAAAAATACACTATCTTGTATAATATATATTTTTTTGGTTGTCGAGGTTGAAACCTTCAAAAGGTACCCGGTCTTCGAGGGGGTGGAGGCCGGGTTATGGCCGGCCCTCCGTTCGGACCTTCGCCAGCGTCAATTCAGCGCCAGACGCTTGCTAGAGCACGCTCCGAGGGGAAGCAGAGACGTACGCTCCCCCCGGCACCCTCGCGGTGCTCGCGAAGACGCAAGGCCTACACCGCATCGGCGCGTCGCCCGTCTTGGGGTCTCATTTAGTCGGGACGCACAGACAGACAGGTCAACATGGCAATCGGGGTATGAGTTGGTGGAGGGTCATAACCGCGAATCGCCCGCGCCACCTTACTTTGGCGATGTGTGCGTGTACGTGGTGCCCCCTCCCCGATTGCCATGTCGACCTGTCACGTATTGTACATGTGAAAATAATTATACGCGCGTCTAACGCCTTTATCTCAACATAGACTTTTAGCTCAACAAAGTCATGTGTATAAATGTGCACATACCTGCCAATTCATCAGAGAAAAATACGTATCCTTGCCATGCTTTCCTTAATATCAACGCCATTGTGTACGTACGTCCACTTTTTAAATTTAAATGCTTAAGTTATTAAGTTTATTTTTCAGGAGTTTATTATTGTAATTATTTACTTAATTAAACATTATTTAATAAAAAGAGTACAGCTTACTATTCGATTCGGTGAATTTCACACAACTAGTCTTCAAAAACAGAATTAATATAACGTTTTAATCAACAAAATCAATTCACGTACCCGACATAAATTAACATAGATATTACCTGGTACATGCCAATATATCGCCATTGTCAGTTTGAACCAAAGATAATGTATGTAGGTACATAATAATATAATTTTCAACTGCGATCCCTTCTAAGGGGGAGACCTTTGTCCAGAAGTGGAGGTCTTTCGGCTGATGATGATGAAAACCCCCTTCCCTCTAATATGGTTGAGGGGAGTGATGGCTGCTGCTCGAGTCAACTCGTGCGCGGGTGCTGCTTGGGGAGACTGGTCCGACTACTATCAAACAACAAACTAAGAGGCCAAAAAGGCCTCTTAGTTTGTTGTAATTTTGAAGTATATATCTTTCTTTTGTCTCTTGTTTTGTCTTTCGAACGGTAGCACACACTGTCGCTAATGCTGATCAAATTGCGACAAGACAAACACTGTTTATAAAAAAAAAGTGAAAAAATTACAGAGTTTCTTGTCGGATCGTCTCAGTTGAGGCCGCGTTGTGACGTTAAGCCTAATTGAAATAAATATTTTTGAATTTGAAAGTCAAAGGGCGAAAAATATCCAGTATTCTAATTATACTTGGGAGTCCGAATTTTTCAGCTACTAAGATACACGAAGGTCTTTTTTGCTGTGAAAAGTGCACGTTCGCATCGAAAAGCGTGAAACACAGTTGGTACTTGGTGTGGTGGCAAAACCAGCTTTTGGCACCAAACAAGTGGTGCCATTTTTCAGTGCCAGATTAAGCCAGCGCGGGGCCAAATCATATATTAAGTATTATAGTTAAGAGGTAAGATATGCTAATTCCTAGGGTACGCACCTGAGTGGCGCGGCAGCATTTGCTGACTCCTGCTATATGGCTAATTCTGCACTGCCATTTTGATGTTCTACAGAGCAAGTCCTTAAATACTCAAATGAACGAAATTTTGAAATGAAACTAATTTTACGGATGTAAGAGGCACGACGATTATTTAAATCTTTAGCATAATATTATATCATATCGTCAAATACACAAAATAAAGAGAATAATAATAAATCACTTACAAGTTTAATTCTTCAAACCGTACTGTTATCCTGACGAGCGTAGACCGCTGACTGTCCCGTGACCGCTGTATGAATCCTCGTCTCAGCTTGCACCGCGTTTATATAGGCACACCGGCTGGGGTGCTAACACAGCCCTCCTGCACAGGTGCCTGCCCTCAGGCACCATGAGCTTGAGTGGGCCAGATACAGCGCATATCAACTTTCTGTAAAACATAATTTTGCATTACAACATTATCCAGACATTACTAGGACACTGTAGTTTCCTCTAGACATTGTGCTCACATTGTCACAATGTAGCTACAAGACTACATGCCCTAATCAAATGACACAGTATATGTCACCAAGACACTATAGCATTCTCCGCCATTACGCTCCCACTTGTAATGCAGATACACAACTACATTGTCTTAAATGACAGCACACGTCACCAAGACACTATAGCATTCTCCGCCATTGCGCTTGCAATGCAGATACGCGACTACATTGTCTTAATGAAATGTTGCAGTACCTATATATCACCAAGACACTGTAGCTATCCCTGCTATTGCGCTTACACATTGTCGCAATACAGACATACACTACATTGTCCCGATGGGATGTTACAGTATATATCACCAAGACACTATAGCCTTCTCCGCCATTGCGCTCCCACTTGCAATGCAGATACACGTACTACATTGTCTTAATGAAATGTAACAATATATATATATATATCCACAAAATATTAAAAACTCTTAATAAATTTAACAACAAGGATTTAACTCTACTGAGATTCTTATTTATTATCATTAATAACTTTTAGTTATAATTGAAAACTATTACCGCTTATCAACCGTTCGGCCATCCCCTAAACATAACCATATATAATTAATGATTAAACGAACTTACCTGTACGTGAAGTTCTATCATAATTATACGAGGAGATTGGTCCGAAGATATTAGTATAATTAACACACGTAGTTACACCTACTATGACGCCAGTTATCGCACAGTTAGTTGAGATTTATATTCAAAACATAGTTTTTTTTTTCTTTTTCTTCCCCATAGTTGTAGGTAGGTAGGTCAGCTGACATTCATTTAGTTTAGAGTGTAATTAAGAGTAAATTGATATTTCACAGTAAGGGACATAGCAAGGGTGGGCGGGATGCTAATATCTTCGGACCAATCTCCTCGTATAATTATGATAGAACTTCACGTACAGGTAAGTTCGTTTAATCATTAATTATACTCGAGATTGGTCCTCAATATTAGTATAATTAACACACGTAGATCTTGAGAGAAAATATTCTTAGTCTGTGAAATATCATTATTATAAAGAGAAAACAATAAAATGTAATTATCTATCTATTGCATTAATTAGAAAGGATGTTACCAAAAAAACCTGGATAAATTATTCCATGGGGAAATTAATTACGTATAACCTTAGAATAATCATATTACAATATGATCACTAGAACTTAGTTTAATATTTTAATTTATATTTCTTGTATGCATAATACTTAGTCTAATCATTTTGTAAAGTATCAAACAGCAATGATTCGGCAAAGGAAGCCTGTTGGCTTTTATCTATAATTATTCTATTATAAAATCGGCCAAAAGTGTTGGAACTGTCACTCCAACCAGCGGTTTTTCTAATATGTTCGATGTTAACACCTAAACTACGAGCTTTGGACGTAGCATTGTGTCTAGTGCTATGTGCTGAAAAGGTAGACACGTCTACTCCACTCTCTGCGAGTGTATTTTTAACCCATCGACTTAATGTTTGTGATGTAACCTTATGATGTGGTTTCCTGAGACTAACAAAGAGATATGAATGATTATTGCGTAAGGAGTTGGTCATATTTAAATAGGCGTTTAAAGTTTCTATGGGATAAATTTGAGGTTTTTCACGGAAATAGGGTATCACTAAAACTGGTTGTTGTGAACCAACACGTGAGGTTTTTAAGAGGTCAGGTATTTTGATCATCGTCTGATTGTTTATTTGAATTAAAGACAGTGTTTGCATTCGGTGGGCAGTGACAAGGGCTAGAATGGTAACTAATTTATTAGAAATATTTTCTAAATTTAATGACTCATTTGCGTACCAATTTTCCAAGTGAGTTAAAACTAGCGAAGTATCCCAAGTATAATTATATTTTGGTAATAACGGGCGCAATCTATATATGCCTTTAAAAACCGTTTAAGTCTGTCATCGGTCCCAATATCCGACCCTAGAATCAAGGATAACGCAGATCTACAACTGTTTAAGGACCCGTATTGGGCACCCGCTTCCAAATATTCCGTTAGAAATTTGATGACATGGGGGATAGACAGCTCAAAGATATCAAAATTATTAACATAACAAAATTCATACCATTTCTTCAGGTATGTGTCGTACTGCTTAATGGATTTGTCCTATAATGAGGCCAACATGATGTGGATAGATGGCAGTGGAACTTTTTTATTTAAAATTGAGGTGGTGATAAGACTCCGGCGACCAGGGTAATTCAATGGTGCACGTTGCGATTGCTGAAATGAGATAATATTAGGTCTTTACTACGTTCGAAAATAATGGTTTCGATATAAGAAGTTTCATAAAAAGAGGGGAACCAGGGCTGTGTCGGCCACCAGGGAACTGCAATTATAACAGTGGCTCTATCTTTGATAATTTTCCGAATAGTCTTAAGTATTATTGAGAAAGGTGGAAAACCGTAGAAAAAAAGTTTGACCATGATATAGTGAAAGCATTTGTAGTAAAAGCATCAGGATCACGGTGCCAAGATATGTACTTGTTACATTTCTTATTGATTCTACTCGCAAATAAGTCTATTTCGGGGATACCAAAGTGATCGGTTATTATTTTAAAAGCATGTTCTGCCAGTTCCCATTCCATATCCGGATGAACTCATCGTGATTCAGCGTCAGCTACCGCGTTGTCGGCTGAGCTTATATACGAGGCATAGACCATGATATTTCTGGCTTCGCACCACTGCCACAGAGTTCGCGTTATCTGTGTAAGGTGGGAGAATTGCACGCCTCCCTTGCGATTAATATATGCAATCAAACTCAAACTCGAAAATAGTTTATTTCAAATAGGCTTAACGCTAGCACGATTGAAAGGTCATGTTTTTTTTTTTCTTTTTTTTTTTTTAAAGAAGCTACCACCGGATCACAACGCGGCCTCAACTGAGAAGATCCGGCAAGAAACTCAGCGGGCTTGTCATTTTATCACTTAATAGCAGTGGTATTATCGATTCGGAGGAGAATTTGTCAATTTTGTAGATTTTTTGCAAATACTTTCAGACCTAAATAAGCTGCTATAATTTCAAAATAATTAATGTGTCTATTGCGTTCTTCTTGAGACCACATGCCACTTACAGTTTCTTCTCTACACGCTGCACCCCACCCCGTAGTCGAAGCATCACTGAATATTTCCAAGCAATAGTCATCGTACTTTATATCATTAACTGGATTATCCAGTGCCCGATACCACCAATCAAAATCAGGTTGTAATGTTAATGGTAATTGACGATTGCATTGACGATTAACGATTGCAGGACATGGCGAAACGAGCAAGCCAACTAAGCGAGCAAAGTCTCTTATTTTGCATCGACGTAAGGTTTGGAACTCTTGTATTTTCTGTTTTAATTTAATTATCTTTTCTGGTGGTAGACTAACTTGGAATTTTTCGGTATCTATACATACACACATATAATAAAATCGTAGAAAAGTAGAAACTGTACATTGAATATTTTTTGAAAATTTTAATTGTAACGTGTTCTAGGAACGATACTGATTCCGAATATATGATTTTTAGAATTTTTGTCGGTCTGTATGTCTGTGACTTTATGGAGACTTGACGTCAAAACCGCTGAACAGATTTAGTTGCTATTTAGCAAAAATATTTATTGAAAACCTAGAAAAATTATAGGATATAAATTATCTCGCTATTTGTTACGAGGAATGAGCAGTGTCGAAATATGTACTTTTTTACTACAATTTGCCGCGAAATTATTCTGTGTTGAAGATTTGTGCCAATACTGTTCAACAGATTTAGTTGATATTTAACGGACATGTTTACGATGGACCTGGTCAGACTTTAATATAAGTAATATCAAGCTATTTGTTACAGGGAATGAGAAATATTTTAATAAGCTCTTCTTCTTCTTCATTTTTCCGCGAAATTGTAAAAGAACTAGAGTAATGTTTCAATATAACAGACTAATTGTGGATTTAAACTCCAAAATTAAAATCATTACAATATATTAACATAATTATGGAGCTAAGCAGTAATGCTACATAAGGAAGGGAATTTAAAGATGGAACCTAACGGCCGATATAGCTTAGCGGTTGAACGGTCTTCCGGTATTTTTGTGTATCCGGGTTCGATCCCGGAAGAAATGTTTTTTTTTTTTTTTTTTTTGCTTTCTATAGTACTATTACGATATACTGGTACATTACGAGGTAGGAACTTCTACAACTTAAATGGATAGGTATTGCTTTCAATGTTTAATAAAATAAATTAAAATGTTCATTCTTTGAATAGCTCCAGTCTCAGTTAGATTATAAAATATGAGTTCCCACTGCTGCATCTCGATTTAAAGAAAGTAAGTAACCAAGTAGTAAGGAAATTGTAAGTTATATGCAATTGGGAACGCTGCAGTGAAGCTTACGCCTGTAACATATCCTCACAAGGACGAGCACCTTCTGTTTTGCTAAGCGGTACACACTGTGTACCTACCACTTAGCTACCTACTTATCGGTTCCTTGGAAACAGTGGCGAGTGTGACGCTTAACTCAGTTATGATCGAAAGCGCCACGGTCAGTTTCATGTCTTATTGAAAGGAATGGTCAATCACCAAAATATTTAAGACTGTTGGCCAGGCTGCGCCCGTTGAACTGAATATATTATTTTGCCATTTCAAGAGGCTCTTTCCGCGCACTTCAGTTCATAGTACTCCCTGTCAACGTGAGCACCATCGTACCGCAGCACAGCATTATTATCGCCATACGCGTGTCAGTCGACGATACTGGGGTTCTGTCTGTTACAAGAACAATGACGTGTCAAGTTCAAATGGTCTAAGGCCCTCTGCAATATACTCAGTCTATACAGAATACGTTGCAGATTATACCGACTGCCTATGTCTATAGTATAGACAGTTAGTCATCAACAAACGACGGTTCCTCTTCGGAAAAATCGCCTTCTGTAATATATCTTTTTTTTTTTGTACTGTTTTATATTATACGGTTCAATTTCTGTGTAGTGACAATCCAAACGATTGCCCGCAACACCTGACTGGCTCACTGTAAATCAGTTTCGAATCAAGTATGTAATCACAATAATTATGATTTGTAGTGGGTACCAATTTTTTTTATTATTTTTTTTTTATTTTTATATGTGGGTACCTACTTCCTACCCACATTCATGGACCCTTGTATATCAAAATACAATTCGGATGTATGAAGTGACAATCCAAGCGATTGCCCGCAACATATCTTTAAAGTTCTGCGCTTGATTTATGCAGTTAGTACGTATCCACAAATAATTGTGGTGCATAGACACGGTGAAGTGACAGCCCAAACGGCAGCCCGCAACACACGTATTTGTTCATGTATTATTTAGCTGAGTGACAATCCCTCAAACTGCCCGCATAGCTAAACATTATTTACATGTATGTAGGTACAACGAAACAACAAAATATCAATAAGGTGATAACCCAATCGGTTACCCGCGATATCGACTTTGTTGGTATAAATTCTATAAAGGTTGTTGTAAATTGCACATACGTTGTTAGGTAAAAATCATTTTATTAGAACAGGTACATAATTAAAGACTAACCTTCGTTATTAGGCGACAATGTCTCCAGGGAATCACTCGATGTTGACGACGAATGACGTCGCCTTTTCCTATTACGTTTTAACTTTTTTTTTTTTCCAACCTTTTAAGTTTCTTCGCAATATACTTGTAATCGTCCTTATCATTATTCTTTCTTTTAGGCATTTTCTATGTTTTATAATGATACCTGAAAGCACTAACCAAGAAAAAATATAGGACCGTGTGCGTACTGGCGGAGCACAGAAAAGTGAATGAATGTCAGCTGACCTACCTACCTACAACTATGGGGAAGAAAAAGAAAAAAAAAAAACTATGTTTTGAATATAAATCTCAACTAACTGTGCGATAACTGGCGTCATAGTAGGTGTAACTACGTGTGTTAATTATACTAATATTGAGGACCAATCTCGAGTATAATAACCAGTAAAGTATTTTATAATGGTAAAGGTAGGTGCCGTCATTATACAAGTTATTATACCATTTCGTATAACTAGTAGGTAGATATTTGACGAAAATGCACATAATATAAATATTAGAACGAAGAACCATTCTTTTCTAGTTCAAACGTAAATATTTTCAACACAATTTGCTTTCTACCTGCAAACTTTATAATTTTCTTTTTATCATGACAAATTACCCGGTTAATTTTAAAGCACTTCAATTATTTAAACAATAATTAATTATAGAAATTACGTGGATACATCACTACAACATGCGGTACGTATATTTGCAGTTATGAATACTCACAGTTTCCGTATCACAAACAATTACGATTATTAGATATCTACCAGATGTGGGTAGTAGATTCCTTCATTAAGCACTTAATTATTCACTTTCTGTATTAACTTTAAAATGCTTTTAACACGGTCAAAAATATCAAAATTATATCAAAGGATAGACAAACACAAATATAGTAGTGCCTTAACGTGTTACAGTTTACACTTCACAAAAACAACAATCGCCGATATTCGATATCTATTATATGTGGGAAGTAGATTCTATCATTAGGCACTTCTGCAACTATTCACTTTCTTTCTGTACTAAACTTTAAAATTCTTTTAGCACGGTCATAAATATCAAAATTAAATCAAAAGATAGATAAACACATCTATAGTAGTGGGTTAACGTGATACAGTTTACATTTCATAAAAACAACAATCGCCGATATTCGATATCTACTAGATGTGGGTAGTAAATTTTGCAATTAATCAGTTTCTATGTATTAACCATAAAAATACCTTTAACCATTTAACATAAAAACAAAAGTATATTATATATAAGAAAAATAAAAACAGCTATAGTTTGTGGGCTAGCGAGTTACTTATCACACTTCTGATGTAAGAGGCACGACGATTATTTAAATCTTTAGCATAATATTATATCATATCGTCAAATACACAAAATAAAGAGAATAATAATAAATTACTTACAAGTTTAATTCTTCAAACCGTACTGTTATCCTGACGAGCGTAGACCGCTGACTGTCCCGTGACCGCTGTATGAATCCTCGTCTCAGCTTGCACCGCGTTTATATAGGCACACCGGCTGGGGTGCTAACACGGATTGTATCGAAGTCTGCAGTCTGTGAAAGTGTTCAGGATCGCACCTGCAATTATATTAGATTTCACAAACCACAAATCCTCGTAAAAGAACAGCGATTCCTGCCAAGGATGATTCGTGATGCTAATGAAATTTGGATGTTTTTTTAATCTCGATAGAGAAGATGGAAGATGGCTGGGTGCTACCACCAGCTTAGGATCCCGTGATAAATATAATCAAATCCAAAGACAAGCATTCCACTGTAAGACCTCAAGATATTGTAAGCTCTTTCTGTGTAGATCGGACTAACATTAATAATTAGAAGACCTGAGGGTACCCTAAGACAACTATGACGTATGGACAGCTACCACCTCCATGTGACCATGAATGCTGTAATCGAAACGTCGGGTAATTAAAATCAAAAATAAACCACGATATAATCCGTAAAATTACTTCCTAGTTTCATTTCAATGTGTAGTATTTGCGTAAATATCAGGAATCAATATGTACGAAGTTTGATACTTCAGGCACAGCCACTTTTTTTAAAACACTGTCAACTTGACTCACCCACCGAAGGTTTACAACGCTACGGAAAGGTGGCTATATTTGACTGTGGTTTTCTGTATATGATAAGTATCTTCACAGTAGAATTGCTCCAATTTTCACGACAGGCGTTGTTGCTTTTTGACCAAGTTTATTTTCAATCCATAGAAAAGAAAATTATCAAAAACTATACTATGCATTTCAACTAAGAATGTGGCCGCCATCTTGCCATTTCAAATTGTATCATTACTAAAAATTATGTTCTAACAAACAATACGTAGCAAAATAAGACATTACAATAAATCATCAAAACCAGAGCGAATTTTTCATTTTGTGTTTACTCTGCTGCCGGTAGTATATCGATGGCTGCCGGTACAAAAATCGTAAAAAACGAGTGAAGTTCCGCAGTCGCGATCAGCATGGCGGCCACATTCTTAGTTGAAACGCATAGTACTTACATAATTTCAATTGGCCTGTGGGGTGCCGGAACCATCTCCTCCCGTTGGGTGTCGTACGAGGCGACTCGTAAAGGAAAACAAGAAGACGGGCAGCAGCGTCTTTCTACTGGATTACCTATACTGCGTTCCCCAAGACGCCTGCCAAGCGTGGGGATTATGTTGACCCTTCCCACCTAAGTCTTGTGCATAACCGGACATCTGCAGGTTCGCAACGTACTAGTACAATTCGTACGTAGTAGTTCAGTACTATATTACAGTTTTAGTGGAACATAATGTAATATTCTCACGTGCCGCGCTGATCGCAATTGTACTTTTTTACGTGTAGAGGAGCGAAGATAACGTCATCAGAGTAAACAATAGATAGTTTTAGTACTGGTTTAAAGTTAGTTCCATTGAACTTACTAATCGTAAAAATGACTGATTTACAGCAAACTTTCGGAAACATTACTTTTAGTACACTTACTCGTACTTGTACTTTGTAGTGTTCCCAGTAATCGTACCGTTTAGTACATGGTACGTGTACTACCCAATACTACATCTAAGGGGGAGGCCTTTGTTAAGCATGGGACTTGATTCCACCATCTCCCTTTCATCATCGGACGACGAGACGCACGGCACGTACACACCCTTATGTGGTGAAAGTGCCTTCAGTCCGGTCTAAGCGGTTTGCTTCTTCATTTATAATAAGGACAGCTAAGGACTGGAACAGTTTGCCTGCGTCGGTTTTCCCGCCCGATTATAATGTGGGTGTCTTTAAGACTAGAGTGAATAGGCTTTTAATAAGCTAGTGTGTTTTGCCATCCTCGATTGCGTCGCCGCTCTCCATCAGGTGGGACTGCAGTCATGCACTAGCTTATAAGTGTTAAAAAAAAAAAAAAAAACTTATTTTGGCTGCTGCAGGGATGAATTAATAATAACAAAATATCGCACCATTTTCCACGATTTGTAGCGTTCAACTTCTAATAGTTCAAAGTACAAACAGTCTAGGTCGAGGTTTCGTTATGTGTTTTCGGTGTACTGGATAGTGAACCTGATAAACAAGTATAAACGCACAAAAATCCCGATTGCGTATAAACAAAATGGGCTTGAGAAGGAGGGTCTTAGCTTTCCGGTGGGATCTGCAAAAGAAACCTCTGTGCCTTGCCTTTGAGCCCGCCGCCGGGAGGCGCATTGTAGCCCCCCGGAAAACACTTTTTTTCGCAAAATGCGAGGTTGTTTTAGATTATAGTCACAAACGCGAGGTAGATTTAGATATTTATAACGCTTTTGAGATGTGGTGCTGGCGATGTATGCTGCCGGATACCCTGGACTGTTCGACGCACAAACATGCCCATATTGAAAGAGCTGGTATTGGAGAAAAAACCTTGACTCTCAATTATACTTCGACCACAAAGCCCGAAGGCAGCCTGGCAATCTAGAGAAGCTGCTAGTGACCGGAAAGATAGAGTGGAAGAGATCGGGAAGAAGTCCTATGAGATGGAGTGATCAAGTGTCCGAACATCTGGACATTCCCTTAAGTGCGGCGATCCACACAGCCGACGACCGACAATAGTGGAGAACCTCGACAGAGACGGCAGTCGGTAGGAGTCACGATCCTCAGCAATGGGGACCGACTAAGGAGGGAGGAGATTCTGGATCAAGGCCCACGCGGGTTTGCTGGAAATTGAGCGTGTTGACGAGTTGGCGAAGGAAGCGGCATTGACGTCACGGAGGAAGCCGGACTACAAGTGCCCGCTTTCATTCATCAAACGGCAGATCCGCATGGGATCGCTTAATGAATGGAATCGGAGATATATGTCTAAGGGAGACAACCTTCGTGACGAAAATGATTCTTCCAAACACCATCGACTCCTACCGTATCATCAGACAGGTGCAGTCAACGGGCGAGCAGCTAACTGCTCACAGCTAACTGCTCACTGCTCACAGCTAACTGCTCACTGCTAACTGCTCACAGCTAACTGCTTACATCTAACTCATCATCATCATCACCAGCCGGAAGACGTCCACTGCTGAACAAAGGCCTCCCCCTTAGACCGCCACAATGAACGACAATTTGCTATTTGCATCCACCGGTTTCCTGCGACGCGAACAATGTCGTCGGTCCACCTAGTGGGAGGCCTGCCTACGCTGCGTCTTCCGGTTCGTGGTCGCCACTCGAGAACCTTTCTTCCCCAACGGTTATCGGTTCTTCGAGCGATGTGGCCGGCCCACTGCCACTTCAACTTGCATATTCTACGAGCTATGTCGGTGACCTTGGTTCTTCGGCGAATCTCCTCATTCCGGATTCTGTCGCGCAAAGAAACTCCGAGCATAGCTCTCTCCATAGCTCGTTGTGTGACTCTGAGCTTCTCCAAAAGGCCAGCTGTTAGAGACCACGTCTCATTACCATATGTCATCACTGGCAACACACACTGGTTAAAAACCTTTGTCTTCAGGCACTGCGGAATTTCTGATGAGAAGATGTCACGTAGTTTCCCGAACGCTGCCCATCCGAGTTGGATTCTTCGGGCGACCTCTTTGTCGAAGTTGGACCGACCTAACTGGATAGTTTGTCCTAGGTATACGTAGTGGTCAACAACTTCGAGTGTAACGTTCCCAACAACTACCGGTACGGGTGCAACATGGACATTAGACATGATCTTCGTCTTGTCCATGTTCATTTCACCAGTCCAAGAGCTTGAAAACGTCCTCCAATGCGTTCGTGAACAGTTTCGGAGAAATAACGTCTCCCTGTCTCACGCCCCGCTGCAATGGGATTGGTTTCGTGCTCTCGTCCTGTAGTCGGATCGACATGGTGGCGTTGCTGTACAAACACTTCAACACTTCGATGTACCTATAGTCAATGTGACACCGCTGGAGGGACTGCAATACCGCCCAGGTCTCGATTGAATCAAAGGCTTTCTCGTAGTCCACAAACGCTAGACATAATGGCCGATTATACTCCTCGGTCTTCTGTATAATCTGGCGGAGCGTATGTATGTGGTCTACGGTGCTAAAGCCTTTTCGGAACCCGGCTTGTTCGGGAGGCTGGAAGTCATCAAACCTGCGTTCGAGACGGTTCGTAATGACTCTCGAAAACAGCTTGTATACATGGCTCAGGAGTGAGATGGGTCTATAATTCTTCAATAAGGTGTTATCACCTTTTTTGAAGAAAAGAACCACCACACTCCCGTGCCATGCTTCTGGCGTAGTACCCTCGAGTAAGACGGAATTAAATAACTTCTGGAGGACTAAAAGTACCGGTTTTCCACCCGCTCTCAGAAGTTCTGTTGTGATTCCGTCTTCACCCGGCGCCTTGTTGTTCTTAAGCTGTTTGAGAGCCATTCTAATCTCGTACAGGCTGATATCTGGGATGTCCTCAGTGTAGTGTCGGGTTAATTTGGCTCTGGTGTCCTGAGCTGTTCTGGCAATGGGTTCCTGTGTTGAGGTGTATAACTGTCCGTAAAACCTCTCGAGCTCTCTCAATATCTCCGGTTTCGATGAGATGACACTGCCGTCGTCGATCTTCAGCCTGGTCATATGGCTGCGCCCAATAGACGAATTCTTTGCGAACACTTTAGAGCCTTGGTTCCGCTCAATTGCGTCCTTAATACATGCTGTATTATAGGAACGCAAGTCGTGACGCATGGATTTCGAGATTCGTCTATTGAGTTCAGCATATTCTGACATATCAGCTGAAGATTGCAGTCTCATCTCAGTCCGGGTTTCCATTAACTTAATGGTTTGATTGGAGAGCTTCTGAGGCTTATTACGGCGTGGGGTCTTAAAGAACTTGGACCCCACTGCATGGACAGTTTGCACCAACCCATTGTTTAACTCGTCCGCAGTTTCGCATTCGGCTAGGCACTGAAAGCGATTGTGTAGTTCGAGTTGAAAGTCTTTGGGGTTTCGGATTTGGGCGGTTCCCGGACGGAGCGTGGACTTCATCAGACGAGACCTCTCAAGCTTGATATTGATATTCAATGTGCCTCTAACAATGCGGTGATCGCTACCGGTTTTCACCCTGCCGATCACTGAGACATCATGGAATATATGCTTCTTGGTCGTCATGATGAAGTCGATCTCGTTTTTGGTTGAACCATCGGGGCTTATCCACGTCCACTTCCTGGATGGTCGCTTCTTGAAGAAGGAGTTCATCGCAAAGAGTCCCTCCTTCTCCATGAAGTCGACCAGCCGCTGGCCCCTTTGGTTCCGCTGCCCGTACCCATATGACCCCACTCTCAACTCATCGCCATTCCGTGTGCCCACCTTTGCGTTGAAGTCCCCCATAACAACGGTGAAGTGTGTTTTGGAGGTATGTATGGCTTCTGATATCTCCTCATACATAGCCTCTACTTCATCGTCAGGGTGTGCCGAGGTCGGCGCGTAAACCTGTATAACCTTCAACGAATACCGATTGGTTATTCTGAGTATAAGGTACGCTACCCTACTCGACACACTATCGACCTTAATCACGTTGTTAACAAGGGACTTACGGACGAGAAACCCGACACCACCCTGGGATTTCCGGTCTCCTTCCCGGAAGAAGAGCATGTTGCCAGAATCAAGGGTTATCGTATCCTGTCCCTCTCGCCGGATTTCAGATAATCCCAAGATGTCCCAACGCAACTTGCTCAATTCTTCCTCCAGCTCGACAATCTTCTCATTGGTCCTCATCGTGCGGATGTTGTGTGTTGCCAGGGCCAAAGTTCGGTGGGGGTGGTAGCGGGGCATCTGCCGGAGATTCTTAGCACCCCCTGCTCGACCGTTACCCCGCCTGCTACCAAGGCGAGGAATAGAGGAGCCGCCGGGGACTGGGGGCCGTATGCAATTAGTGTCTATCATTGTTTGGGGGGGGGGGGGTTTGCCATAATCCCCACGCTTGGCAGGCGTCTTGGGCATCGCAGTTTTTGTGAAGAGTTGGAATTAAAACAGAAGACGCTGCTGCCCGTCTTCTGATTTCCCTTAGTCGCCTCTTACGTACACCCAAAGGGAAGAGATGGGTGGGTGCTATTCTTACCCGGACACCCCACGGGCATCTAACTGCTTACATCTAACTGCTCAGAGCAAACTGCTCACAGCTCACAGCTAACTGCTCACAGCTCACAGCTAACTACTCACAGCTCACAGCTAACTGCTCACAGCTAACTGCTTACTGCTCACAGCTAACTGCTCACTGCTCACAGCTCACTACTCACAGCTCACTGCTCACAGCTCACTGCTCAAGCTCACTGCTCACAGCAGACTGCTCACAGCTCACAGCTCACTGCTACAGCTCACTGCTCACAGCTGACTGCTCACAGCTCACTGCTACAGCTCACAGCTAACTGCTCACAGCTAACTGCTCATAGCTCAAAGCTAACTGCTCACAGCTAATTGCTCACATATAACTGCTCACAGCTCACAGCTAACTGCTCACAGCTAATTGCTCACAGCTAATTGCTCACAGCTAAGGTGTTAAAAAATAGTAAAATAGTTTCAAAATGTCCAAAGAAGGCATAGAACCCATTTTTTATTTATTTTTGTTTAGAGGTTTTTGTATACAACACTTCAACCCCATTGTATGTACATTAATTAGGGAAAAAAACAAAAGGTAAGCAATAGTAGATAACAAAAAAAAAAGGAAATTGACTATGTATGCTGGGAACTCATGAGTCTCAGCAGAGTTGTAGCCTCTGTAGATCTTGGATTGCCTAAAATACTATGAAATAGCCATATATTCTATCTGATCAGGCTCATGCGTTCCATCGTATTGCATCGTACCGGACACATTCTTCCAAAATATGGTGAACATCTTCTACAACCCCGCATATGTCACAATTCGGTGTTGTAGATTTAGAAGATATAACCCTTGGTGCGCGAGTTCGACTCGCATTTGACCGGTTTATGTTGATACTAACTTTTTCTAAATAATAATTCAGATCCGCTTTGCACAAATGTATAAGTGATTTTTAGGTACTCTACATATCTTTATACATATACATGCAAATTACAAAATTCATTCATGTTTATTTTTACGTTTGAGAATTGTAGAATTATGTTCAACAACTAACTTTGACACTTTGTTTTCATGTAACATCATTCATGTCTGGTGTGTAACAATGCATTCTCCTAAATCTGTCTTGTATTTGCTTAGACTTAGTTGGTGTTTGTTGTTGGTTGTTTGTTGGTTGTTGGTTGTTGGTTGGTTTATTCAAATAAATCTCCAATATTCATAAAGACAAGGAAATCTTGAAATGTACGTCTTTCAGAAGGAGAATGCTAATTAAAAACAAAAACAAATAATACTTAATATTTATTTTTAAAATCCACACTAATTAATCCGTGAGAAACAACTCATAATAGATACAGATAGAAATCCAACCAATGAAAATATTCCCACAAACACATAGTTTAATTAGGTATAACAAATAGTATACATTACTAGTTTATTTACATAAATTACAATCTAACTCCAATTATAACTAAAACGCCACATCACGTTGTTCTTTCCTTCTTAGTTTTAACGTAATTGTTAAAATAGAACATTCCAAACATGTAGAAGAAAGCAACACAGTTTACTAAAACTATGCCGCTTAAGAATTTAGGGTAATTAGTAGTGGGTGACTGCCAGCAGTTTGTGGACATGCAGACGATGATGCAAAATTGAATCTGAAATTAAGAAAACCACCATAATGACTAACTCAAATGATTGTTGCTTTTGGATTTGTTTAAACAATCTGTAATTATCCATTACTTTCAACATTTTCAACTACCAAATTCTATTATCCCTTCTTAGTTTTTATTTTATGCAACTTCGTAATGAGATGATACATCTATGGCAAAGTTCTCAAGTTTCTTAAACATTAATTTGTCTAGCACCATTAAACCAGAACTTTGTGGCAAAATATTTGGGATTGCGATACTTATACCTATTGCTCAAGGGCCCACAATCTGATACTACGTCTTTAAAATAAATTATGCTTATGTGTAGGACACATCAAAATTTTTTTTCTTCTCCTATTTCTTTTAGCATTTTTGGTTCCATAATTTGAGATGTACCTCTAGCATGGGCTTCTCTGTTTTTGCTCTTTCCTAGTTCAAGTCTATACCAGTATCCAAGTGGGGACTTTATTGCTTTGAAAAATTTGCTACGAGTACTAATACATCTTTTCATTTTTTTTTATAATTCACGTGTAAATATCACATTAATTGTTCTCTCCGGGTTTACTTTTGGTGTCTCATCAAGTTTAACTAGTTTATCAATGCTGACTATTAGGGCTACTATTGGCCGTTGTTTAGTTTATATATCAGCATTTATTGTCAAATATTATTAAATTGGCAGATTTTTATGTAGTGATTTGATTTTAACCATCTAAAAAGATAATAGACCCATCCCTTCATACTGTTATAGTAATAAAAGAGGAGAGTGTGCACTTATTACAGCGCAAGCACTTGCACGCTATAATAATTCCGACATAGATGGCTGATTTTGTGAAGTATTGCTCGCTATGACCATATTGGTCAGGAAAACATTATCTAAGGAAAAATAAATAAAAAATACTTACCAGCTGCATAGAAGTCAAGTATTTCTTCCACCACACGTACTTCTGGTACTCAGGACCGAGACCAGAGATCAGATAGTAGCTGTACATGATCACGTGGATAAATGAATTTATTGATCCCTCCACAACCGCTTGACCACCTGAAAAACATTTAAAGTTTTTTATACGTTGTCGAAAAGAGGTATGACCCGCCTGAAAAACCCCTAAAATATTAAAGCATTCGAATTAATGGGGAAGTAAGTACACTACTCTACTACCTTCTAATGCCATTGTGCTCCTACAGGATAAGTATGGGGAGCAAATCTTAAAAGATCGAAGTGAGTCATCATTATCATCATTAGCCGGAAGAAACCCACACATTTGAACATATTCCTTCTCCTTAGGGAGTGCAATAATCCTCACGCTTGACAGGCGTCTTTGGCTCGATGCGAGTATGACGTCAATATGACTTAGTTTTCAAAGTTTACTATGAGTTTTACGGTATTACATTCGTGTCTTGAAAATTACGTCATAATTCAGACCGTACTGTCAAGACTTACATACCGTTATATTACAGCCTATTGCTATGGGTAAAATTGCTAGTGCGGTTTGAACATGCGTGTAAGCATATAACTGCACAACTGCTTTCCATTAGTTGCGATTAAGCATTAGCATTGACCCGTCCGGGCAACCACCCATCACCTCCCGTTGGGTATCGTTAAGAGGTGACTAAGGGAAAACAAGAGGACGGGTAGCAGCGTCTTTCTATTGGATTACATATCAATCACCTATACCTACTGCGATCCCCAAGAAGCCTGCCGAACGTGGGATCCCTTCTAAGGGAGGCATGGAGGGGTCTTTTATTCAGCAGGGACGATTAGCATAGATTAAGAATACTATAGAATATATCTATCTATACTTATAATAAAACTGTAACAGGTCCAATTCTGTACATTGAAGATATTTTGAAAATTATATTTGGAGGGCATTCTATAACCGATACTGAGGCCGAAAATGTAATTTTTTTTATTTTTGTCTGTCTGTCTGTCTGTCTGTATCACGGCTGAGCACATCACGCCGAAACTACTGAATGGATTCAAATGAAACTTGGTATGATTTGAGATCTTACTACGAGGTAGGACATAGGATACTTTTTGTCCAGTAATCTAGCACGGTTCTTTTGGGAGAGTGGATTAAAGTCAAAACGGGTACTTGATTATACGCTTGGTCCGATTTTATCAATTTTTCTATAAAATATAATAAATATTAGAAAGGGAACACTCTTATAGAGTTGTTATCAAGGTTTTGTAATCGATCGGGTTAAGCAACGTTAGGTAAGGTCATTAAATAGATGGGTGACCGTTTAACGCCATTTGAACTAAACGGGTCCGTGCTTCGGAGAGCAAGTAAAAAGTGGATCCCAGTTTTGAACCGACTATAAAAAATTAGGTTATGTATTCGATGCGAATGTCTGTTATTCAAAGTTTAGTTAACGTAAAAATAGCGCAGGCGGAGCTGCGTGGGTCAGCTAGTTGTAAATATTTTCAATCGAATAGATCTGTAGTTATCTAAATAATTGCAAGCGACCGTCGAAGAACATTCGTTCGCACTCACCCAGAGCGCGTTTTGAAATGGTACTTTCATAAAGCTCTCTGATTTGGATGGGTACAGAAGAACCTGGAAGTAGAGTTACATACCTGCTGCATATTTTGTCCCAAGCCATCCAATAATAGGCATTATGGTATGATGATACATATGCAGGAAAGTGATTTGTTTATCCTTCTTGCGCAGCACAAAGAAAACGGTATCCAGGAGCTCTGTGATCTTTGCGAAGAAGTAAAGCCACACGCCTCTTGCCCACTGGAAATAATAATAATGTCAATAGGGATGATGAATAGGTAAAAAAAAATAGTTCTAATCAGTCCATCAGCAACGTAATTTATAAGACCCAAGGATCCTGCCATATATAGTAAACAGTATAACTGGATTTTTAACAATTTTGTAAATGGTAACCATTTTTTTATTCATCAAAAGCTAGTGCTTCGTTGCATACTCACCTGATGGAAAGTGACGATGCAATCGAAGATGATAAAGCACACTATTCACTCTAGCCTTGAAGACACATGCATTGTAATCGGGAGGGAAAACCGACGCAGGCAAACTGTTCCAATCCTTAGCTTTCCTTATTATGAACGAAGAAGCAAATCGTTTAATCCGGACTGAAGGCACATGTTTACTGTCATACTCAGAGCTCGTTTTAGTCTGTACTTTAAACTTAACGGCGAGATAATGAATGCAGTTAGTGACCAAAGAAACTGTTACAGGTATTCGACTAGCAGTGGTGTTTATCATCAGCCGGAAGTCGTTCAGTGCTGAACAAAGGCCTCCCCTTAGACCGCTACAATGAACGGCAGTTTGCCATTTCCATGCACCGGTTGCTCGCGACGCGAACAATATCGTCGGTCCACTTAGGTAGTGGAATACTTGCCTACACTGCGTCTTCCGGTTAGCAGCGGCATTTATGAGATCAATTTAGAAACTTTTATTAATAGTTACCATCATTGCTGCAGGGCTATTTGAGTAGTCGACATCCGTACATTGAAATCCGTAACCTTCAGTTAAAAGAAAAATTATTATCTGAAAAAAAAGAAGCGTACAGCGTGATAATTATGTCTCATTCAAGCACTTCTTGAGAGAAGTTTAAAATATTTTTTAATCACAGATTAAACTTGATTTAGTGCTTGTCTGCAATCCCACATGTATCGTAGTATGAGTTTAGATACACAACAAAACGTACGTAACTAAAATGAAAGTCCTCTCCTCATAATTATTTTATATTTCAGTCAGTCCGCGTCAACGGACTTCTTTTATACTACCAAGATCATCGCCAAGATGGAAAACAAACATGCGGCCCGCTTGATGGTAAGCAGCCACCGCGTATGCCAGAAACACCAGAAGAATGGCTAGCGCGTTTCTGATCCAAAAGAGATTATATATTAAGTCCCTTGTGTCAGGTAATTTCACCAGCTATATTGCCCTTCACACCGGAACCCAACAATGTTTACACAATGCTGCTTGGCGTCAGAAATCTAAACCTAGAACTGAAAGCACTTCAGGTTACTGTCAAGCCATGAACAACTGCACCGGCAGCACAAGGAATGAAGAGATCGGCTTTCAGCTCTAGCATTGGTACTTACAGAGCTTCATCTCTTGGAGGTCTACAGCCAGATTTTATCCCCGTCCAATTCACGTGAAAGACGATTCTTGCCAGTACCTGTCTATCTAAACACATAACTATGTATCATGAGCAGCTGAGCCACGTCCACTGCTGAACAAAAGGAAGGGGAGAACGGAGGTTGTCATAGTCCCCATGTTTGGCAATCGTCTTGGGGATCGCAGTATAGGTGGTAGGTAATCCAATAGAAAGACGCTGCTGTCTTCTTGCTTTCCTTAGTCACCTGTTACGGTTACCCAACGGGAGGAGATGGCAGGATGCTATTCTTACTCGGACAGTTTCCTTTACTCTCACATTCCGAAAGGATTTGACGACAAGTAGAGTGTACTACGCAAGCACTTGTGCACTAAAGTGTATAATATTTCCGCTTAAATAGCTGATCTTGTAAAAGATTGGCCGCTGTGGTCGTATCGGCCAGGAGGAAATTTAGTATAGGTACCTACTTAACTAAATAAGCCTGTTAGGAAATAATTGGTATGCACCTATGTATGAACCAAAAAAATAACTCCGTGCAAACAAAAACTTGTCACATATGCTAATTCATTGTTTAATGTCAAAGAATTTGCATGTTTTGTTCTTGTATCCTTGTAACGCCTATAGGTACAGATGTCACATTGTAATCAAGAAAGAAAAAATAAGAAATGAGAGAATCTAATTTCAATATATCGATGTGCTACGGCTGACGTAATGGAGAAATACTCCAAACGACCAAAGCTGTGATGGTTGATGTTGGGGGTGTTCTATTCCCATGGAACTTTAAGCATTCCTAACGCGGTTCGCTGGAGGACTTCAATACGATACTCAGCGACCACAGCAGTAGCGTTTTCCAATAGATGGGCCTTAAAATGAAC
Organism: Furcula furcula; assembly: GCA_911728495.1. Lineage (NCBI taxonomy): Eukaryota > Metazoa > Arthropoda > Insecta > Lepidoptera > Notodontidae > Furcula > Furcula furcula. The sequence goes on from OU452246.1 coordinate 26,308,074, forward strand.
ATGGAAAAGTCAAAAACTATGTCTAATGTCCATGCTGCACCCGTACCCGTAGTCGTCGGGAACGATACACTCGAAGTTGTACCTTGTTGTCTACCTTGGACAAACTGTCCAATTAACGGCCGGTCCCAATACTCTATCGCCGATAGCAAGCTCAGTTAAAAAGTTAACTTTAAACTATCTGTTACTGCTGTTTCAATAACAAAATTGACGTCGTTGTAACTTTAGTTACAGTGATTCTTAGTGTTCCTGCGCTCAACGTTCTATACCACTTGAAACAAACGACAAACACATGTTGCTAACTAAGCTATTTTAGGGTGAACCCTCACAGGGTCCTGGGGAGCTTTTGAAGGTTTCCCCGCGTCAACAAAAGGCATCGGTAGTAGCCCGGGACTCTAAATAACGATAAAGCTTAGGAGTCATTAGGACGCTTGGAGTGTGGGGACTAGCCATCGAGTACGGCGGTGGCTGCTAGGACAGTGGCGGGATTGCGACCTCCATCCCCGTGAGCACCGTGACAGGTTCTAGGGGGACTATAACGACCCCCGCCCACCCCCGGCTGCAGGTTCAAACGCAAGGTACTGAAGGGTAACTAGTGTAGATCCCACCAGAGAGTCTACGTCCCTCTTCTCCTTTGGGATAATGTGATAGCCGCACGGATTTTAGTAGGTAATAATTCCACATACCCCAGTTGATCCCTACAGGATCCCGGGGAACGTTTAAAGACTTCCTCGCGAAAACAAAAAGGGTATTGGTAGTAAAAAATATTGCCAAAAATCTATAAAGCCACGTGGACATGGCATTAATTTTAATAAATATAATTAATAATCAATCTAATAAAAAATATAGGTTCATTCATTTATTAAAATAATGTTATTTTTATTATGATTATCCCGCGATAACCTTCCGAAATGGAGCGATAGCCTAAAACCCTGACAGACTGTCATTTGAACTACCAACAGTAAGCTGCTAATATTTTATAAAAACACTTGACAGTCATTTTCTATGAATCTGCTTAACTTTGGTAAGCTTTGGGACCACGGAAAGATAGATCAATCAGTAAAGGTAAATATTTCTTATCTGTCTTTGTTATTGAAACGGAAATGTGTCATAATAGCTATCGATGGTACAATTTTAACTGATAGTAACAGATAGATAGGATATTGGGACCGGCAGTTAGTCGGTCTAACTTCGACAAATAGGAAGAATCCATCTCGGATGGGCAGCGTTCAGGAAGTAACGTGATATCTTCTCATCCAAATTACCGCAATACCTGAAGACGTAGGTTTTTGAGCAGTGTGTGATGCCAGTCATGACATATAGCTCCTACTGAAACGTGGTCCTTAACTGCTGGCCGTTTAGATCAGTCATACAAAGAGTTATGGATAGAGGATAGAGCTATGCTCGGGGTTTCTTTGCGCGACAGAATCTGAAATGAGGATGGGTGGGGTGCTATTACTACCCGAAAAACCCTTTGGGCAAGAATAGCACCTATCCATTTCCTCCCGTTGGATGTCGACTAAGCGACAGCAAAAAGACAGCAGCGTCTTTCTTTTTGGATTAACTGTCTCCTTTGCTGCGATCCCCAAGACCATCCCGATTTTTGGTATCAATCGACTGAATATTATAAAGTAATGTCAACTTACATTATACACTAAGTATAAACTTATTAGTATTTGTACAACGTTGTAAACCAACACGACATTCTTCAAACTATACGGCTTCTTCTCCTTCATATATTGAGGTCCCGCTTTCACACAAAAGTATATATATGTAGCGAGAATTGTTAGTAATGGTCCGGGTCCCGACATCAACCACCAATCTTTAGTCCGAGGATCTAAAACAAAAAGAAAACACTAAATAAACCACTGCTTTAATAACCATCATAAATAGATTTCATCTGGAAGAACTAAAGTAACCGACATAGCTCTAGTAGTTGAAGCGGGAATAGGCAAGTCATATAGTCCGGGGAACTGATAACCGGTGGTGAATAAAGGTTCTCGAGTGGCAACCAAGGACTGGAAAGCAACCTCGTCAAGGTGGAGCCGTTGGATACAGGCCGCACAACATCGGTCGCATTGGAAGTGTATGGGGGCCTATGTTCAGTGGACCTCTCGTGGCTGACATGATGATACATAGTTTGATCACATTGTGTAACATATTTACACAACTTTACTCAGGTACCTAACGACCGTTCGCAGACAAAATAATTTTAATTAATTGAATTAAGTATACTGTGAGACCGTCTTATCAAACTTATACTTACTTCTCGTAGGTATGAATAATTTTGAAGTGGGGCGTTTTGAATTAGCTGTGTTGTAGAACACAGCTAACTTAGAGGAGATACCACTGGAGAGAGCATAATGCGCTAACCCCCTCTGCCAAATTTTTGATCATATGGTCAGGTCATTCTTTATTTGTGTGCGTGTATTTTTGAATGTGTTGCGAGTTTATTATAGTGTGGGTATGCGTGAATGTGTATCTGTGTGTGTTTACTTCGCCTCCCGCACCCCGCAAAAGTGCCACGAAAAATTTGTTCGGGGAATCGACGCGATACTAACTCCTTTGGTACTTTCTCTGAGACAGCTAATGATCAATGTAATATTAACAAAAGATAGGTTTGTATATTTGTTTGTTGATTTGTAACATAAAAACTTTGTAACCAATTGTTATGACATTCTACATGCACTTTACATAGCTAGCTATATAGGCAGGTAAAAAATGGGACATACTCAAGGATATAGCAATTCAAGGTCTTAAGAAACGAACAAGTAAATTAAATGAAATAAATACCTAACCTTAATTTACAATAATGTTCAACGTTACACTAGGCCCTTCCGACGTTACACGGCTTTTTACAGAGGAAGAGATAGCTAAGATAGCGATAAATATGACAAAAAAGGCAAGCCCGCTGAGTTACGATCCGGTGGTAGTTTGTAAAAAAATATTTTGTGTAAGTACCTTCGTGAGGCCTACACATTTAAAAAATAAATAGGATTATTAGGACTTTACCTACTGGATTTATTTTTGGTTTGGTAACTCAAAAACCCCGGATGAAGCCAGGGCTGCTCACCAGTTTCCTATAAATTGTATGTTATTTCCTTAACACTTCGACTCGCTGAGTAATTAATAATATTTACGCGATAATCACTTGCATGAGCCGGCCCAAAATACGGACGGTGTAAGCGCATGTAAGGTCCGTTGTTCAACCGATTTTGATTGAAAAACCGAGAACCTGACACGGTGCTCACGGGAACGGGGGTCGCAACCCCACCGCCGTTCTATCGCGGATCCGAACGGTGTACCAGTACACCGTTCGGATCCGCGATAGTACGTAATCCGACTCCCGTTTGGGGTGTGGACCCTAGGACTTCCATTAAGTACGGCGGCGACTCCGAGGAGAACGGCGGTGGGGTTGCGACCCCCGTTCCCGTGAGCACCGTGTCTGGTTCTCGGGGGGCTATAATGCACCCTCCGGCGGCGGGCTCAAAGGCAAAGCACTGAGATGCCCAAGTGCAGATCCCAACGAAGCGCCCTAGTGTATCCACTCATGTACCGATACGACAGCCACAGGGGTTTTAGTAGGTAAGAATCCCACACACCCCGGTAGAGCCGCACAGCTCCCGGGGACATTTTGAAGGATTCCCACGTGGCAAAAATCCGTACGTTTGATAATTAGCCTTAGTAAATAAGATGAAGGATTCCCACGTGAAAAAAAGACGTACGTTTACCTAATTAGCCTTATCAAATAAGAAGTAGATACATACATTTTACATACACAGATTCGTTCACACGGTTCCTTTATGCAGTAAAAAAAAACCCACAAAGGAACGTAAGTACTCTCGCGATCACATGCGGTGTACCACCTTTAGGACGAAAATTGCTTGCACGCCCAAACTGCACTTGCACTTGCCCAAAATACGTGCGGACGGGGTAAGCTCATGTAATGTCGTTCAAACGATTTTGATTGAAAATTGGTACACCGTTCGTGTCCGCGACAGTACCTATGTACTGTATGGATACTGTTTTTTTTTTCAAGAAGTAGCGAATAGTTACTAGCAGAATAGTACTAGTAGTTAGGTACCACCGCAGTGTCAGATATCGCCGTCCTCCTCGGAGTCGCCGCCGTACTCAATGGACGGAACTTCCTCACCAGCAGCCAAAGAAGTCCACTGCTTAAAGCCTTCTCCCTTAGAAGGGAAAGGTTGCCATGATCCTCACGCTTCGCAGGCGTCTTGGGGATCACAGTATAGGTGGTAGGTAATCCTTCAGAAAAACGCTGCTGCCCGTCTTCTTGTTTTCCCTTTGTCGCCTTTTACCGACACCCAGTGAGAGGAGATGAGAGGGTGATATTCTTACCCGGACACTCCACGGGTACGGAACGGACGGGTGGACGGAACTTACCATTCTAGTATTATCCAGGAAAATGATTAAATATTAACCAAATAAAATATGAACAAAACTTACCAGATAATTCGTCAAATATGTAATGGTATCCTTGTATGGCCCGCTCGAAAAATGCCATTATGATAAATTATTTTCTTAAAATTGTATCCGTAATCACTTATCACTTATTATAGATTATTTTACTTCGACATTACTTAATGAGATTTTAATGCATGCAAAATGTTAAATATTCTTTCGCTTTGTGTTAATTATCTTCGTAATTATTTGCTCAATTCGGCGACTTGTTCGCGTTAAAATTATGGTGGAACTAAGCTAACAAATTAGGAAACCGCGTATTTTATAGTTTCGGTCTGTATAAGTACATCGTTTATTAAATACTGGCTTTACTACTCAGTTTTACTTACACGTTATTAGTACTTAGATTGTATATAGGTTTTTACGTAGATATCATCACAATAACGCATATTATAATACTAATCATGCGAGAAAAGTGCGACTTTTGACATGGTCCATCCGACGCAAAGGTCATAATAGACATTATCATCAGTAGCCCAAAGACAGACGTCCACTGCTGATCAAAGACCTCCCCAGAAGGGTTGCCATAAGCCATAAGACGAGCCTTCGGAGTCTCTGAACGTCCGGGGCGTGGGCCCCAGGACATCCATTAAGTACGGCGGCGACTCCGAGGAGGACGGCGGCGGGGTTGCGACCCCCGTCCCCGTGAGCACCGTGAACGGTTCCGGGGGGCTACAATGCGCCCCCCGGCGGCGGGCTCAAAGGCAAGGCACTGGGGGGGCCCTGGTGCAGATCCCACCGATCTCATGTGCCGATGCGACAACCGCGGGGGTTTTAGTGGGTAAGAATCCCATATACCCCGGTCAAGCCCCACAGGTCCCGGGGGGACCTTTTGAAGGTTTACCCCGCGTCAATATAAAAATGCCATGAGACGGGCAGCTTCCACCTACACAGCGATCCTCAAGGCGCTTGCCAAGCGTAGGGATTATGGTAACCCCTCCCTTCTAAGGGGAAGGTCTTTGTTCAGCAGTGGACGTCTTTTGGCTGCTGATGATGATGATGAACGTCATAAATAACTGTATTGTCTTATTGAAGCAGCGGTAAATGAAGAAAACTGAATCTGACAATAGATTTAGCTCGTGAACTAACGTAAGAATAATTTTTACATTGTATTATTACCAACTTTTTTTTTTTTTGACGCGGGGGAAATCTTCCAAAGATCCCCGGGAGCTGTGGGGCTCAACCGGGGTATGTGGGATTCTTACCCACTAAAACCCTCGCGGCTGTCGCATCGGCACATATGAGGGGGGACCCCAGGGCTCTCCGGTGGGATCTGTACCAGGGGCCCCTCAGTGCCTTGCCTTTGAGCCCGCCGCCGGGGGCGCATTGTAGCCCCCCGGGAACCTGTCACGGTGCTCACGGGGACGGGGGTCGCAACCCCGCCGCCGTCCTGCTCGGAGTCGCCGCCGTACTCAATGGACGTTCAAAGGGCCCACACCCCGAACGTCCAGCGATTATTACCTACTTGAGTTAACCCATAACGATTCCATAGAAGTACTCGACTCTAAAATCAAACTACTTTTACGGATTTTATCGCGGTTTATTTATTGATTTTACTATCCCGACGTTTCGAATGTTTTGCAGCACCCATGGTCACGGGAGGACTGAGATGTTGAACGTCCTTATGTCACAATTATGCCGGTGTACCCTCAGGTCTTCTTAGTAATTATTGCTGGTCCGATCTACGCAGTAAGAGCTTACAGTATCTTGAGGCCGTGCAGTGTTTTGATTGATATTGGATTTAATTATATTTATCACAGGATCCCAAGCCGGTGGTAACACCCAACCATCTTCTCTATTGAAATTAGGATGTTTTTTGATTTCAATAGCCTCACGAATCATCCTAGGTAGGAATCGGTGTTCTTTTGCGAGGATTTGTGGTTTATCAAATCTAATATAATGGTGGGTGCGATCCTGAACGTGTTCACATACTGCAGACTTCGTACAGCGTCGGTGTTTCACATCAGCTGTGTGTTCTTTAACGCGAGTTTTTATTGCACGTTTGATTTCAATGTGTAATATTCGCGTAAGTAAAAGACAACATTACTCGACTCTCTATGAACGTAGTGAAAAATACTAAATCTATGATAATATGTAAGCATAATCATTGACCTTAGGTATACTCAGAACTGAATACTACGTAACTGTACACGTTTGGGGATAAAAATGTATTTTTAAAGTAGGTAATAAATATTCATACAAGAATATATTTCAGACAAGAGTTTTGTCATATAATAATCAATTCTAATGATTAATCTAATATGGCCTTTGAAATGTGGTGCTACCGTCGTATGTTACGAATAAGCTGGACACAAAAAGTAACGAACCACGAAGTTTTAAGACGAGTTAAAAAATCCCGAGAACTCATGAACCTACTCAAGAAAAGAAAAGTCAATTACCTTGGACATATTTTTAGACATGACCGATACCATCTTCTTCAGGTAATAATGATGGGTAAAATTGAGGGGAAAAGACGAGTCGGAAGACGCAAGCTATCGTGGCTTAGAAATATCAGACAGTGGACCGGCATTGCCAGCGTGGAACATCTATTTCGCTTGGCAAGGGACCGATCTAGGTTTGAGGAGCTGACGGCCAACCTTCAGTAGTGAAGAGGCACCGCAAGAAGAAGAAGAATCTAATATGGTAGTAGGCAGTAACGTTTACAAAAATATTCAACATGATTTTTAGGGTTCCATGCCTAAAAGGTAAAAAAGGAACCTTTATGGTCTGACTTCATCTGTCTGCCTGTCAAACATACCTACTTAGGCTCAATTCACACCAAGATGGCAGCGGCCGGCAGCGCACTTTCAATGCGAAAGAATTTTAAACTTTATCTACATGATACGTAAAAGACCAGTATCGCTTGAAAAACGCGGCGCCGGTTTCGGTTACTCGCGGCCGCCGAACGCCCGCCCGCGCGCGTGTTTCAGTTTTTGGCTGATAGTCAAAAATGTCTGAGGTTTGTTAAGGAAAAAATCTGAAATAATTAAGGGTAATAAGAAAAATAAAATGATCTTTCTAAGTAGTACAGTTTTTAGTAATCCTAAAAAAACCTCGTCAAACAAACTTAGTTTTTCAGTTCGGTATTTTTTTTTTGCTATCTGGGGTATTAGATGAATAGTAAAATAACTTTAATAGGTGTTCAAAGAAGGTATCGTCAAGTCGTTAAGCCTGACTCGCACTTGACCGGATTTTTTTCAATAAATATCTTTGATCTTACGGGTTTAATTTTTAACGAAATTAATGAACCGTAATAAAGGTTTCGGCAGACAGTGGAAGGGACAGGGCGGAGACAGGACGTGCCCTCTCTCATGTGCCTATGTGACATCCGCGGGGGTTTTAGTGGGTAAGATCCCACATACCCCGGTCGAGTCCCACAGCTCCCGGGGACCTTTTGAAGGTTTCACAGAGTCGCTCGTCGCGTCCTATCAGATGAGATTTTTGTGAACGCAAATGAAAACGCCGAGCGAGTCAGACGTGAAAGCAGAGTGCGACGCCCACACTGCAACATCCAAGCCGCCTCGCATCGCCACGCGCTGCTAGCATCCCGTCGCCATCCCGTCCCGTCCACTGTCTGCCGAAACCTTAAGTTATTTTCTATCGATGAACCATCAGCTATTCATTATGAACACGAATCATGTTAGGTGAGTAGGTGAAATCTAAGAATTTGCATATAGGTAAAATATATAATTTGTTTCGTAACGTCTTCTATACTTATAATAAAACTGTAACAGGTCCAATTCTGTACATTGAAGATATTTTGAAAATTATATTTGGAGGGCATTCTATAACCGATACTGAGGCCGAAAATGTAATTTTTTTAATTTTTGTCTGTCTGTCTGTCTGTCTGTCTGTCTGTCTGTCTGTCTGTCTGTCTGTATCACGGCTGAGCATCACGCCTAAACTACTGAATGGATTCAAATGAAACTTGGCATGATTTGAGATCTTACTACGAGGTAGGACATAGGATACTTTTTATCCCGTAATCTAGCACGGTTCTTTTGGAAGAGGGGATTAAAGTCAAAATGGGTACTTGATTATACGCTTGGTCAGATTGTATCAATTTTTCTTTATAATATAATAAATATTAGTAAGGGAACACTCATAGAGAGTTGTTATCAAGGTTTTGTAATCGATCGGGTTAAGCAACGTTAGGTAAGGTCATTAAATAGATGGGTGACCGTTTAACGCCATTTGAACTAAACGGGTCCGTGCTTCGGAGAGCAAGTAAAAAGTGGGTCCCAGTTTTTAACCGACTATAAAAAAGAAGGTTATGTATTCGATGCGAATGTCTGTTATTAAAAGTTTAGTTAACGTAAAAATAGCGCAGGCGGAGCTGCGTGGGTCAGCTAGTTTAAAATAAATGGCATTGGCAAAGTCATCGTTAGAAGATTGTTTTATTATAGCCAATATTTATAAAAAAATCCTACGTGCTGTAGTAATGAAGCTGTAGGGTAAAAGGTTTATTTTATTTTATTTATTCTTTAGCACACTTAAATATTTACAAGGCGGACTTAATGCCTCAGGTGTTCTCTGCCAGTCTACCTTTCGATGATGCAGAAGGTAATAGTGGTAGGTGCATAGGTAATTTAAAATTTTACTTTAACTAACTAACTTTGGTGTTTTCCATACTTTCTAATATCACCAGTTATTTTTAGAAGAGCAGAGATGGTGCTATGCCCAGGCCTGAAACTAGATTAAAATGGGCTTAAAAGAGAATTACGATTAATAAAATCAGAAAACTGTTTATGGGCGCAGGCCTCTAGCACTTTTGAAAGAAAAGGTAAGATAGAAATGGGGCGAAAGTGGTTAGGAAGAGACGGGTGAGGAATCTTAGGAAACGGGCGAACATAGGCCTTACGCCATATAGAAGGGAAAACTCCAGACTCTAGAGAAAAGTTGATGATATGGGTGATTGCTAGAAGAAGATGATCCAACACAGTTGTTATCATGTAAAGACTAGTATTATCATATCCTGCCTTGGATTTGATGGATAGGATAATCTTTTTTATATCTGAAGGGTCGACTGGAACAAAGTGAAAATTATTAATATTAGGACGCTGTAGACTAGCTATGCAAGAAAGAGAGTAACAAGTAGTTTAAAGATCAAAATGAAAGAAGGTTGAGAAATGTTTGTTGAGATCATCTAAGGAAATTGTTTTAGGAAGGTCTTGATATCTCGATTTGCCAATACCTAAAGTACCTAAGAACTTCCAGATATCAGCAGGAGAAGGAGTAGTTATGTTGTTCAAGATATGGCGGCGTTTAGCATCACGTATCCTCTTATTGCATAGATTCCGAGCAGACTTGAAAAACTTCCAATTCACATCACAACGATCTTTTTTGAATTTGCGAAAAGCATGATTTCTCCGTTTCATAGCGATATGAATCCCCCTTGTCATCCAAGAGGCAGGAGAAAGCTTAAGCTTCTTTATTTTTCTAATTGGTGCGTGAGCATCATAAAGTTTTAAAACTGCCTCATTAAAAACTTTAACTTTTTCGTCAACCATACTTGCATTATAGAGTGGTTTTCAGTCCAGTTCCGCAGCATCTTTGAGTAGCATCTCAATATCCATGCGCGCAAAGCTACGCCTGTGCAATATCTTAGGTTTAGGTTTTGGAGGTTTGAGGGTATAAGAAAGGTAAAGGAGATCATGATGTGAAAAAGCAGGAGCATCCAATTGGCGATAGGACACCAGGGTAGGGTTTGAGAGCAAAATTAAGTCAAGCCAAATGTCGCCCCCATTGTAATTATGATGGGTGGCCTGAAGCGGTAGAATATGGAGACTCACGGAATCAACAAGATATTTGAGTTTACGGGATCGAGAGGAATTAGGATATTAGTATTAAGATTGCCCATGACAATGAGGTGCATATAGTCAGAACCTAATGACTCTAAAACTGATTCTTGGTCAGTAAAGTAGTTTATAATCGGTGGGCAATATATGACACCAACTACAGCTTTAGTTGTTTGTACCCAAACCTCTAGAAAGAGAAATTCAGCAGAAGATATTCGGCGGTGACATAGCCAAGATTTTGTATGGAAAGTCACTACGTAGATATATAGCTACACCACCGCCGCCCTTATCAACTCTGTCCTTTCGAACAAGAACGAAAACAGGGAGGGCGTAAGAGGTAGAGAGGAGATGAGGTTTGAGCCATGTCTCGGAAACCAGGATAGCATGTACATTAGTATTAACAAAAGTATGATATAACTCATTGTAGTGACTAGGTAGACTTTGGGCATTCACACACATTGAAATAGTACCCAGGTTAGTCATTAAACTTATTACGCAACTGGTCACTAAGATTTTTGTCAAGTGTCATATTTATATGATTTAATATTCCTAATAATAATAATATTCTGGGACAATTCCACACACGACATAATATCTATTAATATAAACAAAAACCACAAGTGAAGCAGCAAAAAACTCTGCACCACCCAAGCCACCAAAGGTTGCAGTTTGGTAAAAAAAAATTGTTCATTTCTGAGCTTATGAGCTACTAAAATTTGGTGAGCCTTTATCCATTTTAGTAAACAAAATAAGATAAATGCAAAAGGTAAAAAATATTATGGTGAACATTTAAATTGTAACCTTTTATTTTAAAAACTAATTAAAAACAAAATTCTTCGTATTACCTACCTAATGGGTCATTATTTTCGGTAAATAAATTCTTCATTTATGCATTGACAACAATACCGGTCAAGTGCGAGTCGGACTCGCGCACCATCTTTGGGCGTAATATAGTAATTTTACAATTCATGTAACACCACAAACCGCAAAATTAAGTTTGTTTGTCGAGGTATTTTTAGAATTACAGAAAACTGTACTACTATTTGGAAAGATCAAAAATATAGATAGACATGTGTTCAGATTTTTCCCTCCGCAAACTTTGGAGTGAAGGTGGTGGATAAGCCATAGTGATATTCTGTTTTGAAATGTGCAAATGAAGCCCTTGCATATGATACCTAACTCGATATATACTAGTCCCACTTTGAAATTTTGACGCCCCATTTCGACGATATTAAGAACAAAATAATTTTTTTTTTTTTATTATTTTCAATAAGGTACCTACCTACCATATACTTGGGGTCGATCCCATTAACACTTTAAACAAACAAAGTATAAAAACACGATTTCCGAAATTTATCTATACAGGTTTCAAGCCCTTGCCTTGTAGTGAAATAATGCTCAATTCCTCTTTTTACCGAGTAAAATAAATCTTACAGATCCTACAATTTTCGCGGGAAGTGATGGTTCGGGAAACGAGACCGCTCATCGTCAATGATAAACCGGTTTTTAAAACAGTCCAAAGTTTAAACTAGCTTTTTTTTGTTGAAGAGTTACGTCGTTCACAGACTACTTACGTATTGCATAGAGTTCACCGATATGCTAGTCTTATTATTCCTAGTCTTTTATTAAACTATGCGTTACTGTAAACTAGTTTATTCGTTGAAGACAAAAAACGGTTTAAAAAGCCTGTTTCCTCATTCAACGCCCAACCCCTACGGGTCGGTCCGTTGATCAAAATGAAGCAGATCCAAAGTGTATAATTAAATTAATGTGCAAAAAATCAACAATGATAATAATTTTCACGAACAAACGATATCGGAACTACTCACATACCATAGCTGCATTCCTTGCTAAGAAAAATTACACGAACTAATAGTTATTGGGATAGTACACATAGTAGGCCATGATAGCTCCCAAGACAGAAAGATATCCTGGACAGAGAAGGGACCAGGTCAAGGACACTTAAGCTTTACCTCCATCCGGTGATCCCACAACGAGCCCTCACAGAGAATTATAGTGGTCTATTTTAACCTGCCATATTTGCCGAAGAACTGAAGACCGTTGGGGTTAACTGGTTCTGGAGTGGAGACCGCGAATCGGGAAGCGTAGTGTAAGACGCCCTGTGACCAGGAGGAGCGACGATATCCGCAGAGCGGAGCGGCAGACACTGGATGAGGAGAGCCGAAGATCGGGCTCAGTGGCGTGCCTTGGGGGAGGCCTATGTCCAGCAGTGGACTGATGTGGGCTGATGATGATGATTTTAACCGACCAGTCGCACCTTTCGCTATGCTTTTAGGATTTTATATCTGCGTTCAAATACTTAGTTTTGTTGTTTTATAGTTAAATGGTTGTTATTTAAAGCTTTTTTTCACTGATTCGTAAACGTTAAGGTAGATTTATATTAAAAAATCATTAAAACTGAACAATATCTTAATGACAATTCCGTATCATTGCAGCGATATCATATCATTTCAAGTAATGTTTAGTTATATAAATTACGATATAAACTTAAACACCACTTTTAAATATTTTCACAAATATTTTCCTTTTGCACAACACGTAAACAATAAATCTATAAACGTCTACAAACTGTCAATGCACTGACTTGCCATCTTTGGGGCATTCTCTTTGCCACCTTGCAACCATAGAGGTAATATTCTTGCAACCATCGATATAGTATGTGCAACCTTGTACAAATTCTGGCATGTCTGTTTTCCGCTTTATCAGAAGCGGACAACAGACATGCCAGAATTTCCCGGAGGTTCGATGTCATGAACCCATACCCTTTATTTCGCAGACGAAATCTTCAAAAGGTCCCCGGGTGCTGTGGGGCTTGACCGGGGTATGTGGGATTCTTACCCACTAAAACCCCTGCGACTGTCGCATCGGCACACGAGAGAGACCCCCGGGCCGGGCTCTCCGGTGGGATCTGCACCAGGAGCCCCCCAGTACCTTGCCTTTGAGCCTGTCGCCGGGGGGTGCCTTGTAGCCCCTCGGGAACCAGACCTCCTTGGAGTCGCCGCCGTACTCAATGGACGTCCTAAGGCACACACCCCGAATCTACTACTCATAAATCAACTTAAATGATCCTAATAGTCTTTTGATCCGTACATGAAATAGGATCGATAGGCGTAAATATTTTTGTTGACTGTATTTATATATTTTTCTAAAATCTGTTTATGTTTAAGCAGTTAAGAATATATTTAAATGTTATGAATGGTTTCCTAGGGAAGTTTTCCTGTAACTTAAACAGATAAGGCCGTTAGACTGTCCCGTCCAAACATAATGTGAAAAAAATATATAAATCTATGATCCCGTCTAAAAAATCACTGCCGGCGACGTTACTGGACTCAAGGGACTTGCCTTTTCTTGTTAGTGTATCTGTAGAGATACACCAGAATTAAAAAAAATCTAGTGTTATTATTTTTAAGCGAAACCATGATATTTTTTTAAGAATATTTAGGCCATTTCTTAGTTTCGGAACGCAACTTAAGTTTTTTGTGTTGGTAAGACTGATGAGCTGTCAAACTTCACTTTAGTTCAAGTTCCGACATGTTGCCTCGCAAAAAGGTAAGAAAAGTTATGATTTTTTCTTGTTTTTATGTATTGAATGAGTGGATGTGTTAAGTTATTAATTATAGATATATTTAGCACTAAAATAATTACTTTGGACATTCTTTAATTGTCTGGTTGATGCTTCATGTGACTTTTTTAATGAATGTATCTCCTCGTGCACTTTGCCAAGAAGCTAACAATTCTATATATATTTGATATGTATCTCATGGTACACACTGCTAGCTTTACTAACAACTTTTACAAAATCGTCATGTATCTGTATGTGCACACTGCCAAGCTGAATAACTGTTCATATGGCTATGCATGGCTTATTTTATATATTAATTGTAGGTCCATATGCTTTCAAGAGCTAGCAAAATACTCACATTGGTGCCAAAACACAGTCAGTCATCAAATGATGAAGAAAGTTCGGATTCTAGTAGTGAAGTCGAGAATTTTAATCTTCAAAAACGCGATAGTACTGAATCTTCATCTGCTCCTTCGCTTCCTTCTTCTCTTGAAAATCTTCACATACTTTCTGACGATGAAAACAACCTCACTTCCTGCCCTACAGTATCAATGAAACCAGCGTCTGAAAGTATTTCTTTGGATTCTTCAACTCAAGATTCTCTTCACTCGGTCATACCTCCTTCACCAACTGCCATTGTAAATGTTATTCGAAATAAAAAGCCTAGATTTAACCGAATAGTGCCTGAAACACCAGAGTCATCGCCAGCAATAGTAGCAGCCTCACCATCGCCGTCAAATATAAATACAAGCTCAAAACAGCCACGGCTAGCTGTAAGGCGCCTTGCACCTATACAAAGAAAGCAACTGAAATTCCATTGGAATAACAAGAAATTTGAACATAACGCCGAAATACACGATAAACAGTTACCTTCAGATACCATAAAAACACCACTAGAATATTTTCAATACTTCTTTGATGATGGCATCCTTAACATGATTATATTCTCCTTAGGCACCATAAGGTCAAATAGACTACGTGGTGCAGAACAAAAGCTTATACCTGATAAAGCCCTCAAAAAAAAAGGCCGCGGATCTTATTCACGAGTAGTATGCAATACAAACAAAGTCTGTATTGTCAAATGGCATGACAACAAAGTGGTTACTGTGGCAAGCAGTTATGTTTCTGAAACTCCTGTTGGAGTTATACAACGTTACAATAAGGATTTAAAACAGAGAGCTGCTGTCCCCTGTCCCAATATAATAAAGCACTACAACGCACATATGGGAGGAGTCGACCTTGCAGATATGTTAGTGGCTTTGTACAGAACGGAGATGAAAAGCCACCGATGGTACTTACCGATATTTTCTCAAATGTTAGATATGTGCGTGAACAATAGCTGGATTTTGTATCGCAGACATATTGGCGTGAATAACATAAAACGACTGAGTTTAAAGAAGTTTCGACATCATATTATACAAGGGCTCTTACATTCTGGGAGACAGCAGCCATTCAAAAACAATGATTCTGTACCACCAGCACCAAAAAAGATTATAAAAACACCCTGTACCGTAAGGCCAACTGCGGACGTTAAATATGATGGATACAATCATTTCCCTACTTTTGGGTCCAAAGGACGATGCAAACTATGTATCAAAGGTCAGACTACTGTTATGTGCATCAAATGTGGTATGAGGCTGTGTCTTTTACCGGATAGGAACTGTTTTTTCAATTTCCATAATATGAATGTCTAAAATTAATCTGATTTTGTATTTTTTCATTGAAGTTCCATTTTTGTTATTAAATAAATAGTACAAACTACTGATTATTAACGTGTTTTTTAAATTTATTTTCATATAAATTATTATATAATCAAGTCATAGATAATTTGGCAATGTATCTGTAGAGATACATTGATAGCGTAATATATTTATCAATGCCCTTGGCAATGTATCCCACAAGATACGGGTGGTTTTTTTAAAGGGGTAGTTTGAATTTTTTTTTTAATATTTTTTCTAGACCCCTTGGGTCATTAAAGTTAAGTGCTATGAATATTATTTTTATATTCGAAAAAATAAAATTCTGCCAAGTTAAGGGTTAATGTTTCAAGTGCGCAGTATAAAAAATGTAACTAAGTAACTGCCGCACTCACAGACATAATTAACTTTAATCGCAATTAAGTAATTTTTTGTAATCTATTTATCTCGACTCTCCGAGTCTTTTGATCTCTCTTATGATTGATTATCTTTTAGTATTAATTACGAGATTATTGATACTACTCATTATCCGCGTATTAAGTATTATTTGGCTTCTAAAGTCGAAATAATCCATTTAAAAAATATGACTTAATCACAATTAACTATAGTTGACATTTGTAGGTGCGGCAGTAAGTCTTTCTTCTCTGCTCCATTTTGCACCGGTGCTGCCATCTAGTGTATGCAGTCACTGTTTTGCAGGTATACAATATAGAATCACACTGTACAGTGACGACACGCGGTTCTCATAGTTCTGTGGAAACATGTTAGATGGCGCTTCTAAATTTGGTTTTATCTGAAGGTATAATTAGATAATTTCAAGTACCTTTTTTTGTTAATGGGGAGGAAACCAATATAAAGTACGACCATGATCTGATAGTTGTATGTTTACAATACCTATCGGTGTATCCTCAGGTTGTATCCAAGGAATTTCATAAAGCATAATAACACCGTACCTAACACACTAACTTAAAAAAGATGAGGTTCTCGGCTTAGTTTTTTCATCATCCAAATTCTCCAAGATTCATCCAGCGATTGGAGTAGGCATACCTAATATGATATTCTTTTTCAAAATTGCTTTAACAAGATAGAGCCCATCCAACCTGTGCATCCAACCGTACTGCCATAGCGCATATTCGTGTACGGTCAGCCAAAAATGTGGTTTTGGTGGTAAACCACACTTTTACGGTTGAAGTTCATATGCACATCATAAAACAACAAAGTTGATTTTTCCTTGCAATTATTCATACAGTTACTAATGCTCTCTATATCGTTAACGTCAACACTTTGACTTGTGTTCCTAGTTTAAATTGACGCATCTGATAGAAATGTCCAACCTTAGTGTTATTTTGATCGTGATGAGAGATCGCCCAATGAAACCACCACATTTGATTGATATCTTGTATTGCGTATTCTATTTACATGATAGTGATAACGAACGATGTTACAATTAGCCGGTATAATTATATTAATATTAATTGACAAAGTTATGCACAGTCGGGTTGTTACAAGTATAGGTCTGTGAGTGACCGTTAGCTTTGCGCGCGAATCTCGCTCTGACGTCTGCTTGACATCTGTCAAATATTATGACTGTTAAGCGTCAAGTGCGAGTCACGTGGTCAGTGGCAAATGCCACAATTGCATCGGAAGTTTTGTCAAAACTGGTAGAGCATTTTCTTGGCCGACCGTACCTGTATCACCTAACCAACTATTATCATAATGGTCTCTTGGTTTTGTTAAAACATCTTATGAATATACACAAATCCTTTCTCCCCTACAGAAATTCATTGATAAAATAAAATAACGTAGGTAATTGTAAAATCTACTTTGTTACTAATATGTGGTAAGTACCTGCCTTTTCTAGGGATTGTCTAAATATCGTCGTGTTGTGTCAGATTTTCTCACGGAATAATAAAGTATTTTCCACCGCCAAGCAGCAGTCATCACCAGCCGGAAGACGTCCACTGCCGAACATAGGCCTCCCTCTTGGAACGCCATAATGACCGACAATTGGCGATTTGCATCCACCATTTTGAATCTCCTCATTGCGGATTCTGTCGCGCAAAGAAACTCCGAGCATAGCTCTCTCCATAGCTCGTTGTGTGACTCTGAGCTTCTCTAAAAGGCCAGCTGTTAAAGACCACGTCTCTGTACCATATGTCATCACTGGCAACACACACTGGTTGGACACACGGGTTGCACTGGTTGCAAGCAGCAGTATGTAAATATTGTTGTGTACCGGTGCGAAGGGCACTGTAGCTAAAGTAGAGCCAATTTAATAGACCACATTTGACACTCCATCAAAATTTCACAACCTTGTAACGGCGGGCATAAAATATTTTTTTTTTTCGAAGTTAGAACCGCACAATTGCTTAACTTTTTTCAATTACGATTACATATTTATTGTAATAATGACAAAAGAAACAGAAAGAACAAAGAAACTGACAGATGTCAAATGTAATCTAGTGAAATTACCGGGACCAAGAGACTTAATAACTAATGTGAATGTGGCAATGGCAAGCATTCAAGAAGAGCAAATATCTGAACCCTGGCTGCTACTCAATAGACCATTGGTTCGATTCCCGCCAAGTTACTGGGTGTTATTTATCTATTTAAGTATGTATTTATTAAAAAAAAGTACATAAGTATCAGTTATCTAGTTTCCATAGTAGAGGCTCTTCCTAGTTTGATGACCGTGTGTGGATTATCCCAGAATTTTAATAATATTTTTAACCGACTTCAAAAAAGGAGGAGGTTCTCAATTCGTCTGTATATATATATTTTTTTTCTATGTATGTTCGCGCATAACTCTGGCAATTATGAACCGATTTGAAAAAATCTTTCTTCCATCCATTCTTTAATCCGTTAATTGGGTCCCATAAAAAATTATTGCTTAGTAATAAGTAGTTCCTGCAAAAACAAGAATGGTGACTGCGCACTGAGAGCTGCAAGAAAGCCTATATAGATGACGTTTTAGTCGCTCGGACTCGCTCGGTCGGACAAAAATGGTCATAACTCTGGCAAATATTTACCAATTTCAATGATTCTTTTTTTATTCGAAAGAAGAAACCACTGTATTGAACCTGTATGAATTTTATTACAACCGGATAAGAACTTCCTGAAGGACCATGAAAGATGTGGAGGAATTTATCTGGTAAAAACCATAAAACTGATGTTCTCCATTACATTGCTCTGACAATTATGAACCTATTTCGATGATTCTTTTTTTATTCGAGAGAGTAAACTACTATGATGTTTCCGTGCAAATTTCATTACGACCGGATATTTTTTTCTGAAGAAACATGAATTATGTAAAACTATGTAGACGATAATGTGATCATAACCTACCTAGATAATTTTACGGTTTTCGATGGTTCAATCTTTATATATGAAAATATCACTAAAATGTTTAAAATAAAATGTTTAAAAAAAAAATTGAACCGACTTCAATATCACTGAAAAGTATAAAATAATTTAAATATTATTGAAGTTGGTGCCAAATATACACAGCTGGTACTCTAACACCAACTTCAATAATATTTAAATTATTTTATACTTTTCAGTGATATTGAAGTCGGTTCAATTTTTTTTTAAAAACATTTTATTATGTTCTTTTATTCACGGGTTATGCCCGGACATTAGAGGCTTGCGTGGGGACGGATCCAACACGTAGAGGCCCTTTTTAAGAAATAGAACACCTCCCGAGATCAATTGCTAAGATGGTGAAAAAATGCTGGACGGCCAATTAAGGCAAGCCAGAGCTGTGAGTCCTGCGGGCCCCCTTGGGTTGCCACTCGGCCGACGAAGACACGCCCAGATGACCTGACCTACCCTCTGGAGCACTCGGGTCCGTGGTGTCGTTACGCACCAACAGCTCGCCACAAGCTGCCCTGCGGGCTATTATATTATTATTATAGATAGATAACACTTTAGTGTACAACCAACATAAAACATAACAAAACAAGAAAAATACAGCAATACAGCAAATGTACTATGGGCGGCCATATCACTAGTAGTGATCTCTTCCAGGCATCCTTTGGATAGAGAGGATCTGTAATAGTTAATGGCGGTGCAACATATAATAAGGATTATTCATGTCATTTAATTAAAGAAAACATCTAGCTTTATTTTATGAATAGGTACTTACGCATAAAATATAAAATTCAAATTATTAATAACCTTAAGTTATAGGATAATAGCCAAAGGACCCAAATGGAGGAACAGCGATATGAAAGGGAAAGGTAATAGTAGGTAGCAAGCTTTCAAGCTCTCAACGGCCAATGGTTCCGATCTGCACCATGTAACACGCGAACGGCATAAGCGAGATCACGCGTCGACCGCCGACGGATTCATTGATTTGATAGGATTGATAGGTATTTCCTTTGATTATATTATAATATTGATTACCATCAAAGAGTATTTTATACAGGGGTCAATGTTTATAAATGCGACTTTGAAGGAGACTGAATTGATTTGTGAATAAAATTTGAGTTAATTCTGTCATTGTCATGTAATTTTTTGCCAATTCATGGCGAATTAGCTGATTTATGAGACGGTTACCGGGCAGCCCATAGTCTTCAAACGAAAAAAAACCATTTCCTTTATCGTATTAGTGGCAACCGATGGGGTATCTGGGTAAGAATAGCACCCTCATGTTGTAAGAGTAACGCGACTAACGTATATAACGTAATAGTATAATAAGATACAAGTCAGCTAAGTTGCTCATTACTCAAGAGGCTGTGGTTTGTAAAGCTCACGAGTTTCATACGACCTGTTTGCTATTATTAAAAAAAATACTGTATTACCCGGTTAAATTAAGAATGTTCTGTTTACTCACAAATAACTTGCAGTAAGGTACTAATTTAACTTAGTGGGGATAATTCTATTACGCACTAGTGCGTAATGTCATTACGCACGCGTTTGTAATAGCTTGGTATCTGGTCCTAAAATCGATGTGATAAAGCTCACTTTACGGGCAAGTGTGTTGAAAACAATAAGACGTCTTTCTATTAAATTACCTACCACCATAGTACATAATACCTCAATGCTTACGCAGTATAGGTGATACTGCGATCCCAAGCCTGCTAAGCGTAGGGATTATTTCAAGCCCTCCCGTCTAAGGGGGAGACCTTTGTTCAGCAGTGGACGTGCTTCGGATGCTGCTGCTAATTATGACACCAAATAGAATTGCCAAAACATTTCGGTAAAGAATTATTGAGTAAAGTTTAAAAGATATCACTGGAAATGTTTTATCTGATTTGTAAACGAACCGACGACGGCTGTTACCCTACTGAACTACCCTTGTATAAGTAGGTGGTAGTTTCCTAATGAACTACCACCTAGTTATAGAAGTGGTTGAAAATTTGTTTATATATGTTTCATTTGAACAGGGCACGGTGAATAAAACCCAACTGTGTTTAGGTATCACAAAATATATCAAAGACAAAATATTATTACCCATTGAACGCCAAGCGACAGAATCCGTAATGAGGCGATTCGCCAAAAAACCTAGGTCACCAAACATAGCTAATAAAATCTGCAAGTTGAAGTGGCAATGAGCAGGCCACAGCGCTCGGAGAACCGATGAAACACGAGACGCGAGTTCGTATCCTCTTAGAATCGTAGTTTTTCTTGTAATGTTTTTTTAATAATTTAATAGAATATAAAGTGGTGAGGGTATGTAATAAGTAGGGACCGGATTTATATGTATTTAAAATTCCAAAATATGTACATATAATATGAACTAAAAAACAGCATTAACTAAATGCAGAGGAGAAATGTCAAAGGTAAAACCATTTACATTCTCAGTGACAGTCAAGCAGTTCTGAAGGCTCTGAACTCCTTCCGAGTTGTCTCTAAACTGGTTAAAGAAGGTGTTAAAGGTTTGAACAACCTGGGAAAACACAACAACGTCAGCATTATCTGTCGCGCGCGCGCAGTCATTACCTGTGGGCGTGTGTGCAACCCGTGCGCTATTAACAAAATGACGGATACTTTAAAGTGTATATCGTGTAATATTGTGATTGACGAGCTGTTGGCCTATATACAAAACAAGGTGTCGATAGCTGATGAAGCAACTTTAGTGCGAATATGTGCTTCGACTTTTACAAGTGAACAAATCCAAAAATCAAAGGCGTTATTGTTGGATTCGTTATCCTCAGAGGTGCGTAATACGGTTCGCAAAGGAAAAGGCAAAGAGAATCGGGTATTAAATGATATCATTGGCATTATTAAAAGTACGGATCCAGACGTGTTGCCTGTTTTTGTAGCCCGTGATCTTGCGAAGTTGCCACCGATCACCTTTGACCACCTGGACGTTTCAAAGCTCCTGAAGGACATGATTATTTTACAAGATGAGGTTAAGTTAATTAAATCCTCATATGTGACTCAGGAAGAACTGGAGAACGTCAAGAAAGATTGCAGTGTTAAACAGTCGTTACACACATTCTCTGAGAAAGCCTGTAACATTAACACAAAGAGAGGTGCATATTGTGTTGATGATGAGATGATAGAGGGTAGTGATACGCCGCAAATAACGGTCAACAGTTGTGAATTCAGCAACGGAGTGGGCCGTGCGGCTTGTGAAGGAGGCGGGGCCGACGCGTCACTGTTGCAGTGCTCTGACTGTGCGCTTAGTGAGCAGCTGACTACTGCATCGACGCACGAGTCGAGACCATCATATGCTAACGCTGTAGCTACTGATATGAATGACGGCTTTACAGTAGTGCAACGGAAACGTAACCACAAGGCTAAAGACTTTCGCAAAGGAAATTTGGGCAGCGTTTTGGTTGCACCAGGTGATAAATTTAGAGCTGCTGACAGGAAAATACCCATGTTCATTAGTAATGTACATAGGGACACGTCAGAGATGGACATAGCTAACTATATACAAAGTAAAACTGGGGATATGGTTAATTTAGAAAAAAATACGATTAAGAGGCAATGCGAACACAATGCATATAAGTTCTTTGTGTCGCATAGTAAGCTGTCAATGTACTTGGAGGATAAGATGTGGCCTCAGGGTATTGTGTTTCGGCGTTTTGTGAATTACAAGCCAAAGCGTACGAATGAGTGGACGGCAGGAACGCCACCAATCGGCCCGAATAATATTATTAATGGATAAAAATATTTACAAATTCGTGACCTATAATTGTAAGAGTGTGAAACGTTCTGTTCAGAGTATTCGAGATTTATGTAAACAATCAGATGTAATTGCACTACAGGAAACGTGGCTACTCCCTGAGGACCTCACATTTCTTGACACTATTAGTGATGAATTTAGCTGTACGGGAGTATCGGCAGTTGACACTTCTGAAGGTATGCTTCGCGGTAGACCGTACGGAGGTGTTGCACTCCTCTGGAGAAGCAGTCTTTTTCATAATGTGACCATTGTGGAATGTGATAATCGACGCATTTGTGCAATAAAAATTGTGTTAAATGATAAATCCTTTTTAGTAATGAGTGTTTACATGCCCACCGATACCAGTGCGCATCTAATGGATTTCACGGACATTTTAAGCTCGGTGAGTGCTATAATTGATAACTGTAACGTTGACTCTGCCTACATTTTAGGAGATTTTAATGCTCATCCGCATGAAGACTTTTTTAATGAACTATCAGGTTATTGTAGCGACCAGAAATGGACCTGTATTGATACGGATATGTTAGGGATTGGCTCAAATACATACACATTTTTGAGTGAAGCGCATGGGTCGCGACGGTGGCTCGATCATTGTTTAGTGACAGAAGCAGTTGTAAATACAATCAGAAAAGTGTATGTATTATACGATGTACTATGGTCTGATCACTTTCCATTAGTTTTAGAGTGTACTTTAGATACTATCACAGCAAGAAAATGTTTTATGAACTTCAGTTCTAATAATGTTGTGTGGGGAGAAAGATCTCAATTGCAAATAGAGAATTATCAAAGGAGATGTAATGATGAGTTATTAAAATTCATCGACCTTCCACAAGAGCTTAAGGAATGTTGTAATAATAGTTGTAGTGATATGGGACACAGAGCTATGATAGATAAGTTATATACGGGTATCGTGAATGTCTTAAGCGAATCCGCTGTGTTATGTTGCTGGCTGGCTGGAACAAACATGTTGCCGATGCGCACAGGGAGGCTCGAGATAAATTTAATTTATGGTTATGGTATAACAAACCTGCGTCCGGATCGTTGTACGAAAAAATGTGTGAAAGTAGAAAAATTTTTAAGTCACGTTTGAAATGGTGCCAAGACCACGAAGATCAGGTGAAAATGGATATATTAGCTTCACACCATTGTAAAGGAGATTTCCGTGGATTTTGGAAGCATACTAATAAGTTGCAAAGTCGTCAAGGTCTCCCTGTGAGCATCGGGGGTGTGAGTGAGCCCAAAGATATTGCCAACCTATTTAGGGAACGTTTTTATATAGATCCATTATTGGCACCACAACGGTCTGTGTTTAATGCTGAGGATGGTATGGAGTTGGGAGTAAAATTCAAATCAGAGGAGGTCGATCATGTTATAAGATCCATGTCAAGGGGTAAGTCTCCAGGCCATGATGGACTCAGTATTGAGCACCTCCGTTATGCTGGCTCACATTTGCCTAAAATACTATCTTTATTATACAACCTTTGTGTGGGGCATGGTTACTTGCCAACCGATATGATTCGAACAGTTGTGGTGCCTATAGTAAAAAATAAGACTGGCAACCTAGCGGACTGTAGTAACTATAGGCCAATTTCACTGGCCACTGTTATCTCAAAAGTATTTGACAGCATGCTTAATAAGCCGTTAAATAAATACATAATGCTCCATGATAACCAGTTCGGTTTCCGTCCAGGTTTATCAACCGACAGTGCGGTACTGTGCCTTAAGCATGCTGTCAAGTACTATACGCAGAGAGGGACACCAATTTATGCCTGCTTTCTGGATTTATCCAGAGCGTTTGACCTGGTTTCATACGATATACTATGGAGGAAGTTGGAAAACATCAATTTGCCAACGGTACTCATCAATATTTTTCGATATTGGTATGGAAATCAGGTCAACAATGTGCGATGGGCTGGGGCTTTATCTCGTTCGTATAGGTTGGAGTGCGGGGTGAGGCAGGGGGGGTTGACTTCACCAACGCTCTTCAATCTATATGTCAACGAACTTATAGTTAAGCTCAGTGGCATCAAGTTGGGATGTCACATAGACGATATATGCGTTAATAATATTAGCTACGCGGATGACATGGTGCTGCTGAGTGCATCAGTTTGTGGTCTCAGAACATTGGTAGCTCAGTGTGAAAGGTACGCCAACTTACATGGCTTGGCGTATAATGTTAAAAAATCTGAAGTCATGGTCTTTGAGGCCGCGGGTAAATGTCCCGATACAATACCCTCAATAGTACTCAATGGTATTCAGTTACAGAGGGTATATAAGTTTAAATATCTAGGACATATATTGACTCCCGACCTCAAAGATGATGCAGACATTGAGCGAGAGCGGAGGGCGTTGTCAGTGAGAGCGAATATGCTGGCTCGCAGGTTTGCACGCTGCTCACTCAGTGTTAAAATTACATTGTTTCGTGCGTACTGCACAACATTTTACACTTGCAGCCTGTGGGCAAATTACACGCAAAGAGCTTACGACGCCCTCCGTATCCAATATAATAACGCGTTCAGGGTGCTGGTGGGGCTGCCTCGCTTCTGTAGCGCATCTGGAATGTTTGCGGACGCACACGTAGATTGCTTCTCCGCTACTATGCGCAAGAGGTGTGCGTCCCTGGTGCGCAGGGTGCGGAGCAGCCCTAACAGTATTCTGGACTTGATAGCTAATAGACTGGACTGTGGATACGTGAATCATTGTTGCTCCATTTCCCATGGTCTCGTGCGGCGATGATTTGCGTATCATAGGTGTATTTGTACATTATAATTAGAAATAAGTCATACCTTTTTGTTTTGTGTTTGTTTTTGTTTTTTTTTTTATTATCTGGGTACCTGAACATGAAGGTGTCGAGGGTAATGAGAAGGCAGACAGATTAGCGAGGGCCGGCTCACAAAGACATTTGGTAGGCCCTGAACCATTTGTGGGTATTCCGTATAGAACGTATCACTAAGCATTATATGTGCATGCTAGAAATGAACACATAAAGGAATGGAGGGAAGCATCAGGCCTAAACCACTCCAAGACTTTCTCTAGCACAAGGGTGGACTGTGGGGTTAAATTATTAAACCTAAGCAGATCACAAATAAAGCACCTAATAGGTGCACTTACGGGACATTTTGGTACCAATGAACACCTCCACGGAATGAAGCTAAGTACAGTTGATACTTGCAGATTCTGCGAAGGTGAAAAAGAGTCAATGCAACACATATTGTGCGGCTGCGACGCTCTTGCGAGACGTAGGTTGAGTCATCTGGGAGTAGCCTACCCCACACCACATGATTATGTACAGCTCCAAACTGGCGCAATCGTTGCGTACCTAAGGGAACTCTTCAACACTTCAGCAACAGAGTAAGGGCTAGGGCATGCACAATGGATCCAACTGGGTCGAAGTGCGTTCCGGTGGTTACCGGGCCCGATTTTATAGCCACCAATAATAGAATAGAATGGACTAAAAAAACAATAATCTATACTTATAATAAAACTGTAACAGGTCCAATTCTGTACATTGAAGATATTTTAAAAATTATGTTTGGAGAGCATTCTATAACCGATACTAAGGCCAAAATTTTTTTTTTTTTTTGTCTGTCTGTCCGTCTGTCTGTCTGTCCGTCTGTCTGTCTGTCTGTCTGTCTGTATCTCGGCTGAGCATCACGCTGAAACTACTGGATGGATTGAAACGAAACTTGGCATGATTTGAGTTAATACTCCGAGGTAGGACATAGGATACTTTTTATCCCGACATTCGGCACGGTTCCCTTGGGAGAGGGGACTAAAGTCAAAATGTGTACTTGGTTATACGCTTGCTCCGATTTAACCATTTTTCATTATAATTATAATAAATAAATATTTGTAAGGGTGAAATAGACAGTTGTTAACAATGTTTGGAAATCGATCAGGTTAAGCAACGTTAAGTAAGGTCATGCCAGGTAAATGCCAGTATTTGTCGTCGAGCATCTGACACCTGAAAATAAAGCATTCCATGCCGCTGCACGCACCCGTTCTAGAGAATTAGGCTATAAATACTTATGGGTTCGCAATGGAAGGATTCTAATTAAAAAGGATGATACGTCGGAAACCATATGTATTAACAGTGTTGATAAGCTTAAATCTCTTAATTGAATTACTTTATAATTGTACTCATAGCATGAAACTGGCCGTAATTTTTAAAATTCGATACACTTAGCATCTATTACCAGAATACCAGAGGTTTGCGTAGTAACTTAATAGATGTGCGTCAACAAATTAGAAATAATAAATATGATGTTTATGTCGTCACCGAAACCTGGCTTTGTGAAGGTGTTTTTAGTTCTGAAATTTTTGATGATAGCTTCACAGTATACAGGAGGGATCGTGAATCGTCTAGTTTTTCTAATAAAAAGAAAACGGGCGGTGGGGTATTAATAGCAGTATCTAATAAATTTTATTCCAATCGCAAGCCTGAATGGGAAAGCAGTTGCGAAGATGTATGGGTTTTTATCGAATTACAGTCTAAAGATAACAATCATTATAAAAGGTTTTTAAAAATTTGTGCGGTATACCTTTCACCACCTGTTCAAAGTGATGTGTTGGAGCATTTTACTGAAAACTTTAATACGATTGTTAACGATAATGGTCATAGCTCCACACTGATCTTTGGTGATTTTAATATGAGTTTTATTGATTGGATGTTTGCCGATGACAGAGAAACTGGTACAATTGCGACGGTCCGAGGTGCTGGTTATCTTAAAGAAGTTCTTCTCAACTTCATGACTTTAAATAATCTTAAACAATTCAATTATATACAAAATTATCAAAATAGGACTCTAGATTTAATACTATCAGATATTGAACCAATTAAGGTAAGTAAGTGCCACCAGACCATAAAACAAATTGACAAATATCATCCGGCCTTACAAATAGTATTGTTAATCCCTGTCAAATTAAAATTGAAACCGAACCCTATCAAGAAATATAACTATTTTAAGGCGGACTACGAAGTCATTAAAGAGGCACTCGACAAAACTAATTGGAGCGACGCATTGGGCTCTGAAACAGATGTTAATTTATTGGTTGATAATTTTTATACTGTTATTAGAGGCGTTATTAATAGGCATGTACCAGAAACAATAAATTGTATAAATAAATTCCCAGTATGGTATTCTCACCGCCTCAAAAAATTGTTAAAGAAAAAGTTAAAATTACGTATTAAGATCAAAAAATATAACAACCCCTTAGATATAATTGAATTCAGTTATTTGAGAAGAGAATGTGATCAATTGACAAAACATTGTTATAATAAGTACATATCAAATATCGAAGATGCAATAAAAAAGCATCCCAAATATTTCTGGACGCATATAAAGAAATTCCGCAGTCACACTGCCTACTGTCCCTCTAGCATGACTGATGGTGTTACTAGTGCTGATAACCCCAAAGACATCTCGAATCTTTTTGCGCAACAATTTTTTTCAGTTTATGACTCGCCTAGTGTTACCCCAAATGAAACTATAAATGATAATACTTTTTCTGATGTATGTGGTATACCCGAATTATGTGACTTTAAAATTTCGCCCGAAGCGGTGCGTATGAGGCTTTCTCAACTTGATATATCAAAAGGTCCCGGACCAGATAGTATCCACCCTGTTTTCTTTGTACGCTGTGCCCGCCAATTATCCACACCTCTGTCATACATCTACAATACTTCTCTTGAGTCAGGCATCTTTCCAAGCACATGGAAAAAGGCTAAAATTGTACCAGTCCATAAGAACGGTAAACGAAATCTTATAGAAAATTATCGTCCCATTTCAATTCTCTCCACCGCTTCTAAAGTTTTCGAATCACTTGTATATCCTGTTTATTATAATCATGTCAAGAATTACTTATCAGAAAGTCAGCATGGTTTCATGAATAAGAGATCTACTAACACCAATCTTGCTGATTATGTAACGGATTTGACAGAAGAGGTAGATGCTGGTCACCAAGTAGACGCTATTTATACCGACTTTTCTAAGGCCTTCGATAAGGTTAGCCACGAAATACTTATAAGGAAGCTACAATGTATGGGTATCACTAATAAATCCTTAGACTGGTGTAGATCATACCTGAATGCCAGACCATCTTCGGTGGTACTTGAGGGGGAAGAGTCAGATGAATTTATCGCCACATCCGGTGTGCCACAAGGTTCGAACCTAGGCCCGCTATTTTTCAATATTTTCATCAATGATATACCAAAACTCTTTAAATATTCTACACCGTATCTTTTTGCGGACGATTTAAAGCTGACTCGCAAGATTAGAAAAGACTCCGATATGCACTTATTACAAAAGGACTTAGACAGTTTGTACAATTGGTGCGAACGAAATAATATGTATCTAAACTGCTCAAAATGCTATCATATAAAGTTTACTAGAAAACACAAACCAATACAAACAGTTTATAACATAGGGGATAAAGTGTTGGAGGAAGTAGATACTATTTGTGATCTAGGCATTCAGTTGGACAGTCAGTTACGGTTCACTGAACACATTAATAAAATGATAAGTAAAGCCTATAAATCCCTTGGATTTGTACTAAGATGCTCTAAAGAATTCAAGAAACCTTCAACTATAATGTTGCTGTTTAATAGTTTTGTAAGAAGTCGCGTTGAGTACTGTAGCATAATTTGGAATCCGTCGTACCAAGTACACTCTAATAGAATAGAAGCCTTACAAAAGAGGCTAGTTCAGCATCTAGCACATCGTAGTGGAATAAAAAAACTCAATAAGATCTTATGTTAATAGACTTCCAAATGTTATCTCTTAAATCTCGCCGCTCCATCTCTGATCTTATGTTTCTTTATAAAATATTTAACAACGAAATTGACTGCCCAAATATATTGAGTAAGTTTAATATTAACGTGCCTCGTAAAATTCCGCGCTACGCAGGTGCATTGCTAAAAGTTCCTCCTCATCGTACAAATCTTGGTAAGCATTCACCAATAGTTAGGATAACTGAACTTTATAATGATATATCGGGTGCCTCGAGGGACATTGACATCTTTTGTAATAAAATTGGAGTATTTAAATATCTTATTAATGAACATTTCAAAGCACTACACATCTAAGTTGTCATGTAATGTTTTTTATTTTTAAATTAATTAAATAAGTATACTTATAATATTATTATTTTATTGTAAATTGTAATTCAATTAATAACTCTTTCACCAATATCTTTTTATTTTCTTTTTTTTTTTAAATTAAACAACTACCCCTATTGTTTGAAACACTTTGACATCTTTTATGCTTTTGTCTGTATAATTCTAATTATATTTAATTGTAATTTATCCGTATTCTAATAAAATGTTATATTTGTAAGGTAAATTAATGCATGCTGTGGTCTTCTATAATTAAGGATACATGTGACATGATACACACATCAAAAGTGTCTAGGGATCAAGCATTTTTAAGCGGATTTCTTGAGATTGAGATGTGGCTTTGTAATAAATTTATGATTTTATAAATTTATATGGATCCTTTTTGGTGCATTTCATAATTTGAATCAGGAACTGTGAATCAAATTCGAGTAAAAGATGAAAATCAGCTGTCAATATTTTCCCTATAAAAACATACAACGCATTGAAGACATTATTAGTGCTACTGTTTCCCTACTACTGATTAAAACCAACGTTATTATGGAGCGGCGACGTCATTTAAGCAGGGAAGAAATGCTCAGAGCCGTGGGAATGATAGAAGCTGGTTCCCGGCAACGTACTGTGGCTTTAGCTCTGAATACAAGTCAGAGTGTTATCAGTCGACTTTGGACACGTTACCGAAGCACTGGTACCGTGGCTGAGCGCCATGGAGGACGGTATCGCTGCACCACACGGAGACAAGACCGATATATTCAAATCTTAACTCGAAGAGCTCCAACAATAACTGCCGTGAGGCTTCATCACTCTTCAGGGAACTTAATTAGCGACCAAACAGTCAGAAACCGCTTGCATGAAGTGAACCTTCATTCCCGAAGACCGCTACGGGTACCACCTATAGCAATGCACAATCGTAGGATTCGATATCAATGGGCTCTTGAACACAGAAATTGGGCAGAAGAACAATGGCGTTTCGTGTGCTTTTCTGATGAGTCTCGTTTTGGTATGAGACCGGATACAAGACGTATACGACACTGGAGAACCCCTGGACGCCAACAGCGATTAAAATCCTGCCAGGAAGTCCATCCTTATAGTGGTGGAACCATCATGGTATGGGCGGGTATTTGGATCGGCGGAAGAACTGAGTTGATTTGGATCAGAGGCAACCTCAACGCTCAAATTTATGCTGAGACGATTGTATCAGACGTCATCGTTCCTCTACAAGTGCAAATCGGTCCCTTATTTCAGTTAATGCATGATAATGCACGACCGCACACCGCAAGAGTTGTAAGACAGACTCTCGCCGCAGCTAACATCAATGTCCTGCCCTGGCCTGCTCAGTCGCCAGACTTGAACCCGATTGAGCATGCATGGGATATGCTACAGAGAAGAGCTCTGCCGAATATGGAGGGTATCCAGTCGCAAGAAGACCTTTTTTTGTTGTTGCAACGAACATGGGCGGCCATTCCACAGCGTGATTTGGATGAACTCATTTTGAGTATGCCAAACCGATGTTCTTGTGTTGTTAGTGTTCGCGGTAGAAACACGGATTATTAATTGTTTAAGTTACCCAATAAAATTTTAAAGAAAACTGTTATTTCAGTCTTTTTTTCGAACTTTTGTGTTAGTGGTTCAAATGTCAAAAATCCCTTTATTAG
The DNA here is from genome assembly GCA_911728495.1 of Furcula furcula. Classification (NCBI taxonomy): domain Eukaryota; kingdom Metazoa; phylum Arthropoda; class Insecta; order Lepidoptera; family Notodontidae; genus Furcula; species Furcula furcula. The sequence continues at coordinate 26,339,535 of OU452246.1, forward strand.
GAAAATGGCAAATTTCTTTATTAATGCAAAGGTGACTTGGTTTATCGTTACTGTGACAAACGAAAACACTTTATTTGATGAATCCTTAAAGAAAATTTTAATTAATATCAATCAGGAGAAAAGTTATTGCAAAAATATATGTTGATCCCTAGACACTTTTGATGTGTGTATTTTGTATTGATTTGTATTAATTGACTTATGTAATTCTTGTTGAGGATCCTAATGAATAAAGAATAAAGAATAAATAGATGGGTGACCGTTTAACGCCATTTGAACTAAACATCTCCGTGCTTCGGAGGGCAAGTACATAGTAGGTCCAAGTTTTTAACCAACTTTAAAAAAGGAGGTTTTGTATTCTATGCGAATGTATATTAATGAAAGTTTAGTTAACGTAAACACAGCGCGGGCGGAGCTGCGTGGGTCAGCTAGTATGGACTAAAAAGCGAAAATATAGAAAAATATGGAGTTAAAAATAACCATACGTTTCGGCAGTTCTTTTCAGTATTTTGTGTTGTTGCAGTACACGGATCTCATGTTTTGTAACCCCCAATGCAAAAAATTTGGCATCTTTAAGTTTGTACGCATGTCTCTGTCTGTCTGCGGCATCGTAGCTTCCTAACGAATCAATGGATGAAAATTCAAGGTCATTCTGTTTCGTCTAAAGAACGCTTGTTACTGGTGAATAATCTTTAAACATCTATTATAATTTTATTTATAGGTACATGTTGTATCTTAGCCGTAAACATACAGTCTTTCTACTTTTGCATGTTGTAATGTGTTTTAATCATCTTAGTACGTATCTACAAGACAAGTAACTCGCAGTCATATTGATAGGCAAGTTTATTTCTCTTCGACTATCCAAGTAGGATTATATTTTTCGACTAGCTGACCCACGCGGTTGCGAAACGTATGGTTATTTTTAACTCCATATTTTTCTATATTTTCGCTTTTTAGTCCATACTAGCTGACCCACGCAGCTCCGCCCGCGCTGTGTTTACGTTAACTAAACTTTTCAATAATATACATTCGCATAGAATACAATGACGGGCCCGTTGGTCTAGTGGTCAGACACCCTGCCTGCTAACCGATGGGTCGTGGGTTCGATTCCCGCCAAGTGTCTGGGTGTTGTTTATCTATTTAAGTATATATTTACAAAAAAAAAAAGTATATAAGTATTGGTATCAGTTGTCTGGTTTCCATAGTACAGGCTCTGCCTAGTTTGGGATCGGATGACCGTGTGTGGATTGTCCCAAGATATTATTATTATATTATAAAACCTCCTTTTTTAAAGTCGGTTAAAAACTTGGACCCACTTTGTACTTACCCTCTGAAGCACGGAGACGTTTAGTTCAAATGGCGTTAAACGGTCACCCATCTATTTAATGACCTTACCTAACGTTGCTTAACCTGATCGATTTCCAAACATTGTTAACAACTCTCTATGAGTGTTCCCTTACTAATATTTTTATATTATAAAGAAAAATTGATAAAATCGGACCAAGCGTATAACCAAGTACCCATTTTGACTTTAATCCCCTCTCCCAAAAGAACCGTGCTAGATTACGGGATAAAAAGTAGTCTATGTCCTACCTCATAGTAAGATCTCAAATCATGCCAAGTTTCATTTGAATTCATTCAGTAGTTTCAGCGTGATGCTCAGCCGAGATACAGACAGACAGACAGACAGACAGACAGACAGACAGACAGACAACCAGACAAAAATTTAAAAAATTACGTTTTCGGCCTCAGTATCGGTTATAGAATGCCCTCCAAATATAATTTTCAAAATATCTTCAATGTACTGTAATACTTCAGGTAATCAGGATGGTCACAATAATCAACACATAAGCATTTGACGGTCAATTATATTTTATAAACAATCGTGCAGAGTTTCCACTTACAACTGTTCTCAAAGACGGTGACAGAATGACTAACTCGAACGTTGTGACACCGGTATATATAGGCAAACAGATAAGCTAATCAAGAGTCATACATATACAAAAACTATTACATATTTAACATTAATTAATACTATTTAGATTGGAGATTTAATTAGGAGAATTATCAATCAATAATACATATAAACCACAACTAATGTAAATATTACTCATAATCAGTATTTTGTTACGCCGGAAGCTGTCAAGCGCACGGCGACATACTTATATTTCATTTATTAGGTAGTTACAAATAAGTATTTAAACACAAATCAAAATAATGTCATGCTATAGAACAAATTAAATCACAAATATAATCAATATATAATTATCTAGGTGCACAAAGTTGAGCAGGGACCGGAAGTCTGTAACACTCGGCCATCCTGCTTTGCCGTGCCCCACGGCGATCAGTATTACCACTTTCAGCCTAGTTTGTCCCTGATATACAGCGTCTGAAAAGAAAAAAATACAAAAGCAGAACATCTATCCATGTAGTCTTAACTAATAGGTATTAAGCTTGTAGGCTGCTGCTGCTACTGCTCTATTAATAAACCATAAATTATGTCCCGATCTCAGTTTCTATCATTGCATTCATGAATGACAACATCTATATTCATAATGTATCCTATATCTATCACCTTTCACAAAGTTTTTATTTATCACACAGCATTTATTTATTCCATATCGCAAAGCTTTAATGAACCCCATGTCACATAGCATTTATATATCCCTTATCACCCACTTTTTTTCATATCACACAGATTTTTATCACATTGCATTTAATTAACCCCTTATCACTCAGCTTTTTATTTAACCCATATCTCACAGAATTAAAGATTATTTCATATCAATGTAGCAGTTTATATATATGTATGTATGTATATATACCTATAAATTTATCCATGTATTTATTTATATAAATATATATATATATATATATATATTACATAATTTATTTTATATTTAATTATAATTTATTTATATATTTAATTTATTTATTTATTACATAATTTACTTTGTATTTTTGTATGTAGTAATTTGTTGTACACTTGTTTGTATCCCCAACAGTATTTAATTTTTTCTCCAAATTCTCCATCACTCAAAGGTTAGCTGTCAGAAAACTCAATGTTTGGGTTAAGTACGCCTTTGTACATTAATTTTCTTTATTTTATAATAATGTGTAATATTATTGTGTGCAATAAAGAATAAGAATAGATCCAATTTAATCCATATCACATAGACCATATCTAACCCATATCACACAGATCCAACATATTCCATATAACACGGACTTTGACTAACCCATATCACATAGATCAAATCTAATCCATATCACACAGATTTTATTTAACCCATATAACACAGATCCAATCTAATCCATATCACACAGATTTTATTTAAACCATATAACACAGATCCAATCTAATACATATCACACAGATTTTATTTAAACCATATAACACAGATCCAATCTAATCCATATCACACAGATTCTATTTAAACCATATAACACAGATCCAATCTAATCCATATCACACAGATCTTATTTAATCCATATAACACAGATCCAATCTAATCCATATCACAGATTTTATGTAACCCGTATAACACAGATCCAATCTAATCTATATCACACAGATTTTATTTAACCCATATAACACAGATCCAATCTAATCCATATCACACAGATTTTATTTAAACCATATAACACAGATCCAATCTAATACATATCACACAGATTTTATTTAAACCATATAACACAGATCCAATCTAATCCATATCACACAGATTTTATTTAAACCATATAACACAGATCCAATCTAATCCATATCACACAGATCTTATTTAATCCATATAACACAGATCCAATCTAATCCATATCACACAGCTTTTATGTACATATTGGATGGTGAAATTCAGTTTACATTGATTTGTTGGGATTATTAATTACATCAGTAATCATTGATAATCACTTTCGTGAGTTACCAATAATGAGTATCACTCTTACATATCACCAAAACTGGCGCGCGACGCGTAATAATATTGAAAGTCTGGCGCGCGATGCAGCTTCCTGTCAAACTAAACTTTTATGATTATGTTAGATACATTAACTTAACTTTCTAACAAGTCTAATTTCTCAACCCTATCTATTTCTATTTATCGGAGGATCCTACTATGTTCTCATTAGGTATGGGTGAAGTATATGGTGTAAGGACTTCACCACGTACTATTGGAATAAATTTTCGATATCTTTTCATGCCCTTGATATAACTTATAACATATCTATTGAGTGGTCGGCTTTACATCCTTTATAGGTACAATCCGTTATTTTTTTCTAGTAACATACGCATTTTACGTTGTCCTACAGAGTAGTTAACGCACTTCCTATATACGTGAATTGATGCCCGAATAATGGCTGAAAAGGAGGGAACCTAGCGATCGCAAAATCAGTATTATAAATTAGCGAGATCATGGTAAGATTTGTATACATGCAGATGTTTTAAATGTTATAAAGTTACGACATTATTACAGTTTACGAACAGCTTTAGAAAATACTTTCACACGGTCATAGTCTATAGTCTATTAGTAGATCAAAGTCTTAAATTGAAAGCCATCAGCGAGCTATGCGGGGAATAATAACTAAGGTGGTCTCTAATGCGGCGCAGTCCAACTCTGCATCCACGGGGATGCCAATGAAATATATCCGATAACGTTTTAGTGACCAACTGCTAATGTATCTAGCTCGTAGCTATGATAAAAATTGTTTCTCTCTAGTCAATTACTAAATATGCAATCTGTTATATAACTCCAACAGATTGGTTTTGCAACAGTACTCCTCTCCACCTAATCCAAGCGTACTTGCTCAGTATGGAATATAGATTCTTGGACAGGACCCCGTCTATTCTACGTCCTTCTTGGTCTACTGCGTAGGACCTAGAGACATCAGCAAATCCGCGAGTAAACCTAATATACAACATTAATCCTAATTGACGCATCCCAAACAAATTAGTAAGTTTTTTTTTATATTCAGCTATGCAACGAATTTGAGTCTATCCCGGCCGCAGTGTTCCCGCGGAAATCTTGTGTTCTAAATAATTAACGCTTGTCTAAGAACATGAGGCATATTCCTATGATGGATATTGCTATTTAGCAGTACGTGCATTGTGCGCTCTGTAGTCTAATTATATACTCTAGAATAAACCTAGTAAACCAGATTGTCCAATTATGGGGCACTGGGTACATTCACATGAGCTGAGCTGAGCACACCCGGTGTGTCAAACAGCGCGGGCAGGTACTTAAACTAAAATTATGCATTAAGTAATTAAATTCTGTATATAACCCATTATGGACCTTGTCGGTGTCTGTATTTTACTGTATTTTACTTTAAACTGTATTTAACTTTAACCTGTATTTAACTTTAACCTGTATTTAACTTTAACCTGTATTTAACTTTAACCTGTATTTAACTTTAACCTGTATTTACCTTTAACCTGTATTTAACTTTAACCTGTATTTAACTTTAACCTGTATTTAACTTTAACCTGTATTTAACTTTAAACTGTATTTAACTTTAAACTGTATTTAACTTTAAACTGTATTTAACTTTAAACTGTATTTAACTTTAAACTGTATTTAACTTTAAACTGTATTTAACTTTAACCTGTATTTAACTTTAACCTGTATTTAACTTTAACCTGTATTTAACTTTAAACTTTATTTAACTTTAAACTTTATTTAACTTTAAACTTTATTTAACTTTAAACTTTATTTAACTTTAAACTTTATTTAACTTTAAACTTTATTTAACTGTATTTTATTGTCGTAAGATTGTTATATTTCATATATAATTCTCATCAGTACCTATTTCCCCGCTTGCTAAGAGTATATTATGCTTGCTACTCTGTGATAATTATTATCTCAGAGGATAACTACAAAAAACAATTCGTCAACCTTATGATACGACTACTGTCAACTCCACTACAACAATAAGTATTCGTGAGAAATATAAGGTTCGGGTTGATACTGACGTAAATTTGTACAAATGCATAATATCGTGGCGGTATTACATTACTGTATTCTAAATAGACTAGGAATTCAATTGCTTGTTGCATACTAAGTTTTTTTTTTTAATATTAAGTTATGAATTAATCTTATAAAATGTTCTGAGGTAACTAAAAATATCTTTTGATTTACCATTGACTACCTAATTATTAAGACTAATTATCAGCAAGATTTTCATCATCAAAAATCAACAATACCGCACAAAACATGAACATTATAATAATATAAGAAGTTTCCAATGAGTTTGAATATCAACCACCAAATCCTTTCATTTTAACTATAGAAGGTTTGATCCTCTGCTTTAAATTAAGAGCTTCGTAAGCTTAAGTACTGTAAGAATTTTTTTTTTTTTTTACTTCCAGTGTCTGCGCATGCAACAAGGTGCTAACCATTACTATTACTATTTGCTATATTCCTGTAAAAGTCCATATAAACATTTTAAGTTATAATTAAAACGATACTGACCTTTTGTGCCGATGTGAAGAGCCAGCCGCAGCGCCTCGTAGCACGGCATCTTGCAGCCCCGTACTACATGGCCCTCTCCTAACCGCGTAGCATTTCCGATCTCTTGTGGATCCTTGAAGACTAATCGGTGAGCTGTCGAACAGTTTCGCCACAATCATACATGTCGTCCCACTGGTTAATTTAATTTTTTGTCGTTGCTCGATTCTTCATCCGGTAGTATAATGGAATAATCTCATCATCGTTTGAAGTCCGCGGCGCCTTTTTCGTTGAACATGCCTTATCGATCTCCTCGAAGTCAGGTGAACAAGAAAAAAAATCTTAGTTTTCTTCGTAATCTCTTGAAATTGTTGTGTAGTTTCCATAAATCTTTGTACCAATTCCATCAACATGTGGGCCTGAATATATCCCACTTCTGAAGTGTAATACTTCAGGTAATCAGGATGGTCACAATAATCAACACATAAGCATTTGACGGTCAATTATATTTTATAAACAATCGTGCAGAGTTTCCACTTACAACTGTTCTCAAAGACGGTGACAGAATGACTAACTCGAACGTTGTGACACCGGTATATATAGGCAAACAGATAAGCTAATCAAGAGTCATACATATACAAAAACTATTACATATTTAACATTAATTAATACTATTTAGATTGGAGATTTAATTAGGAGAATTATCAATCAATAATACATATAAACCACAACTAATGTAAATATTACTCATAATCAGTATTTTGTTACGCCGGAAGCTGTCAAGCGCACGGCGACATACTTATATTTCATTTATTAGGTAGTTACAAATAAGTATTTAAACACAAATCAAAATAATGTCATGCTATAGAACAAATTAAATCACAAATATAATCAATATATAATTATCTAGGTGCACAAAGTTGAGCAGGGACCGGAAGTCTGTAACAGTACAGAATTGGACCCGTTACAGTTTTATTATAAGTATAGATAGTAAATTTGTTTATTTCTTGAACACGGTCTGCGGCATAAATGGCTGCATGGATTTTAATTTAATATACTTACTTAGGTACTTCCTACATATCGTTTTAGTTGTGGGAGTGAAATAGAACATACTTAGGAATATTTATTCAAAAAAACATCAGTAAGTACAAATATAGTATAGTCTGTTTTGCATTTTGCCTTATAGTCGTGAGAACCTAGAAATGGCTCTCTGTTTTCTCTTTTGTTATCATTCCTTTGTAATAGCTGTAGGTTTTCCTTTATAATAAATAAATAAATAAATAAATAAATAAATAAATAAATAAATATACTTATGTTACAGTGGCAATACTCTAGAGATTTTAGAAATTTGATTTTTTGCCTACCCTGATTAAAAAGTCTGTGCACACCACTGCTTACCATGGACCCTTATAGCAGGGCAGTTTAACATTGGTCACTTAACACAGTCCGGTCGTGTGTGGAGTACGGTAGTCATATATGGGCCGGTGCTGGAAAATGCCATCTAGCTGCATTGGACTCTGTGGAGAGGCGCGCTAAGAGGCTGATTGGTGTTACTGGGTTAGTGGAAGCCAATCTACAAAGCCTAGAGCACAAGCGCAAAGTAGCCAGCCTCTCGGTATTCTACAGGATGCATTTTGGAGAATGTGTGCAAGAATTGTATGACTTGATTAAACCATCCCCCTTCTATCATCGGACGTCGAGACGCACTGCGCATACACACCCCTATGTGGTGAAAGTGCCTTCGGTCCGGACTAAACGATTTGCCTCTTCGTTTATAATAAGGACAGCTAAGGATTGCAACAGTTTGCCTGTGTCAGTTTTCCCGCCCGATTATAATGTGGGTGTCTTCAAGGCTAGAGTGAATAGGCTTTTAATAAGCTAGCTAGTGTGCTTTACCATCTTCGATTACGTCGCCACTTTCCATCAGGTGGGTCTGCAGTCAAACACTAGCATGTTGAATAAAAAATAAAAAAATAATCCAGCATTGATGGCTGATCTTGTGAAAGATTGGCTGCTGTGATCGTATCAGCAAGGCGGACATTTCAAATTTGGGGTAACAAATGAAAAGCCTTCACGAGAAAAGTTGAAATATATTATATCACTAGCTGACCCGTGCAGCTCCGCCCGCGCTTTTATTACATTTTGCTCCCCTTTTCTCCGTCCTCCCTAGATTTATTTCCCTCCATATCTCTCTCTCTTATAAAAAAAATCGAATTATATGCTCTTTCTCTCCTCTCTCTTTCCCCCTCCCGCTTCGGTTTCCGTCACACACCCCCTCTTCCTCTCCCTGTTGTCCCCTCTCTGAACTCTCCCCCCCCTCTCTCTTCTACGAACTTGCTCCTTCTCACTCCCCCTCACTCAACCCATCACCCCCTCCTCGAATCCCCTCTCCCTCTTTGTCCTCTCTTGCACCCTCTCGTTCTATATATCCTAGTCAATCATGGTATCAGCGACATTAAATATACTTTATGACCTATTCTCAGACCTTCCCGATATGCACACAAAATTTCATACATATCGGTTCACCCATCTATTTAATGACCTTTCCTTATGTTGCTTAACCTTAACCTAATGGCATGAAATATACTTTACGGCCTATTCTCAGACCTACCCAATATGCACACAAAATTTCATACAAATCGGTTCACCCATCTATTTAATGACCTTGCCTTATGTTGCTTAACCTTAACCTAGCGGTATGAAATATACTGTATGACCTATTCTACCCGATATGCACACTTTCATACAAATCGGTTCACCCATATATTTAATTACCTTACCTAACGTTGCTTAACCTTAACCTGCCGGGATAAAAAGTATCCCATGTCCGTTTCCTGGTTCTAAGCTACCTCCCTACCTTTTCAGGCGAATCGGTTAGGCCGTTCTTGAGTTATAAATAACTTTCTTTTATTAAAATAGATTAGTTGTTTAGTAATTGTATGTTCAATTTCACCGATAGATGGCGCTGTTCATAATGTAAATCACGCTAACATCGTAAAATACTGTCTAATAATTATATCATATTCGATAATGAAAGTTCTAAGTCTTTCGCAACTTTTATTGTTGCGATTGTAATGCAATACCTATTATACACTACCTGGACTTGGGGAGTTTCATTAAAATTTCATGAACTATGAATTTCCCCCCCCCCCCCCCTAATCTAATTTGGACTCGCTCGGGATTTACAGATTTTAACCTTTCAAAGATATAATGTAATATTGCTATCAGCAAAGTACTTAGAACAATACAGAAATCTAATGTAAATGTCCTGGGTGTACCGGACCGGCTTACCCCTTACAAAAATGACCCTTCGCCACTGCCATATCTTATGCAAACTAAATGTCTGCTCAGTCCCTATTGTATATAGCGTAATAATACATATCTTAATGATTAACTGATCAGTCTATTATTACCCTATCCACATACAAAGGAAATTACGTGATAATATGTGCAAGTAATGTTTCACTGCTTAGCCCCTATGAAACATAGCGTGATGTTTTATATACCAATTTATACCTTGACTTCTACACAACACATCAGTGAAAGTCCTATCAAAATCCATCCACGGGTTTTCAAATGATACCTGGACAAACAGAACGACAGACAGACAGACAGACAGACACAGACAGACAGACAGACAGACAGACAATAATTCCAAAAAAAATTGTTTTGGCCTCTATGTCGATAGTATAGTACACCAACATAGAAATTTTGGAAAAATATTCAATGTACAGAAAAAGTGCTCTTTGAGTTTTATTATAGTACTAGCTGTAGCCCGCGGCTTCGCCCGCGTTGACTTTGTTACTCAAAAGTGTTTTGAATTATGGATCGTGGTTTTATAAAATATTGTTTACACTAATGTTGTCTCTTATTTACTGTGGTCTATGACCTTTCATTTTGAGGGGAGGCCCGTGCCCAACAGTGGGACAAAATCAAAAATAGGTAAAAAAATTATTGTGAATTTAAAAAATAAAAGATGTATTAAAAAAAAACCATGACTATAACTGCGCTGTTAACATTAAATACAACAAAAACATACTGTACAAATTTTGCAATTCAATTTAAAAACTTATGAGGTTGTTAAGTGGAATCCATTTGGTAATGCCATTGCTATTTACCAATGCCCTTAGCGGCATATTTTCAAAAAATGCTGGAAATTAGTTCACTCACTGAGTTTCGTTACCACAGTTGCATTAAATGGAGATCTTTCTTCACGCAAACTTTAGGGATCTTTCGAAGAATGCCGGAAACGGTTTCTTAGATTCTTATATGCAATACATAAAATATGTCGTGTGACTGTAGGAATAAAATATTTTTTGGACCTCAATTGAACGCTTTTAACATGTCATCAAAGCAAAGTGTCATCAGTGCAGCATGAATTTTATTTCGCGTTTCATGCTCAAAAACCGTGCTAAAAGTGTTTCTCAACTTCTTTTGATGACACACTGATTTCTTTTGAGTACACTGACAAACGTTCGTGTCCATGTGCTCAAAAATATTTTGTTGCAAACTTTGATACCCTCTTTGACCCACTTAGGGGTTGAATTTCAAAAAATTCTGAAAATTAGTTTGTTGTTTTGTTGAGTTTATTTAATGAGTTTTGTGACTGTAGCACTATTATAGCTTAAATGAAAATCCATCTTCATGCAAACTTTGCAACCCCATAAAACGACCTTAGCGGTTGTTTTTCTAAGTATGCCTGAAATAGGTTTCTTAGATTCTTGGGTGCAATGCATATAATAATTTCTGTGATTATAGGACAAAAAACATGTTTTGGACCCAATTGGACCCTTTTTGGGGGTTGATTTTCAAAATAAATTGCTTTAACTTGATGAATTTATTCACAAAGTTTCATCAGTGCAGCAATATTTTCTTTCCACATTTGATACTCAAAAAACATGCTAAAACCCCTTCAAGGGTTGATTTGGAAAGGGAAAAATAATGTTATACACGTGTTTCTCAATTTATTTTTATCAGTACATTGACAAAGATTCGTGTCCATGCGATAAAATAAAAAAAATCTATAGTAACTGATAACCCATTTGATCCCACTTAGGGGTTGATTTTCGAAAAATGCTGAAACTTGGTTTGTTTATTGTTGTGTTGAGTTTAAATGCCGTGTTTCGTTACTCCAGCTGCATTATAGCATTCATTGGAAATCGTTCTACGTGTAAACTTTCCAACCCCATCATATGACTTTAGGGGTTATTTTTCGCTAAATGCCGGGAGTTTCTTAGATTCTTGTGGGCAATGTATATATATTAAGTCTTATGGCTGTAGGTCGAAAAACATCTTTTGGGCCCCAGTTGGACCCCTTTAGGAGTGGATTTTCAAAACATGATTATTTATACATGGATTGCTGTAGTTTGATAAATGTATTCGCAAAGTTTCATCAATGCAGTATGAATTTTATCCGCGTTTCATACTCAAAAACCATGCTAAAACCCCTATAAGGGTCGATTTCAAAAAGGTTATGTGTTATACGTGTGTCTTTATTTCTTTTGCTCAGTACACTGACAAAGATTCGCGTCCGTGCGACGAAAAAAAGATTTCTTTTCATAGAAACTTTGAGAGCCCATTTGACCCATTTAGGGGTAGATTTTACAAAAATATTGAAATTTAGTTTATTCAATTGTTGTTTTGAGTTTATTTACCAAGTTTTGTACTCTAGCTGCATCATAGCATTAAATGGAAATCCTTCTTTGTGCAAACATTCTTAGCCCATTAAATGACCCTAACCTGACCTGTTTTTCAAAAAATGCCGGAAATAGGTTTCTTAGATTCTTGTGTGCAATAAATAAGTGTTGTGACTGTAGATCAAAAATAATTCTTTTTCCCCAATTGCACCCCTTTAGGAGTAGTTTCTCACTAAATGATTAGTTACACATGGGTGGCTTTAGTTTGATAAATGCATTCGCAAAGTTTCATCAATGCAGCATGATATTTTTTTCCGCGTTTCATACTCAAAAACCATGCTACACCCCTTTACGGGTCGAATTTGAAAAAGTTGTGATACACGTGTTATGACGTGTTTCTTAATTTCTTTGGTTTAGTACATTGACAATATTTCATATCCTTGTGAAGAAAAAAAATATTTTTTCCATACTAATTTTGGGAACCCATTTGACCCACTTAAGGGTTGATTTTACAAAAATGCTCAAAATTACTTTGTTTAATTGTTGTGTTGAGTTTATTTACTGAGTTTCGTTACTCTAGCTGCATCATAGCATGACATGGAAATCCTTCTTTGTGCAAACTTTCTAACCCCTTGATATGACCTTAGGGGTGGTTTTTCGAAAAATGACGGAAATAGGTTTCTTAGATTCTTGTGTACATTATATAAACTAAGTCTTATGACTGTAGGTCGAAAAACATTTTTTGGACCCCAATTGGACCCATTTCGGAGTTGATTGTCAAAACATGATTATTTACACATGGATTGCTATAATTTGATAAATATATTCGTCAAGTTTCATCATTGCAGTAAGTAGGTATGTTCTTTTTTCACGTTTCATACTCAAAAACCATGTTAAAACCCCTTTAAGGGTCGATTTTTAAAAAGTTGTAATACACGTGTTTCTTTATTTCTTTTGCTCAGTACTCTACCAAAGTTTCGTTTCCGTGTGACGAAAAAAAAATTTTTTTCCATACAAACTTTGGGAACCCGTTTGACCCACTTATGGGTTGATTTTACAAAAATGCTCAAAATTAGTTTTTTCGATTGTTGTTTTTAGTTTATTTACCGAGTTTCGTTACTCTAGCTGCATCATAGGATGAAATGGAAAACCTTCTTTGTGCAAACTTTGAAACCCCATTAAATGACCTTAGGGGTAGTTTTTCGAAAAATGCCGGAAATAGGTTTCTTAGATTCTTGTGTGCAATATATAAACTAAGTCTTATGACTGTAGGTCGAGAAACATTTTTTGGACCCCAATTAGACCCCTTTAGGAGTTGATTTTCAAAAAATGATTATTTGCACTTGGATTGCCATAATTTGATTAATGTATTCGCAAAGTTTCAGCAATGCAGTATGATTTTTTTTTTCCGCGTTTCATACTCAAAAACCATGCTAATATCCCTACAAGGGTCGATTTTCAAAAAGTATGATACACGTGTTTCTTTATTTCTTTTCTTTAATACACTCACAAAGTTTCATGTCCGTGTGACGAAAAAAAATTTTTTTTCCATACAAACTTTGGGAGCCCATTTGACCCACTTAGGTATGGAATTTCGAAAAATCCGTTCTTATTGTTCACCTAGACTATTTGAATAATGTTGGTTCCAAATTTCAAGATTGTACGTTATATGGTTTTTGCTGTATCGTGATTCCTAGAAAACACCCTGCTCTTTTATTAATATAGATAGAAGATATTCATGTGTAGTTTTAATTCAAAGTTTTAACTCAAATCATCTTTTGTCGATGTCAGGTTATTGTGCTTTTATAGCAAGGGTTCCCAAATTTATGCACAATGGATCCAACTGCGTCGAAGTAGGTTTTGGTGGTTACCGGCCCCGATTTTTAGCCACCAAAGGTTCCCAACCATTTTACACCATGCCCACCCTGGATCATATCTGAAATGTTCATGCCCCTCTATCACTTTGTACCCATATAGCTTTGTACCCAACCTACGAATTTTTGAAACCATCACGCCTCCGCTGCGATCTCGCTAGTAGAGATGGTTGGTTGAGAAGCCTGTTTTATAGAATTCGTGTATTTACATCTTAATGTTTTTATTTACAATTTTATAGCAATAAATCATAGAAAATAATAATAATAATAATATCTTGGTACAATCCACACACGGTCATCTGATCCCAAACTAGGCAGAGCCTGTACTATGGAAACCAGACAACTGATACTGATACTTATATACATATTTTTTTTGTAAATACATACTTAAATAGATAAATAACACCCAGACACTTGGTGGGAATCGAACCCACGACCCTTCGGTCAGCGGACAGGGTCTCTAACCACTAGACCAACGGGCCCGTATAATTTATGTCAACTAAAAATAAATTCGTATTTGTTTAACAAAAATAAAATATAAACAAAATAAACAAGTAACAGTCAAACAGTATAATTGATACTGGCGATGTCATACACAAAATATCAGGTTTCAAATCTATTATTTTATATTAAGAAAGACTATTTATTTACAATTGACCATAATATATTACATTTTGATAGCCTATGATTTTAAATGGAACTAAAATTTGTACTGTACATATCGATAAATGACATTAAATATAAACATTTCTTAAGAAAAACTCTATTACTATTTGAATTCGATATTAAAGGTTGCCGCAGACGTATATTACGTACGCTTTTAAGGGATCGACATCGCCTCGTCATTCTTTGTGGTACCAAACTATTTCAGTCACTCAACGTTTGCGCATTATCTACTGGGCTCAGCACCACCGAAGGGGTCGCCCGGTCGTCGCGGCTACGGTTAAACGTCAGTGTCTACGCTCTTAATATCATAGATACCAATGATATTATAGATAAAAGGATACATGCACACTAAACTACAATAGAAAAGACTCCTATGCCTGATGTAAAACCTCAAGACTGCTTATCGTCGTCATTTAGTTGACGGTTTGACATCCAAATACTAAATTAAATAGCAGCGTTTTCCCTGAAAGAAAACGCATATTAAACTACTTACCTTATTCGAAGCTTATAATGAGAGCGGCACTTCCGGTTTCCCGTCATATTTGTTCCTATTGGTCTACTTCACTGTGATTTGATCGGACATGACGTCATATTGCCAGGCGGGTGGGGGGAGCTGTTGTAAAACACGCTTGCTCCATTCGTGTTCATTGTGTCGAAGAAATACCAGGCAGGTTTAAAAAGTAAGCTTTGAATAAGGTAAGTAGTTTAATATGCGTTTTCTTTCAGGGAAAACGCTGCTATTAAACCACAGTACCGTTATTCGAAGCTTATAATGAGACGTGTTTGTTATCGCCTAATAATATCAGTAGATTAATGACGCCAATGTGATTTACGGATGTATTTTAAATACCCAAGTATGAATTTTAAATAAGAATTCAATAGATTGCATTCTTATATATATAGATATTTGTATATGCTAATTATGTATTTTAGAAACGAGTAGCAGAGAAAGAGAAGAGAAGGAGAATAGAACTGTATCAACCATTAAAATCAATATTATGGCAATTATTCATTGTGTCGTGCGATGATGCGTTTTTGACTTCGCCTTTATAATACAATTTAAAATGTATTAAAAAAATCTCCAATTTCAATGTGCTAGCTATTATTAAAAACCACTACGCCTGTGACGCATGATAGATAATTAATTAAGCTAAATTATGTTCGTGCTTTTAGTCTTTTTGACCCATCGACTGCAGCTAACTAAAGAAGATAAGATAACTGAATACATATACAATTTGTTTTTGTCACTTTTAAACACAGCGCCAGCTACTACGATGCTGTATACTTTGCAGTACGTGGCCTTTCGATTAACGCACTTCTTGGACGCGACTATGCTTTACAGAGTACTAGGTGATGTTGCAATGTTTAATTCTAATTATTATGCAGTATAGTAATCTTTAGCATCCAGCAACAGTGCGAAGGGTAGACTTCACATGGCTTTGTGTAGTAATAGATAAATTATATGGGATTTTTATCTAAACTCTAATAAGGCATTATTCTTATCATTAGTCAGGGTCTTTTTATAAAATATGTTAATTGTATTTCATAAGAATGTTTATTGTATTTCTCAGTTTAAGTGAATTGTATTCTTTGAGAAAATAAAAATATTAAACCGGAAATCGTCCATACATTGCTATTCACTACAAACCTGTGATCAACCATCAGGAGACCATACCCCATACTATATATGCATGTATGTACTACATGTAAAGTAAGCTACTTCTTTGAAAATTGCTCACTAAATCATATCCTAAATAGATTAATAAGTCAAATCGATTTAAGAACATGTTGCTAAGAATTGACAAGTAAGTAACTGGACTGATCAGTATTGTACATTGTCAGAGTTAGGCAAAATAATACCAAATAACATTGATTAATGCTTGAATCTGCTATAAAACTAGCAAAAAATGTGACAATATTCAGTTATTTTTATTTAGTTTAGAAAATCAAGACCAGCTAATGATTCCAAACTACTTCGTGAATTTTTAATGTAATATTTGCTTCGATTTGACAGGTCAAGTCTGGATCACCAAAACTCACATTTTTAAGTTTCAGAACCCTATTGTCTAATAATAGAAAGAATTTGGTATGTATGTGAAAACTAGGACTCTATAAGTTGTGGCATATGAATACACGACAACTCGTTCAAGAACAGAGTCTGCTCTCCGAAATAATTCAGAGCCAATACGATTAAATACATATTTAATCTATACCAGAATACTTCTGAGGCAAGACGATTAAGTATATGTTCACCGAATACTCGAATAATCATACATGGAGGATGATTTGTAGTCGTTTTGCTCCAAAGTACCTTAAATATTTATGGACATATTATGTACTCCATCCTACTATCTGTCTCTACAAAGATATTGTATAATATATTATCAATGAAATTTGATTTGTATTATAGAACTAATTGAAAAATATAATATAATATTCATAAGAATCTGTGAATGGTTGGTCCCACCCCCTGTCTGCATACTAGTTTCCCTTACCTCTGTAAAGGAAACTTGTGTTGTCACTTTGTAATAAATGCGAAATTACAAGGGATAGTAAGCAGGATTGCAAATATTTCTTTTGGTTGCAATGCAACTGCTTTCTTTATATTTTCTTACTCCTGACATTGATCGGAATTCAAATGGGCTTAAAGAATCTTTATTCTCATAAGAACAATCACAGTTCATACAATTATACGCCTGTTCTCCGCAATTGTGAATGAGGACTGCATTACTTTTGGCTGATAATGCAGGCGATGCATTGTTGCCATAACTTGGTTACTATACCAAGTTACACCCACAGAATTGAGTTTGATATTGTTATAGAAACTCGTGAATGATTCAGTCATTATGGATCCCCAGAATTCCCAATGCTTTATTGCTTAGCTATTATCATTATAAGATTACATACCTTTTAATTTTGAAATGGGATACAGTATAGAAAAAGTAATGGTGGTCTAATAAAGGACATGTTGTCCCCACATCATATCCATCCATTGTTTGAAGAAGTTTCTTAAAATATTGTATCCGAAACTTTGATAAACTATAATAGATCCAACTTAAAAGTTCACTTAAAGTGAACTTTTGCGTAACATGACGCATTTGCGTTCTTTTGGTGCTGTCAAAAAGAAAATAAACAGTTGGACGCTCTATAATAGCAGTTTACGCTCGACTGGTCCTGATATTTTAAGACAGTAGAAATAACGGAACATGATTAGGATCCAAGACGTGACTGCAAGCCAGGGTTATGAATATTATATATAATAATAATAATAACAATAATAATATCCTGGGCAATCCACACACGGTCATCTGATCCCAAACTAGGCAGAGCCTGTACTATGGAAACCAGACAACTGATACTAATACTTATATAATTGATTCATAGAATCACGTGTAATTTTGTATAGCAACTGCAACCTTCTTCTGAAAGGTAATCTCTGTATTCTCTCCCCGCGAGAGTGCGTGGTAGTCAGAACAAACTCCCTAGAAAAAAGGTTATTAATAAGACGATGTGCCAGGCACACACACACTGTTAATGTCTTAATATATCTGCGGAATTTAACAGGAAAACAGGCTCTCTCGAAGAGAAATATGCATTTACCACTCCAGCAGGGAACTGTTACTTATTGGGGTACCCTGCGGAGGTACGTAAAAATTGCTAAAAACGCCCTGTCAATAGCACTTTATGCTTATAATAATAATATCCTGGGACAACTCACATACGGTCATCCGATCCCAAACCAGATACAGTCTGCACAACGGCAACCATACAACTGATACGAATGCATTTTCTACTTATATCGATAAATAGTAACAGACTCTTGGTGGGAATCGAACCCACGACCACTGAGTAAGAGTCAGGGTGTCTATAAGAACGGCAGGCCAGTCAAATTATTATAATGAAATGGACTTCAGAAAATAACTTTCAGACTGACAAGAATGCCAAAATTGATTTTGAAAATTAGGTACGTGCTCTCTCCACGAGCTATACATGTTACTGTCCCTGCGAGGGAGGTTAAATCTTTGTGTATCCACCCTGCGAGGGTGAGTATTAAAATGTGCAGTCCTTGCGAAGGACAATATACTGATGGTGAAATAGACTTCAGCCAACCACTACTAAATTGACAAATTAAAATTGATTCTAAAAACCCGATACATGCTCGTATTATGAGCAACTAAGAAATAAAATAAATAACTACTTATATACATATGTACCATCACGGGATGGAGGTTTATTATTTATATTTATATATATATATACATACATGCCCCTGCACCACACTGCGAGGGTGGTGGTTTGTGCAACTCCATGCAATTTAAAATAGAATCTAGAAAATATGCCACGTGATGGTACTTAATGCTGATGGTGAAGTAGAAGTCAGCCAACAACGGTCAGACTGACAGGATCGTCAAAATTTATTCTGAATCAGGTGCGTGGTCATGATCAACATACATGAGATGATACATACCATCCTGCGACAGGTTAATTATTTGTGTACCCATCCTGTGAGGGTGGGTGATAATATTTGCAAACGTTATGCAAAGGAGAATAGAAATTATACCTCGTACCACGCGATTGTTACAGACTTCCGGTCCCTGCTCAACTTTGTGCACCTAGATAATTATATATTGATTATATTTGTGATTTAATTCGTTCTATAGCATGACATTATTTTTATTTGTGTTTAAATACTTGTTTGTAACTACCTACTAAATGAAATATAATTATGTCGCCGTGCGCTTGACAGCTTCCGGCGTAACAAAATACTGATTATGAGTAATATTTACATTAGTTGTGGTTTATATGTATTATTGATTGATAATTCTCCTAATTAAATCTCCAATCTAAATAGTATTAATTAATGTTAAATATGTAATAGTTTTTGTATATGTATGACTCTTGATTAGCTTATCTGTTTGCCTATATATACCGGTGTCACAACGTTCGAGTGAGTCATTCTGTCACCGTCATTGAGAACAGTTGTAAGTGGAAACTCTGCACGATTGTTTATAAAATATAATTGACCGTCAAATGCTTATGTGTTGATTATTGTGACCATCCTGATTACCTGAAGTATTACACGATGGTAAAGTAGACTTCAGCCAACAACTTTTAGGCTTTGACAAGATTATCAAAATTAAATCTGGAAACCAGGAGCTTGCCTTACGACGAGCAACTGTACATGTACTGCCCCCGAGATGGGAGGTTTATGATTTGTGCACCCATCCTGCAACGATGGATCACAACTTGTCCCATGAGATAGTACTTTATATTGATTGTATGAGATATTAGATACTTTATATGAGGCTTGCCATATATACGTGAATTTTGTGTATTACACTAAAAGGTACTGCGTTGCGTACGCATGCACTGGATTTTTCCAAGACAAACAGATTTGTTAATATGATGGCATCTCTACGTTTCTCAATAATCAATAATGCGTCACACAAACTTATTGAAAAAGTTCTAAGAGATTTTAAAGAAAACCGTAATTGTATTTCAATTAATTTTGAAACAGTTATATTTCCACCTTTTCCCTCACAGACTATAATAGTAATTAACCTACATAGCCCACACAAGAAGACTACGAAATATTGTAATGCAAGCAATGATACAATGATATTGTATATAAATATCATTGCATGCAAGCTATTTTAGCTGCAAATTATTATTATTATTTTTTGTTCTCAGATACAACAAAAAACATGGTCGCAAATGGTTTGTCTGTAAAATTGAGGTGGCGGCCACAATTATAAGACTTAAATACTCCATTTGTACTGTATCTAGGCTTTTAATTCCCAATCCTAGGTTACCCTATAAGTATAGTTCTACTTGTCAGCACACATGAACATACAGATACCGCACAATCAAAAGTAATATATTAACAAAACTCACTTGTTTACTGAATTAATCCATATCACACCACATTGATAACGCCTGAGCGCCTTTTCTTCAAGTACAACTAATGTCACGTTGATTTGTGTCAATGTTTAGATTGTATTATTGTAAATTGACCATCCATTCTGAAAAAAAGCTTAGAACTAACTGTAAGAGATGTATTATTATCGTAGAACTCGCCTACAAAATAATTCTGCAAATGCTTAAAACTGCAGGTAGATGTACTATATTATCGTAGGACTTGGCTACAAAATAGTTCTGCAAATGTTTTAAACTGCAGGTAGGTTACCAAGTGTTATTTTATCCACATAGAAATATCGTACATATAAGCTTACCCACATTAAACTTTAATAAAAATATCAATTCAGCACAAGTATTAAATATTAATTTTTAAAGTTTTCAAATATACAAATTACTGTCAATGGGCTAAATGAAAAATGATTATTTAAAAATTTATGACAAACATAGCCCAATTTACTTGCACTATATTCAAACCACACACTATTTAATAGTATAAAACATTTCATTATCAATAGTATAAAACATTTCATTAGGAATACACAAACAAAACGAACGGCAAATACCGTTAAAATGTTTTGTGCTTACGTGCATTTTGTTCGGCTTCAACTATTTGTAGCAAATATTGTTGTTCAATATTGTATTCTTTTGGAATTATTTAGATTTAGAATTTGATTTAAATTCCACAAACAGTTGTATATTGTAGCCTTGGACGGGTGTCCGTGACGGGAAACAAGACGCCAATGAACACGAATGGAGCGAGCGTGTTTTACAACAGCTCACCCCACCCGCCTGGCAATATGAAGTCATGTCCGATCAAATCACAGTGAAGTAGACCAATAGTAACAAATATGACGGGAAACCGGAAGTGCCGCTCTCATTATAAGCTTCGAATAACGGTACTGTGGTTTAATTTAAATATTTACACATTACACAGAATATAATTTATTTTGCAAACTAAATATTTCAATTACAATTTTTTCATTTTGTAGGAGTAGTACTGTTGGCCGCAGATGGCCATGACAGCTTCACCGGACAAGAGGGCGAGCGCTTAAAGCGCTCCAGCCAGAAGGGTTTGGGTAGCGACTAACACACTGGGCTGCCGCTTAGAGAAAGTGAGTTTACCACCGGTTCACAACGCGCCCCCGCTGAGAAGAATCGGCAAGAAACTCAGCGAGGGGATGCATGTCGAGGTCGCATGCGTACGACCCTTCGGCCTCGCCGGCGAGACTGGTGTCTGTATGTTGATGTGTGACGACTCGTGACGTCGTTGTCGGTGTTGGTGTTGTGTCATGGTCCAGGAGGACAGAAGACACGCCATCGAAAAGTCTATGCTTGTGGCGGCTTCGTGTGGCGGGTCACCCCCTTCCCTCTGATATGGTTGAGGGGAGTGATGGCTGCTGCTCGAGTCAACTCGTGCGCGGGTGCTGCTTGGGGGGACTGGTCCGACTACTATCCCTTTGGCCTTTTAGTTTGTTGAAATTTTTGTCGTAATTTATTGTTTTCTTCTTTTCTCCCTTGCTTTATGTTTCGAACGGCAAGACACAATATCGCTTATGTCGATTCATTTGTAACAAAACAATCTATACTATAATAAAACTCAAAGAGCACTTTTTCTGTACATTGAATATTTTTCCAAAATTTCTATGTGGGCATACTATACTATCGACATAGAGGCCAAAACAATTTTTTTGGAATTATTGTCTGTCTGTCTGTCTGTCTCTCTGTCTGTCTGTCTGTCTGTCGTTCTGTTTGTCCAGGTATCATTTGAAAACCCGTGGATGGATTTTGATACGACTTTCACTGATGTGTTCTGTAGAAGTCTAGGTATAAATTGGTATATAAAACATCACGCTATGTTACATAGGGGCTAAGCAGTGAAACATTACTTGCACATATTACCACGTAATTTCCTTTGTATGTGAATAGGGTAATTCTAATTATAGACTGATCAGTTAATCATTAAGATATGTATTACTACGCTATATACAATAGAGACTGAGCAGACATTTATAGTTTGCATAAGATATGGCAGTGGCGAAGGGTAAATTTTTGTAAGGGGTAATCCGGTCCGGTACACCCAGGAAATTTTCATTAGATTTCTGTATTGTTCTAAGTACTTTGCTGATAGCAATATGACATTATATCTTTGAAAAGTTAAAATCTATAAAATCTGTCGTTCATGAAATTTTAATGAAACCTAAAATTTTAATTAAGTCCAGGTAGTGTATAGGTATTGTATCACAGTCGCAACAATAAAAGATGCGAAACATTAGGAGCTTTCATTATCGAATATCATTAGACAGTAATTTACGATGTTAGCGTGATTTACAATTATGAACAGCGCCATCTATCGGTGAAATTGAACATACAATCACAATAGAACTTTAATCTAGCTAAATAAAAGAAAGTCGTGTTAGTTACATACACTATTTATAACTCAGGAACGGCCTAACCGATTCCGCTGAAAATTGGTGGGCGGTAGCTTAGAACCAGGAAACGGACATAGGATATTTTATCCCGGTAGGTTAAGGTTAAGCAACGTTAGGTAAGGTCATTAAATAGATGGGTGAATCGATTTGTATGAAAAGTGCATATCGGGTAGGTCTGAGAATAGGTCATACAGTATATTTCATACCGCTAGGTTAAGGTTAAGCAACATAAGGCAAGGTCATCAAATAGATGGGTGAACCGATTTGTATGAAATTTTGTGTGCATATCGGGGAGGTCTGAGAATAGGTCATTAAGTATATTTAAAGCCGCTGATACCATGATTGACGAGGATATATAGAACGAGAGGAGGGTGCAAGAGAGGAGAAAGAGGGAGAGGAGATTCGAGGAGGGGGTGATGGGGTGAGGGATCGGGGGAGTTAGGTGGAGTAAGGGGGGAGTGAGAAGGACCAAGTTTGTAGAAGAGAGAGAGGATGAGGGTTCAGAGAGGGGACAACAGGGAGAGGAAGTGTGACGGAAACCGAAGCGGGAGGGGAAAGAGAGAGGAGAGAAAGAGCATATAATTAGATTCTTTTTATAAGAGAGAGAGATATGGAGAGATAAATCTAGGGAGGAGGGAGAAAATGGGCAAAATGTAATAAAAGCGCGGGCGGAGCTGCACGGGTCAGCTAGTGTTTAAATAAAAGTGAAAAAATGACAAGCCCGCTGAGTTTCTTGCCGGATCTTCTCAAATGAGGCCGCGTTGTGATCCGGTGGTAGCTTTTAAAAAATGACCATTCAAAAGTGCTAGTGTTAAGCCTATTTGAAATAAAGATTTTTGAGTTTGACTTTGAGACATCGGGTCGGGTGGGTCGAGCAGTACATGCCGCGGACGGCGGCGATGTACGGTAGTTCGACGATCTGTGGGACCAGGGTCGGGGTCGGGGATGTAGTCGGCAGCGGCACCGATTAGCGGGTTTGGGTGGACGCACGCTTTTTCAAAGTAATGTTCAGACATTTCATTGAAAAATTTGCGGATAGGGACTAGACCGAAGTCGGAATGTAGGTCGACATTCATTCCGTATGTCATATGCCACGGGGCACCGACGGCAGGTCGAAGGAATCGGTTTTAAATAACCTGGAGGCTATTGATGTGAGTGGGAGCCGCGTGTGGGATAGGGCACTGGTGTAAGCTAGGATGGGACGGATGCAGGTTTTGTAAAGTGTCAACTTATTTCTAAGCGACAGTTTACTCCGCCTGCAGATCATGGGGTAGAGTCGACCGAGGACGAAGGCTGATCGGTTGCGTACTGACCGTATATGAGGTCCAAATGACATATGGGAGTCTAAGGTGACGCCTTTTTTTTTACCCTTCTGGTCCAGGGGATGGGACGCCCATAGAGGGTGATTTGACCTAACCTTCAATTACTCTTATTACCTACTAGCTGACCCACGCAGCTCCGCCTGCGCTATTTTTACGTTAACTAAACTTTGATTAACAGACATTCGCATCGAATACATAACCTCATTTTTTATAGTCGGTTAAAAACTGGGACCCACTTTTTACTTGCTCTCCGAAGCACGGACCTGTTTAGTTCAAATGGCGTTAAACGGTCACCCATCTATTTAATGACCTTACCTAACGTTGCTTAACCCGATCGATTACAAAACCTTGATAACAACTCTCTATGAGTGTTTTCTTACTAATATTTATTATATTATAAAGAAAAAATGATAAAATCGGACCAAGCGTATAACCAAGTACCCGTTTTGACTTTAATCCCCTTTCCCAAAAGAACCATGTTAGATTACGGGATAAAAAGTATCCTATGTCCTACCTCGTAGTAAGATCTCAAATCATGCCAAGTTTCATTTGAATCCATTCAGTAGTTTCGGCGTGATGCTCAGCCGTGATACAGACAGACAGACAGACAGACAGACAGACAGACAGACAAAAATTAAAAAAATTACATTTTCGGCCTCAGTATCGGTTATAGAATGCCCTCCAAATATAATTTTCAAAATATCTTCAATGTACAGAATTGGACCTGTTACAGTTTTATTATAAGTATAGATATGTAATGTATGTTATATGATATATTTATATAAAATAATTTAATTTACTGTACATTTGTAAATAGAAGCCGATAATAGATCGGAATGGAAATTTTTTCACCGACAAGAGAACAGCTCTTAAATTGGAGAAATACTGTAATTCCCATGACAGGATGAATTGTGATGGCAATACATTTAGGTTCAATCGTTCACTAACTTGTCGAAGGCGAGTCCATGACGATTTGTATCTATTTCAATGCCGATTAGTGTTTGTTTCAGTATGAATCATCGATATATACACGGTCATCCGATCCTAAACTAGGCAGATCCTGTACTATGGAAAACTGACAACTGATACTCATATACTGTTACGACTGCGACATAAAAGTGTTAATTACTCGGTTAATTATTACTTAATTGCAATAATCACAAAATGCATTGTTAGTCTTGGTCTACTATCGATCCATATAGAACACCCGCACGTTACTATACTTTATTTGTGGTTGGACTATACTAATTCCAATTAAAGACACGCACGTCTTCGTTCCTATGATTTTGTGACCATTTTTCGGGTCGTAACGTTTAATATAGTACAAAATAATACATCGATCGTGTGAATGAATTCTAAAGGGCGATTTGGATCATCAGCTCAACGCTCGGCATCATCTTCCAGCATAGCAAGTCTGCGGCAATTTTTAAAATCGATTCATTATTTAATAATCTTATAAATAAACATTGTTAAATTAATTATTTGATTATATCAACGGGCTTTTTCTTTTTCAGTTTGTTTAGAACAATAACCATTAATCTTATTTGTCATCACGGTACTATTTTTGGTCAATTTTGCTTTTCTTGCACGCTCTTTGTTGTAGCTCTGTATGTAGAAGTTACCAAACATATAAATGAAGAGCACGGCGTTACAGCTGGCCATTACATTGAATAATTTAGGGTAACTGCACTCTGTGAATAAAACTGCAAAGTTGTGGATGAAAACTATGCAGAACTGGATCTGGATGATAAAAAAAATATATTATGGAACGTCAAATCTCAAATGAACTAAAATACTCTGACAACAGCTACAACTTACCAATTGTATAATTGTGACATGTTTCTTCCACCATATGTACTTCTGGTACTCCGGCCCGAGTCCAGAGATCAAGTAATAGGTGTACATTATGACGTGAACTATAGAGTTGATGTACCCCATAAAATAAAGATGTCCTCCTGTAATATATTAACATTACGTGCTGGTTTTATAACACAAGTTAATTTAATAAGATGATATAGATAGAGATGGTAGTTTGTAAAAATGATTTTTGTGTAAGTGCCTCCGTGGGGCCTATACATAATAAAGATATTTTGACTTTTTGACTTTGACTTTGAAGATATTTTCCTTAATCATAGGAATAATAATAGGAATTTACATGTAACTTTTGGTGTACAATAATAGTAGTTTATGCACCAAGGGGATAAAGTAGTGTCTTATGTCGCGGGCGTTTAATTGAATCGCGAGCATAACGAAGGATTCTAGCAACTCCCGAGCGCAGCGAGGGAGTATAGAGTTAACTCCCGAGCGTAGCGAGGGAGTTAATACTAGAATCCTGAGTACAGCGAGGCATTTAAGCTCGCCCAAGACAAAGGCACCTTTATCCCCGAGGTGAATACACTACTTTTCACACCTACTGCGAGGTAATAAAATACAAATATTGCTAGAATTAAAATAATAACAATATTTTGGGACAATCCACACATGGTAATCTGATCCCAAACTAGGCAGAGCCTGTACTATGGAAACCAGATAACTAATATTAATTAATAGTTAAATAACACCCGGACACTTGGTAGGAATCGAACCCACAACCTATTGAGTAGCGGCCAGGGTGTCTAACCACTAGACCAACGAGACCGTCAATAATAATATCAACATAGTCATTTGCCGCGTTATCATCTAAGTATTTCATTTTCTTTTCTAGAACACTGGGTTTTGCTCGTCGCGCTCGGTTCTATTTTCAAATGTTTTGTTTTTCGTGCAGTTTTCTGCTTAGAGTAGTAATATATATCTGTGGTAAAAGTGTTGAGGAATTTTCGTTTGACGTTCGAAATTCAAACACATTATTACCCAAGGGAGTTTAGTACAACATTATTACCCGGCTAGACTATAGGGATATAATGAGGCACTTTATGTCATCTTTATATGACATATAATGTGACATTATCGAGCAGGTGGTGTGAAAAGTGTATTTATTATTATTATTTTTCATGTATTTTGTTTCACGGGATTTACCCGGTCTTTTAAGAGGCTTGCGTAGGGACGAATCCAACACGTAGAGACCCTTTTTATAATTAAATGGTGTGTGTGGTGGGTGCCTGCCGGGATCAACTGCCTTATTGCAGAAAAAATAACAGTTGACCTCGGCAGGCTTGGAAACTATTGTAAGTATATGGAAAGATTACTTGCCTATGTGGTTGAACATTTGGTGGACTGGCAGCTGGGCTATTGCAGAAGGCCGGGGTCACTTGCCATAATTACATTTAGAGGTAATTATTTTTTGGCAAGTGGTGGCTTGCCACCCACTAGATGGGCTCCCCAAATAATCGTCCGATGACGACAGAGAGCAACACCGGTGTGTGTGACTCAGGGGTGTCGAGAGGTGTGCTGCGCTTTCTCCGAAGTTACTCGCGGCGTTATGCCCTTTAACACTTCCACCCCTGGAGCATATAGCTCTAACAACTCCTCTCTGGACGGCCAATTAAGGCAAGCCAGAGCTGAGAGTTCTGCGGGCCCCCTTCGGTTTCCACTCGGCCGACGAAGACACGCCGAGGTGAAGGCCCTGACCGACTCTCTGGAGCACTCGGGTCCGTGGTGTCGTTACGCACCAACAGCTCGCCACAAGCTGCCCTGCGGGCGCTCGCCACAAGCTGCCCTGCGGGCTTATTATTATTATTATTATTATTATTTTATTAACTCACGGGCTTAGCCCGGTCTTTTAGAGGCTTGTGAGGACGGATCCAACACGTAGAGGCCCGTTTTAGAAGAAGTAAATGGTGTCTAAAACACCTCCCGGGGTCAACTGCCACAATGATGAAATTACAGCAGTTGACCTCGGTAGGTGGTAGGGACTATTGCAAGCATGTGAAAAGAATTCTAGGTTTATGGGGTTGAGCATTTGCTGGACTGGCGACTGGACTATTGCAAAGGCCGGGGTCACTTGCCATAATTACATTCATAATTATTTTGTGGCAAGTGGCGGCTTGCCACCCACTTGCGGCTTGCTTATTATTATTATTATAGGAGAGATTGGGCTAGTCCTTGTGATTAGAAAGTGGAATTGCTGAAAATACTTTTGTTTTACCAGGGCTTGTTGTAATATTCCCATTGGAGTCCCATATTTTTTTCATTTACTCTAAATAGACCGAGCTCGCACTCCTTGAGTCGCATCTTAAGAAATCTATCAGCAGTTTCTCTTTCCATCAAAATTTGTAAAATAATAATTCTACCCCTATCCAAAAATCCAACTCGACACTAATGTAGTCAGTAAAAAATCGTTACCTACTTATGACCAACATGCGAGAAAAACGGAAATTAAAGCATAACCTTACATGTTATGCTTTAATTTCCGTTTTTCTGTGTCTTTAATAATATTTTCTCTCTCTTCTCCAGAATCTAAAGGATGCGTATGAGACCAGTGAATTTGCAAAAATGAAAAACAAACCCACAACTTCGTGGAAATTAATTCAAATTTAAATTCAATTTTTTTTTTTACTCCCTATAAGCCAGTGCTTGACTGCAGTCCCACCTGATGGAAAGCGGCGACGCAATCTAGGATGGTAAAGCACACTGGCTTATTAAAAGCCTATTCACTCTAGCTTTGAAGACACCCAGGTTATAATCGGGCGGAAAAACTGACGCAGGCAAACTGTTCCAGTCCTTAGCTGTCCTTATTATGAATGACGATGCAAATCGCTTAGTTCGGACTGAAGGCACGTTTACCACATAAGGGTGTGTGCGCGCCGTGCGTCTCGTTGTCCGATGATGGAAGGGGGATGGTGGAATCATGTCATGTAACTCCTGCGCACACTCTCCAAAATGCATCCTGTAGAATACCGAGAGGCTGGCTACTCTGCGCCTGTGCTCCAGGCTTTGTAAATTGGTCTCTACTAACCCAGAGTTACCAATAAGCCTCTTAGCGCGCCTCTCCACTGAGTCCAAAGCTGAAAGATGGCATTTCGCAGCACCAGCCCATATGTGACTACAGTACTCCACACACGATCGGACTTGCGCTTTATATAACATCAAAAGCTGCTACGGTGTGAAGTACTGATGGACCTTTGCAAGGACACCTAGCTTCCTTGCAGCTACCTTGGCCTTGGACTCAATGAACCGCCCAAAGTTGAGGTTTGAGGAAATTTCAACTCCCAACAACTGAAGGCGGTCGGTGTATTCCAAGGATACATTCTGAAAAGTAGGAGCCGAGGTGAAAGGACTCCGTTTGGCGGTGAAAAGACACGCTTGTGTTTTAGCGGCGTTGAATCGCACAAGGTTGGCATCACCCCATTCGGAGACCGCCTGAAGTGTGCGATTAGCACGCTCTACCATCGCTACTCTTTCGGACTGGATCAGATCCTTACTGGCCCGAGCACTCGGCATGTAGCTCTCCACAACAGTGCTGTCATCTGCATACCCATAGATACCGGGCATTAACAGGTCATTGATATGCAGCAAGAAGAGGGTTGCGGAGAGAACGGACCCCTGAGGAACTCCGGCATTAGTCGTCATCGACTCCGATGAACAACCGTCGACAACAACTCGAAGAGACCGATCACTCAGGAAGTCCTTTATCCAGCCGATCAGACCAGGGGATATCCCGTATGCTGGAAGCTTGCTCAAAAGGCTAGCGTGCCAAACCCTATCGAAGGCCTTCGAGACGTCCAGGGAAACGGCTAGCGATTCCCCATTCTTCTCGAGGGCCTCGCCCCATAAGTGGGTGGCATGCACTAGAAGGTCCCCAGTCGACCGATTTCGGCGAAACCCATACTGCCGGTCGTTGAGGAGATCATTCTGTTCTAGGTATGCCATGAGGCGGGAGTTCAATATACGCTCCATAATCTTACAGAGTATGGAGGTTATTGAAATCCAGGATCCGGGCACGATTCCAGTTCTAAATGAGAGGCGGTATAATCGTGTCAATACCGGAGCCAACTCGGGTGCACATGCCTTAAGTAAAATCGCAGGAATACCGTCTGGTCCACTAGCTTTATTCACATCTAGACGACACAGTGCTCTCATTACCTCCTTATTTGTAATGCGGACTTCGGTCATGGATGACCCGCAATGAGGCAGCTGTGGTGGAACAGCACTGCCAGTGTCTAGACGTGAATTGTGGGCAAAGAGAGATGCAAATAAACCTGCTTTCTCCCCTGCTGTGTGAGCCAGAGTCCCATCTGGTCTTACCAGCGGAGCCAGTGAAGACCGACAGAAGTTCGTTTCGACTGATTTGGCTAAAGACCAGAAAGCTCTGCTGCCTGATGGCTGGGCTGAGAGCTTCGAGCCAATGTGGTTGATACGGTCGAAACGTGCCTTCTTCAATACCTTTTTATAGGACTTGGCGGCTTGGTTAAAGGCTCTCTTCTTGTGGCTAATATCCGGAGTTTTACGCTCTCGAGCTTCAACCCAGGAAAGGTACGCCGAATGCTTCCTCCGTTCAGCCTGAGCACATTCGGCGCTGAACCATGGGCGAGCTTTGCCACCGATGGGTACGTCGGTATAAGGGATGAAATAGTCCATCGCTTGACGCACCACATCAGATATACAAATTCATTTATTTCAAATAGGCTACACTTTTGAATGGATTTTTTTTAAATGCTACCGCCGCATCACCACCCGGCCTCAGCTGAGAAGATCCAGCAAGAGACTCAGCGGGCTTGTAATTTGTCACTTTTTTTTTAAACAGTGTTTGTCTTATTACAATTAGATCATCATCAGCGACAGTGTGTCCTGCCCTTCGAAAGATAAAACAAGAGAGAAAAAAAATACGAAGAAATTATAACAAACTAAAAGGGCAAAGGGATAGAGTGCGCAACAGGGTAGGATGGTATTCCGGCAAAAATAATTAAAGGATCTTTAAAGGCTTTAGTACCACCTATAACGCCTATATGTAACCTAGCAATTTCCACAGGTGATTTTCCAAAAGCCCTAAAAAAGGCTGTTATTACACCAATATTTAAGAGCGCAGATAGAGATTGTGTCTTCAATTACAGGCGTAAGTGCGCTATCTAATGTTTTAGAATGCACACTAAACGCGCGATACAATAAATAACATATTTTTTTAATATACTTAAAAAAATATTTAGAATAATTTATTTTATTTTATTTTACATGGAAAACTTACAGCCAAGAAACTATATTAATATTAAATATTAGACTAAAGAAACAGGGCCAATTACAAGTTTTCACCTTTAATTACACCTACACCTACACACCTAATTTAAGATTATCGCCAGTAACCAATTTGAATTCAGATCTGGTGTATCGACGGAAGATGTTGTGATCAATATAAGTCAAAATGTGGTTAATAAACTTGATAATAAGTACAAATGTTATGGAATATTTCTGGATTTAACTAAAACATTTGACACGATCTCTACATCCATTCTCATTTCTACGTTGGAATATATCGGTGTAAGAGGTCTGGCTCTTGATATATTTAAAGATTATCTGATACACCGCACTTAGGTTACACGAATTGATACTACTGTCAGTGATTAGAAGATTATAAGTTATGGTTTTCCTCAAGCTAGCATCCTTGGCCCTATCCTGTTCATAATATATATTAACGATTTATGTAAACTTAAAATTGGCCAATTGCAATATACTGTTATATTAGCTTATAGCCGAAACTGGGAAAATGCTAAACAAAATGCTGAAAGTGGACTAACACAAGTGATGCAGTGGCTGTCAGTTTATTTACTGACACTTAATGTGGAAAAAACAAATCGATAAAGATTGATTTGATTGAAAAAAAAAAAGAAAAAAGAAATGTTGAACCGGCTCACCTGGGAAATATTTTACGCCCACCCAAACCAAGAACGACATTATAGTATGATGGTATATATGAAGAAAACTAAGTTGGTTGTCTTTCTTTCGCAGCACGAAGAACACCGTGTCTAGAAGCTCCGTGATCTTTGCAAAGTAGTACCACCAATAGTCAGCTGCCATCTGGAAGATTATTATTTGATAATAAATAAAATTGTCTTTTTTAGTTTGCTTACTTTTTGAAACTATGCACCTATACACTGGTTTTCAAACGACTTAAAAAAAATACTCTGTTCTACTGTATATATATATTTTTTTAATGTATTGTTACGACCGGGAGATAAAAGTGTTAATTACTCCGTTAATTATTACTTAATTGCAATGATCTCAAAACGCATTGTTAGTCTATAGGTCTACTATCGATTCGTACCGAAAGATCTCGAATTCTCAATAGAAAGTAGTTCCCTCCAATTCGCATGAACATACTTGTGTAAGTACCTACCGCTCGCTCGCTCACGGGTCACTGCCCCCGCCTATTGTTAGTTCATTCTCGAAGGTCGCGCCGCTATTGTATCTCGCGAAAACGATAGAATAGGTAAGTACATACGAGTACATTCGAGAGAGTTCCACCCCTCTGTTAATTTAGGTATATAAGCCGACGCATAGAGGCGCCCAGACAGTTTGTGTTTACAAGCGACAGCGGAAACATCTTAAGGAAGCGATCGAAGAGAATTGTACCAGCGACCCTTGCGACGACTTTGGACTATTGTGAAGTACTGTGCGACTCGGACTACTGTACCTTGTGTGTATACTGTGCCTTGTGTGTATACAGTATTAGTGTACGTGGAATAAATTCTTCTTTTACGTTAATCGGCATTTAATTACCCACCCGCACGTAACAATTGGTGTCAGAAGCGGAATGCCGATTCTGCCGCGTGAAGAAGAAGCGCGTACTCCGCGAACAAGGAGACAAGTAGAGATGGATGCTGCACGTCGGCGTGGTCAAGAGGAGGAGTCCCAGCCTGAGACCGCTACCACATCAGGTACCGCACCAGTGGGAAGCTCGACAGAGGTAAATCTCTCTACCCTGCTGGCTGCTATCCAAAGTATGCAGGTAAATCTCCAGGCCACCCAACAGGCTATCCAGGCCAACCAAGAGGCTACCCGCCGTGACATCCAGGCTACCCAAGAAGCTATCCAAGAGGCCACCCGCCGTGACATCCAGGCTACCCAAGAAGCTATCCAAGAGGCCACCCGCCGTGACATCCAGGCTACCCAAGAAGCTATCCAAGAGGCCACCCGCCGTGACATCCAGGCTACCCAAGAAGCTATCCAGGCCAACTAGGAGGCCGTTCTGGGTAAGATTGATGCCGGTATTACTATACTCGGTGAGAAAGTTACGAAACTGGAAGCGGACGTCAAAGAGGTTACTCTTAAAGCGGAGAACCTGGAAGGTCGAATTGATGACCATGACCACCGGATCCGTAAACTGGAAACTCGCCAACCACTAACCGTGGCTTCACCTTCACCATCAGCAGCGAAACTCGACCTTCCGCACTTTGACGGGTCTTCGTCGTGGACCGCCTTCCGCTACCAGTTCGAGACACTGGCCAAGGGGAATGGGTGGACTGATGATCAATCCTTTATGGCCCTGACACTGGCTCTGCGAGGGGACGCTTTACTAATACTAGAAAACCTGCCACTGGAAGGACGCACGTTGGAGGCTCTGTTAGAAGCACTGGATACACGTTACGGGGAAAAGCACCTAGAACACGTTTATCGGGCACAACTCCGCGAGCGGACTCAGAAGGCTGGGGAAAGCCTCCAACAGTGGGCGCTTGAAGTAGAAAGGCTTGTTCGTCGTGCGTACTCTTCGTCACCGGCGACAGTTGAGGTAACTTTGTTACAAGCATTCGTCGACGGCATACGGGACGTGGAAGTAAGAGCCACCGTTCGCCTGGGCCATCATTCGACCTTAAAGAGCGCATTGGCCCATGTCCTTGAAGTGGAGGCTGTACGACAAGATAGTCGAGTACATAAAATCCGAGAAATCGTGCCGGATGACAGGCGACCACAGTATGTCCCCACTTGCTACGGTTGTGGAGAAAAGGGCCATATTCGACTGGAATGTCGTAAAAACAGAAGGAGGGTCACGAGCTCCGGGACCCAAGTGGACCAAGACCTGTCGTTAAACTAAGTGTCGCCAGGACCGCGGGGCGGGTGCTGGCTGGTAACAATAAGGCCCCCACCATCACCATTACTCAAGTTCGCAACGGAAACAGTCTGACCATCGAGGGAACATTAAATAATCAGACATGCAGTTTGACAGTAGACACTGGAGCTTCGCGGACTATAGTCAGACCAGAGCTACTGAAACGAACCGTTATATGGAAAAGGCGATCCCCACCATGTCGCCTCCAGACAGCAACCGGCCAGCCAGTCTCCGTCCTCGGTGATACAGATGTAGAAATTAGTATTGGTGACCGAACATACATCCACTCAGTTCTTATCGCTAATATCACGGATGATTGCATTCTGGGCCTAGACTTCTTGAAGGATCAGCGATGTGTTTTGGATATTGATAAAGGAGTGTTAAGGTTCCCTGATCAAGAAGTGTGTCTGCAAGGATCACACCCATGCAGTCTTTATTGTTTAAAGGATTTCATACTGGCTCCAAGATCTGAAAATTTAGTATCAGTGAAATTTCCTAAGAAGATCAAATCAAACAAATGTGTTATAGTAGAAGACTCCGGCAATCATCCACAGATAATCACGGCCAGGACATTACTTATGACAAAAGGAGTAGCAAAAGTAAGAATTCTAAACTTGAGTAATGAAGAAGTTCGTCTGAGGAAGAATAGCCTGATTGGAAGGTGCGAAGAAGTAAAGTACCTGAAACGGTTAGACACTTCCGCAGTTCATCAAAATGTAAGTTCGACCAAAGACGATCACATTCGACAGCTTTTGGAAGATTGTAAGAAAAATTTATCACCACTGGAACTGCAGCAAGCCAAAGAGCTTTTGGTTACATTCAGGGACATTTTTGCAACCGGAAATGACTGTGGTAGAACAGGCCTTGTGAAGCACCAGATTGATACAGGCGATGCCAGGCCTATTAAACAGAGACCTCGACGTATACCGTGGGCAAAAGAAACAGAGGTAGCCGAAATGATTAAAGACATGGCTGAAAACAAGATCATCGAACCCTCTACAAGCCCATGGTCATCACCTGTGGTGCTAGTAAAGAAGAAGGACGGAAGTACGAGGTTTTGTGTTGACTACCGAATGTTAAATAATGTCACGAAAAAAGACAGCTATCCCCTGCCAAGAATTGATGATACCCTGGACATGCTCAGTGGCATGAAATGGTTCTCAACCATTGATTTAAAGAGTGGCTACTGGCAGGTGGAATTGAGTCCAGAAGATAAAGAGAAGACGGCATTTAGCACTGGAATTGGGAATGGACTATGGCATTTCAATGTCATGCCCTTCGGTTTATGTAATGCTCCAGCAACTTTCGAACGCCTTATGGAGAGGGTGATGGTAGGCCTCCTTGGGGACGTATGCCTGGTCTATCTCGACGACGTGATCGTGATGGGACGCAGCTTCAAGGAGAACTTGAAGAACCTGGAGAAAGTGTTCACCAGGATACGAGAAGCAAATCTGAAATTGAGTCCAAAGAAGTGTGCTCTATTTCAGAAGGAGGTCAGTTACCTAGGACACGTCATCTCGGCGGATGGAGTAAAAACCGACCCCGAAAAGATAAAAGCTGTTCAGGAATGGCCTATCCCGAAAAATAAAACGGAAGTGCGAGCGTTTCTTGGGCTTTGCACTTACTACAGACGCTTCATTAAGAATTTTTCGGACGTGGCAAAACCATTACATCAATTAACAGAGGATAAACGTGTTTTCATATGGGACTCGAATTGCAAGAATGCTTTTAGTGAACTTAAGCAACGGCTTTGTGAAGCTCCTATATTGGGTTACCCAAATAGAGAAGGAAGATTTATTGTGGACACGGACGCTAGTAACACGGGAATCGGTGGAGTTTTGTCACAAGTACAAGGGGACCGCCAGTTGGTAATTGGCTACTTCAGCAAAGCACTCTCCAAACCAGAAAGAAATTACTGTGTTACACGCCGTGAATTACTTGCTGTAGTAAAGACTTTTCAACATTTTCAGAAATACCTTATAGGAAGACAGTTCACTCTTAGAACCGATCATGCTGCATTAAAGTGGTTATTACAGTTTAAAAATCCGGAAGGTCAAGTAGCAAGATGGATAGAGCAACTGCAGGAGTTCAACTTTGTAATCGAGCATCGCAGTGGAAAAGGGCACAACAACGCGTATGCTCTGTCACGAAGACCTTGTGCTGTCGACTGCAAGCATTGTGGTAAAAATGAAGCCCGAGAAGAAGTGAAGCTTATAAGGATACATGGCTTCGACGACGAGTGGACTGGGCCCAATATGAAGAAGGCACAAGAGGAAGATGATGACCTTGGACCTATACTGAGCTGGAAGCAAAGTGGAAACAAACCCCAATGGAAGGATGTGTCTGCTTACAGCGCGACCACTAAAAGTTATTGGGTTCAGTGGGACAGCTTGGTTGTGGAAGGCCATCTGCTGTGCAGAAAATGGGAATCCAACGATGGAAGGGAAATCACTATGCAAGTGGTAATACCACGAGTCATGGTGGCACCTCTGCTACGGCACGTCCATGATGGTGTCTCTGGTGGGCATCTTGGAGTCAAGAAAACCCTCGTTAAAGTCAGACAGCGGTTTTACTGGCTACGATGCCGTGAAGATGTCGAAGATTGGTGCGTAAATGTACTGCTTGTGCCTCGGTAAAAGGCCCGCAAACCAGAAGTAAGGGACAGTTGAAGTTGTACAACGTTGGGGCACCATGGGAGCGCATCGCGATTGATGTTGCTGGGCCGTTTCCACAGACTGACGATGGGAACAAGTACATAATAGTAGTGCAGGATTACTTCAGTAAGTGGCCTGAAGTGTTCGCAACACCCAACCAAGAAGCAATAACGGTAGCCAAGAAACTGGTCCAGGAGGTGATATGTCGATTTGGTGTACCCATGGAAATTCATTCGGACCAGGGACGTAACTTCGAATCTGCCGTATTTCAAGAAATGTGCAAACTTCTTGGGATCCACAAGACCCGTACGACACCAGCACATCCGCAATCAGACGGAATGGTCGAGAGATTTAACAAAACTCTAGAGAATCACTTGGCCAAGGTAGTGGATGATCATCAAAAGGACTGGGATCAGTACATCCCTTTGTTCCTGATGTCCTATCGTTCTGCAGTACATGATAGTACGAGGAACACGCCAGCCAAGGTGAACTTTGGGCGAGAGATGAGACTTCCGGTGGACGCAATAACGGGTACCCCACCTGACAGTCCTAAGCCCGTTACGGACTATGTGTGCGATCTTCAAAATCAGTTGGACGAAGTGCACAAGAGAGTGCGGGAGAACAGTCAGAAGACCAGCGAGAGGATGAAGACCCGCTACGATCGGAATGCGAATACCAACGGTTTCGATGAAGGAACGCTGGTGTGGTTTCACAATCCGCTCCGAAACTTCAAGCCCGCTGGGAAGGACCCTTTACTGTTATTACGAGGATCAACGACGTCACCTACCGCATCAAGAAGGGACCCCGAGGCAAACCTAAGATAGTTCACCTGGACAGATTGGCACGTTATCATGGTGATAATGATGCTCGGGACGAGCATAACTAAGAGGGGGGTAGTGTTACGACCGGGAGATAAAAGTGTTAATTACTCCGTTAATTATTACTTAATTGCAATGATCTCAAAACGCATTGTTAGTCTATAGGTCTACTATCGATTCGTACCGAAAGATCTCGAATTCTCAATAGAAAGTAGTTCCCTCCAATTCGCATGAACATACTTGTGTAAGTACCTACCGCTCGCTCGCTCACGGGTCACTGCCCCCGCCTATTGTTAGTTCATTCTCAGCCTTACCAATTCCGGACCATTCTCCTTTTGTTTTCAGTCGTCTAACCGCTAGTGACATCAAGAAGAGCATACTTTCAATCACGTCAAACGCAGTTGGTAATGATGGTATCAGTCGCAATATGCTTGTGCCGCTTCTTGAAATTATCCTTCCTGTTCTTTGTGATATTCTGAATAATTCTGTTGATAGTGGCATTTTTCCTTTAGCTTGGAAGGATGCTCAAATTATTCCTCAACCTAAAAAATCAAGTCCTAAATTATTTTCCGAATTTCGACCTATATCTATTCTTCCTTTTCTTTCTAAAGTTCTTGAACGCCTTGTCTATGACCAGATTAGTAAATTCCTTTATTGTCACAATCTTTTAAACCCTTTACAATCAGGTTTCCGCCCGGGCCATAGCACGACTACTACACTCGTCAAGATCACTGATGATATACGTCATTCCATGGACAATGGCAAACTTACTGTACTTATATTGCTGGATTTCAGTAATGCGTTCAATACGGTTGATTTTGACATTCTCTTGGCCTTACTTCGCTCAATGAATGTATCTCCTGCGGTTGTCGATTGGTTTTACAGTTATCTTTATGGGTGCAGGCAGCGGGTTCGCCTGGATGAGGATTTCTCTTCTTGGTGTGATACGACTGCTGGCGTCCCTCAAGGTGGTGTCCTTTCTCCAATTCTTTTCGCAATTTTTATAAACTCTGTCTCGCAAAATCTATCTTCTTCGTACCACCTATATGCAGACGATCTACAAATTTATTCTAGTGCTTCATTGGATGAACTACCAGAGTGTATTAGGGTAGTTAATAATGATCTTTTCCTTATAACCGAGTGGAGCAAAAAATTTGGCTTAAAAGTTAATCCTGCAAAATCTAAGGCGATGATAGTGGGTAGTTCGCGATTGATTTCAAGGGTAAACTGGAGAACGATTCCTAGTGTCAATTTAGATGGGGAATTATTACCTTTTAGTGAATCGTGTAAAAATTTAGGAATCTTAATTGATCGCACCTTGAGTTGGGTTCCTCAACTCCAAGTTACTAGCCAGAAGTTGTTTGCTGCTGCAGCCTCGTTAAAAAGACTCCGTAACTTTCTTCCCACTGCCACTAAGATTGTTCTAGCTCAATCCCTATTACTTCCAATTCTTGATTATGCTGACATCTGCTATTTAGATCTTACAGAGGACCAGCTTAATAAACTTGAGCGTCTTCAAAATTTTTGTATACGATTTATATTTGGTTTGCGCAAATATGATCATGTTTCTCAATTTCGTTCTAAGCTCAAGTGGCTTCCTATTCGTCTTCGTCGGAATACGCACATCCTGTCTCTTCTTTATAATATACTATTTAATTCTTTTTCTCCGCGTTACCTAAAGGAACGTTTTGTTTTTCTCGGCAATGATTCCCACTGTTTGAGGTCATCAGAAAATCTCACTCTTATGTTCCCTTCTCATAATAGTTCGTTTTACGATAAGTCATTCACAGTAGAAGCTGTTCGTCTGTGGAATGCCTTACCGGTCACTGTTAGACATGCATCATCTCTGCCTATCTTTAAAGATCGTTTGAAAGCATTTTATCTGTCCCTATGAATTTTATATTGATATTAGCCGGCTGCATTTATTTATTTATTACTAGCTGACCCACGCAGCTCCGCCTGCGCTATTTTTACGTTAACTAAACTTTGAATAACAGACATTCGCATCGAATACATAACCTCATTTTTTATAGTCGGTTAAAAACTGGGGCCCACTTTTTACTTGCTCTCCGAAGCACGGACCCGTTTAGTTCAAATGGCGTTAAACGGTCACCCATCTATATAATGACCTTACCTAACGTTGCTTAACCCGATCGATTACAAAACCTTGATAAATACTCTCTATGAGTGTTCCCTTACTAATATTTATTATATTTTATAGAAAAATTAATAAAATCGGACCAAGCGTATAACCAAGTACCCGTTTTGACTTTAATCCCCTCTCCCAAAAGAACCGTGCTAGATTACGGGATAAAAAGTATCCTATGTCCTACCTCGTAGTAAGATCTCAAATCATGCCAAGTTTCATTTGAATCCATTCAGTAGTTTCGGCGTGATGCTCAGCCGTGATACAGACAGACAGACAGACAGACAGACAGACAAAAATTTAAAAAATTACATTTTCGGCCTCAGTATCGGTTATAGATTGCCCTCCAAATATAATTTTCAAAATATCTTCAATGTACAGAATTGGACCTGTTACAGTTTTATTATAAGTATAGATTGTTGGTTATTTATATTTGTTTCTATCAAATATAATATTTATGTATTATACTAATATTTATATATATATATTATTTTGCTGTTACGTATTTTATTGTTTATAGTTATGTATTTTTTTTTTATCTTTTATAATTGGTTTGTATAAACAACCCCGCCTTGCAGTTCATAGTTCCTCTCCATCCAAAGGTTGCCTGGTAGAGATCACTTTTAGTGATAAGGCCGCCCATTGTTTCATTCTATTTTACTGTTTTTTTTTTCTTGTATTTTTGTGTTTTTTAATGATGGTGGAACAATAAAGAATTATCTATCTATCTATCTATCTATCTCGAAGGTCGCGCCGCTATTGTATCTCGCGAAAACGATAGAATAGGTAAGTACATACGAGTACATTCGAGAGAGTTCCACCCCTCTGTTAATTTAGGTATATAAGCCGACGCATAGAGGCGCCCAGACAGTTTGTGTTTACAAGCGACAGCGGAAACATCTTAAGGAAGCGATCGAAGAGAATTGTACCAGCGACCCTTGCGACGACTTTGGACTATTGTGAAGTACTGTGCGACTCGGACTACTGTACCTTGTGTGTATACTGTGCCTTGTGTGTATACAGTATTAGTGTACGTGGAATAAATTCTTCTTTTACGTTAATCGGCATTTAATTACCCACCCGCACGTAACAGTATGTTTCTCCACAATGCATGTTACCAATTTCTCCACCAACTGTTGACCGATTTCAATTTTTTTTTCTTTTATTCGTTAGAGTATACCTCAAATTTGGTCCTATTGTCACTAAGTTAAGATCTAATGATAGAATCCCAGGGAGATCAAGGGCCGAGGACCCTCTAATTTTATAATCACTTATTACGTTTGTCACATATTTTTTGTATGAAAATATGACTAACAAGTATAAATTAAAAATGAAAAAAAAACCCTGACATAGGTAAACAAACTCTTAAAATGACTTTCCTGTGCTATTCAGACCCTGATCCCTGGTATACTTATGTCTAACTACTGGTTAAAATTTAAGCATAGATTTATAATAAAAATTAGCCCAGTAATTGTTATCGGATGCTTCATATTTGGAGTCAAAGTTG
Organism: Furcula furcula; assembly: GCA_911728495.1. Classification (NCBI taxonomy): domain Eukaryota; kingdom Metazoa; phylum Arthropoda; class Insecta; order Lepidoptera; family Notodontidae; genus Furcula; species Furcula furcula. The sequence goes on from OU452246.1 coordinate 26,380,919, forward strand.
TTTTTTCTATGTTTTTATTTTTAGTTAAGTTTTATTTTAATTTGTGGTTAGTTATTTTTAGATCATTTAGGAAATGTGTAGGTACCAATGTAATGCATAGCTTATTTTTAATGATAATATGCCATACTTACGTAATGTTTGTTCTCTTCGATCGAGCAACAACAACGACAAAACGAGCAACGCAGAGCGAGTTTCTGCGTTATTCAGCAGATACTTCACTAAAGTTTGGTACTATGGTTGGTGCAGTTACTAAGTAGTGTATTTATTTATTTGTTCTTAGATTATATTCCTGACTAGCTGAATTCCCACGCAGCTCCACCTGCGCTATTTTTACGTTAACTAAACTTTTAATAGCAAACATTCGCATCGAATACATAACCTCTTTTTTTATAGTCGGTTAAAAACTGGGACCCACTTTTTACTTGCTCTCCGAAGCACGGACCCGTTTAGTTCAAATGGCGTTAAACGGTCACCCATCTATTTAATGACCTTACCTAACGTTGCTTAACCCGATCGATTACAAAACCTTGATAACAACTCTCTATGAGTGTTCCCTTACTAATATTTATTATATTATAAAGAAAAATTGATAAAATCGGACCAAGCGTATAACCAACTACCCATTTTGACTTTAATCCCCTCTCCTAAAAGAACCGTGCTAGATTACGGGATAAAAAGTATCCTATGTCCTACCTCGTAGTAAGATCTCAAATCATGCCAAGTTTCATTTGAATCCATTCAGTAGTTTCGGCGTGATGCGCAGCCGTGATACAGACAGACAGACAGACAGACAGACAAAAATAAAAATAAATTACATTTTCGACCTCAGTATCGGTTATAGAATGCCCTCCAAATATAATTTTCAAAATATCTTCAATGTACAGAATTGGACCTGTTACAGTTTTATTATAAGTATAGATTTTGGTCTACTAGACTTCTATATACTTAGTCTAAGTAAGTAGTTATATGAATTCACTCGTTAATGTAAACTGAAATGTCCAAAACGAGCTCCGAGAAGGGGGTCACTGAAAAACAGCGCTGGGACACTTCGTGTCTTAGCATTAGGCCTCGTTTACGGAAACGCGGGGCGTCGCGCGTCGCGTGTGGCGTGGCGTCTCGCGGCGCGCCGGACGTTTTTATTGTTTACGTAGCGGCGGCGCGTGAAGCGGCGCGTATCATCGCACGCGTAAACACAAACTTATAGCAATATATGATGCTGTTTATAGAGACGCGGGGCGGGAAGAGTGGCGGTGCCCGCCGCTGCGCCCGCGGCGGGCACCGCCGCGTGCAACGGCGGTGCAACTCACATTTTAAGATACAATTTTCTTCTAAAAAAAAAATCGGTCATATCATACTCCATTGCGATGGTGACTACGTCTGTGTTGCATGATTAGCAAATAGACTGGCAGAAGGTTCCACCACAGGCATCGCTTCATCGAGAATCGCCGCTGCGTGCGCCGCCGCGATGAACGCCGCGTGAGACGCGGCGATGCCATCCGCGGGCGCCGCCGTAAAACACGCTCCATTTCAAGCAAACGCGTGTAAAATCGCTTCTCCGTAAACACACTCATACAACGCCCTACATTTGAATTTAGTGCGGGCCGCGCCGCCACACGCGACGCGCGACGCCCCGCGTCTCCGTAAATGAGGCCTTATGCTGTGTGACGCCTTTTTCGTTGAGTGCGGCAGCATGCCTCCAATTCCTGTAGGTTAAGTATGTTGTACCTACTTAATGCATGTGCAGTGCTTAACGAAATAAATTTATTTCATTTTCATTTTTTTCATTTCATAATTTGGTGGATTCTACAAGTTCCTGTTGCCACCTTCCTGCTTGCTCCCATCACCAGACTTTGATCAACATTTTTCTACCTACTACTCGCAGCAACCTATCCAACGAATTATTGATATTGGTGGCGGCGTAACTACTGTATATTTTAGCACAATTTTTTATTGATGCAGTATTCAACACCACCAGAACCACGGGGTTGATTTTCGACACTGAGATAGCAAATGTATGAGAATACTTTTTTCCTGACTGAGTTTGATTGAGGGTTTTGTCGTTGGGCCGAGTTCGTCTCACATCGAGCCAAGGCTGGCGTAGTGTTGCATCTAGTCTTAAGCACCAAGCAAGGACACTTAGCTTAGGACGCTTACGGCTCCTTCGGAATCGCTGGACGCTCGGGGTGTGGGCCCTTTGAGCGTCCATTGAGTACGGCGGCGACTCCGAGAAGGACGGCGGTGGGGTTGCGACCCCCGTCCCCGTGAGCACCGTGACAGGTTCCCGGGGGGCTACAATGCGCCCCCCGGCGGCGGGCTCAAAGGCAAGGCACTGAGGGGCCCCTGGTGCAGATCCCACCGGAGAGCCCTGGGGTCTCCCCTCTTATGTGCCGATGCGACAGCCGCGGGGGTTTTAGTGGGTAAAAATCCCACATACCCTGGTCGAGCCCCACAGCTCACGGGGATCTTAAAAAAAATAAAAACGTTCACGTCCTTGCCGCTGTGAGCGGCAGCTAAGCGCGGGGCGGCGAGCGGTAATATCAAAAGTATAAAAATGTTTGTGGCACGCCACGAGACGCCGCTCATAGCGAAAACGCGCGCGGTTTTTCCGAGCGAATTTCTACAGCGGCGCGCGGTGTGGAGAGCGACAGGAACTAAAGTACAAGTGAATGAGTGCGACGCGACGCCACGAAACAGAGCGGCGTGGACAGCGGTGCAAGGGTGACGTATTCAGCGGCGATAGTAAAAACAAAAAAATTTAGATGATTTTGTGGCGGTAATGGATACCGAGGCATTTATAACGTAAATTTTAAATAGACCGATGTCAAAACATCCCCAACATAAGTATAATAACGTCATAAAAAGGTTGTGGGAAGAAATAAAACAATGTTTCCGGAATATAATGGTAAGTAAGTTTAATTTAAATTGATAACACAAAAACATAGAACCTAGGTACCTACCAAACGAAGCTACTAATATGTTGACAAAACTACTGGTATGTTTATGTAATGTAGGTATATAGTTGACAAGTTTATTTTTTTTCTCTGTCAGTAGGTAGATACCTAATTAGCAAAACACTTAGTAAACATATCAGTAGTTTCGTCTGTAGATATGTAACTACACACGAATCTACTAGTATGTCTTATACGCTATGTAAGTAGTTGACAAGTTTTTAAAGTTTTTCTCTCTGTAAGTACCTACTTAGAAAAACACTTGGAACACCTACAGACGAAACTACTGGTATGTTTACGTAGTTGACAAGTTTTTAAACTTTATCTCAGCAAGTAGGTACTTACAGAGACAATAGACATAGTTACTAATATATTAAATTTTGATAACGCCATGATTTTGAACACGTTTTGACTACCTAAATACGTCCGCGTGCAAAACGCACCGCTCACCGACGCCGCCCCGCACGCCGCGCCGCGCTTAGCTAAGACCAAAGTCGTGACGAGGCCGTAGCCAGCCATAGGATGTCCACTGAGTTCGGCGGTGACTCCAAGGAGGACGGCGGCGGGGTTGCGATCCTCTTTCCCGTGAGCACCGTGACTGGTTCCCGGGGGGCTATATTGCGCCCCCCAGTGGCGGGAAGGCAAGGTATTGCCCTCAGGGCTCTCTCATGTGCCGATGGTCGCATCGGCAAACCCCCGCGGCTCGACAGCCACGGGGGTTTTAGTGGGTAAGAATCCCACATTTCCCTGTCGAGCCCCACAGCTCCCAGGAATCTTTTGAAGGTTTCCCCCGCGAAAAATATATAATTAAAGTAGGCTTAGCCAGTGAATAACGTCGCTTAAAGAATAAATCTGTGCGCTGGGCTTCGTAAGTTAGTCCCCAATAATTTGGGATTACCAATTGGCATGCCTAAAAATTCATTTCTATAATTAGGTTCAGTCCAGTTCATACTTACGGATAATGCTAATGGTGATTCCGAGTAATCGATTCCCATACATGCCAGACTGTATTCTTTACTAAAAACGGTTACCGTTCCCTGTAAATAAATAACAATAGTTAAACATAGTTGTAAATTGCATCGTGACCCCTGTGCATTCATTAAACTATACGACCTTGTTTCACGATGAAAAATGCATGGGTCTTGATTTTAAACATATCTTTAACATTGAAATCAAACTACTTTTACGGATTATACCGCGGTTTATTTAGATTTTACTATCCCGACGTTTCGAATGCTTTGCAGCACCCATGGTCACGGGAGGACTGAGATGTTGAACGTCCTTATGTCACAATTATGCCGGTGTACCCTCAGATCTTCTTAGTTATTATTGTTGGTCCGATCTACGCAGTAAGAGCTTACAGTATCTTGAGGCCGTGCAGTGATTTGCTTGATATTGGATTTAATTATATTTATCACAGGATCCCAAGCCGGTGGTAACACCCAACCATCTTCTCTATTGAAATTAGGATGTTTTTTTGATTTCAATAGCCTCACGAATCATCCTAGCTAGGAATCGGTGTTCTTTTGCGAGGATTTGAGGATTATCAAATCTAATGTACAATACAATACAAATACTCTTTATTGCACACAAAAGAAATATACATTTGAAATTAAAACATTTAAAAACAGTGAACAACAAGGCGGACTTATCGCTAAAGCGATCTCTTCCAGTCAACCTTGGGGTACAGGACAGAGCACTCTTATGGGCAGGTGCAGTTATATAAATAAATTAAGTGGATTAAAAATAAAAATATATATAAAATAAAAAAAAATAATAACAATAAAATAAAAAATAAACTACATATTATAATATATTATGATAGACTAATACATATCTATTACCAAGAAAGTGAGAGAAGATCAATAGCTATAAACCATTATTGAAGGGAGAGATAGTACGATGTAACTTGAGTTTTAAAGGATAGTAGACTCTGAGCTCGTCTTATATGTTGCGGTAGTGAGTTCCAAAGACTTCCCGCTAGCACAGTAAAAGACTTTGTGTATGCATGAGAAGTATGAGCAGGAGTAAGAAGTCTTAGTTCACATGAAGAGCGGAGAGTATGGTGCTGGGAAGTAACAAATGCAAAGCGCTCCTTTAAGTAGGAGGGTGACTTAGGGTTATAAAGAATAGAATAGAGGAGAGAAAGAATATGAGTATTCCGGCGAAAGCGAATAGGAAGCCACTTGAGCTTTTTACGAAATTCTGAAACATGGTCATATTTGCGCAAGCCAAAAATGAACCGAATAGAAAAATTTTGAAGTAATGCTAATGTAATGGGGGGTTAACGTTTTCACATACTGCAGACTTCGTACAGCGTCGGTGTTTCACATCAGCTATGTGTTTTCATTGCGCGCTTTGTTTTCCCAATGTAGGAGAGCCCACAGTCACAATCGAGTTTATAAACTCCTGCATCTTAAAGAGGTATATGGCACCTGACAACATATCTTTAAAGTCAGTCATTTCTGTATGCCGGAACAGAGTCAAATTAATAGGTCATGCAAAAAATACTTTACTAATAATAAACCTTACGATCTGATTCTGAGAAATACTGGGACTCTCCTAATAAAAATTTCTACCTCTTAAAGAAAGTCCCATTTGAAGTAATAAAATAGCATTTTACTCAAAGTAAGCTTTTTGTTTTACATTTTTACTTTAGATATGCTTTAGATACATCCTATAACTAATTTTAGTCCATAATCTTTGAGAGATAATTGTTATCAGGACATTTCTTTTTGTGTTTATGTGTATTGATTGAAATGAAATAAGTAAAACTAAAATTGTTGATCGAAATCGGTTATTCTTATTAATTACTAGCGAAAGCCGAAACGGCCACAGCAAAAGTAGAATTATAGTACTCTAGCTTTTCAGAAATCCACGTTCCCAAACCCTTATTTCGCCATCGTAATAAGCCTTTCAACTAACACGACTTTACGTAATGTTTATGAATACAATGAACAACAGTTAGCCATTTTCATCTATCGGTTGTCTGCGACGCGCACAATGTCGTCGGTCCGGAGGCCTGTTGCGTCATCTGGTTTGTAGTCGCCACGCGAGAAATTTTCTTCCCCATCGGTTATCGGTTCTTCGAACGATGTAGCGTGCCCACTGCCATTTTAACTTGCAGATTCTAAGAGCCTATATCGATTGCATTCGTTCTTCAGGGAATCTCCTCATTACGGAGTTTGTCGTTTATTACGCTGAAGGTTTATTATGTAAATTTACTATTCAAGAGTAATGATTAATTTTGTTTATTACGCTAAATTAAGATTTACTTCTTTAACTTACAATGTAAACTAAGAGCAAACTCAGAAGCACTTGAAATGTGTTGTAAATTAGCAGCACATTCTTCAATTCAAATGGTTCTCTATTCTTCATCAGTCGGGGACCAAGTGACGTACAGAAGTATAAGTATGAAGATACTATAGATATTATTATAAATGGATTCGAGACTGCCCACCAGTTCTGCGTCCGAGGGTCTGAAAACAAAAAATAAAAATATTTGGTTTTATATTATAAACCAAGGTAATAGGTATGATTCCGGTGTATCACATTTAGGACTATATTACTTGCACGAGCCGGTACAAAATACGTATGCGCGAGGTAAGCGCACTAACGTCGTTCTAAAGTCGATTTTATTTCAAATTCCATATTCCAATTTCAAAATCGGTACCGATCGCTAATGAACAAAATTGGCTCTGTAAAACCTAAATTAGGGCCATCAATTGGCCTCTTAGCATATCTCTCCCGTGGGTTTAAATGCTGTTTAGCAGCTATATAGTGTGTCACATACAGATGTGACTACAGCACCTACTGCAAAAACGATTATACTTGCACTTTTGTAATATCAAAAGCTATCCTATTATGAAGTACCGCTGAATCTGTGCGAGGGTGTTTGGACACCCTCGCACAGATTCAGCGGTACTTCCGGCGGTAGCGGTTTAGAGTATCCTTAGGGATACTCTCTTATATCTCAACGCGTTTGATGTTTTTTTAACTGGGGCCCGTAGCCCTAACAATAGTAATGCGGGTAAATGAATAGAATCAGCCAACTCTTACTTGTCTACGTTACTCTTGTATTGACTCTAGGTTTAAGTTTTGGCTCGCACCATTGGTTTTAGTTTTTTCTTACCGCTGAGGTATAAAGACAACATCACATAGCGTGTTTCTAGAAAGGCAATCACTCACGACGGGATGCATAACAATGGGAAGCGAGCCTGTTACTAACGAGTAAGATTAGGGTCATATCACCTTAAATCACAACTCATTTGTGAGTGTGTTTAAAAAAGGATCTAGAAATCCATTGAATTGAATTGAGAAATTACCATTGCAATAATATATCAATACCTCGGGGCTCAAAGGGCGTAAGCACCAAAACTCGACTTTTCAGGAGAGCCAAAAAACTTTTTTTTTTTATTTTCGACTTTTTTGGTTTTTGACCTAAATAAGCCATTTAAACAACAAAAGTCTTATTTTTTTCTGATGCAGAACACAGTTATATTATATTTGGAAAAAATTTAAAAGTAACAAAATTAGCTTTCCTATACGCCCCGAAAAATTGCATGTTTGGGGCGGTTACATCCCAAAAATCAATGGATGTGTGATGGTTGTAACTGCCAATTTTCCTACTAATTCTATCAGTTTGCACATAGTTACTTTGATTTTAACTTACAATTTTATATGGACTTTATTAACTTAGCATACCTATTTATCAGTGGCGTGCACTCCGTACAGGCAAAAAGACTTTGCCTACCCTCTTCTTAATGACTATTATTTAATAACTATTCTAAGAAATTTCCTTTTTTGCCTACCCTGGCATTGATTTTACCTAGAACTAGTTGCATGTCTTACCTAAAAACTATTCAATAACTTATTTTTAACCGACTTCAAAAAAGGAGGAGGTTCTCAATTCGTCTGTATATATATTTTTTTTTTCTATGTATGTTCGCGCATAACTCTGGCAATTATGAACCAATTTGAAAAAATCTTTCTTCCATCCATTCTTTAATCCGTTAATTGGGTCCCATAAAAAAATTATTGCTTAGTAATAAGTAGTTCCTGAAAAACAAGAATGGTGACTGCGCACTGAGAGCTGCAAGAAAGCCTATATAGATGACGTTATAGTCGCTCGGACTCGCTCGGTCGGACAAAATGGTCATAACTCTGGCAAATATTTACCAATTTCAATGATTCTTTTTTTATTCGAAAGAAGAAACCACTGTATTCAATCTATATGAATTTTATTACAACCGGATAACAACTTCCTGGAGGACCATGAACGATGTGGAGGAATTTATCTGGTAAAAAACATAAAACTGATGTTCTCCATTACATTGCTCTGACAGTTATGAACCGATTTCGATGATTCTTTTTTTATTCGAGAGAGTAAACTACTATGATGATTCCATGCAAATTTCATTACGAACCGGATATTTTTTTCTGAAGAAACATGAATTATGTAAAACTATGTAGACGATAATGTGATCATAACCTACCTAGATAATTTTACGGTTTTCGATGGTTCAATCTTTATATATGAAAATATCACTAAAAAGTTTAAAATAAAATCTTTTAAAAAAAAATTGAACCGATTTCAATATCACTGAAAAGTATAAAATAATTTAAATATTATTGAAGTTGGTGCCAAATATACACAGCAGGTACGCTAACACCAACTTCAATAATATTTAAATTATTTTACACTTTTCAGTGATATTGAAGACGGTTTAATTTTTTTTTAAAAAGATTTTATATCTATACTAATATAATAAAGCTGAAGAGTTTGTTTGAACGCGCTAATCTCTGAAACTGACAGTCGGATTTGAAAAAACCTAAAAAACTTGAGATAGGTATTTAACATCACGCTAAGACCTTCGGGGGCGAAGCAAAAACGTTTCTCGTGGATGAACATGACATGGAACAGCTAGTTTTCATTTTAAATGGTAAATGATAAATAAAAAGCACATTACGTAGGTAATCAAAATATTATTTACTAAACAATTTAGGTATCTTTACATTTAGCACTAATAACCTAAACATCCAGATAGATCTAATTTAATATTTTATATGTATTATTTTTATAGCTTTTTATATTAGTTTATTTATTTTATCATAAATATATGTTGTTATTATTATATTTAATTTTATATTATTATATTTAGCTTGCTGGGAGAGAACTCATATTGGGTTAAGTACACCATTGTACATATTGTGTGCTCTTTAGTATTTTAAAACTGTTTGTGTTTGTAGTGTATACATAAAGTATAAATAAAAATAAATAAATAAATCTTGAAAAAATACAAGCAACACTTGAGATCATTTAATTAACCTTTTTTATTTTACCTTTTTTTTGGTAAAAACCTAATGCTAGGTAGGTATCTTAAATCTACATAGGTTTACCTAGGTCTTCATAGGTCTATGTAGATTTAAAGTACCCACCTACTAACCGGTCATCAAAACACATAAAAATTATAATAATTGATCTTAAGAGTTCCTTGTTTTTTTTAAGATGGTTAGTTATTAGTGTTAAATTTTGTGACGATACCTAATCTATACCTATATTGTTTGATAAACAATATTTTTATTATGTAAAGTCATCTTTATTTATCATTTTCCTTTTATAATGAACTAGCTTTATTATATTAGTACTTATAGATAAAATGTGTTATTGAATAGTTTTTGGGTAAGACAGTTAATTAGATATAGGTAAAATCAATAATTATTTGTACAATTTGTTATCTGAGTTGCTAAATAGGTATGCAAAGTTAATAAAGTCCATATTATAAAATTGTAATTAATAACTGATCAACTAAAGAAAACAAAGTAACTGTCTACAAATTTATTGAATTAGTAGACAAGATGACGGTTACGGTTACATCATTCATCACATATCCATTGATATTTGGGGTGTATGTGTCCTTTTTTTAGACAAACAGAAATTATTAAGGGCGTATCGGGCAAGTTGATTCTATAAAAATTGATATGTTCGGGTGTAAGCACCATAATTTTACTAGGTATGTCGTTTACTACCCACACATTTATTGATCATTGGATGAGGTATTGCTGTTACGACCCAAAACTAAAAATATATCGATGTTAATTGTTAGGCGTAAAAGCATTTGTATAATCTACGGTGGCGTTTACTACCATCGCGTTTATGATCATTAACAGTGGTTGCTGTTACGACACAAAAATTAAAATTATCTGTTTTATTTTCTACAAAAAATGGGGTCGTAAACACCATTTTTTGGCGAATTGGAAGATTTTAAATATACAGTTCGATAGAGCAGTAGGGCTGCATGCATGAAGCCTATTCATTACAAACAAACAAATCTTTCCTCTTTATAATATTAGTGTAGATAGTTAAGTTTTATAACTCTGCGATAGTTAAGAGCCTAGATTTAATTTCGTAATAAATTATAATATAGTTTTGTGTATAAGCTCACTATCCCGAGGAGGGGTGAGCTGAATCACTTATAGATAGCCTAGCCTAGGTCTCATAGTACTTGCTATTTGTAATTAGCGTATGGTAATAGTATGATAGAAGTACCCACATGCCCTAGATGTGCTAAGCACATATATGAACGGCAAATAGCTATTTGCAGCTAGGTCCCAAATCTAGGAACCAACTCAGGAACTAGATCTGGGTCCGCTTTGGTGGGTCTAAGTGCCTAAACAGCACTGCTGTACATATTTCCATAGTTATAGGCAAATGTTCTATCGCATATCATGTTTTCTAGGGTTTTAGGCCCCTAGGTGGTCTAGATCATAAGTATACAGATACTACACGTCACAGGCTACCTATCGGTACTATTTGTGGGCATGTAGATACTACGGGCAAGGCGCAGGGGAAGCGACAAGCAGCCAAGCGTAGTCGTCGCGCCCCTACTTACAGCATTTATCGACCTGTAGTTCCCTAACAGAAATAGATAGATAAACCCTATGTACACCGTTAGAAAGCTGCTTACACGCACTTTCTAACGGTATAGGTATCATGTATGTGTCTAGAATAGCCTAAGTAGAATAAGCGAAAAGGTACCGTTTTTATAATAAAAATAAAACGTTAGTGGCTGCCTCGGTGGGGCTCTCGTTACGGTAAAGTTCCCTGCAAGGATAGTAAATGCGCATTCGGCGCCACTGTCGGTGAACAAGCAAGCGGTCGACGCGGGAACTAAAAGCAGGATATAAATAGAAGAAAAGAATATTCAGTACGAAGAGCGCCACCGTCGAAGCTACTATCAAGCTTGCTATCAAATTGGGAGTTCTTATTTCACGGACACATTGTAACCAACAGCGTCAACACTCTTCGGCGGGTTCATACCGTACCAGCGATAGCTACAGACACACAGGACGTCAGTGGCTCGTGCATTCGGGTCCGCCCGTCCTGCACAGTTCCGATCTGCACCATGTAACACGCGAACGGCATTAGCGAGATCACGCGTCGACCGCCGACGGATTCATTGATTTTTAAATAAAAGCAGAGACGTGGCACTACTAATCGATAGGATTGATAGGTATTTCCTTTGATTATATTATAATATTGATTACCATAAAAGAGTATTTTATACAGGGGTCAATGTTTATAAATGCGACTTTGAAGGAGACTGAATTGATTTGTGAATAAAATTTGAGTTAATTCTGTCATTGTCATGTAATTTTTTGCCAATTCATGGCGAATTAGCTGATTTATGAGACGGTTACCGGGCAGCCCATAGTCTTCAAACGAAGAAAAACCATTTCCTTTATCGTATTAGTGGCAACCGATGGGGTATCCGGGTAAGAATAGCACCCTCATGTTGTAAGAGTAACGCGACTAACGTATATAACGTAATAGTATATTATGATACAAGTCAGCTAAGTTGCTCATTACTCAAGAGGCTGTGGTTTGTAAAGCTCACGAGTTTCATACGACCTGTTTGCTATTATTAAAAAAAATACTGTATTACCCGGTTAAATTAAGAATGTTCTGTTTACTCACAAATAACTTGCAGTAAGGTACTAATTTAACTTAGTGGGGATAATTCTATTACGCACTAGTGCGTAATGTCATTACGCACGCGTTTGTAATAGCTTGGTTTCTGGTCCTAAAATCGATGTGATAAAGCTCACTTTACGGGCAAGTGTGTTGAAAACAATAAGACGTCTTTCTATTCAATTACCTACCACCATAGTACATAATACCTCAATGCTTACGCAGTATAGGTTGTTCGAATGATGTTGATTTATATTATGTATTTATATTTAGAGTAGCATTCTGTTTTGTTTTTTTTTTCTCTTTATTTAATATTAAAGTTTAAATTAGCTGTTGCCGATAAGTGCATGTGGTATCTACCTATAAATGATTTACACATTTTTATTATTGTTATTAGTTAATAGTTTCTTGAGTATGTGTTAGTGTGTACGTTGCTGGTAGATCAATAAATAAAATAAAAATAAAATAAAATAGGTGATACTGCGATCCCAAGCCTGCTAAGCGTAGGGATTATTTCAAGGCCTCCCGTCTAAGGGGGAGACCTTTGTTCAGCAGTGGACGTGCTTCGGATGCTGCTGCTAATTATGACACCAAATAGAATTGCCAAAACATTTCGGTAAAGAATTATTGAGTAAAGTTTAAAAGATATCACTGGAAATGTTTTATCTGATTTGTAAACGAACCGACGACGGCTGTTACTGAACTACCCTTGTATAACTAGGTGGTAGTTTCCTAGTGAACTACCACCTAGTTATAGAAGTGGTTGAAAATTTGTTTATATATGTTTCATTTGAACAGGGCACAGTGAATAAAACCCAAGTGTGTTTAGGTATCACAACATATATCAAAGACAAAATATTATTACCCATTGAACGCCAAGCGACAGAATCCGTAATGAGGCGATTCGCCAAAAAACCTATGTCACCAAACATCTATCTATACTTATAATAAAACTGTAACAGGTCCAATTCTGTACATTGAAGATATTTTGAAAATTATATTTGGAGGGCATTCTATAACCGATACTGAGGCCGAAAATATATTTTTTTTAATTTTTGTCTGTCTGTCTGTCTGTCTGTCTGTCTGTCTGTCTGTCTGTCTGTCTGTCTGTCTGTATCACGGCTGAGCATCACGCCAAAACTACTGAATGGATTCAAATGAAACTTGGCATGATTTGAGATCATACTACGAGGTAGGACATAGGATACTTTTTATCCCGTAATCTAGCACGGTTCTTTTGGGAGAGGGGATTAAAGTCAAAGTGGGTACTTGGTTATACGCTTGGTCCGATTTTATCAATATTTCTTTATAATATAATACATATTAGTTAGGGAACACTCATAGAGAGTTGTTATCAAGGTTTTGTAATCGATCGGGTTAAACAACGTTGGGTAAGGTCATTAAATAGATGGGTGATCGTTTAACGCCATTTGAACTAAACGGGTCCGTGCTTCGGAGAGCAAGTAAAAAGTGGGTCCCAGTTTTTAACTGACTATAAAAAAGGAGGTTATGTATTCGATGCGAATGTCTGTTATTAAAAGTTTAGTTAACGTAAAAATAGCGCAGGCGGAGCTGCGTGGGTCAGCTAGTACTTATAATAAAACTGTAACAGGTCCAATTCTGTACATTGAAGATATTTTGAAAATTATTTTTGGAGGGCATTCTATAACCGATACTGAGGCCGAAAATGTATTTTTTTTTAATTTTTGTCTGTCTGTCTGTCTGTCTGTATCACGGCTGAGCATCACGCCGAAACTACTGAATGGATTCAAATGAAACTTGGCATGATTTGAGATCTTACTACGAGGTAGGACATAGGATACTTTTTATCCCGTAATCTAGCACGGTTCTTTCGGGAGAGGGGATTAAAGTCAAAATGGGTACTTGGTTATACGCTTGGTCAGATTTTATCAATTTTTCTTTATAATATAATAAATATTAGTAAGGAAACACTCATAGAGAGTTATTATCAAGGTTTTGTAATCGATCGGGTTAAGCAACGTTAGGTAAGTTCATTAAATAGATGGGTGACCGTTTAACGCCATTTGAACTAAACGGGTCCGTGCTTCGGAGAGCAAGTAAAAAGTAGGTCCCAGTTTTTAACCAACTATAAAAAAGGAGGTTATGTATTCGATGCGAATGTCTGTTATTAAAAGTTTAGTTAACGTAAAAATAGCGCAGGCGGAGCTGCGTGGGTCAGCTAGTAGCTAATAAAATCTGCAAGTTGAAGTGGCAATGAGCAGGCCCCAGCGCTCGGAGAACCGATGAAACACGAGACGCGAGTTCGTATCCTCTTAGAATCGTAGTTTTTCTTGTAATGTTTTTTTAATAATTTAATAGAATATAAAGTGGTGAGGGTATGTAATAAGTAGGGACCGGATTTATATGTATTTAAAATTCCAAAATATGTACATATAATATGAACTAAAAAACAGCATTAACGAAATGCAGAGGAGAAATGTCAAAGGTAAAACCATTTACATTCTCAGTGACAGTCAAGCAGTTCTGAAGGCTCTGAACTCCTTCCGAGTTGTCTCTAAACTGGTTAAAGAAGGTGTTAAAGGTTTGAACAACCTGGGAAAACACAACAACGTCAGCATTATCTGGGTACCTGGACATGAAGGTGTCGAGGGTAATGAGAAGGCAGACAGATTAGCGAGGGCCGGCTCACAAAGACATTTGGTAGGCCCTGAACCATTTGTGGGTATTCCGTATAGAACGTATCACTAAGCATTATATGTGCATGCTAGAAATGAACACAAAGGAATGGAGGGAAGCATCAGGCCTACACCACTCCAAGACTTTCTCTAGCACAAGGGTGGACTGTGGGGTTAAATTATTAAACCTAAACAGATCACAAATAAAGCACCTAATAGGTGCACTTACGGGACATTTTGGTACCAATGAACACCTCCACAGAATGAAGCTAAGTACAGTTGATACTTGCAGATTCTGCGAAGGTGAAAAAGAGTCAATGCAACACATATTGTGCGGCTGCGACGCTCTTGCGAGACGTAGGTTGAGTCATCTGGGAGTAGCCTACCCCACACCAGATGATTATGTACAGCTCCAAACTGGCGCAATCGTTGCGTACCTAAGGGAACTCTTCAACACTTCAGCAACAGAGTAAGGGCTAGGGCATGCACAATGGATCCAACTGGGTCGAAGTGCGTTCCGGTGGTTACCGGGCCCGATTTTATAGCCACCAATAATAGAATAGAATGGACTAAAAAAACATTAATCTATATACTTATAATAAAACTGTAACAGGTCCAATTCTGTACATTGAAGATATTTTAAAAATTATGTTTGGAGAGCATTCTATAACCGATACTAAGGCCAAAAATTTTTTTTTTTTATTTTTGTCTGTCTGTCTGTCTGTCCGTTTGTCTGTCTGTCTGTCTGTATCTCGGCTGAGCATCACGCTGAAACTACTGGATGGATTGAAACGAAACTTGGCATGATTTGAGTTAATACTCCGAGGTAGTACATAGGATACCTTTTATCCCGACATTCGGCACGGTTCCCTTGGGAGAGGGGACTAAAGTCAAAACGTGTACTTGGTTATACGCTTGCTCCGATTTAACAATTTTTCATTATAATTATAATAAATAAATATTTGTAAGGGTGAAATAGACAGTTGTTAACAATGTTTGGAAATCGATCAGGTTAAGCAACGTTAAGTAAGGTCATTAAATAGATGGGTGACCGTTTAACGCCATTTGAACTAAACATCTCCGTGCTTCGGAGGGCAAGTACATAGTGGGTCCAAGTTTTTAACCAACTTTAAAAAAGGAGTTTTTGTATTCTATCATCATCATCATCATCATCATCATCATCAGCCGGAAGACGTCCACTGCTGAACATAGGCCTCCCCCTTAGAACGCCACAATGAACGACAATTGGCTATTTGCATCCACCGGTTACCTGCGACGCGCACAATGTCGTCTGTCCACCTAGTGGGAGGCCTGCCAACGCTGCGTCTTCCGGTTCGTGGTCGCCACTCGAGAACCTTTCTTCCCCAACGGTTATCGGTTCTTCGAGCGATGTGGCCTGCCCATTGCCACTTCAACTTGCAGATTCTGAGAGCTATGTCGGTGACCTTAGTTCTTCGGCGAATCTCCACATTTCGGATTCTGTCGCGCAAAGAAACTCCGAGCATAGCTCTCTCCATGGCTCGTTGTGTGACTCTGAACTTTTCTAAAAGGCCAGCCGTTAGAGACCACGTCTCAGTACCATATGTCATCACTGGCAACACACACTGGTTAAAAACCTTCGTCTTCAGGCACTGCGGTATTTTGGACGAGAAGATATCGCGTAGTTTCCCGAACGCTGCCCATCCGAGTTGGATTCTTCGGGCGACCTCTTTGTCAAAGTTGGACCGACCTAACTGGACAGTTTGTCCTAGGTATACGTAGTGGTCAACAACTTCGAGTGTATCGTTCCCAACAACTACCGGTACGGGTGCAACATGGACATTAGACATGATCTTCGTCTGACCCACGCAGCTCCGCCCGCGCTGTGTTTACGTTAACTAAACTTTTCAATAATATACATTCGCATAGAATACAAAACCTCCTTTTTTAAAGTCGGTTAAAAACTTGGACCCACTTTGTACTTGCCCTCTGAAGCACGGAGACGTTTAGTTCAAATGGCGTTAAACGGTCACCCATCTATTTAATGACCTTACCTAACGTTGCTTAACCTGATCGATTTCCAAACATTGTTAACAACTCTCTATGAGTGTTCCCTTACTAATATTTGTTATATTATAAAGAAAAATTGATAAAATCGGACCAAGCGTATAACCAAGTACCCATTTTGACTTTAATCCCCTCTCCCAAAAGAACCGTGCTAGATTACGGGATAAAAAGTATTCTATGTCCTACCTCATAGTAAGATCTCAAATCATGCCAAGTTTCATTTGAATCCATTCAGTAGTTTCGGCGTGATGCTCAGCCGAGATACAGACAGACAGACAGACAGACAAAAATTTAAAAAATTACGTTTTCGGCCTCAGTATCGGTTATAGAATGCCCTCCAAATATAATTTTCAAAATATCTTCAATGTACAGAATTGGACCTGTTACAGTTTTATTATAAGTATAGATAGTAAATATGTTTATTTCTTGAACACGGTCTGCGGCATAAATGGCTGCATGGATTTTAATTTAATATACTTACTTAGGTACTTCCTACATATCGTTTTAGTTGTGGGAGTGAAATAGAACATACTTAGGAATATTTATTCAAAAAAACATCAGTAAGTACAAATAAATATACTTATGTTACTGTGGCAATACAAACAAACAAAAAGACTTTTACCCTACGACTCTAGAGATTTTAGAAATTGGATTTTTTGCCTACCCTGATTAAAAAGTCTGTGCACGCCACTGCTTACCATGGACTCTTATAGCAGGGCAGTTTAACATTGGTCACTTAACACAGACCGGTCGTGTGTGGAGTACGGTAGTCATATATGGGCCGGTGCTGGAAAATGCCATCTAGCTGCATTGGACTCAGTGGAGAGGCGCGCTAAGAGGCTGATTGGTGTTACTGAGTTAGTGGAAGCCAATCTACAAAGCCTAGAGCACAAGCGCAAAGTAGCCAGCCTCTCGGTATTCTACAGGATGCATTTTGAAGAATGTGTGCAAGAATTGTATGACTTGATTAAACCATCCCCCTTCTATCATCAGACGTCGAGACGCACTGCGCATACACACCCCTATGTGGTGAAAGTGCCTTCGGTCCGGACTAAACGATTTGCCTCTTCGTTTATAATAAGGACAGCTAAGGATTGCAACAGTTTGCCTGTGTCAGTTTTCCCGTCCGATTATAATGTGGGTGTCTTCAAGGCTAGAGTGAATAGGCTTTTAATAAGCTAGCTAGTGTGCTTTACCATCTTCGATTGCGTCGCCACTTTCCATCAGGTGGGTCTGCAGTCAAACACTAGCATGTTGAATAAAAAATAAAAAAATAATCCAGCATTGATGGCTGATCTTGTGAAAGATTAGCTGCTGTGATCGTATCAGCAAGGCGGACATTTCAAATTTGGGGTAACAAATGAAAAGCCTTCACGAGAAAAGTTGAAATATATTATATCATATTCATGTGTAGTTTTAATTCAAAGTTTTAACTCAAATCATCTTTTGTCGATGTCAGGTTATTATGCTTTTATAGCAAGGGTTCCCAAATTTATGCACAATGGATCCAACTGCGTCGAAGTAGGTTTTGGTGGTTACCGGCCCCGATTTTTAGCCACCAAAGGTTCCCAACCATTTTACACCATGCCCACCCTGGATCATATCTGAAATGTTCATGCCCCTCTATCACTTTGTACCCATATAGCTTTGTACCCAACCTACGAATTTTTGAAACCATCACGCCTCCGCTGCGATCTCGCTAGTAGAGATGGTTGGTTGAGAAGCCTGTTTTATAGAATTCGTGTATTTACATCTTAATGTTTTTATTTACAATTTTATAGCAATAAATCATAGAAAATAAATTTATGTCAACTAAAAATAAATTCGTATTTGTTTAACAAAAATAAAATATAAACAAAATAAACAAGTAACAGTCAAACAGTATAATTGATACTGGCGATGTCATACACAAAATATCAGGTTTCAAATCTATTATTTTATATTAAGAAAGACTTTATTTATTTACAATTGACCATAATATATTACATTTTGATAGCCTATGATTTTAAATGGAACTAAAATTTGTACTGTACATATCGATAAATGACATTAAATATAAACATTTCTTAAGAAAAACTCTATTACTATTTGAATTCGATATTAAAGGTTGCCGCAGACGTATATTACGTACGCTTTTAAGGGATCGACATCGCCTCGTCATTCTTTGTGGTACCAAACTATTTCAGTCACTCAACGTTTGCGCATTATCTACTGGGCTCAGCACCACCGAAGGGGTCGCCCGGTCGTCGCGGCTACGGTTAAACGTCAGTGTCTACGCTCTTAATATCATAGATACCAATGATATTATAGATAAAAGGATACATGCACACTAAACTACAATAGAAAAGACTCCTATGCCTGATGTAAAACCTCAAGACTGCTTATCGTCGTCATTTAGTTGACGGTTTGACATCCAAATACTAAATTAAATAGCAGCGTTTTCCCTGAAAGAAAACGCATATTAAACTACTTACCTTATTCGAAGCTTATAATGAGAGCGGCACTTCCGGTTTCCCGTCATATTTGTTCCTATTGGTCTACTTCACTGTGATTTGATCGGACATGACGTCATATTGCCAGGCGGGTGGGGGGAGCTGTTGTAAAACACGCTTGCTCCATTCGTGTTCATTGTGTCGAAGAAATACCAGGCAGGTTTAAAAAGTAAGCTTTGAATAAGGTAAGTAGTTTAATATGCGTTTTCTTTCAGGGAAAACGCTGCTATTAAACCACAGTACCGTTATTCGAAGCTTATAATGAGACGTGTTTGTTATCGCCTAATAATATCAGTAGATTAATGACGCCAATGTGATTTACGGATGTATTTTAAATACCCAAGTATGAATTTTAAATAAGAATTCAATAGATTGCATTCTTATATATATAGATATTTGTATATGCTAATTATTTATTTTAGAAACGAGTAGCAGAGAAAGAGAAGAGAAGGAGAATAGAACTGTATCAACCATTAAAATCAATATTATGGCAATTATTCATTGTGTCGTGCGATGATGCGTTTTTGACTTCGCCTTTATAATACAATTTAAAATGTATTAAAAAATCTCCAATTTCAATGTGCTAGCTATTATTAAAAACCACTACGCCTGTGACGCATGATAGATAATTAATTAAGCTAAATTATGTTCGTGCTTTTAGTCTTTTTGACCCATCGACTGCAGCTAACTAAAGAAGATAAGATAACTGAATACATATACAATTTGTTTTTGTCACTTTTAAACACAGCGCCAGCTACTACGATGCTGTATACTTTGCAGTACGTGGCCTTTCGATTAACGCACTTCTTGGACGCGACTATGCTTTACAGAGTACTAGGTGATGTTGCAATGTTTAACTCTAATTATTATGCAGTATAGTTGTAGAGTTCACTGTATTTGTTAATGTTAACACTAAACTATATCGGCTCGTTAACGCACACACCACGTCTGACCCGCACAGTGGTTAACACTCGACTGAACTCCCCTCCTACACTAGAGGGGCTTTTATGTCTTTCTCACATCCCCACTCAGTGCCTGCGTAGTGTGCCCGCTTGAGACGATAAACTTGTCTACCCACAACTTTACACAATTTACCAGTACACTACAATAGTAATCTTTAGCATCCAGCAACAGTGCGAAGGGTAGACTTCACATGGCTTTGTGTAGTAATAGATAAATTATATGGGATTTTTATCTAAACTCTAATAAGGCATTATTCTTATCATTAGTCAGGGTCTTTTTATAAAATATGTTAATTGTATTTCATAAGAATGTTTATTGTATTTCTCAGTTTAAGTGAATTGTATTCTTTGAGAAAATAAAAATATTAAACCGGAAATCGTCCATACATTGCTATTCACTACAAACCTGTGATTAACCATCAGGAGACCATACCCCATACTATATATGCATGTATGTACTACATGTAAAGTAAGCTACTTCTTTGAAAATTGCTCACTAAATCATATCCTAAATAGATTAATAAGTCAAATCGATTTAAGAACATGTTGCTAAGAATTGACAAGTAAGTAACTGGACTGATCAGTATTGTACATTGTCAGAGTTAGGCAAAATAATACCAAATAACATTGATTAATGCTTGAATCTGCTATAAAACTAGCAAAAAATGTGACAATATTCAGTTATTTTTATTTAGTTTAGAAAATCAAGACCAGCTAATGATTCCAAACTACTTCGTGAATTTTTAATGTAATATTTGCTTCGATTTGACAGGTCAAGTCTGGATCACCAAAACTCACATTTTTAAGTTTCAGAACCCTATTGTCTAATAATAGAAAGAATTTGGTATGTATGTGAAAACTAGGACTCTATAAGTTGTGGCATATGAATACAAGACAACTCGTTCAAGAACAGAGTCTACTCTCCGAAATAATTCAGAGCCAATACGATTAAATACATATTTAATCTATACCAGAATACTTCTGAGGCAAGACGATTAAGTATATGTTCACCGAATACTCGAATAATCATACATGGAGGATGATTTGTAGTCGTTCTGCTCCAAAGTACCTTAAATATTTATGGACATATTATGTACTCCATCCTACTATCTGTCTCTACAAAGATATTGTATAAAATATTATCAATGAAATTTGATTTGTATTATAGAACTAATTGAAAAATATAATATAATATTCATAAGAATCTGTGAATGGTTGGTCCCACCCCCTGTCTGCATACTAGTTTCCCTTACCTCTGTAAAGGAAACTTGTGTTGTCACTTTGTAATAAATGCGAAATTACAAGGGATAGTAAGCAGGATTGCAAATATTTCTTTTGGTTGCAATGCAACTGCTTTCTTTATATTTTCTTACTTTTGACATTGATGGGAATTCAAATGGGCTTAAAGAATCTTTATTCTCATAAGAACAATCACAGTTCATACAATTATACGTCTGTTCTCCGCAATTGTGAATGAGGACTGCATTACTTTACTTTTACTGCATTGTTGCCATAACTTGGTTACTATACCAAGTTACACCCACAGAATTGAGTTTGATATTGTTATAGAAACTCGTGAATGATTCAGTCATTATGGATCCCCAGAATTCCCAATGCTTTATTGCTTAGCTATTATCATTATAAGATTACATACCTTTTAATTTTGAAATGGGATACAGTATAGAAAAAGTAATGGTGGTCTAATAAAGGACATGTTGTCCCCACATCATATCCATCCATTGTTTGAAGAAGTTTCTTAAAATATTGTATCCGAAACTTTGATAAACTATAATAGATCCAACTTAAAAGTTCACTTAAAGTGAACTTTTAAAAGTGAACTTTTGCGTAACATGACGCATTTGCGTTCTTTTGGTGCTGTCAAAAAGAAAATAAACAGTTGGACGCTCTATAATAGCAGTTTACGCTCGACTGGTCCTGATATTTTAAGACAGTAGAAATAACGGAACATGATTAGGATCCAAGACGTGACTGCAAGCCAGGGTTATGAATATTATATATAATAATAATAATAACAATAATAATATCCTGGGCAATCCACACACGGTCATCTGATCCCAAACTAGGCAGAGCCTGTACTATGGAAACCAGACAACTGATACTAATACTTATATAATTGATTCATAGAATCACGTGTAATTTTGTATAGCAACTGCAACCTTCTTCTGAAAGGTAATCTCTGTATTCTCTTCCCGCGAGAGTGCGTGATAGTCAGAACAAACTCCCTAGAAAAAAGGTTATTAATAAGACGATGTGCCAGGCACACACACACTGTTAATGTCTTAATATATCTGCGGAATTTAACAGAAAAACAGGCTCTCTCGAAGAGAAATATGCATTTACCACTCCAGCAGGGAACTGTTACTTATTGGGGTACCCTGCGGAGGTACGTAATAATTGCTAAAAACGCCCTGTCAATAGCACTTTATGCTTATAATAATAATATCCTGGGACAACTCACATACGGCCATCCGATCCCAAACCAGATACAGTCTGCACAACGGCAACCATACAACTGATACGAATGCATTTTCTACTTATATCGATAAATAGTAACAGACTCTTGGTGGGAATCGAACCCACGACCACTGAGTAGGAGTCAGGGTGTCTATAAGAACGACAGGCCAGTCAAATTATTATAATGAAATGGACTTCAGAAAATAACTTTCAGACTGACAAGAATGCCAAAATTGATTTTGAAAATTAGGTACGTGCTCTCTCCACGAGCTATACATGTTACTGTCCCTGCGAGGGAGGTTAAATCTTTGTGTATCCACCCTGCGAGGGTGAGTATTAAAATGTGCAGTCCTTGCGAAGGACAATACACTGATGGTGAAATAGACTTCAGCCAACCACTACTAAATTGACAAATTAAAATTGATTCTAAAAACCCGATACATGCTCGTATTATGAGCAACTAAGAAATAAAATAAATAACTACTTATATACATATGTACCATCACGGGATGGAGGTTTATTATTTATATTTATATATATATACATACATGCCCCTGCACCACACTGCGAGGGTGGTGGTTTGTGCAACTCCATGCAATTTAAAATAGAATCTAGAAAATATGCCACGTGACTTAATGCTGATGGTGAAGTAGAAGTCAGCCAACAACGGTCAGACTGACAAGATCGTCAAAATTTATTCTGAATCAGGTGCGTGGTCATGATCAACATACATGAGATGATACATACCATCCTGCGACAGGTTAATTATTTGTGTACCCATCCTGTGAGGGTGGGTGATAATATTTGCAAACGTTCTGCAAAGGAGAATAGAAATTATACCTCATACCACGCGATGGTAAAGTAGACTTCAGCCAACAACTTTTAGGCTTTGACAAGATTATCAAAATTAAATCTGGAAACCAGGAGCTTGCCTTACGACGAGCAACTGTACATGTACTGCCCCCGAGATGGGAGGTTTATGATTTGTGCACCCATCCTGCAACGATGGATCACAACTTGTCCCATGAGATAGTACTTTATATTGATTGTATGAGATATTAAATACTTTATATGAGGCTTGCCATATATACGTGAATTTTGTGTATTACACTAAAAGGTACTGCGTTGCGTACGCATGCACTGGATTTTTCCAAGACAAACAGATTTGTTAATATGATGGCATCTCTACGTTTCTCAATAATCAATAATGCGTCACACAAACTTATTGAAAAAGTTCTAAGAGATTTTAAAGAAAACCGTAATTGTATTTCAATTAATTTTGAAACAGTTTTATTTCCACCTTTTCCCTCACAGACTATAATAGTAATTAACCTACATAGCCCACACAAGAAGACTACGAAATATTGTAATGCAAGCAATGATACAATGATATTGTATATAAATATCATTGCCTGCAAGCTATTTTAGCTGCAAATTATTATTATTATTTTTTGTTCTTAGATACAACAAAAAACATGGTCGCAAATGGTTTGTCTGTAAAATTGAGGTGGCGGCCACAATTATAAGACTTAAATACTCCATTTGTACTGTATCTAGGCTTTTAATTCCCAATCCTAAGTTACCCTATGAGTATAGTTCTACTTGTCAGCACACATCAACATACAGATACCGCACAATCAAAAGTAATATATTAACAAAACTCACTTGTTTACTGAATTAATCCATATCACACCACATTGATAACGCGTGAGCGCCTTTTCTTCAAGTACAACTAATGTCACGTTGATTTGTGTCAATGTTTAGATTGTATTATTGTAAATTGACCATCCATTCTGAAAAAAAGCTTAGAACTAACTGTAAGAGATGTATTATTATCGTAGAACTTGCCTACAAAATAATTCTGCAAATGCTTAAAACTGCAGGTAGATGTACTATATTATCGTAGGACTTGACTACAAAATAGTTCTGCAAATGTTTTAAACTGCAGGTAGGTTACCAAGTGTTATTTTATCCACTTAGAAATATCGTACATATAAGCTTACCCACATTAAACTTTAATAAAAATATCAATTCAGCACAAGTATTAAATATTAATTTTTAAAGTTTTCAAATATACAAATTACTGTCAATGGGCTAAATGAAAAATGATTATTTACAAATTTATGACAAACATAGCCCAATTTACTTGCACTATATTCAAACCACACACTATTTAATAGTATAAAACATTTCATTAGGAATACACAAACAAAACGAACGGCAAACACCGTTAAAATGTTTTGTACTTACGTGCATTTTGTTCGGTTTCAACTATTTGTAGCAAATATTGTTGTTCAATATTGTATTCTTTTGGAATTATTTAGATTTAGAATTTGATTTAAATTCCACAAACAGTTGTATATTGTAGCCTTGGACGGGTGTCCGTGACGGGAAACAAGACGCCAATGAACACGAATGGAGCGAGCGTGTTTTACAACAGCTCACCCCACCCGCCTGGCAATATGACGTCATGTCCGATCAAATCACAGTGAAGTAGACCAATAGTAACAAATATGACGGGAAACCGGAAGTGCCGCTCTCATTATAAGCTTCGAATAACGGTACTGTGGTTTAATTTAAATATTTACACATTACACAGAATATAATTTATTTTGCAAACTAAATATTTCAATTACAATTTTTTTATTTTGTAGGAGTATTACTGTTGGCCGCAGATGGCCATGACTTCACCGGACAAGAGGGCGAGCGCTTAAAGCGCTCCAGCCAGAAGGGTTTGGGTAGCGACTAGCACACTGGGCTGCCGCTTAGAGAAAGTGAGTTTACCACCGGTTCACAACGGGCCCCCGCTGAGAAGAATCGGCAAGAAACTCAGCGAGGGGATGCATGTCGAGGTCGCATGCGTACGACCCTTCGGCCTCGCCGGCGAGACTGGTGTCTGTATGTTGATGTGTGACGACTCGTGACGTCGTTGTCGGTGTTGGTGTTGTGTCATGGTCCAGGAGGACAGAAGACACGCCATCGAAAAGTCTTTGCTTGTGGCGGCTTCGTGTGGCGGGTCACCCCCTTCCCTCTGATATGGTTGAGGGGAGTGATGGCTGCTGCTCGAGTCAACTCGTGCGCGGATGCTGCTTGGGGGGACTGGTCCGACTACTATCCCTTTGGCCTTTTAGTTTGTTGAAATTTTTGTCGTAATTTATTGTTTTCTTCTTTTCTCCCTTGCTTTATGTTTCGAACGGCAGGACACAATATCGCTTATGTCGATTCATTTGTAACAAAACAATGTTTAAATAAAAGTGAAAAAATGACAAGCCCGCTGAGTTTCTTGCCGGATCTTCTCAGTTGAGGCCGCGTTGTGATCCGGTGGTAGCTTTTAAAAAATGACCATTCAAAACTGCTAGCGTTAAGCCTATTTGAAATAAAGATTTTTGAGTTTGACTTTGAGACATCGGGTCGGGTGGGTCGAGCAGTACATGCCGCGGACGGCGGCGATGTACGGTAGTTCGACGATCTGTGGGACCAGGGTCGGGGTCGGGGATGTAGTCGGCAGCGGCACCGATTAGCGGGTTTGGGTGGACGCACGCTTTTTCAAAGTAATGTTCAGATATTTCTTTGAAAAATTTGCGGATAGGGACTAGACCGAAGTCGGAATGTAGGTCGACATTCATTCCGTATGTCATATGCCACGGGGCACCGACGGCAGGTCGAAGGAATCGGTTTTAAATAACCTGGAGGCTATTGATGTGAGTGTCGAAGGCGAGTCCATGACGATTTGTATCTATTTCAATGCCGATTAGTGTTTGTTTCAGTATGAATCATCGATATATACACGGTCATCCGATTATAAACTAGGCAGATCCTCTACTATGGAAAACTGACAACTGATACTCATATACTGTTACGACTGCGACATAAAAGTGTTAATTACTCGGTTAATTATTACTTAATTGCAATAATCACAAAATGCATTGTTAGTCTTTAGGTCTACTATCGATCCATATAGAACACCCGCACGTTACTATACTTTATTTGTGGTTGGACTATACTAATTCCAATTAAAGACACGCACGTCTTCGTTCCTATGATTCTGTGACCATTTTTCGGGTCGTAACGTTTAATATAGTACAAAATAATACATCGATCGTGTGAATGAATTCTAAAGGGCGATTTGGATCATCAGCTCATCTTCCAGCATAGCAAGTCTGCGGCAATTTTTAAAATCGATTCATTATTTAATAATCTTATAAATAAACATTGTTAAATTAATTATTTGATTATATCAACGGGCTTTTTCTTTTTCAGTTTGTTTAGAACAATAACCATTAATCTTATTTGTCATCACGGTACTATTTTTGATCAATTTTGCTTTTCTTGCACGCTCTTTGTTGTAGCTCTGTATGTAGAAGTTACCAAACATATAAATGAAGAGCACGGCGTTACAGCTGGCCATTACATTGAATAATTTAGGGTAACTGCACTCTGTGAATAAAACTGCAAAGTTGTGGATGAAAACTATGCAGAACTGGATCTGGATGACAAAAAAAATATATTATGGAACGTCAAATCTCAAATGAACTAAAATACTCTGACAACAGCTACAACTTACCAATTGTATAATTGTGACATGTTTCTTCCACCATATGTACTTCTGGTACTCCGGCCCGAGTCCAGAGATCAAGTAATAGGTGTACATTATGACGTGAACTATAGAGTTGATGTACCCCATAAAATAAAGATGTCCTCCTGTAATATATTAACATTACGTGCTGGTTTTATAACACAAGTTAATTTAATAAGATATTTTCCTTAATCATAGGAATAATAATAGGAATTTACATGTAACTTTTGGTGTACAATAAAGTGTATTTATTATTATTATTATTTTTTTATTAACTCACGGGCTTAGCCCGGTCTTTTAGAGGCTTGTGGGGACGGATCCAACACGTAGAGGCCCGTTTTAGAAGAAGTAAATGGTGTCTAAAACACCTCCCGGGGTCAACTGCCACAATGATGAAATTACAGCAGTTGACCTCGGTAGGTGGTAGGGACTATTGCAAGCATGTGAAAAGAATTCTAGGTTTATGGGGTTGAGCATTTGCTGGACTGGCGACTGGACTATTGCAAAGGCCGGGGTCACTTGCCATAATTACATTCATAATTATTTTGTGGCAAGTGGCGGCTTGCCACCCACTTGCGGCTTGCTTATTATTATTATTATAGGAGAGATTGGGCTAGTCCTTGTGATTAGAAAGTGGAATTGCTGAAAATACTTTTGTTTTACCAGGGCTTGTTGTAATATTCCCATTGGAGTCCCATATTTTTTTCATTTACTCTAAATAGACCGAGCTCGCACTCCTTGAGTCGCATCTTAAGAAATCTATCAGCAGTTTCTCTTTCCATTACAATTTGTAAAATAATAATTCTACCCCTATCCAAAAATCCAACTCGACACTAATGTAGTCAGTAAAAAATCGTTACCTACTTATGACCAACATGCGAGAAAAACGGAAATTAAAGCATAACCTTACATGTTATGCTTTAATTTCCGTTTTTCCGTGTCTTTAATAATATTTTCTCTCTCTTCTCCAGAATCTAAAGGATGCGTATGAGACCAGTGAATTCGCAAAAATGAAAAACAAACCCACAACTACGTGGAAATTAATTCAAATTTAAATTCAAATTCATTTATTTCAAATAGGCTACACTTTTGAATGGATTTTTTTTAAATGCTACCGCCGCATCACCACCCGGCCTCAGCTGAGAAGATCCAGCAAGAGACTCAGCAGGCTTGTAATTTGTCACTTTTTTTTTAAACAGTGTTTGTCTTATTACAATTAGATCATCATCAGCGACAGTGTGTCCTGCCCTTCGAAAGATAAAACAAGAGAGAAAAAAAATACGAAGAAATTATAACAAACTAAAAGGGCAAAGGGATAGAGTGCGCAACAGGGTAGGATGGTATTCCGGCAAAAATAATTAAAGGATCTTTAAAGGCTTTAGTACCACCTATAACGCCTATATGTAACCTAGCAATTTCCACAGGTGATTTTCCAAAAGCCCTAAAAAAGGCTGTTATTACACCAATATTTAAGAGCGGAGATAGAGATTGTGTCTTCAATTACAGGCGTAAGTGCGCTATCTAATGTTGTAGAATGCACACTAAACACGCGATACAATAAATAACATATTTTTTTAATATACTTAAAAAAATATTTAGAATAATTTAAGATTATCGCCAGTAACCAATTTGAATTCAGATCTGGTGTATCGACGGAAGATGTTGTGATCAATATAAGTCAAAAAGTGGTTAATAAACTTGATAATAAGTACAAATGTTATGGAATATTTCTGGATTTAACTAAAACATTTCTACGTTGGAATATATCGGTGTAAGAGGTCTGGCTCTTGATATATTTAAAGATTATCTGATACACCGCACTTAGGTTACACGAATTGATACTACTGTCAGTGATGAGAAGATTATAAGTTATGGTTTTCCTCAAGGTAGCATCCTTGGCCCTATCCTGTTCATAATATATATTAACAATTTATGTAAACTTAAAATTGGCCAATTGCAATATACTGTTATATTAGCTTATAGCCGAAACTGGCAAAATACTAAACAAAATGATGAAAGTGGTCTAACACAAGTGATGCAGTGGCTGTCAGTTTATTTACTGACACTTAATGTGGAAAAAACAAATCAATAAAGATTGATTTGATTGAAAAAAAAAAAGAAAAAAGAAATGTTGAACCGGCTCACCTGGGAAATATTTTACGCCCACCCAAACCAAGAACGACATTATAGTATGATGGTATATATGAAGAAAACTAAGTTGGTTGTCTTTCTTTCGCAGCACGAAGAACACCGTGTCTAGAAGCTCCGTGATCTTTGCAAAGTAGTACCACCAATAGTCAGCTGCCATCTGGAAGATTATTATTTGATAATAAATAAAATTGTCTTTTTTAGTTTGCTTACTTTTTGAAACTATGCACCTATACACTGGTTTTTAAACGACTTAAAAAAAAATCTCTGTTCTACTGTATATATATATTTTTTTAATGTATGTTTCTCCACAATGCATGTTACCAATTTCTCCACCAACTGTTGACCGATTTCAATTTTTTTTTCTTTTATTCGTTAGAGTATACCTCAAATTTGGTCCTATTGTCACTAAGTTAAGATCTAATGATAGAATCCCAGGGAGATCGAGGGCCGAGGACCCTCTAATTTTATAATCACTTATTACGTTTGTCACATATTTTTTGTATGAAAATATGACTAACAAGTATAAATTAAAAATGAAAAAAAAACCCTGACATAGGTAAACAAACTCTTAAAATGACTTTCCTGTGCTATTCAGACCCTGATCCCTGGTATACTTATGTCTAACTACTGGTTAAAATTTAAGCATAGATTTATAATAAAAATTAGCCCAGTAATTGTTATCGGATGCTTCATATTTGGAGTCAAAGTTGTTTTTTCTATGTTTTTATTTTTAGTTAAGTTTTATTTTAATTTGTGGTTAGTTATTTTTAGTTCATTTAGGAAATGTGTAGGTACCAATGTAATGCATAGCTTATTTTTAATGATAATATGCCATACTTACGTAATGTTTGTTCTCTTCGATCGAGCAACAACAACGACAAAACGAGCAACGCAGAGCGAGTTTCTGCGTTATTCAGCAGATACTTCACTAAAGTTTGGTACTATGGTTGGTGCAGTTACTAAGTAGTGTATTTATTTATTTGTTCTTAGATTATATTCCTGACTAGCTGACCCACGCAGCTCCGCCTGCGCTATTTTTACGTTAACTAAACTTTTAATAACAAACATTCGCATCGAATACATAACCTCTTTTTTTATAGTCGGTTAAAAACTGGGACCCACTTTTTACTTGCTCTCCGAAGCACGGACCCGTTTAGTTCAAATGGCGTTAAACGGTCACCCATCTATTTAATGACCTTACCTAACGTTGCTTAACCCGATCGATTACAAAACCTTGATAACAACTCTCTATGAGTGTTCCCTTACTAATATTTATTATATTATAAAGAAAAATTGATAAAATCGGACCAAGCGTATAACCAACTACCCATTTTGACTTTAATCCCCTCTCCTAAAAGAACCGTGCTAGATTACGGGATAAAAAGTATCCTATGTCCTACCTCGTAGTAAGATCTCAAATCATGCCAAGTTTCATTTGAATCCATTCAGTAGTTTCGGCATGATGCGCAGCCGTGATACAGACAGACAGACAAAAATTAAAAAAATATATATTTTCGGCCTCAGTATCGGTTATAGAATGCCCTCCAAATATAATATTCAAAATATCTTCAATGTACAGAATTGGACCTGTTACAGTTTTATTATAAGTATAGATTTTGGTCTACTAGACTTCTATATACTTAGTCTAAGTAAGTAGTTATATGAATTCACTCGTTAATGTAAACTGAAATGTCCAAAACGAGCTCCGAGGAAGGCGTCACTGAAAAACAACGCTGGGACACTTCGTGTCTTAGCATTATGCTGAGTGACGCCTTTTTCGTTGAGTGCGGCAGCATGCCTCCAATTCCTGTAGGTTAAGTATGTTGTATCTACTTAATTCATATGCAGTGCTTAACGAAATAAATTTATTTCATTATCATTTTTTTCATTTCATAATTTGGTGGATTCTACAAGTTCCTGTTGCCACCTTCCTGCTTGCTCCCAACACCAGACTTTGATCAACATTTTTCTACCTACTACTGGCAGCAACCTATCCAACGAATTATTGATATTGGTGGCGGCGTAACTACTGTATAGCACAATTTTTTATTGATGCAGTATTCAACACCACCAGAACCACGGGGTTGATTTTCGACACTGAGATAGCAAATGTATTAGAATACTTTTTTCCTGACTGAGTTTGATTGAGGGTTTTGTCGTTGGGCCGAGTTCGACCGTCCCACATCGAGCCAAGGCTGGCGTAGTGTTGCATCTAGTCTTAAGCACCAAGCAAGGACACTTAGCTTAGGACGCTTACGGCTCCTTCGGAATCGCTGGACGCTCGGGGTGTGGGCCCTTTGAGCGTCCATTGAGTACGGCGGCAACTCCGAGGAGGACGGCGGCGGGGTTGCGACCCCCGTCCCCGTGAGCACCGTGACAGGTTCCCGGGGGGCTACAATGCGCCCCCCGGCGGCGGGCTCAAAGGCAAGGCACTGAGGGGCCCCTGGTGCAGATCCCACCGGAGAGCCCTGGGGTCTCCCCTCTTATGTGCCGATGCGACAGCCGCGGGGGTTTTAGTGGGTAAAATCCCACATACCCCGGTCGAGCCCCACAGCTCCCGGGGATCTTAAAAAAAAAAAAAAAAAAAAACGTTCACGTCCTTGCCGCTGTGAGCGGCAGTTAAGCGCGGGGCGGCGAGCGGTAATATCAAAAGTATAAAAATGTTTGTGTCACGCCACGAGACGCCGCTCATAGCGAAAACGCGCGCGGTTTTTCCGAGCGAATTTCTACAGCGGCGCGCGGTGTGGAGAGCGGCAGGAACTAAAGTACAAGTGAATGAGTGCGACGCCACGAAACAGAGCGGCGTGGACAGCGGTGCAAGGGTGACGTATTCAGCGGCGATAGTAAAAACAAAAAAATTTAGATGATTTTGTGGCGGTAATGGATACCGAGGCATTTATAACGTAAATTTTAAATAGACCGATGTCAAAACATCCCCAACATAAGTATAATAACGTCATAAAAAGGTTGTGGGAAGAAATAAAACAATGTTTCCGGAATATAATAGTAAGTAAGTTTAATTTAAATTGATAACACAAAAACATAGAACCTAGGTACCTACCAAACGAAGCTACTAATATGTTGACAAAACTACTGGTATGTTTATGTAATGTAGGTATATAGTTGACAAGTTTATTTTTTAACCGGCTTCAAAAAGTAGTTAACCGGCTTCAAAAAGTAGGTTCTCTATTCGACGCGTATGTATGTAATATTAATAAAAATGCGTAATATTAATATATGTTAGTCTATGTGGGCTTCTAAACAAATTTACCAAATTTTATGAGTGTATGTATGTATGTATGTATATATGTATGTATGTATGTAGGTTTGTCCGCGGATTTCTCAGAAACTACAAGACCGATTTCAAAAATTATTTTTGCAATAGTGAGAGTATTTTTCAACTTAGGGTAGAGTATAAGTTTCATCAAAATCGGTCCAGTAGTTTAAGAGATATAAACTTTTTATGTTTTCAGTAAGTTACTGTAACGTAGACGTTCGAGTTGCGTGATAGTACTAATACCTATTTTGCTAAAATAAAAGTCACTAAAAAGTGTTAAATAAACTATTTTAATAAAAATAACAACCGACTTCAAAGTGAATTATCTAAAAAGCATAAAATAACGAAAATATATTGAAGTCGGTGCTAGCACATCATGTTAGCTAAGACTAGCACGAGCTGACACCGACTTCAATATATTTTCGTTATTTTATGCTTTTTAGATAATTCACTTTGAAGTCGGTTGTTATTTTTATTAAAATAGTTTATTTCTCTGTCAGTAGGTAGATACCTAATTAGCAAAACACTTAGTAAACATATCAGTAGTTTCGTCTGTAGATATGTAACTACACACGAATCTACTAGTATGTCTTATACGCTATGTAAGTAGTTGACAAGTTTTTAAAGTTTTTCTCTCTGTAAGTACCTACTTAGAAAAACACTTGGAACACCTACAGACGAAACTACTGGTATGTTTACGTAGTTGACAAGTTTTTAAACTTTATCTCAGCAAGTAGGTACTTACAGAGACAATAGACATAGTTACTAATATATTAAATTTTGATAACGCCATGATTTTGAACACGTTTTGACTACCTAAATACGTCCGCGTGCAAAACGCACCGCTCACCGACGCCGCCCCGCACGCCGCGCCGCGCTTAGCTAAGACCAAAGTCGTGACGAGGCCGTAGCCAGCCATAGGATGTCCACTGAGTTCGGCGGTGACTCCAAGGAGGACGGCGGCGGGGTTGCGATCCTCTTTCCCGTGAGCACCGTGACTGGTTCCCGGGGGGCTATATTGCGCCCCCCAGTGGCGGGAAGGCAAGGTATTGCCCTCCGGGCTCTCTCATGTGCCGATGGTCGCATCGGCAAACCCCCGCGGCTCGACAGCCACGGGGGTTTTAGAGGGTAAGAATCCCACATTTCCCTGTCGAGCCCCACAGCTCCCAGGAATCTTTTGAAGGTTTCCCCCGCGAAAAATATATAATTAAAGTAGGCTTAGCCAGTGAATAACGTCGCTTAAAGAATAAATCTGTGCGCTGGGCTTCGTAAGTTAGTCCCCAATAATTTGGGATTACCAATTGGCATGCCTAAAAATTCATTTCTATAATTAGGTTCAGTCCAGTTCATACTTACGGATAATGCTAATGGTGATTCCGAGTAATCGATTCCCATACATGCCAGACTGTATTCTTTACTAAAAACGGTTACCGTTCCCTGTAAATAAATAACAATAGTTAAACATAGTTGTAAATTGCATCGTGACCCCTGTGCATTCATTAAACTATACGACCTTGTTTCACGATGAAAAATGCATGGGTCTTGATTTTAAACATGTCTTTAACATTGAAATCAAACTACTTTTACGGATTATATCGCGGTTTATTTAGATTTTACTATCCCGACGTTTCGAATGCTTTGCAGCACCCATGGTCACGGGAGGACTGAGATGTTGAACGTCCTTATGTCACAATTATGCCGGTGTACCCTCAGATCTTCTTAGTTATTATTGTTGGTCCGATCTACGCAGTAAGAGCTTACAGTATCTTGAGGCCGTGCAGTGATTTGCTTGATATTGGATTTAATTATATTTATCACAGGATCCCAAGCCGGTGGTAACACCCAACCATCTTCTCTATTGAAATTAGGATGTTTTTTTGATTTCAATAGCCTCACGAATCATCCTAGCTAGGAATCGGTGTTCTTTTGCGAGGATTTGAGGATTATCAAATCTAATGTACAATACAATACAAATACTCTTTATTGCACACAAAAGAAATATACATTTGAAATTAAAACATTTAAAAACAGTGAACAACAAGGCGGACTTATCGCTAAAGCGATCTCTTCCAGTCAACCTTGGGGTACAGGACAGAGCACTCTTATGGGCAGGTGCAGTTATATAAATAAATTAAGTGGATTAAAAATAAAAATATATATAAAATAAAAAAAAATAATAACAATAAAATAAAAAATAAACTACATATTATAATATATTATGATAGACTAATACATATCTATTACCAAGAAAGTGAGAGAAGATCAATAGCTATAAACCATTATTGAAGGGAGAGATAGTACGATGTAACTTGAGTTTTAAAGGATAGTAGACTCTGAGCTCGTCTTATATGTTGCGGTAGTGAGTTCCAAAGACTTCCCGCTAGCACAGTAAAAGACTTTGTGTATGCATGAGAAGTATGAGCAGGAGTAAGAAGTCTTAGTTCACATGAAGAGCGGAGAGTATGGTGCTGGGAAGTAACAAATGCAAAGCGCTCCTTTAAGTAGGAGGGTGACTTAGGGTTATAAAGAATAGAATAGAGGAGAGAAAGAATATGAGTATTCCGGCGAAAGCGAATAGGAAGCCACTTGAGCTTTTTACGAAATTCTGAAACATGGTCATATTTGCGCAAGCCAAAAATGAACCGAATAGAAAAATTTTGAAGTAATGCTAATGTAATGGGGGGTTAACGTTTTCACATACTGCAGACTTCGTACAGCGTCGGTGTTTCACATCAGCTATGTGTTTTCATTGCGCGCTTTGTTTTCCCAATGTAGGAGAGCCCACAGTCACAATCGAGTTTATAAACTCCTGCATCTTAAAGAGGTATATGGCACCTGACAACATATCTTTAAAGTCAGTCATTTCTGTATGCCGGAACAGAGTCAAATTAATAGGTCATGCAAAAAATACTTTACTAATAATAAACCTTACGATCTGATTCTGAGAAATACTGGGACTCTCCTAATAAAAATTTCTACCTCTTAAAGAAAGTCCCATTTGAAGTAATAAAATAGCATTTTACTCAAAGTAAGCTTTTTGTTTTACATTTTTACTTTAGATATGCTTTAGATACATCCTATAACTAATTTTAGTCCATAATCTTTGAGAGATAATTGTTATCAGGACATTTCTTTTTGTGTTTATGTGTATTGATTGAAATGAAATAAGTAAAACTAAAATTGTTGATCGAAATCGGTTATTCTTATTAATTACTAGCGAAAGCCGAAACGGCCACAGCAAAAGTAGAATTATAGTACTCTAGCTTTTCAGAAATCCACGTTCCCAAACCCTTATTTCGCCATCGTAATAAGCCTTTCAACTAACACGACTTTACGTAATGTTTATGAATACAATGAACAACAGTTAGCCATTTTCATCTATCGGTTGTCTGCGACGCGCACAATGTCGTCGGTCCGGAGGCCTGTTGCGTCATCTGGTTTGTAGTCGCCACGCGAGAAATTTTCTTCCCCATCGGTTATCGGTTCTTCGAACGATGTAGCGTGCCCACTGCCATTTTAACTTGCAGATTCTAAGAGCCTATATCGATTGCATTCGTTCTTCAGGGAATCTCCTCATTACGGAGTTTGTCGTTTATTACGCTGAAGGTTTATTATGTAAATTTACTATTCAAGAGTAATGATTAATTTTGTTTATTACGCTAAATTAAGATTTACTTCTTTAACTTACAATGTAAACTAAGAGCAAACTCAGAAGCACTTGAAATGTGTTGTAAATTAGCAGCACATTCTTCAATTCAAATGGTTCTCTATTCTTCATCAGTCGGGGACCAAGTGACGTACAGAAGTATAAGTATGAAGATACTATAGATATTATTATAAATGGATTCGAGACTGCCCACCAGTTCTGCGTCCGAGGGTCTGAAAACAAAAAATAAAAATATTTGGTTTTATATTATAAACCAAGGTAATAGGTATGATTCCGGTGTATCACATTTAGGACTATATTACTTGCACGAGCCGGTACAAAATACGTATGCGCGAGGTAAGCGCACTAACGTCGTTCTAAAGTCGATTTTATTTCAAATTCCATATTCCAATTTCAAAATCGGTACCGATCGCTAATGAACAAAATTGGCTCTGTAAAACCTAAATTAGGGCCATCAATTGGCCTCTTAGCATATCTCTCCCGTGGGTTTAAATGCTGTTTAGCAGCTATATAGTGTGTCACATACAGATGTGACTACAGCACCTACTGCAAAAACGATTATACTTGCACTTTTGTAATATCAAAAGCTATCCTATTATGAAGTACCGCTGAATCTGTGCGAGGGTGTTTGGACACCCTCGCACAGATTCAGCGGTACTTCCGGCGGTAGCGGTTTAGAGTATCCTTAGGGATACTCTCTTATATCTCAACGCGTTTGATGTTTTTTTAACTGGGGCCCGTAGCCCTAACAATAGTAATGCGGGTAAATGAATAGAATCAGCCAACTCTTACTTGTCTACGTTACTCTTGTATTGACTCTAGGTTTAAGTTTTGGCTCGCACCATTGGTTTTAGTTTTTTCTTACCGCTGAGGTATAAAGACAACATCACATAGCGTGTTTCTAGAAAGGCAATCACTCACGACGGGATGCATAACAATGGGAAGCGAGCCTGTTACTAACGAGTAAGATTAGGGTCATATCACCTTAAATCACAACTCATTTGTGAGTGTGTTTAAAAAAGGATCTAGAAATCCATTGAATTGAATTGAGAAATTACCATTGCAATAATATATCAATACCTCGGGGCTCAAAGGGCGTAAGCACCAAAACTCGACTTTTCAGGAGAGCCAAAAAACTTTTTTTTTTTATTTTCGACTTTTTTGGTTTTTGACCTAAATAAGCCATTTAAACAACAAAAGTCTTATTTTTTTCTGATGCAGAACACAGTTATATTATATTTGGAAAAAATTTAAAAGTAACAAAATTAGCTTTCCTATACGCCCCGAAAAATTGCATGTTTGGGGCGGTTACATCCCAAAAATCAATGGATGTGTGATGGTTGTAACTGCCAATTTTCCTACTAATTCTATCAGTTTGCACATAGTTACTTTGATTTTAACTTACAATTTTATATGGACTTTATTAACTTAGCATACCTATTTATCAGTGGCGTGCACTCCGTACAGGCAAAAAGACTTTGCCTACCCTCTTCTTAATGACTATTATTTAATAACTATTCTAAGAAATTTCCTTTTTTGCCTACCCTGGCATTGATTTTACCTAGAACTAGTTGCATGTCTTACCTAAAAACTATTCAATAACTTATTTTTAACCGACTTCAAAAAAGGAGGAGGTTCTCAATTCGTCTGTATATATATTTTTTTTTTCTATGTATGTTCGCGCATAACTCTGGCAATTATGAACCAATTTGAAAAAATCTTTCTTCCATCCATTCTTTAATCCGTTAATTGGGTCCCATAAAAAAATTATTGCTTAGTAATAAGTAGTTCCTGAAAAACAAGAATGGTGACTGCGCACTGAGAGCTGCAAGAAAGCCTATATAGATGACGTTATAGTCGCTCGGACTCGCTCGGTCGGACAAAATGGTCATAACTCTGGCAAATATTTACCAATTTCAATGATTCTTTTTTTATTCGAAAGAAGAAACCACTGTATTCAATCTATATGAATTTTATTACAACCGGATAACAACTTCCTGGAGGACCATGAACGATGTGGAGGAATTTATCTGGTAAAAAACATAAAACTGATGTTCTCCATTACATTGCTCTGACAGTTATGAACCGATTTCGATGATTCTTTTTTTATTCGAGAGAGTAAACTACTATGATGATTCCATGCAAATTTCATTACGAACCGGATATTTTTTTCTGAAGAAACATGAATTATGTAAAACTATGTAGACGATAATGTGATCATAACCTACCTAGATAATTTTACGGTTTTCGATGGTTCAATCTTTATATATGAAAATATCACTAAAAAGTTTAAAATAAAATCTTTTAAAAAAAAAATTGAACCGATTTCAATATCACTGAAAAGTATAAAATAATTTAAATATTATTGAAGTTGGTGCCAAATATACACAGCAGGTACGCTAACACCAACTTCAATAATATTTAAATTATTTTACACTTTTCAGTGATATTGAAGACGGTTTAATTTTTTTTTAAAAAGATTTTATATCTATACTAATATAATAAAGCTGAAGAGTTTGTTTGAACGCGC
Source organism: Furcula furcula (assembly GCA_911728495.1). Lineage (NCBI taxonomy): Eukaryota > Metazoa > Arthropoda > Insecta > Lepidoptera > Notodontidae > Furcula > Furcula furcula. Next base: position 26,419,671 of record OU452246.1, read on the forward strand.
TAATCTCTGAAACTGACAGTCGGATTTGAAAAAACCTAAAAAACTTGAGATAGGTATTTAACATCACGCTAAGACCTTCGGGGGCGAAGCAAAAACGTTTCTCGTGGATGAACATGACATGGAACAGCTAGTTTTCATTTTAAATGGTAAATGATAAATAAAAAGCACATTACGTAGGTAATCAAAATATTATTTACTAAACAATTTAGGTATCTTTACATTTAGCACTAATAACCTAAACATCCAGATAGATCTAATTTAATATTTTATATGTATTATTTTTATAGCTTTTTATATTAGTTTATTTATTTTATCATAAATATATGTTGTTATTATTATATTTAATTTTATATTATTATATTTAGCTTGCTGGGAGAGAACTCATATTGGGTTAAGTACACCATTGTACTTATACTCGAGATTGGTCCTCAATATTAGTATAATTAACACACGTAGTTACACCTACTATGACGCCAGTTATCGCACAGTTAGTTGAGATTTATATTCAAAACATAGTTTTTTTTTTTCTTTTTCTTCCCCATAGTTGTAGGTAGGTAGGTCAGCTGACATTCATTCACTTTTCTGTGCTCCGCCAGTACGCACACGGTCCTATATTTTTTCTTGGTTAGTGCTTTCAGGTATCATTATAAAACATAGAAAATGCCTAAAAGAAAGAATAATGATAAGGACGATTACAAGTATATTGCGAAGAAACTTAAAAGGTTGGAAAAAAAAAAAAAGTTAAAACGTAATAGGAAAAGGCGACGTCATTCGTCGTCAACATCGAGTGATTCCCTGGAGACATTGTCGCCTAATAACGAAGGTTAGTCTTTAATTATGTACCTGTTCTAATAAAATGATTTTTACCTAACAACGTATGTGCAATTTACAACAACCTTTATAGAATTTATACCAACAAAGTCGATATCGCGGGTAACCGATTGGGTTATCACCTTATTGATATTTTGTTGTTTCGTTGTACCTACATACATGTAAATAATGTTTAGCTATGCGGGCAGTTTGAGGGATTGTCACTCAGCTAAATAATACATGAACAAATACGTGTGTTGCGGGCTGCCGTTTGGGCTGTCACTTCACCGTGTCTATGCACCACAATTATTTGTGGATACGTACTAACTGCATAAATCAAGCGCAGAACTTTAAAGATATGTTGCGGGCAATCGCTTGGATTGTCACTTCATACATCCGAATTGTATTTTGATATACAAGGGTCCATGAATGTGGGTAGGAAGTAGGTACCCACATATAAAAATAAAAAAAAAAAAAATAATAAAAAAAATTGGTACCCACTACAAATCATAATTATTGTGATTACATACTTGATTCGAAACTGATTTACAGTGAGCCAGTCAGGTGTTGCGGGCAATCGTTTGGATTGTCACTACACAGAAATTGAACCGTATAATATAAAACAGTACAAAAAAAAAAAAGATATATTACAGAAGGCGATTTTTCCGAAGAGGAACCGTCGTTTGTTGATGACTAACTGTCTATACTATAGACATAGGCAGTCGGTATAATCTGCAACGTATTCTGTATAGACTGAGTATATTGCAGAGGGCCTTAGACCATTTGAACTTGACACGTCATTGTTCTTGTAACAGACAGAACCCCAGTATCGTCGACTGACACGCGTATGGCGATAATAATGCTGTGCTGCGGTACGATGGTGCTCACGTTGACAGGGAGTACTATGAACTGAAGTGCGCGGAAAGAGCCTCTTGAAATGGCAAAATAATATATTCAGTTCAACGGGCGCAGCCTGGCCAACAGTCTTAAATATTTTGGTGATTGACCATTCCTTTCAATAAGACATGAAACTGACCGTGGCGCTTTCGATCATAACTGAGTTAAGCGTCACACTCGCCACTGTTTCCAAGGAACCGATAAGTAGGTAGCTAAGTGGTAGGTACACAGTGTGTACCGCTTAGCAAAACAGAAGGTGCTCGTCCTTGTGAGGATATGTTACAGGCGTAAGCTTCACTGCAGCGTTCCCAATTGCATATAACTTACAATTTCCTTACTACTTGGTTACTTACTTTCTTTAAATCGAGATGCAGCAGTGGGAACTCATATTTTATAATCTAACTGAGACTGGAGCTATTCAAAGAATGAACATTTTAATTTATTTTATTAAACATTGAAAGCAATACCTATCCATTTAAGTTGTAGAAGTTCCTACCTCGTAATGTACCAGTATATCGTAATAGTACTATAGAAAGCAAAAAAAAAAAAAAAAAAAAAACATTTCTTCCGGGATCGAACCCGGATACACAAAAATACCGGAAGACCGTTCAACCGCTAAGCTATATCGGCCGTTAGGTTCCATCTTTAAATTCCCTTCCTTATGTAGCATTACTGCTTAGCTCCATAATTATGTTAATATATTGTAATGATTTTAATTTTGGAGTTTAAATCCACAATTAGTCTGTTATATTGAAACATTACTCTAGTTCTTTTACAATTTCGCGGAAAAATGAAGAAGAAGAAGAGCTTATTAAAATATTTCTCATTCCCTGTAACAAATAGCTTGATATTACTTATATTAAAGTCTGACCAGGTCCATCGTAAACATGTCCGTTAAATATCAACTAAATCTGTTGAACAGTATTGGCACAAATCTTCAACACAGAATAATTTCGCGGCAAATTGTAGTAAAAAAGTACATATTTCGACACTGCTCATTCCTCGTAACAAATAGCGAGATAATTTATATCCTATAATTTTTCTAGGTTTTCAATAAATATTTTTGCTAAATAGCAACTAAATCTGTTCAGCGGTTTTGACGTCAAGTCTCCATAAAGTCACAGACATACAGACCGACAAAAATTCTAAAAATCATATATTCGGAATCAGTATCGTTCCTAGAACACGTTACAATTAAAATTTTCAAAAAATATTCAATGTACAGTTTCTACTTTTCTACGATTTTATTATATGTGTGTATGTATAGATACCGAAAAATTCCAAGTTAGTCTACCACCAGAAAAGATAATTAAATTAAAACAGAAAATACAAGAGTTCCAAACCTTACGTCGATGCAAAATAAGAGACTTTGCTCGCTTAGTTGGCTTGCTCGTTTCGCCATGTCCTGCAATCGTTAATCGTCAATGCAATCGTCAATTACCATTAACATTACAACCTGATTTTGATTGGTGGTATCGGGCACTGGATAATCCAGTTAATGATATAAAGTACGATGACTATTGCTTGGAAATATTCAGTGATGCTTCGACTACGGGGTGGGGTGCAGCGTGTAGAGAAGAAACTGTAAGTGGCATGTGGTCTCAAGAAGAACGCAATAGACACATTAATTATTTTGAAATTATAGCAGCTTATTTAGGTCTGAAAGTATTTGCAAAAAATCTACAAAATTGACAAATTCTCCTCCGAATCGATAATACCACTGCTATTAAGTGATAAAATGACAAGCCCGCTGAGTTTCTTGCCGGATCTTCTCAGTTGAGGCCGCGTTGTGATCCGGTGGTAGCTTCTTTAAAAAAAAAAAAAAGAAAAAAAAAAACATGACCTTTCAATCGTGCTAGCGTTAAGCCTATTTGAAATAAACTATTTTCGAGTTTGAGTTTGATTGCATATATTAATCGCAAGGGAGGCGTGCAATTCTCCCACCTTACACAGATAACGCGAACTCTGTGGCAGTGGTGCGAAGCCAGAAATATCATGGTCTATGCCTCGTATATAAGCTCAGCCGACAACGCGGTAGCTGACGCTGAATCACGATGAGTTCATCCGGATATGGAATGGGAACTGGCAGAACATGCTTTTAAAATAATAACCGATCACTTTGGTATCCCCGAAATAGACTTATTTGCGAGTAGAATCAATAAGAAATGTAACAAGTACATATCTTGGCACCGTGATCCTGATGCTTTTACTACAAATGCTTTCACTATATCATGGTCAAACTTTTTTTTCTACGGTTTTCCACCTTTCTCAATAATACTTAAGACTATTCGGAAAATTATCAAAGATAGAGCCACTGTTATAATTGCAGTTCCCTGGTGGTCGACACAGCCCTGGTTCCCCTCTTTTTATGAAACTTCTTATATCGAAACCATTATTTTCGAACGTAGTAAAGACCTAATATTATCTCATTTCAGCAATCGCAACGTGCACCATTGAATTACCCTGGTCGCCGGAGTCTTATCACCACCTCAATTTTAAATAAAAAAGTTCCACTGCCATCTATCCACATCATGTTGGCCTCATTATAGGACAAATCCATTAAGCAGTACGACACATACCTGAAGAAATGGTATGAATTTTGTTATGTTAATAATTTTGATATCTTTGAGCTGTCTATCCCCCATGTCATCAAATTTCTAACGGAATATTTGGAAGCGGGTGCCCAATACGGGTCCTTAAACAGTTGTAGATCTGCGTTATCCTTGATTCTAGGGTCGGATATTGGGACCGATGACAGACTTAAACGGTTTTTAAAGGCATATATAGATTGCGCCCGTTATTACCAAAATATAATTATACTTGGGATACTTCGCTAGTTTTAACTCACTTGGAAAATTGGTACGCAAATGAGTCATTAAATTTAGAAAATATTTCTAATAAATTAGTTACCATTCTAGCCCTTGTCACTGCCCACCGAATGCAAACACTGTCTTTAATTCAAATAAACAATCAGACGATGATCAAAATACCTGACCTCTTAAAAACCTCACGTGTTGGTTCACAACAACCAGTTTTAGTGATACCCTATTTCCGTGAAAAACCTCAAATTTATCCCATAGAAACTTTAAACGCCTATTTAAATATGACCAACTCCTTACGCAATAATCATTCATATCTCTTTGTTAGTCTCAGGAAACCACATCATAAGGTTACATCACAAACATTAAGTCGATGGGTTAAAAATACACTCGCAGAGAGTGGAGTAGACGTGTCTACCTTTTCAGCACATAGCACTAGACACAATGCTACGTCCAAAGCTCGTAGTTTAGGTGTTAACATCGAACATATTAGAAAAACCGCTGGTTGGAGTGACAGTTCCAACACTTTTGGCCGATTTTATAATAGAATAATTATAGATAAAAGCCAACAGGCTTCCTTTGCCGAATCATTGCTGTTTGATACTTTACAAAATGATTAGACTAAGTATTATGCATACAAGAAATATAAATTAAAATATTAAACTAAGTTCTAGTGATCATATTGTAATATGATTATTCTAAGGTTATACGTAATTAATTTCCCCATGGAATAATTTATCCAGGTTTTTTTGGTAACATCCTTTCTAATTAATGCAATAGATAGATAATTACATTTTATTGTTTTCTCTTTATAATAATGATATTTCACAGACTAAGAATATTTTCTCTCAAGATCTACGTGTGTTAATTATACTAATATTGAGGACCAATCTCGAGTATAATTAATGATTAAACGAACTTACCTGTACGTGAAGTTCTATCATAATTATACGAGGAGATTGGTCCGAAGATATTAGCATCCCGCCCACCCTTGCTATGTCCCTTACTGTGAAATATCAATTTACTCTTAATTACACTCTAAACTAAATGAATGTCAGCTGACCTACCTACCTACAACTATGGGGAAGAAAAAGAAAAAAAAAAACTATGTTTTGAATATAAATCTCAACTAACTGTGCGATAACTGGCGTCATAGTAGGTGTAACTACGTGTGTTAATTATACTAATATCTTCGGACCAATCTCCTCGTATAATTATGATAGAACTTCACGTACAGGTAAGTTCGTTTAATCATTAAATATTGTGTGCTCTTTAGTATTTTAAAACTGTTTGTGTTTGTAGTGTATACATAAAGTATAAATAAAAATAAATAAATAAATCTTGAAAAAATACAAGCAACACTTGAGATCATTTAATTAACCTTTTTTATTTTACCTTTTTTTTGGTAAAAACCTAATGCTAGGTAGGTATCTTAAATCTACATAGGTTTACCTAGGTCTTCATAGGTCTATGTAGATTTAAAGTACCCACCTACTAACCGGTCATCAAAAGACATAAAAATTATAATAATCGATCTTAAGAGTTCCTTGTTTTTTTTAAGATGGTTAGTTATTAGTGTTAAATTTTGTGACGATACCTAATCTATACCTATATTGTTTGATAAACAATATTTTTATTATGTAAAGTCATCTTTATTTCTCATTTTATTTTTATAATGAACTAGCTTTATTATATTAGTACTTATAGATAAAATGTGTTATTGAATAGTTTTTGGGTAAGACAGTTAATTAGATATAGGTAAAATCAATAATTATTTGTACAATTTGTTATCTGAGTTGCTAAATAGGTATGCAAAGTTAATAAAGTCCATATTATAAAATTGTAATTAATAACTGATCAACTAAAGAAAACAAAGTAACTGTCTACAAATTTATTGAATTAGTAGACAAGATGACGGTTACGGTTACATCATTCATCACATATCCATTGATATTTGGGGTGTATGTGTCCTTTTTTTAGACAAACAGAAATTATTAAGGGCGTATCGGGCAAGTTGATTCTATAAAAATTGATATGTTCGGGTGTAAGCACCATAATTTTACTAGGTATGTCGTTTACTACCCACACATTTATTGATCATTGGATGAGGTATTGCTGTTACGACCCAAAACTAAAAATATATCGATGTTAATTGTTAGGCGTAAAAGCATTTGTATAATCTACGGTGGCGTTTACTACCATCGCGTTTATGATCATTAACAGTGGTTGCTGTTACGACACAAAAATTAAAATTATCTGTTTTATTTTCTACAAAAAATGGGGTCGTAAACACCATTTTTTGGCGAATTGGAAGATTTTAAATATACAGTTCGATAGAGCAGTAGGGCTGCATGCATGAAGCCTATTCATTACAAACAAACAAATCTTTCCTCTTTATAATATTAGTGTAGATAGTTAAGTTTTATAACTCTGCGATAGTTAAGAGCCTAGATTTAATTTCGTAATAAATTATAATATAGTTTTGTGTATAAGCTCACTATCCCGAGGAGGGGTGAGCTGAATCACTTATAGATAGCCTAGCCTAGGTCTCATAGTACTTGCTATTTGTAATTAGCGTATGGTAATAGTATGATAGAAGTACCCACATGCCCTAGATGTGCTAAGCACATATATGAACGGCAAATAGCTATTTGCAGCTAGGTCCCAAATCTAGGAACCAACTCAGGAACTAGATCTGGGTCCGCTTTGGTGGGTCTAAGTGCCTAAACAGCACTGCTGTACATATTTCCATAGTTATAGGCAAATGTTCTATCGCATATCATGTTTTCTAGGGTTTTAGGCCCCTAGGTGGTCTAGATCATAAGTATACAGATACTACACGTCACAGGCTACCTATCGGTACTATTTGTGGGCATGTAGATACTACGGGCAAGGCGCAGGGGAAGCGACAAGCAGCCAAGCGTAGTCGTCGCGCCCCTACTTACAGCATTTATCGACCTGTAGTTCCCTAACAGAAATAGATAGATAAACCCTATGTACACCGTTAGAAAGCTGCTTACACGCACTTTCTAACGGTATAGGTATCATGTATGTGTCTAGAATAGCCTAAGTAGAATAAGCGAAAAGGTACCGTTTTTATAATAAAAATAAAACGTTAGTGGCTGCCTCGGTGGGGCTCTCGTTACGGTAAAGTTCCCTGCAAGGATAGTAAATGCGCATTCGGCGCCACTGTCGGTGAACAAGCAAGCGGTCGACGCGGGAACTAAAAGCAGGATATAAATAGAAGAAAAGAATATTCAGTACGAAGAGCGCCACCGTCGAAGCTACTATCAAGCTTGCTATCAAATTGGGAGTTCTTATTTCACGGACACATTGTAACCAACAGCGTCAACACTCTTCGGCGGGTTCATACCGTACCAGCGATAGCTACAGACACACAGGACGTCAGTGGCTCGTGCATTCGGGTCCGCCCGTCCTGCACAGTTCCGATCTGCACCATGTAACACGCGAACGGCATTAGCGAGATCACGCGTCGACCGCCGACGGATTCATTGATTTTTAAATAAAAGCAGAGACGTGGCACTACTAATCGATAGGATTGATAGGTATTTCCTTTGATTATATTATAATATTGATTACCATAAAAGAGTATTTTATACAGGGGTCAATGTTTATAAATGCGACTTTGAAGGAGACTGAATTGATTTGTGAATAAAATTTGAGTTAATTCTGTCATTGTCATGTAATTTTTTGCCAATTCATGGCGAATTAGCTGATTTATGAGACGGTTACCGGGCAGCCCATAGTCTTCAAACGAAGAAAAACCATTTCCTTTATCGTATTAGTGGCAACCGATGGGGTATCCGGGTAAGAATAGCACCCTCATGTTGTAAGAGTAACGCGACTAACGTATATAACGTAATAGTATATTATGATACAAGTCAGCTAAGTTGCTCATTACTCAAGAGGCTGTGGTTTGTAAAGCTCACGAGTTTCATACGACCTGTTTGCTATTATTAAAAAAAATACTGTATTACCCGGTTAAATTAAGAATGTTCTGTTTACTCACAAATAACTTGCAGTAAGGTACTAATTTAACTTAGTGGGGATAATTCTATTACGCACTAGTGCGTAATGTCATTACGCACGCGTTTGTAATAGCTTGGTTTCTGGTCCTAAAATCGATGTGATAAAGCTCACTTTACGGGCAAGTGTGTTGAAAACAATAAGACGTCTTTCTATTCAATTACCTACCACCATAGTACATAATACCTCAATGCTTACGCAGTATAGGTTGTTCGAATGATGTTGATTTATATTATGTATTTATATTTAGAGTAGCATTCTGTTTTGTTTTTTTTTTCTCTTTATTTAATATTAAAGTTTAAATTAGCTGTTGCCGATAAGTGCATGTGGTATCTACCTATAAATGATTTACACATTTTTATTATTGTTATTAGTTAATAGTTTCTTGAGTATGTGTTAGTGTGTACGTTGCTGGTAGATCAATAAATAAAATAAAAATAAAATAAAATAGGTGATACTGCGATCCCAAGCCTGCTAAGCGTAGGGATTATTTCAAGGCCTCCCGTCTAAGGGGGAGACCTTTGTTCAGCAGTGGACGTGCTTCGGATGCTGCTGCTAATTATGACACCAAATAGAATTGCCAAAACATTTCGGTAAAGAATTATTGAGTAAAGTTTAAAAGATATCACTGGAAATGTTTTATCTGATTTGTAAACGAACCGACGACGGCTGTTACTGAACTACCCTTGTATAACTAGGTGGTAGTTTCCTAGTGAACTACCACCTAGTTATAGAAGTGGTTGAAAATTTGTTTATATATGTTTCATTTGAACAGGGCACAGTGAATAAAACCCAAGTGTGTTTAGGTATCACAACATATATCAAAGACAAAATATTATTACCCATTGAACGCCAAGCGACAGAATCCGTAATGAGGCGATTCGCCAAAAAACCTATGTCACCAAACATCTATCTATACTTATAATAAAACTGTAACAGGTCCAATTCTGTACATTGAAGATATTTTGAAAATTATATTTGGAGGGCATTCTATAACCGATACTGAGGCCGAAAATATATTTTTTTTAATTTTTGTCTGTCTGTCTGTCTGTCTGTCTGTCTGTCTGTCTGTCTGTCTGTCTGTATCACGGCTGAGCATCACGCCAAAACTACTGAATGGATTCAAATGAAACTTGGCATGATTTGAGATCATACTACGAGGTAGGACATAGGATACTTTTTATCCCGTAATCTAGCACGGTTCTTTTGGGAGAGGGGATTAAAGTCAAAGTGGGTACTTGGTTATACGCTTGGTCCGATTTTATCAATATTTCTTTATAATATAATACATATTAGTTAGGGAACACTCATAGAGAGTTGTTATCAAGGTTTTGTAATCGATCGGGTTAAACAACGTTGGGTAAGGTCATTAAATAGATGGGTGATCGTTTAACGCCATTTGAACTAAACGGGTCCGTGCTTCGGAGAGCAAGTAAAAAGTGGGTCCCAGTTTTTAACTGACTATAAAAAAGGAGGTTATGTATTCGATGCGAATGTCTGTTATTAAAAGTTTAGTTAACGTAAAAATAGCGCAGGCGGAGCTGCGTGGGTCAGCTAGTACTTATAATAAAACTGTAACAGGTCCAATTCTGTACATTGAAGATATTTTGAAAATTATTTTTGGAGGGCATTCTATAACCGATACTGAGGCCGAAAATGTATTTTTTTTTAATTTTTGTCTGTCTGTCTGTCTGTATCACGGCTGAGCATCACGCCGAAACTACTGAATGGATTCAAATGAAACTTGGCATGATTTGAGATCTTACTACGAGGTAGGACATAGGATACTTTTTATCCCGTAATCTAGCACGGTTCTTTCGGGAGAGGGGATTAAAGTCAAAATGGGTACTTGGTTATACGCTTGGTCAGATTTTATCAATTTTTCTTTATAATATAATAAATATTAGTAAGGAAACACTCATAGAGAGTTATTATCAAGGTTTTGTAATCGATCGGGTTAAGCAACGTTAGGTAAGTTCATTAAATAGATGGGTGACCGTTTAACGCCATTTGAACTAAACGGGTCCGTGCTTCGGAGAGCAAGTAAAAAGTAGGTCCCAGTTTTTAACCAACTATAAAAAAGGAGGTTATGTATTCGATGCGAATGTCTGTTATTAAAAGTTTAGTTAACGTAAAAATAGCGCAGGCGGAGCTGCGTGGGTCAGCTAGTAGCTAATAAAATCTGCAAGTTGAAGTGGCAATGAGCAGGCCCCAGCGCTCGGAGAACCGATGAAACACGAGACGCGAGTTCGTATCCTCTTAGAATCGTAGTTTTTCTTGTAATGTTTTTTTAATAATTTAATAGAATATAAAGTGGTGAGGGTATGTAATAAGTAGGGACCGGATTTATATGTATTTAAAATTCCAAAATATGTACATATAATATGAACTAAAAAACAGCATTAACGAAATGCAGAGGAGAAATGTCAAAGGTAAAACCATTTACATTCTCAGTGACAGTCAAGCAGTTCTGAAGGCTCTGAACTCCTTCCGAGTTGTCTCTAAACTGGTTAAAGAAGGTGTTAAAGGTTTGAACAACCTGGGAAAACACAACAACGTCAGCATTATCTGGGTACCTGGACATGAAGGTGTCGAGGGTAATGAGAAGGCAGACAGATTAGCGAGGGCCGGCTCACAAAGACATTTGGTAGGCCCTGAACCATTTGTGGGTATTCCGTATAGAACGTATCACTAAGCATTATATGTGCATGCTAGAAATGAACACAAAGGAATGGAGGGAAGCATCAGGCCTACACCACTCCAAGACTTTCTCTAGCACAAGGGTGGACTGTGGGGTTAAATTATTAAACCTAAACAGATCACAAATAAAGCACCTAATAGGTGCACTTACGGGACATTTTGGTACCAATGAACACCTCCACAGAATGAAGCTAAGTACAGTTGATACTTGCAGATTCTGCGAAGGTGAAAAAGAGTCAATGCAACACATATTGTGCGGCTGCGACGCTCTTGCGAGACGTAGGTTGAGTCATCTGGGAGTAGCCTACCCCACACCAGATGATTATGTACAGCTCCAAACTGGCGCAATCGTTGCGTACCTAAGGGAACTCTTCAACACTTCAGCAACAGAGTAAGGGCTAGGGCATGCACAATGGATCCAACTGGGTCGAAGTGCGTTCCGGTGGTTACCGGGCCCGATTTTATAGCCACCAATAATAGAATAGAATGGACTAAAAAAACATTAATCTATATACTTATAATAAAACTGTAACAGGTCCAATTCTGTACATTGAAGATATTTTAAAAATTATGTTTGGAGAGCATTCTATAACCGATACTAAGGCCACAAATTTTTTTTTTTTATTTTTGTCTGTCTGTCTGTCTGTCCGTTTGTCTGTCTGTCTGTCTGTATCTCGGCTGAGCATCACGCTGAAACTACTGGATGGATTGAAACGAAACTTGGCATGATTTGAGTTAATACTCCGAGGTAGTACATAGGATACCTTTTATCCCGACATTCGGCACGGTTCCCTTGGGAGAGGGGACTAAAGTCAAAACGTGTACTTGGTTATACGCTTGCTCCGATTTAACAATTTTTCATTATAATTATAATAAATAAATATTTGTAAGGGTGAAATAGACAGTTGTTAACAATGTTTGGAAATCGATCAGGTTAAGCAACGTTAAGTAAGGTCATTAAATAGATGGGTGACCGTTTAACGCCATTTGAACTAAACATCTCCGTGCTTCGGAGGGCAAGTACATAGTGGGTCCAAGTTTTTAACCAACTTTAAAAAAGGAGTTTTTGTATTCTATCATCATCATCATCATCATCATCATCATCAGCCGGAAGACGTCCACTGCTGAACATAGGCCTCCCCCTTAGAACGCCACAATGAACGACAATTGGCTATTTGCATCCACCGGTTACCTGCGACGCGCACAATGTCGTCTGTCCACCTAGTGGGAGGCCTGCCAACGCTGCGTCTTCCGGTTCGTGGTCGCCACTCGAGAACCTTTCTTCCCCAACGGTTATCGGTTCTTCGAGCGATGTGGCCTGCCCATTGCCACTTCAACTTGCAGATTCTGAGAGCTATGTCGGTGACCTTAGTTCTTCGGCGAATCTCCACATTTCGGATTCTGTCGCGCAAAGAAACTCCGAGCATAGCTCTCTCCATGGCTCGTTGTGTGACTCTGAACTTTTCTAAAAGGCCAGCCGTTAGAGACCACGTCTCAGTACCATATGTCATCACTGGCAACACACACTGGTTAAAAACCTTCGTCTTCAGGCACTGCGGTATTTTGGACGAGAAGATATCGCGTAGTTTCCCGAACGCTGCCCATCCGAGTTGGATTCTTCGGGCGACCTCTTTGTCAAAGTTGGACCGACCTAACTGGACAGTTTGTCCTAGGTATACGTAGTGGTCAACAACTTCGAGTGTATCGTTCCCAACAACTACCGGTACGGGTGCAACATGGACATTAGACATGATCTTCGTCTGACCCACGCAGCTCCGCCCGCGCTGTGTTTACGTTAACTAAACTTTTCAATAATATACATTCGCATAGAATACAAAACCTCCTTTTTTAAAGTCGGTTAAAAACTTGGACCCACTTTGTACTTGCCCTCTGAAGCACGGAGACGTTTAGTTCAAATGGCGTTAAACGGTCACCCATCTATTTAATGACCTTACCTAACGTTGCTTAACCTGATCGATTTCCAAACATTGTTAACAACTCTCTATGAGTGTTCCCTTACTAATATTTGTTATATTATAAAGAAAAATTGATAAAATCGGACCAAGCGTATAACCAAGTACCCATTTTGACTTTAATCCCCTCTCCCAAAAGAACCGTGCTAGATTACGGGATAAAAAGTATTCTATGTCCTACCTCATAGTAAGATCTCAAATCATGCCAAGTTTCATTTGAATCCATTCAGTAGTTTCGGCGTGATGCTCAGCCGAGATACAGACAGACAGACAGACAGACAAAAATTTAAAAAATTACGTTTTCGGCCTCAGTATCGGTTATAGAATGCCCTCCAAATATAATTTTCAAAATATCTTCAATGTACAGAATTGGACCTGTTACAGTTTTATTATAAGTATAGATAGTAAATATGTTTATTTCTTGAACACGGTCTGCGGCATAAATGGCTGCATGGATTTTAATTTAATATACTTACTTAGGTACTTCCTACATATCGTTTTAGTTGTGGGAGTGAAATAGAACATACTTAGGAATATTTATTCAAAAAAACATCAGTAAGTACAAATAAATATACTTATGTTACTGTGGCAATACAAACAAACAAAAAGACTTTTACCCTACGACTCTAGAGATTTTAGAAATTGGATTTTTTGCCTACCCTGATTAAAAAGTCTGTGCACGCCACTGCTTACCATGGACTCTTATAGCAGGGCAGTTTAACATTGGTCACTTAACACAGACCGGTCGTGTGTGGAGTACGGTAGTCATATATGGGCCGGTGCTGGAAAATGCCATCTAGCTGCATTGGACTCAGTGGAGAGGCGCGCTAAGAGGCTGATTGGTGTTACTGAGTTAGTGGAAGCCAATCTACAAAGCCTAGAGCACAAGCGCAAAGTAGCCAGCCTCTCGGTATTCTACAGGATGCATTTTGAAGAATGTGTGCAAGAATTGTATGACTTGATTAAACCATCCCCCTTCTATCATCAGACGTCGAGACGCACTGCGCATACACACCCCTATGTGGTGAAAGTGCCTTCGGTCCGGACTAAACGATTTGCCTCTTCGTTTATAATAAGGACAGCTAAGGATTGCAACAGTTTGCCTGTGTCAGTTTTCCCGTCCGATTATAATGTGGGTGTCTTCAAGGCTAGAGTGAATAGGCTTTTAATAAGCTAGCTAGTGTGCTTTACCATCTTCGATTGCGTCGCCACTTTCCATCAGGTGGGTCTGCAGTCAAACACTAGCATGTTGAATAAAAAATAAAAAAATAATCCAGCATTGATGGCTGATCTTGTGAAAGATTAGCTGCTGTGATCGTATCAGCAAGGCGGACATTTCAAATTTGGGGTAACAAATGAAAAGCCTTCACGAGAAAAGTTGAAATATATTATATCATATTCATGTGTAGTTTTAATTCAAAGTTTTAACTCAAATCATCTTTTGTCGATGTCAGGTTATTATGCTTTTATAGCAAGGGTTCCCAAATTTATGCACAATGGATCCAACTGCGTCGAAGTAGGTTTTGGTGGTTACCGGCCCCGATTTTTAGCCACCAAAGGTTCCCAACCATTTTACACCATGCCCACCCTGGATCATATCTGAAATGTTCATGCCCCTCTATCACTTTGTACCCATATAGCTTTGTACCCAACCTACGAATTTTTGAAACCATCACGCCTCCGCTGCGATCTCGCTAGTAGAGATGGTTGGTTGAGAAGCCTGTTTTATAGAATTCGTGTATTTACATCTTAATGTTTTTATTTACAATTTTATAGCAATAAATCATAGAAAATAAATTTATGTCAACTAAAAATAAATTCGTATTTGTTTAACAAAAATAAAATATAAACAAAATAAACAAGTAACAGTCAAACAGTATAATTGATACTGGCGATGTCATACACAAAATATCAGGTTTCAAATCTATTATTTTATATTAAGAAAGACTTTATTTATTTACAATTGACCATAATATATTACATTTTGATAGCCTATGATTTTAAATGGAACTAAAATTTGTACTGTACATATCGATAAATGACATTAAATATAAACATTTCTTAAGAAAAACTCTATTACTATTTGAATTCGATATTAAAGGTTGCCGCAGACGTATATTACGTACGCTTTTAAGGGATCGACATCGCCTCGTCATTCTTTGTGGTACCAAACTATTTCAGTCACTCAACGTTTGCGCATTATCTACTGGGCTCAGCACCACCGAAGGGGTCGCCCGGTCGTCGCGGCTACGGTTAAACGTCAGTGTCTACGCTCTTAATATCATAGATACCAATGATATTATAGATAAAAGGATACATGCACACTAAACTACAATAGAAAAGACTCCTATGCCTGATGTAAAACCTCAAGACTGCTTATCGTCGTCATTTAGTTGACGGTTTGACATCCAAATACTAAATTAAATAGCAGCGTTTTCCCTGAAAGAAAACGCATATTAAACTACTTACCTTATTCGAAGCTTATAATGAGAGCGGCACTTCCGGTTTCCCGTCATATTTGTTCCTATTGGTCTACTTCACTGTGATTTGATCGGACATGACGTCATATTGCCAGGCGGGTGGGGGGAGCTGTTGTAAAACACGCTTGCTCCATTCGTGTTCATTGTGTCGAAGAAATACCAGGCAGGTTTAAAAAGTAAGCTTTGAATAAGGTAAGTAGTTTAATATGCGTTTTCTTTCAGGGAAAACGCTGCTATTAAACCACAGTACCGTTATTCGAAGCTTATAATGAGACGTGTTTGTTATCGCCTAATAATATCAGTAGATTAATGACGCCAATGTGATTTACGGATGTATTTTAAATACCCAAGTATGAATTTTAAATAAGAATTCAATAGATTGCATTCTTATATATATAGATATTTGTATATGCTAATCATTTATTTTAGAAACGAGTAGCAGAGAAAGAGAAGAGAAGGAGAATAGAACTGTATCAACCATTAAAATCAATATTATGGCAATTATTCATTGTGTCGTGCGATGATGCGTTTTTGACTTCGCCTTTATAATACAATTTAAAATGTATTAAAAAAATCTCCAATTTCAATGTGCTAGCTATTATTAAAAACCACTACGCCTGTGACGCATGATAGATAATTAATTAAGCTAAATTATGTTCGTGCTTTTAGTCTTTTTGACCCATCGACTGCAGCTAACTAAAGAAGATAAGATAACTGAATACATATACAATTTGTTTTTGTCACTTTTAAACACAGCGCCAGCTACTACGATGCTGTATACTTTGCAGTACGTGGCCTTTCGATTAACGCACTTCTTGGACGCGACTATGCTTTACAGAGTACTAGGTGATGTTGCAATGTTTAACTCTAATTATTATGCAGTATAGTTGTAGAGTTCACTGTATTTGTTAATGTTAACACTAAACTATATCGGCTCGTTAACGCACACACCACGTCTGACCCGCACAGTGGTTAACACTCGACTGAACTCCCCTCCTACACTAGAGGGGCTTTTATGTCTTTCTCACATCCCCACTCAGTGCCTGCGTAGTGTGCCCGCTTGAGACGATAAACTTGTCTACCCACAACTTTACACAATTTACCAGTACACTACAATAGTAATCTTTAGCATCCAGCAACAGTGCGAAGGGTAGACTTCACATGGCTTTGTGTAGTAATAGATAAATTATATGGGATTTTTATCTAAACTCTAATAAGGCATTATTCTTATCATTAGTCAGGGTCTTTTTATAAAATATGTTAATTGTATTTCATAAGAATGTTTATTGTATTTCTCAGTTTAAGTGAATTGTATTCTTTGAGAAAATAAAAATATTAAACCGGAAATCGTCCATACATTGCTATTCACTACAAACCTGTGATTAACCATCAGGAGACCATACCCCATACTATATATGCATGTATGTACTACATGTAAAGTAAGCTACTTCTTTGAAAATTGCTCACTAAATCATATCCTAAATAGATTAATAAGTCAAATCGATTTAAGAACATGTTGCTAAGAATTGACAAGTAAGTAACTGGACTGATCAGTATTGTACATTGTCAGAGTTAGGCAAAATAATACCAAATAACATTGATTAATGCTTGAATCTGCTATAAAACTAGCAAAAAATGTGACAATATTCAGTTATTTTTATTTAGTTTAGAAAATCAAGACCAGCTAATGATTCCAAACTACTTCGTGAATTTTTAATGTAATATTTGCTTCGATTTGACAGGTCAAGTCTGGATCACCAAAACTCACATTTTTAAGTTTCAGAACCCTATTGTCTAATAATAGAAAGAATTTGGTATGTATGTGAAAACTAGGACTCTATAAGTTGTGGCATATGAATACAAGACAACTCGTTCAAGAACAGAGTCTACTCTCCGAAATAATTCAGAGCCAATACGATTAAATACATATTTAATCTATACCAGAATACTTCTGAGGCAAGACGATTAAGTATATGTTCACCGAATACTCGAATAATCATACATGGAGGATGATTTGTAGTCGTTCTGCTCCAAAGTACCTTAAATATTTATGGACATATTATGTACTCCATCCTACTATCTGTCTCTACAAAGATATTGTATAAAATATTATCAATGAAATTTGATTTGTATTATAGAACTAATTGAAAAATATAATATAATATTCATAAGAATCTGTGAATGGTTGGTCCCACCCCCTGTCTGCATACTAGTTTCCCTTACCTCTGTAAAGGAAACTTGTGTTGTCACTTTGTAATAAATGCGAAATTACAAGGGATAGTAAGCAGGATTGCAAATATTTCTTTTGGTTGCAATGCAACTGCTTTCTTTATATTTTCTTACTTTTGACATTGATGGGAATTCAAATGGGCTTAAAGAATCTTTATTCTCATAAGAACAATCACAGTTCATACAATTATACGTCTGTTCTCCGCAATTGTGAATGAGGACTGCATTACTTTACTTTTACTGCATTGTTGCCATAACTTGGTTACTATACCAAGTTACACCCACAGAATTGAGTTTGATATTGTTATAGAAACTCGTGAATGATTCAGTCATTATGGATCCCCAGAATTCCCAATGCTTTATTGCTTAGCTATTATCATTATAAGATTACATACCTTTTAATTTTGAAATGGGATACAGTATAGAAAAAGTAATGGTGGTCTAATAAAGGACATGTTGTCCCCACATCATATCCATCCATTGTTTGAAGAAGTTTCTTAAAATATTGTATCCGAAACTTTGATAAACTATAATAGATCCAACTTAAAAGTTCACTTAAAGTGAACTTTTAAAAGTGAACTTTTGCGTAACATGACGCATTTGCGTTCTTTTGGTGCTGTCAAAAAGAAAATAAACAGTTGGACGCTCTATAATAGCAGTTTACGCTCGACTGGTCCTGATATTTTAAGACAGTAGAAATAACGGAACATGATTAGGATCCAAGACGTGACTGCAAGCCAGGGTTATGAATATTATATATAATAATAATAATAACAATAATAATATCCTGGGCAATCCACACACGGTCATCTGATCCCAAACTAGGCAGAGCCTGTACTATGGAAACCAGACAACTGATACTAATACTTATATAATTGATTCATAGAATCACGTGTAATTTTGTATAGCAACTGCAACCTTCTTCTGAAAGGTAATCTCTGTATTCTCTTCCCGCGAGAGTGCGTGATAGTCAGAACAAACTCCCTAGAAAAAAGGTTATTAATAAGACGATGTGCCAGGCACACACACACTGTTAATGTCTTAATATATCTGCGGAATTTAACAGAAAAACAGGCTCTCTCGAAGAGAAATATGCATTTACCACTCCAGCAGGGAACTGTTACTTATTGGGGTACCCTGCGGAGGTACGTAATAATTGCTAAAAACGCCCTGTCAATAGCACTTTATGCTTATAATAATAATATCCTGGGACAACTCACATACGGCCATCCGATCCCAAACCAGATACAGTCTGCACAACGGCAACCATACAACTGATACGAATGCATTTTCTACTTATATCGATAAATAGTAACAGACTCTTGGTGGGAATCGAACCCACGACCACTGAGTAGGAGTCAGGGTGTCTATAAGAACGACAGGCCAGTCAAATTATTATAATGAAATGGACTTCAGAAAATAACTTTCAGACTGACAAGAATGCCAAAATTGATTTTGAAAATTAGGTACGTGCTCTCTCCACGAGCTATACATGTTACTGTCCCTGCGAGGGAGGTTAAATCTTTGTGTATCCACCCTGCGAGGGTGAGTATTAAAATGTGCAGTCCTTGCGAAGGACAATACACTGATGGTGAAATAGACTTCAGCCAACCACTACTAAATTGACAAATTAAAATTGATTCTAATATTAGCAATCCTAGGTAGGATTACTTAAAAAAAGAGAAGCTGTCCAGAAACCATTGTCTCTGGACCACCTTAGTATAACAAGAACTGAACATACCTCTGAAGTATTATTACCACACTCCTGTAACAGGAATACATTGTAATCACTAAGACGCAGCTACTTCACTAAGACTTCCGCACTGTATGAGATCTGGGAAAACGAATGACCACGGTGCCGCAAGAGCAGTGACTTATATACGCGTTCGGCTATCCTTCCTACCCACAATTTATTTGACGACAACTATAATTCCTAATACGGCCTCTCCTGACATGAGCACGTCCTCGGGCTCGCTGTTTCCCGAGAGCAACACGAAGGGGATCCATCGTTCACAGGAAATCCCGGAGTCTAGGCTGCCACGAGCACCGCCTAGGAGCGTTTGCTGGTCCTGCACAAAACACGAAACAACACCCAAATAAAGTGTGCACATAACATTACATTTTAAGAATGCAACTCAATTCGAACGTAAAAATGTCCCTCGATTCGAACGTAAGAATGTCTAACTCTGAAAGGCGTATAGTTACTACTACTGTGCAGTAAAGCAAGTAGTGCACAAGGGGCGGCTTGCCATACAAAGATTTTAAACTTTCTCAAAAACAAATCTTTAAAAAATAGGAAAGTAAAAATAAGAATAAAAAGTTAGTGCTGTTACTCATATCCTTGTGCTTCTTTGACTGCGCCCACTGCATGGCACCAGTTAGGCAGTCATACCCGGTGCGCAGATCTTCGCTGTTGAACAGGTCACGCTAGGACACGCCCTGCAGCTGTCTGCATGGCATGGCACGCGGCTAAGAAAAACAGAATAAGCAGCGAGCAATAAGCGCTCACATAAACACAGTCAAGTTATGAAGTAGTAATAATTACAGAAAACAAATAATCATAGGCTTTAATCAGGTCTCTTCCTGCGTAACTGATACCTTGTATGCCACTAAGCTTTATACCGGTCTCTAGTCTTTACGCATGTCTAGTCAGCGTGGGTCCCGCTGACGCAACCTGTTATAAGAAATAACGATATGTAAGAACATGTCATGGTTATTCCAAAACCATGTTTGCATGGCTTTACATGGGTGTCTTCCATCGACTGACAACAAAAAACGTAGGTAGAAGGCATAGGTAGAAGGCATAGGTAGATGGCATAGGTAGATGGCATAGGTAGATGGCATAGATAGATGGCATAGGTAGATGGCATAGATAGATGGCATAGATAGATGGCATAGATAGATGGCATAGATAGATGGCATAGGTAGATGACATAGGTAGATAGGAAGGCAGAACCGAAGCTCAATGCCCCCTATCACGGACAGAGGCGCCAAGTTTGCATGTCCAGGCAGAACCGAAGCTCAATGCCCCCCTGTCACGGACAGAGGCGCCAAGTTTGCATGTCCAGGCAGAACCGAAGCTCAATGCCCCCCTATCACGGACAGAGGCGCCAAGTTTGCATGTCCAGGCAGAACCGAAGCTCAATGCCCCCCTATCACGGACAGAGGCGCCAAGTTTGCATGTCCAGGCAGAACCGAAGCTCAATGCCCCCCTATCACGGACAGAGGCGCCAAGTTTGCATGTCCAGGCAGAACCGAAGCTCAATGCCCCCCTATCACGGACAGAGGCGCCAAGTTTGCATGTCCAGGCAGAACCGAAGCTCAATGCCCTCCTATCACGGACAGAGGCGCCAAGTTTGCATGTCCAGGCAGAACCGAAGCTCAATGCCCTCCTATCACGGACAGAGGCGCCAAGTTTGCATGTCCAGGCAGAACCGAAGCTCAATGCCTCCCTATCGTGGACAGAGGCGCCAAGTTTGCATGTCCAGGCAGAACCGAAGCTCAATGCCTCCCTATCATGGACAGAGGCGCAAAGTTTGCATGTCCAGGCAGAACCGAAGCTCAATGCCTCCCTATCGTGGACAGAGGCGCCAAGTTTGCATGTCCAGGCAGAACCGAAGCTCAATGCCCTCCTATCACGGACAGAGGCGCCAAGTTTGCATGTCCAGGCAGAACCGAAGCTCAATGCCCTCCTATCACGGACAGAGGCGCCAAGTTTGCATGTCCAGGCAGAACCGAAGCTCAATGCCACCTAATCTCGGACAGATATGAAAGCTAAGCTCACCTAACTCACCCTAAGCACAAGGGTATAAAATAAACTGATAACTGTACCGACCACCCGGGGCAGGTCCCTTCGCGGAGTGCCACCTCACGACTCGCTAGAGATCTACGTGAGACATAACTTTGCGTGTGTGAATCGGTTCCAGATAAAAGCATATTTCAACCCGAACTATCAATAATACGCCGGATATACCACGGCTAGTCAGTGGCCAACCTGTGGCATGACCCTGCGTGTACTACAAGCTCCAGGACCACGAAAGTAGTTATAAGGATCTAGCTTTTTTACAACGATACACTAAGAGACCACTATCGGTGGGCAAGCTTTGCTTTTCTCACTAAGATTCATAAATTTGAATTCGGGATAATTATTATCACAACTAGTAGATTTATAAGCTCATACAGTCAACTACTGATGAAAAGCATAACAAAATGTGCAAAACTCACGCCAGTGCGGCTGTTATAACCACACAATTAAATCAGTAGCTGTTTCCTTGTTTCGATGTCCGGCCACGACCACGGCGTACCGACCAACGCACAGCGCATTGTATAGGCGGCCACGCCACCGTTAGGGCGGCCACGCCACCGTTAGGGCGGCCACGCCACCGTTAGGGCGGCCACGCCACCGTTAGGGCGGCCACGCCACCGTTAGGGCGGCCACGCCACCGTTAGGGCGGCCACGCCACCGTTAGGGCGGCCACGCCACCGTTAGGGCGGCCACGCCACCGTTAGGGCGGCCACGCCACCGTTAGGGCGGCCACGCCACCGTTAGGGCGGCCACGCCACCGTTAGGGCGGCCACGCCACCGTTAGGGCGGCCACGCCACCGTTAGGGCGGCCACGCCACCGTTAGGGCGGCCACGCCACCGTTAGGGCGGCCACGCCACCGTTAGGGCGGCCACGGCACCCTTTGGGCGGCCACGGCACCCTTTGGGCGGCTAAGGCACCCTTTGGGCGGCCACGGCACCCTTTGGGCGGCCACGGCACCCTTTGGGCTGCCACGGCACCCTTTGGGCTGCCACAGCACCCTTTGGGCTGCCACGGCACCGTTGGGCGGCCACTGCACCGTTGGGCGGCCACTGCATCGTTGGGCGGCCACTGCACCGTTGGGCGGCCACTGCACCGTTAGGCGGCCAAACCACCATCTGGGCGGCCACGCCACCATCTGGGCGGCCATGCCACCGTTTGGGTGGCAACGCCACTGTATGGCGCATAAAGCCACTCATGCAGCAGCGGCCAGCGCCACAATGCAGCCAGTAACGCCACAATCGCCCTTGCGCATGGCGACTCGCACTTACACATTCTGTGAACATAACTACAGAAACCGAATTAAAAATTTGATGTAAAAATCAGGTAGGTACATAGTTAAATCAACAAGTACACAGACATAATCAGCACTCGTCGATATATTAGGCCCGTACGACCGACCGGACAGTAACCGCTCGGCCTTCCTTCAAAAAACGTATCCAGATCGAACCAGAATTCAAATACGATTATTAGTCATCGACCGAGAAAATAAACAATAAGCCAAAACAACACTTTACAAATTGCGATGACTCATCAAGATTAACCACAAAACATCTTAACGAAATACAATTTTACTGCCAGATTTATTAGTAAGCGCACTTTATTATAACTAGCAGTCAGAACTCAAATCAACCCACTGCTTAAAATAATACGAACCAACGAAATAAATCCACCTAGTTCATTTGTACTAATCTAGCCGTAAGACTAGACTTTGCCTGTCCTTTGGTACTTCTATGAACGAACTCACTAAATGGATTCACTGACTCGATCGTTCAACCATCGTGTATGTCTACTGTACTACTGGACTACCAACAGTACTATTACAACTGTAAACTGAAGTATTACATATGATCGATTGATCTAACGATCGATCGTAATAATCCTTATCCTATTCGTGTTCCAACATGACCGTACCGTGGGCATCATTAATATTTTTTTCGAAACACGAACTACCCGCATATGTATTTTTTTTTTCGTGAAAAACAATACGTGAAAATAATGGAAACGAATATAACAAAAGGCATCAGAAAGCGAAGAGGATAGGGCAGAATCCAATCCCACTTCTGATATTAGCAATCCTAGGTAGGATTACTTAAAAAAAGAGAAGCTGTCCAGAAACCATTGTCTCTGGACCACCTTAGTATAACAAGAACTGAACATACCTCTGAAGTATTATTACCACACTCCTGTAACAGGAATACATTGTAATCACTAAGACGCAGCTACTTCACTAAGACTTCCGCACTGTATGAGATCTGGGAAAACGAATGACCACGGTGCCGCAAGAGCAGTGACTTATATACGCGTTCGGCTATCCTTCCTACCCACAATTTATTTGACGACAACTATAATTCCTAATACTAAAAACCCGATACATGCTCGTATTATGAGCAACTAAGAAATAAAATAAATAACTACTTATATACATATGTACCATCACGGGATGGAGGTTTATTATTTATATTTATATATATATACATACATGCCCCTGCACCACACTGCGAGGGTGGTGGTTTGTGCAACTCCATGCAATTTAAAATAGAATCTAGAAAATATGCCACGTGACTTAATGCTGATGGTGAAGTAGAAGTCAGCCAACAACGGTCAGACTGACAAGATCGTCAAAATTTATTCTGAATCAGGTGCGTGGTCATGATCAACATACATGAGATGATACATACCATCCTGCGACAGGTTAATTATTTGTGTACCCATCCTGTGAGGGTGGGTGATAATATTTGCAAACGTTCTGCAAAGGAGAATAGAAATTATACCTCATACCACGCGATGGTAAAGTAGACTTCAGCCAACAACTTTTAGGCTTTGACAAGATTATCAAAATTAAATCTGGAAACCAGGAGCTTGCCTTACGACGAGCAACTGTACATGTACTGCCCCCGAGATGGGAGGTTTATGATTTGTGCACCCATCCTGCAACGATGGATCACAACTTGTCCCATGAGATAGTACTTTATATTGATTGTATGAGATATTAAATACTTTATATGAGGCTTGCCATATATACGTGAATTTTGTGTATTACACTAAAAGGTACTGCGTTGCGTACGCATGCACTGGATTTTTCCAAGACAAACAGATTTGTTAATATGATGGCATCTCTACGTTTCTCAATAATCAATAATGCGTCACACAAACTTATTGAAAAAGTTCTAAGAGATTTTAAAGAAAACCGTAATTGTATTTCAATTAATTTTGAAACAGTTATATTTCCACCTTTTCCCTCACAGACTATAATAGTAATTAACCTACATAGCCCACACAAGAAGACTACGAAATATTGTAATGCAAGCAATGATACAATGATATTGTATATAAATATCATTGCCTGCAAGCTATTTTAGCTGCAAATTATTATTATTATTTTTTGTTCTTAGATACAACAAAAAACATGGTCGCAAATGGTTTGTCTGTAAAATTGAGGTGGCGGCCACAATTATAAGACTTAAATACTCCATTTGTACTGTATCTAGGCTTTTAATTCCCAATCCTAAGTTACCCTATGAGTATAGTTCTACTTGTCAGCACACATCAACATACAGATACCGCACAATCAAAAGTAATATATTAACAAAACTCACTTGTTTACTGAATTAATCCATATCACACCACATTGATAACGCGTGAGCGCCTTTTCTTCAAGTACAACTAATGTCACGTTGATTTGTGTCAATGTTTAGATTGTATTATTGTAAATTGACCATCCATTCTGAAAAAAAGCTTAGAACTAACTGTAAGAGATGTATTATTATCGTAGAACTTGCCTACAAAATAATTCTGCAAATGCTTAAAACTGCAGGTAGATGTACTATATTATCGTAGGACTTGACTACAAAATAGTTCTGCAAATGTTTTAAACTGCAGGTAGGTTACCAAGTGTTATTTTATCCACTTAGAAATATCGTACATATAAGCTTACCCACATTAAACTTTAATAAAAATATCAATTCAGCACAAGTATTAAATATTAATTTTTAAAGTTTTCAAATATACAAATTACTGTCAATGGGCTAAATGAAAAATGATTATTTACAAATTTATGACAAACATAGCCCAATTTACTTGCACTATATTCAAACCACACACTATTTAATAGTATAAAACATTTCATTAGGAATACACAAACAAAACGAACGGCAAACACCGTTAAAATGTTTTGTACTTACGTGCATTTTGTTCGGCTTCAACTATTTGTAGCAAATATTGTTGTTCAATATTGTATTCTTTTGGAATTATTTAGATTTAGAATTTGATTTAAATTCCACAAACAGTTGTATATTGTAGCCTTGGACGGGTGTCCGTGACGGGAAACAAGACGCCAATGAACACGAATGGAGCGAGCGTGTTTTACAACAGCTCACCCCACCCGCCTGGCAATATGACGTCATGTCCGATCAAATCACAGTGAAGTAGACCAATAGTAACAAATATGACGGGAAACCGGAAGTGCCGCTCTCATTATAAGCTTCGAATAACGGTACTGTGGTTTAATTTAAATATTTACACATTACACAGAATATAATTTATTTTGCAAACTAAATATTTCAATTACAATTTTTTTATTTTGTAGGAGTATTACTGTTGGCCGCAGATGGCCATGACTTCACCGGACAAGAGGGCGAGCGCTTAAAGCGCTCCAGCCAGAAGGGTTTGGGTAGCGACTAGCACACTGGGCTGCCGCTTAGAGAAAGTGAGTTTACCACCGGTTCACAACGGGCCCCCGCTGAGAAGAATCGGCAAGAAACTCAGCGAGGGGATGCATGTCGAGGTCGCATGCGTACGACCCTTCGGCCTCGCCGGCGAGACTGGTGTCTGTATGTTGATGTGTGACGACTCGTGACGTCGTTGTCGGTGTTGGTGTTGTGTCATGGTCCAGGAGGACAGAAGACACGCCATCGAAAAGTCTTTGCTTGTGGCGGCTTCGTGTGGCGGGTCACCCCCTTCCCTCTGATATGGTTGAGGGGAGTGATGGCTGCTGCTCGAGTCAACTCGTGCGCGGATGCTGCTTGGGGGGACTGGTCCGACTACTATCCCTTTGGCCTTTTAGTTTGTTGAAATTTTTGTCGTAATTTATTGTTTTCTTCTTTTCTCCCTTGCTTTATGTTTCGAACGGCAGGACACAATATCGCTTATGTCGATTCATTTGTAACAAAACAATGTTTAAATAAAAGTGAAAAAATGACAAGCCCGCTGAGTTTCTTGCCGGATCTTCTCAGTTGAGGCCGCGTTGTGATCCGGTGGTAGCTTTTAAAAAATGACCATTCAAAACTGCTAGCGTTAAGCCTATTTGAAATAAAGATTTTTGAGTTTGACTTTGAGACATCGGGTCGGGTGGGTCGAGCAGTACATGCCGCGGACGGCGGCGATGTACGGTAGTTCGACGATCTGTGGGACCAGGGTCGGGGTCGGGGATGTAGTCGGCAGCGGCACCGATTAGCGGGTTTGGGTGGACGCACGCTTTTTCAAAGTAATGTTCAGATATTTCTTTGAAAAATTTGCGGATAGGGACTAGACCGAAGTCGGAATGTAGGTCGACATTCATTCCGTATGTCATATGCCACGGGGCACCGACGGCAGGTCGAAGGAATCGGTTTTAAATAACCTGGAGGCTATTGATGTGAGTGGGAGCCGCGTGTGGGAATAGGGCACTGGTGTAAGCTAGGATGGGACGGATGCAGGTTTTGTAAAGTGTCAACTTAATTCTAAACGACAGTTTACTCCGCCTGCAGATCATGGGGTAGAGTCGACCGAGGACGAAGGCTGATCGGTTGCGTACTGACCGTATATGAGGTCCAAATGACATATGGGAGTCTAAGGTGACGCCTTTTTTTTTACCCTTCTGGTCCAGGGGATGGGACGCCCATAGAGGGTGATTTGACCTAACCTTCAATTACTCTTATTACCTATATGTAATGTATGTTATATGATATATTTATATAAAATAATTTAATTTTACATTTGTAAATAGAAGCCGATAATAGATCGGAATGGAAATTTTTTCACCGACAAGAGAACAGCTCTTAAATTGGAGAAATACTGTAATTCCCATGACAGGATGAATTGTGATGGCAATACATTTAGGTTCAATTGTTCACTAACTTGTCGAAGGCGAGTCCATGACGATTTGTATCTATTTCAATGCCGATTAGTGTTTGTTTCAGTATGAATCATCGATATATACACGGTCATCCGATTATAAACTAGGCAGATCCTCTACTATGGAAAACTGACAACTGATACTCATATACTGTTACGACTGCGACATAAAAGTGTTAATTACTCGGTTAATTATTACTTAATTGCAATAATCACAAAATGCATTGTTAGTCTTTAGGTCTACTATCGATCCATATAGAACACCCGCACGTTACTATACTTTATTTGTGGTTGGACTATACTAATTCCAATTAAAGACACGCACGTCTTCGTTCCTATGATTCTGTGACCATTTTTCGGGTCGTAACGTTTAATATAGTACAAAATAATACATCGATCGTGTGAATGAATTCTAAAGGGCGATTTGGATCATCAGCTCATCTTCCAGCATAGCAAGTCTGCGGCAATTTTTAAAATCGATTCATTATTTAATAATCTTATAAATAAACATTGTTAAATTAATTATTTGATTATATCAACGGGCTTTTTCTTTTTCAGTTTGTTTAGAACAATAACCATTAATCTTATTTGTCATCACGGTACTATTTTTGATCAATTTTGCTTTTCTTGCACGCTCTTTGTTGTAGCTCTGTATGTAGAAGTTACCAAACATATAAATGAAGAGCACGGCGTTACAGCTGGCCATTACATTGAATAATTTAGGGTAACTGCACTCTGTGAATAAAACTGCAAAGTTGTGGATGAAAACTATGCAGAACTGGATCTGGATGACAAAAAAAATATATTATGGAACGTCAAATCTCAAATGAACTAAAATACTCTGACAACAGCTACAACTTACCAATTGTATAATTGTGACATGTTTCTTCCACCATATGTACTTCTGGTACTCCGGCCCGAGTCCAGAGATCAAGTAATAGGTGTACATTATGACGTGAACTATAGAGTTGATGTACCCCATAAAATAAAGATGTCCTCCTGTAATATATTAACATTACGTGCTGGTTTTATAACACAAGTTAATTTAATAAGATATTTTCCTTAATCATAGGAATAATAATAGGAATTTACATGTAACTTTTGGTGTACAATAAAGTGTATTTATTATTATTATTATTTTTTTATTAACTCACGGGCTTAGCCCGGTCTTTTAGAGGCTTGTGGGGACGGATCCAACACGTAGAGGCCCGTTTTAGAAGAAGTAAATGGTGTCTAAAACACCTCCCGGGGTCAACTGCCACAATGATGAAATTACAGCAGTTGACCTCGGTAGGTGGTAGGGACTATTGCAAGCATGTGAAAAGAATTCTAGGTTTATGGGGTTGAGCATTTGCTGGACTGGCGACTGGACTATTGCAAAGGCCGGGGTCACTTGCCATAATTACATTCATAATTATTTTGTGGCAAGTGGCGGCTTGCCACCCACTTGCGGCTTGCTTATTATTATTATTATAGGAGAGATTGGGCTAGTCCTTGTGATTAGAAAGTGGAATTGCTGAAAATACTTTTGTTTTACCAGGGCTTGTTGTAATATTCCCATTGGAGTCCCATATTTTTTTCATTTACTCTAAATAGACCGAGCTCGCACTCCTTGAGTCGCATCTTAAGAAATCTATCAGCAGTTTCTCTTTCCATTACAATTTGTAAAATAATAATTCTACCCCTATCCAAAAATCCAACTCGACACTAATGTAGTCAGTAAAAAATCGTTACCTACTTATGACCAACATGCGAGAAAAACGGAAATTAAAGCATAACCTTACATGTTATGCTTTAATTTCCGTTTTTCCGTGTCTTTAATAATATTTTCTCTCTCTTCTCCAGAATCTAAAGGATGCGTATGAGACCAGTGAATTCGCAAAAATGAAAAACAAACCCACAACTACGTGGAAATTAATTCAAATTTAAATTCAAATTCATTTATTTCAAATAGGCTACACTTTTGAATGGATTTTTTTTAAATGCTACCGCCGCATCACCACCCGGCCTCAGCTGAGAAGATCCAGCAAGAGACTCAGCAGGCTTGTAATTTGTCACTTTTTTTTTAAACAGTGTTTGTCTTATTACAATTAGATCATCATCAGCGACAGTGTGTCCTGCCCTTCGAAAGATAAAACAAGAGAGAAAAAAAATACGAAGAAATTATAACAAACTAAAAGGGCAAAGGGATAGAGTGCGCAACAGGGTAGGATGGTATTCCGGCAAAAATAATTAAAGGATCTTTAAAGGCTTTAGTACCACCTATAACGCCTATATGTAACCTAGCAATTTCCACAGGTGATTTTCCAAAAGCCCTAAAAAAGGCTGTTATTACACCAATATTTAAGAGCGGAGATAGAGATTGTGTCTTCAATTACAGGCGTAAGTGCGCTATCTAATGTTGTAGAATGCACACTAAACACGCGATACAATAAATAACATATTTTTTTAATATACTTAAAAAAATATTTAGAATAATTTAAGATTATCGCCAGTAACCAATTTGAATTCAGATCTGGTGTATCGACGGAAGATGTTGTGATCAATATAAGTCAAAAAGTGGTTAATAAACTTGATAATAAGTACAAATGTTATGGAATATTTCTGGATTTAACTAAAACATTTCTACGTTGGAATATATCGGTGTAAGAGGTCTGGCTCTTGATATATTTAAAGATTATCTGATACACCGCACTTAGGTTACACGAATTGATACTACTGTCAGTGATGAGAAGATTATAAGTTATGGTTTTCCTCAAGGTAGCATCCTTGGCCCTATCCTGTTCATAATATATATTAACAATTTATGTAAACTTAAAATTGGCCAATTGCAATATACTGTTATATTAGCTTATAGCCGAAACTGGCAAAATACTAAACAAAATGATGAAAGTGGTCTAACACAAGTGATGCAGTGGCTGTCAGTTTATTTACTGACACTTAATGTGGAAAAAACAAATCAATAAAGATTGATTTGATTGAAAAAAAAAAAGAAAAAAGAAATGTTGAACCGGCTCACCTGGGAAATATTTTACGCCCACCCAAACCAAGAACGACATTATAGTATGATGGTATATATGAAGAAAACTAAGTTGGTTGTCTTTCTTTCGCAGCACGAAGAACACCGTGTCTAGAAGCTCCGTGATCTTTGCAAAGTAGTACCACCAATAGTCAGCTGCCATCTGGAAGATTATTATTTGATAATAAATAAAATTGTCTTTTTTAGTTTGCTTACTTTTTGAAACTATGCACCTATACACTGGTTTTTAAACGACTTAAAAAAAAATCTCTGTTCTACTGTATATATATATTTTTTTAATGTATGTTTCTCCACAATGCATGTTACCAATTTCTCCACCAACTGTTGACCGATTTCAATTTTTTTTTCTTTTATTCGTTAGAGTATACCTCAAATTTGGTCCTATTGTCACTAAGTTAAGATCTAATGATAGAATCCCAGGGAGATCGAGGGCCGAGGACCCTCTAATTTTATAATCACTTATTACGTTTGTCACATATTTTTTGTATGAAAATATGACTAACAAGTATAAATTAAAAATGAAAAAAAAACCCTGACATAGGTAAACAAACTCTTAAAATGACTTTCCTGTGCTATTCAGACCCTGATCCCTGGTATACTTATGTCTAACTACTGGTTAAAATTTAAGCATAGATTTATAATAAAAATTAGCCCAGTAATTGTTATCGGATGCTTCATATTTGGAGTCAAAGTTGTTTTTTCTATGTTTTTATTTTTAGTTAAGTTTTATTTTAATTTGTGGTTAGTTATTTTTAGTTCATTTAGGAAATGTGTAGGTACCAATGTAATGCATAGCTTATTTTTAATGATAATATGCCATACTTACGTAATGTTTGTTCTCTTCGATCGAGCAACAACAACGACAAAACGAGCAACGCAGAGCGAGTTTCTGCGTTATTCAGCAGATACTTCACTAAAGTTTGGTACTATGGTTGGTGCAGTTACTAAGTAGTGTATTTATTTATTTGTTCTTAGATTATATTCCTGACTAGCTGACCCACGCAGCTCCGCCTGCGCTATTTTTACGTTAACTAAACTTTTAATAACAAACATTCGCATCGAATACATAACCTCTTTTTTTATAGTCGGTTAAAAACTGGGACCCACTTTTTACTTGCTCTCCGAAGCACGGACCCGTTTAGTTCAAATGGCGTTAAACGGTCACCCATCTATTTAATGACCTTACCTAACGTTGCTTAACCCGATCGATTACAAAACCTTGATAACAACTCTCTATGAGTGTTCCCTTACTAATATTTATTATATTATAAAGAAAAATTGATAAAATCGGACCAAGCGTATAACCAACTACCCATTTTGACTTTAATCCCCTCTCCTAAAAGAACCGTGCTAGATTACGGGATAAAAAGTATCCTATGTCCTACCTCGTAGTAAGATCTCAAATCATGCCAAGTTTCATTTGAATCCATTCAGTAGTTTCGGCATGATGCGCAGCCGTGATACAGACAGACAGACAAAAATTAAAAAAATATATATTTTCGGCCTCAGTATCGGTTATAGAATGCCCTCCAAATATAATATTCAAAATATCTTCAATGTACAGAATTGGACCTGTTACAGTTTTATTATAAGTATAGATTTTGGTCTACTAGACTTCTATATACTTAGTCTAAGTAAGTAGTTATATGAATTCACTCGTTAATGTAAACTGAAATGTCCAAAACGAGCTCCGAGGAAGGCGTCACTGAAAAACAACGCTGGGACACTTCGTGTCTTAGCATTATGCTGAGTGACGCCTTTTTCGTTGAGTGCGGCAGCATGCCTCCAATTCCTGTAGGTTAAGTATGTTGTATCTACTTAATTCATATGCAGTGCTTAACGAAATAAATTTATTTCATTATCATTTTTTTCATTTCATAATTTGGTGGATTCTACAAGTTCCTGTTGCCACCTTCCTGCTTGCTCCCAACACCAGACTTTGATCAACATTTTTCTACCTACTACTGGCAGCAACCTATCCAACGAATTATTGATATTGGTGGCGGCGTAACTACTGTATAGCACAATTTTTTATTGATGCAGTATTCAACACCACCAGAACCACGGGGTTGATTTTCGACACTGAGATAGCAAATGTATTAGAATACTTTTTTCCTGACTGAGTTTGATTGAGGGTTTTGTCGTTGGGCCGAGTTCGACCGTCCCACATCGAGCCAAGGCTGGCGTAGTGTTGCATCTAGTCTTAAGCACCAAGCAAGGACACTTAGCTTAGGACGCTTACGGCTCCTTCGGAATCGCTGGACGCTCGGGGTGTGGGCCCTTTGAGCGTCCATTGAGTACGGCGGCAACTCCGAGGAGGACGGCGGCGGGGTTGCGACCCCCGTCCCCGTGAGCACCGTGACAGGTTCCCGGGGGGCTACAATGCGCCCCCCGGCGGCGGGCTCAAAGGCAAGGCACTGAGGGGCCCCTGGTGCAGATCCCACCGGAGAGCCCTGGGGTCTCCCCTCTTATGTGCCGATGCGACAGCCGCGGGGGTTTTAGTGGGTAAAATCCCACATACCCCGGTCGAGCCCCACAGCTCCCGGGGATCTTAAAAAAAAAAAAAAAAAAAAACGTTCACGTCCTTGCCGCTGTGAGCGGCAGTTAAGCGCGGGGCGGCGAGCGGTAATATCAAAAGTATAAAAATGTTTGTGTCACGCCACGAGACGCCGCTCATAGCGAAAACGCGCGCGGTTTTTCCGAGCGAATTTCTACAGCGGCGCGCGGTGTGGAGAGCGGCAGGAACTAAAGTACAAGTGAATGAGTGCGACGCCACGAAACAGAGCGGCGTGGACAGCGGTGCAAGGGTGACGTATTCAGCGGCGATAGTAAAAACAAAAAAATTTAGATGATTTTGTGGCGGTAATGGATACCGAGGCATTTATAACGTAAATTTTAAATAGACCGATGTCAAAACATCCCCAACATAAGTATAATAACGTCATAAAAAGGTTGTGGGAAGAAATAAAACAATGTTTCCGGAATATAATAGTAAGTAAGTTTAATTTAAATTGATAACACAAAAACATAGAACCTAGGTACCTACCAAACGAAGCTACTAATATGTTGACAAAACTACTGGTATGTTTATGTAATGTAGGTATATAGTTGACAAGTTTATTTTTTAACCGGCTTCAAAAAGTAGTTAACCGGCTTCAAAAAGTAGGTTCTCTATTCGACGCGTATGTATGTAATATTAATAAAAATGCGTAATATTAATATATGTTAGTCTATGTGGGCTTCTAAACAAATTTACCAAATTTTATGAGTGTATGTATGTATGTATGTATATATGTATGTATGTATGTAGGTTTGTCCGCGGATTTCTCAGAAACTACAAGACCGATTTCAAAAATTATTTTTGCAATAGTGAGAGTATTTTTCAACTTAGGGTAGAGTATAAGTTTCATCAAAATCGGTCCAGTAGTTTAAGAGATATAAACTTTTTATGTTTTCAGTAAGTTACTGTAACGTAGACGTTCGAGTTGCGTGATAGTACTAATACCTATTTTGCTAAAATAAAAGTCACTAAAAAGTGTTAAATAAACTATTTTAATAAAAATAACAACCGACTTCAAAGTGAATTATCTAAAAAGCATAAAATAACGAAAATATATTGAAGTCGGTGCTAGCACATCATGTTAGCTAAGACTAGCACGAGCTGACACCGACTTCAATATAGTTTCGTTATTTTATGCTTTTTAGATAATTCACTTTGAAGTCGGTTGTTATTTTTATTAAAATAGTTTATTTCTCTGTCAGTAGGTAGATACCTAATTAGCAAAACACTTAGTAAACATATCAGTAGTTTCGTCTGTAGATATGTAACTACACACGAATCTACTAGTATGTCTTATACGCTATGTAAGTAGTTGACAAGTTTTTAAAGTTTTTCTCTCTGTAAGTACCTACTTAGAAAAACACTTGGAACACCTACAGACGAAACTACTGGTATGTTTACGTAGTTGACAAGTTTTTAAACTTTATCTCAGCAAGTAGGTACTTACAGAGACAATAGACATAGTTACTAATATATTAAATTTTGATAACGCCATGATTTTGAACACGTTTTGACTACCTAAATACGTCCGCGTGCAAAACGCACCGCTCACCGACGCCGCCCCGCACGCCGCGCCGCGCTTAGCTAAGACCAAAGTCGTGACGAGGCCGTAGCCAGCCATAGGATGTCCACTGAGTTCGGCGGTGACTCCAAGGAGGACGGCGGCGGGGTTGCGATCCTCTTTCCCGTGAGCACCGTGACTGGTTCCCGGGGGGCTATATTGCGCCCCCCAGTGGCGGGAAGGCAAGGTATTGCCCTCAGGGCTCTCTCATGTGCCGATGGTCGCATCGGCAAACCCCCGTGGCTCGACAGCCACGGGGGTTTTAGTGGGTAAGAATCCCACATTTCCCTGTCGAGCCCCACAGCTCCCAGGAATCTTTTGAAGGTTTCCCCCGCGAAAAATATATAATTAAAGTAGGCTTAGCCAGTGAATAACGTCGCTTAAAGAATAAATCTGTGCGCTGGGCTTCGTAAGTTAGTCCCCAATAATTTGGGATTACCAATTGGCATGCCTAAAAATTCATTTCTATAATTAGGTTCAGTCCAGTTCATACTTACGGATAATGCTAATGGTGATTCCGAGTAATCGATTCCCATACATGCCAGACTGTATTCTTTACTAAAAACGGTTACCGTTCCCTGTAAATAAATAACAATAGTTAAACATAGTTGTAAATTGCATCGTGACCCCTGTGCATTCATTAAACTATACGACCTTGTTTCACGATGAAAAATGCATGGGTCTTGATTTTAAACATATCTTTAACATTGAAATCAAACTACTTTTACGGATTATACCGCGGTTTATTTAGATTTTACTATCCCGACGTTTCGAATGCTTTGCAGCACCCATGGTCACGGGAGGACTGAGATGTTGAACGTCCTTATGTCACAATTATGCCGGTGTACCCTCAGATCTTCTTAGTTATTATTGTTGTCAACTCGTCCGCGGGTGCTGCTTGGGGGGACTGGTCCGACTTCTATCCCTTTGGCCTTTTAGTTTGTCGTAATTTATTGTTTTCTTCTTTTCTTCCTTGCTTTATGTTTCGAACGGCAGGACACAATATCGCTAATGTCGATTCATTTGTAACAAAACAATGTTTAAAAAAAAAAAATTGAAAAAATGACAAGCCCGCTGAGTTTCTTGCCGGATCTTCTCAGTTGAGGCCGCGTTGTGATCCGGTGGTAGCTTTTAAAAAATGACGATTCAAAAGTGCTAGCGTTAAGCCTATTTGAAATAAAGATTTTTGAGTTTGAGTTTGAGTTTGTTGGTCCGATCTACGCAGTAAGAGCTTACAGTATCTTGAGGCCGTGCAGTGATTTGCTTGATATTGGATTTAATTATATTTATCACAGGATCCCAAGCCGGTAGTAACACCCAACCATCTTCTCTATTGAAATTAGGATGTTTTTTTGATTTCAATAGCCTCACGAATCATCCTAGGTAGGAATCGGTGTTCTTTTGCGAGGATTTGAGGATTATCAAATCTAATGTAATGGTAGGTGCGATCCTGAACGTTTTCACATACTGCAGACTTCGTACAGCGTCGGTGTTTCACATCAGCTATGTGTTTTTATTGCGCGCTTTGTTTTCCCAATGTAGGAGAGCCCACAGTCACAATCGAGTTTATAAACTCCTGCATCTTAAAGAGGTATATGGCACTTGACAACATATCTTTAAAGTCAGTTATTTCTGTATGCCGGAACAGAGTCAAATTAATAGGTCATGCAGAAAATACTTTACTAATAATAAACCTTACGATCTGATTCTGAGAAATACTGGGACTCTCCTAATAAAAATTTCTACCTCTTAAAGAAAGTCCCATTTGAAGTTATAAAATAGCATTTTACTCAAAGTAAGCTTTTTGTTTTACATTTTTACTTTAGATATGCTTTAGATACATCCTATAACTAATTTTAGTCCATAATCTTTGAGAGATAATTGTTATCAGGACATTTCTTTTTGTGTTTATGTGTATTGATTGAAATGAAATAAGTAAAACTAAAATTGTTGATCGAAATCGGTTATTCTTATTGATTACTGGCGAAAGCCGAAACGGCCACAGCAAAAGTAGAATTATAGTACTCTAGCTTTTCAGAAATCCACGTTCCCAAAGCCTTATTTCGCCATCGTAATAAGCCTTTCAACTAACACGACTTTACGTAATGTTTATGAATACAATGAACAACAGTTAGCCATTTTCATCTATCGGTTGTCTGCGACGCGCACAATGTCGTCGGTCCACCCAGTGGGAGGCCTGTTGCGTCTCCTGGTTTGTAGTCGCCACTCGAGAAATTTTCTTCCCCATCGGTTATCGGTTCTTCGAACGATGTAGCGTGCCCACTGCCATTTTAACTTGCAGATTCTAAGAGCCTATATAATAATAATAATATCTTGGGACAATCCACACACGGTCATCCGATCCCAAACTAGGCAGAGCCTGTACTATGGAAACCAGACAACTGATACTAATACTTATATACTTTTTTTTTTGTAAATACATACTTAAATAGATAAACAACACCCAGACACTTGGCGGGAATCGAACCCACGACCCATCGGTTAGCAGGCAGGGTGTCTGACCACTAGACCAACGGGCCCTTTTTTTTTTTTTTTTGGGAATGATAGACGCTGTTAACCGCAGATGGCTATTGCAGCTTCACCGGACAATAGGAGGCGAGCGCTTGAAGCGCTCTAGCCTTTACGGCAGAAGTAGCGACGAGCACAAGGGCACCTCAGGGAGGCACGGCCTCGGCTTGGGCTGTCGCTTAAGAGAGGGCTGAGTTTACCACCGGTTCACAACGCGCCCCCACTGAGAAGAACCGGCAAGAAACTCAGTGGGGTGATGCACGTCGTTGCGGTCGCATACGTACGACCCTTCGGCCTCGCCGGCGAGACCGGTGTCTGATAGCTAGTGTAGCATACGGTTGTCGGGGAGGGGTCGGCGCATCCCGGTCCAATAGGACCGTCATGGGGTCAGGAGGGTCGAGCAGTACGTGCCGTGGTCTGCGGCGCGAGTCAGAAGGACTAGCGGCGTAATCGGCGGCGGCGCGGATTAAACTGTTCGCGTGACGGGACGCGGATTCAAAGTAGCGTTTCGACGCTTCTTTGAGGAACTTACGAAGGGGATCTAATTTGAAATCGGAATGCAGATCTACGTTCCGCATGTACCACGGGGCACCGACGGCGCGACGGAGGAAACGATTCTGGATAACTTGGAGGCTATCGATATGGGTGCGGGCGGCGTGCGCGAAAACTACACTCGCGTAAGTCATGATAGGGCGAATGCAAGCTTTGTATAATGTCAACTTATTTCTAAGCGACATTTTACTCCGCTTGCAGAGAAGGGGATACAGGCGACCTAATACGAAAGCCGCTCGATTGCGGACGGACCTAATGTGCGGGCCGAAAGTCATGCGGGAGTCCAAGGTGACTCCGAGGTACTTAACCTTCCTAGTCCAGGGGATAGGGCGATTGAATAGGGATATTGGAGCTAGTCGTCTGTTGGGCCGAAGGCTCCGCGCGGAGAACATATTGGCGGGTCCCCGGGAGAAGACCACCGCGGCACTCTTCTCCGGGTTCACCTCTATGCGCCACGTACGGAACCATTGACCCAGGGCGTCGACTGCGGCTTGAAGAGCACGCGTTAAAAAGGACATGTTCCTATGGGAATAGTAGAGAGCGGTGTCATCCGCGTAAAGGGCGAGTTGGACTCTGCTCGAACGAGGAATGTCGTTCGTGAACAGGCTGAACAAGAGGGGAGACAGCACGGAGCCCTGAGGGACTCCGGCCTGTATAGGATGAGGCGAAGAAAACGTACCTTCGACCCGGTATCGAAAGGTACGATTCGAGAGAAAGTCTCGTATGATGAGTACGAGCCTATCGGGGACTCCTAACTGGAAGAGCTTGTATATCAAGCCGTTGTGCCAGACCTTGTCGAAGGCCTTGGCAACATCGAAGAATAGGGCTCCTGTGTAGACGGGCTTGGGCTGGTTGAGCCCGGTCAGGATGTGCTCCGTGAGGCGGTGCACCTGGTGGACGCAAGGGTGTCTGGTTCGAAAGCCAAACTGCTCGTCAATAAGGATATTATTAGAACTGACAAAGTCTTTGAGTCTCGCTAATAGCAAGCGCTCATAGAGTTTGCCGAGAGACTTGAGAAGACTGATAGGCCGGTAGCTCGCAGGGCTGCTGCGAGGCTTACCCGGCTTAGGGATACCTACTACATCCGCGTCTTTCCATTCGGCAGGAAAGACGCAGTGGGACATGGCTGCGTTGAAGATAGTCACTAAAAGACATATCAGATGGACAGGGAGAACCTTGAGAACGCGATTGGAGATGCCGTCGGAGCCCGGTGCTTTCTTCGGCTTAAGGCCTTTGATCAGGTCTTCCACCTCGGTTTGCGTGACCAGGGAGAGGGATTCGGTGGGAGGGAGTGAGGACCTGCGCTCTACTTCCCTATCCACAAGATCGAGGTGCGCCGGAACGACGGGAGCGGAGCTGGGTGTGCACTGACTCTCTAGAGAGTCAGCGAGAACCTCAGCCTTCTCGTCGTCCTCGAACGCGGGTGGGTCGCCTGAAGGGCGGGTCAAGGGGGGCATGGTAGCTACTGTGTCGGTTTTGAGGGATCTCGCGAGCCGCCAGTAAGCCTGGTGTGACGGCGAGATCTCCTCTAGAAACCCTCCCCATCGAGCCTCCCTGAGTTCCGCGATGCTGCGCTTCACGTCCCTCTGCAAAGCACGCATGCGGACCCGATTGGCATCGGTGGGGTAGGAGTCGTACGCGCGAATAGCCGCGTTTTTAGCGCGGACTAATTCCCTAATGTCATCGGGCAGCTTGAAGCGCACAGCGGACCAACGGGCCCGTCAATATCGATTGCCTTCGTTCTTCAGGGAATCTCCTCATTACGGAGTTTGTCGTTTATTACGCTGAAGGTTTATTATGTAAATTTACTATTCAAGAGTAATGATTAATTTTGTTTATTACGCTAAATTAAGATTTACTTCTTTAACTTACAATGCAAACTAAAAGCAAACTCAGAAGCACTTGAAATGTGTTGTAAATTAACAGCACATTCTTCAATTCAAATGGTTCTCTGTTCTTCATCAGTCGGGGACCAAGTGACGTACAGAAGTATAAGTATGAAGATACTATAGATATTATTATAAATGGATTCGAGACTGCCCACCAGTTCTGCGTCCGAGGGTCTGAAAACAAAAAATAAAAATATTTGGTTTTATATTATAAACCAAGGTAATAGGTATGATTCCGGTGTATCACATTTAGGACTATATTACTTGCACGAGCCGGTACAAAATACGTATGCGAGGTAAGCGCACTAACGTCGTTCTAAAGTCGATTTTATTTCAAATTCCATATTCCAATTTCAAAATCGGTACCGATCGCTAATGAACAAAATTGGCTCTGTAAAACCTAAATTAGGGCCATCAATTGGCCTCTTAGCATATCTCTCCCTTGGGTTTAAATGCTGTTTAGCAGCTATATAGTGTGTCACATACAGATGTGACTACAGCACCTACTGCAAAAACGATTATACTTGCACTTTTGTAATATCAAAAGCTATCCTATTATGAAGTACCGCTGAATCTGTGCGAGGGTGTCTAAACACCCTTCAGCGGTACTTCCGTCGGTAGTGGTTTAGAGTATCCTTAGGGATACTATCTTATATCTCAACGCGTTTGATGTTTTTTAACTGGGGCCCGTAGCCCTAACAATAGTATTGCGGGTAAATGAATAGAATCAGCCAACCCTTACTTGTCTACGTTACTCTTGTATTGACTCTAGGTTTAAGTTTTGGCTCGCACCATTGGTTTTAGTTTTTTCTTACCGCTGAGGTATAAAGACAACATCACATAGCGTGTTTCTAGAAAGGCAATCACTCACGATGGGATACATAACAATGGGAAGCGAGCCTGTTACTAACGAGTAAGATTAGGGTCATATCACCTTAAATCACAACTCATTTGTGAGTGTGTTTAAAAAAGGATCTAGAAATCCATTGAATTGAATTGAGAAATTACCATTGCAAGAATATATCAATACCTCGGGGCTCAAAGGGTGTAAGCACCAAAACTCGACTTTTCAGGAGAGCCAAAAAACAAAAAAAAATATTTTTATTTTCGATATAACTTTTTTGGGATTTGACCTAAATAAGCCATTTAAACAAAAAAGTCTTATTTTTTTCTGATGCAGAACACAGTAATATTATATTTGGACAAAATTAGCTTTCCTATACGCCCCGAAAAATTGCATGTTTGGGGCGGTTACATCCCAAAAATCAATGGATGTGTGACGGTTGTAACTGCCAATTTTCCTACTAATTCTATCAGTTTGCACATAGTTACTTTGATTTTAACTTACAATTTTATATGAACTTTATTAACTTAGCATACCTATTTATCAGTGGCGTGCACTCCATACAGGCAAAAAGACTTTGCCTACCCTCTTCTTAATGACTATTATTTAATAACTATTCTAGGAAATTTCCTTTTTTGCCTACCCTGGCATTGATTTTACCTAGACCTAGTTGCATGTCTTACCTAAAAACTATTCAATAACTAATTTTATCTATACTAATATAATAAAGCTGAAGAGTTTGTTTGAACGCGCTAATCTCTGAAACTGACAGTCGGATTTGAATTTGATAGTTTAATTCTTGAGATAGGTATTTAACATCACGCTAAGACCTTTGGGGGCGAAGCAAAAACGTTTCTCGTGGATGAACATGACATGGAACAGCTAGTTTTCATTTTAAATGGTAAATGATAAATAAAAATCACATTACGTAGGTAATCAAAATATTATTTACTAAACAATTTAGGTATCTTTATATTTAGCACTAATAACCTGAACATCCAGATCTAATTTAATATTTTATATGTATTCTTTTTATAGCTTTTTATATTAGTTTATTTATTTTATTACTAGCTGACCCGCGGAGCTCCGCCCGTGCTTTAATTACATTTTGCTCCCCTTTTCTCCCTACTCCCTTGATTTATCTCTCTCCATCTCTCTCTCTTATAAGAAAAATCTAATTCTAATAAATCTTTCTCTCCCCTCCCGCTTCGGTCCCCGTCAAACTCCCCCTCTTCCTCTCCCCGTTGTCCTCTCTGAACCCTCTCCCTCCTCTCTCTTCTCCCAACTTGCTCCCTTTCACTTCCCCCCCTTGCTCCACCTAACTCCTCCGATCACTCACTCCATCATCCTCCCCTCTCCCTCTCTTGCACCCTCCTCTCGTTCTATATATCCTCGTCAATCATGGTCTCGGCGGCATAAAATATACTTTGCTCTTCCCTCTGCTCTTTGTAACTTCTTTATTTTCCTCTTCATCCAAAGGTTGCCTGGAAGAGATCGCTTTTAGCGATAAGGCCGCCCATTGTTGCATGTTTTATTAATTTGTGTCTTATTCTTTTTGTATCTGTTTGTTTGTGCGCAATAAAGAATTGACTATCTATCTATCTACTGTAGAACCTATTCTCAGACCTATCCGAAAAATTTCATACATATCGATTCACCCATCTATTTAAAGACCTTGCCTTATGTTGCTTAACCTTAACCTAGCGGCATGGAATATACTTTATGACCTATTCTCTAACCTACCCGATATGCACAAAAAAAACAAACAAATCGGTTCACCCATCTATTTAATGACCTTACCTAACGTTGCTTAACCTTAACCTACTGAGATAAAAAGTATTTTGACCAGTCTATAATTACCCTATTCACATACAAAGGAAATTACGTGGTGATATGTGCAAGTAATGTTTCACTGCTTAGCCCCTATGAAACATAGCGTGATGTTTTATATACCAATTTATACCCCTACTTCTACAGAACACATCAGTGAAAGTCCTATCAAAATCCATCCACGGGTTTTCAAATGATAGCTGGACAAACAGAACGACAGACAGACAGACAGACAGACAGACAATAATTCCAAAAAAAATTGTTTTGGCCTCTATGTCGATAGTATAGTACCCCACATAGAAATTTTGGAAAAATATTCAATGTACAGAAAAAGTGCTCTTTGAGTTTTATTATAGTATAGATAAATATACATATGTTGTTATTATTAAATTTAATTTTATATTATTATATTTAGCTTGCTGGGAGAGAACTCATATTGGGTTAAGTACACCATTGTACATATTGTGTGCTCTTTAGTATTTTAAAACTGTTTGTGTTTGTAGTGTCTACATAAAGTATAAATAAAAATAAATAAATAAACATGAAAAAATACAAGCAACACTTGAGATCATTTAATTAACCTTTTTTATTTTACCTTTTTTTTGGTAAAAACCTAATGGTAGGTAGGTATCTTAAATCTACATAGGTTTACCTAGGTCTTCATAGGTCTATGTAGATTTAAAGTACCCACCTACTAACCGGTCATCAAAAGACATAAAAATTATAATAATCGATCTTAAGAGTTCCTTGTTTTTTTTAAGATGGTTAGTTATTAGTGTTAAATTTTGTGACGATACCTAATCTATACCTATATTGTTTGATAAACAATATTTTTATTATGTAAAGTCATCTTTATTTCTCATTTTATTTTTATAATGAACTAGCTTTATTATATTAGTACTTATAGATAAAATGTGTTATTGAATAGTTTTTGGGTAAAACAGTTAATTAGATATAGGTAAAATCAATAATTATTTGTACAATTTGTTATCTGAG
Organism: Furcula furcula; assembly: GCA_911728495.1. Classification (NCBI taxonomy): domain Eukaryota; kingdom Metazoa; phylum Arthropoda; class Insecta; order Lepidoptera; family Notodontidae; genus Furcula; species Furcula furcula. The sequence goes on from OU452246.1 coordinate 26,463,344, forward strand.
TTGCTAAATAGGTATGCAAAGTTAATAAAGTCCAGATTATAAAATTGTAATTAATAACTGATCAACTAAAGAAAACAAAGTAACTGTCTACAAATTTATTGAATTAGTAGACAAGATGACGGTTACAACCATCATTCATCACATATCCATTGATATTTGGGGTGTATGTGTCCTTTTTTTAGACAAACAGAAATTATTAAGGGCGTATCGGGCAAGTTGATTCTATAAAAATTGATATGTTCGGGTGTAAGCACCATAATTTTACTAGGTATGTCGTTTACTACCCACACATTTATTGATCATTGGATGAGGTATTGCTGTTACGACCCAAAACTAAAAATATATCGATGTTAATTGTTAGGCGTAAAAGCATTTGTATAATCTACGGTGGCGTTTACTACCATCGCGTTTATGATCATTAACAGTGGTTGCTGTTAAGACACAAAAATTAAAATTATCTGTTTTATTTTCTACAAAAAATAAAATCTGAACAAAAATGGTAACCTAAACAAAAAAAAATAATATAAATAATAGATTTTTTTGTAAGGATTACGATACAGCCAAAACCATTGAACACAGAATCTTGAAATTTGGAAACAAAATTATTCAAATAGTTTGGGTAAACCACAAGAATGGATTTTCCTAAATTCCATCCTTAAGTGGGTCAAATGGGGTCTCAAAGATAGTATGAAAAGAATTTTGATGTGAGTTATTGGCAAATAATTTTTTTAGGTCCAATGTTCAGTTTTGCAGTTAAAATAAATTGAACGTCACGTAGGTAATTAAATTAATCACATGTTAATAAAATACATTATTCATGAATGATTGAGCAACATTTAAAATAAAAGAAACATAAGCTGTTCTATAAGTATTGTAAAAGAAGTGGAATATTACTGTTTTATGTAATGATTTTTATAGTTAATTATTACAGGGTGATTGGCTCCGAATATATTTTTATGCCTTTCGGAGTTGAGACCCTGGTTCCTTGGAGTCCTTCTGCCCATTGACTTTTTGATTAACTTTCAAAATGGCTGATCGACATCACAGGGACATCCAAGAGCTGGCCATTTTCTCGCTCAACGAGTTTCTATTACGATACAGCGAGGAAATGCTGCCAGCATTTTGGGTATCATGCCACGTGGGTCAAATTTTTTACATTTATTGTAAATATTGATTGTAATTTACTTTATTTCATTAGATTTAATTAGTTACATATTCATTTTATTATTTATTTGTTCCGTTTAATAAATATAAGTTTATTATTACATATAGATACATACATACAATTTAAAGAATCCCCGATACAAGAACAAGGATTCAAAAAACTGGCTGAACGGATTTCCGTCAAATATAATAATAATGTCCTCCTTGCTGATACTATCACAGCAGCCAATCTTTCCCAAGATCAGCCATTAAAGCGGGAGCTATAGTGCACAAGTGATTGCGTAGACGAATAATAGCACTCTCTCTTTCTTTATCCGATGGGACGGAAGACCGACACGATTAGGGAGGGGTCAGGCGCAGGACCAAATTTTACATGCCCATCAGACGCATGGATCGTCTTTCTTTACAATCAGGTGATTTTCATTGTCCTAGTCAGGTTTCCCACTGCGCCACGGAGTCTACCCATCAAATATAGTTAAGAACAAATGCACAAAAACAAGGAAAACAAAACCATATTGGGTCCATTTGGGGCCAAAGATTTGCGGAACGACTCAAACCAACATAACAAGTATGTAACTACAGAAATACATAGACTCAAAATTAAAAGGGGTGTTTTCTTTTTGCAACAAACATCGATATACATATATCGATGGCAACAAGAGTTAAAGGTAGGTATAGCAATATCCCTACCCGTATATTGACATACAATTTTAATCTGTTTAAGCGCAGTCAGGGGTATTCGCTAGCCACACGTATTCCAGTCTAAACCGGTAGGTAATAAATAAATAATAATATAATACCAGCCCTTGTTTATGTCCCACTGCTGGGCACGGGCCTCCCTTCAAGTTGAAGGGGCTTAGGCCATAGTCTACCACGCTGGCCAAGTGCGGGTTGGCGGACTTCACACGTCTTTCGAAAGCTAGTTAGGCTTTCTCAGACATGCAATTTTCATCACGATGTTTTCCTTCACCGAAAGCTAGTAACAATCGCACAAAGACGATTCGCACATGATTAATTAAATAAATCAGAGGTGCGAGCCGGGGTTCGAACTTGCGCACCTTGTTTCCAAGGCAAGCGTTCGCCCACTGAGCTGTTACAGCTTTTACCGGTAGGTATATCTATCAAAATCTCAAGATAAGATAAGATATTGGTGGTCCCAGGTGTCACTGACCAAGACTGCACCCGTGGGGTTGAAGACGCCTGCCAAGCGTGGGGACTATGGCAACCCCTCCCTTCTAAGGAGGACCTTTGTTCAACAGTGGACGACTTTTGGCTGGTGATACTGATGAGATGTCACTGAGTCCAAAAAGAATATAATATCGATAGAATATATACTTATGTTTAACAATGCAAGGTCATTTACGATAATTAAAATACATATATTGAGGACGTTAGGTAGTTTTTTTTTTGGTTAGCAATTCCCCTTATTGGCAGACTATTGCGCTTTACCATTCTCGACTAAACTACCTACTAACTGACTAAACTACTGGTGGTAGTCTGGATGTGATTGCTTTTTAGCGATAAGGCCGCCTTTGTATACATTGATATCTTCAACGTATTGTTAAATTTACATGTAACTTTTGGTGTACAATAAAGTGTATTTATTATTATTATTATTACCGCTACTAACTAACTAGCTATCGAATGACGTGTAAAGTCCGCCAACCCGCACTTGGCCAGCGTGGTGGACTATGGCCTAAGCCCCTTCATATTGAAGGGAGGCCTGTGCAAACAGTGGAACATAAACAAAGGCTGGTATTATTATTACCTCTTACCATCAAGCATGGCAAAGATTGTGGTCAAACACTAATATAATATTAAAAATAAAATGGTCAAGTGCTTTTTTTCTTTTTTTTTTGGGAATGATAGACGCTGTTGGCCGCAGATGGCCATTACAGCTTCACCGGACAATAGGAGGCGAGCGCTTAAAGCGCTCTAGCCTTTACGGCAGAAGTAGCGACGAGCTCAAGGGCACCTCAGGGAGGCACGGCCTCGGCTTGGGCGTGTCGTACACGCATGATAGGAACTCATAGAGGGCATAACTCAACTCATAGATTCTCTCGTTCTTAAGCTTTACAGTGATTTCTTGTGGATAAATCAGTTTTGCGAATGTGATTTTTTAAAATCGAAAGTTATCCAAAAATCTTCAAACTTCATCACTGAAATAGGAGTCATCAGCAGCCGTAGGACGTCCACTGTTGCCATAATCCCCACGCTTTCCAGGTGTCTTGCAGATCGCAGTATAGGTGGTAGGTAATCCAATAGAAAGACGCTGCTGCCTGTCTTCTTGTTTTCCCTTATTCGCCTCTTGCTTGGGTGTCCTCAACGGGAGGAGCTATTCTTACCCGAATACCCCACGGTGAAAATAGGAGTAGCGAGTTGAATTTACATAAAAGTGACGTATACGAAAAAATAATTTTAGGATCACTGAAAATGCAAATCAAAATAGATCATTTTTATAATGTATTTATCGTTCTAAAACTTATCCAGGTGTTGGCACTATAAAATATTTGTATTTCAATGCACTTAATTATAACTTATGTTAAATATTTACTTACCAGCTAAATCATGAAAAATATAATTATATTTATCAATTAAATTATCCACAATACTAGTCATTTTGAAGAGTGAACTCTTTTTAACGTGTAATTAAATACAGTGCTATCACAGCTTTGACTTGAAAAGCGAATCACCATTCATTAGGTATACAATGGAATTGTAAATGATATACAGATGTATATATTAAAATTTAAATGCTCGTACCTCAAATTAGGAATGCGTGCCTTTGTATATTTTTCAATGTTCATCATCATCATGACAGCGGCGATTCCGAGGAGGACGGCTGCGACTCCAAGGATGACGGCGGTGGGGTTGCGACCCCCTCCCCGAAGCACCGTGTCTGGTTCCCAGGGGCTATAATGCACCCCCCGGTGGTGGGCTCACAAGCGAGGCAGTGAGGGGGTCCTGGTGCACATCCCACCGGAGAGCCTTGGCCCGATGTGACAGTCATGGGGGTTTTAGTAGGTAAGAATTCCACATACCCGGTCGAGCCGCACAGCCCCCGGGGAGCTTTTGAAGGTTTACCCCGTGAAAAAAAAGTAAGATGTGCTTCGGAGTCGCTGGACGTTAGGGGTGCTAGTGATAAAATTAATCGATTATTCAGTTTAGTCCATAAAAGTCGATTACAATCGATATTGTTACTCGATAACAATCGACTGACGACTAACTAAACGACTTTTTTTAGGTAAGCGCATAGTATGTAATAAAAACTTTAAAAAGGTAAAACTGAGCGCTTATTTTGCTAACAAACTGCGCGGTGGAGTTTGGCGAATTAAGGATTGTTTGCTTAAGGGTTTTTGTAAAAATTTTAAGAAAAAAAACAGTCTGCGTAATAAAGTAATACAACAATCAGCCGTCCCGCAAGTACTGCCCCACAGATTGCACTGTGCGTGAATTAGTAGTGATTGTTATTCCAATAATCATGGTGAGGAACTACTAAATAGACAACCGAATGCGCAATAGCACAATTTTCGATTCAGTCGATTGCTCTTTTTGCAACAATCGCCCATCACTAAGGGGTGCCCTAGGTCGTCCATTGAGTACGGCGGCGACTCCGAGGACGACAGCGGCGAGGTTTCGACCCCCGTCCTCGTGAGCACCGTGACTGGTTCCCGAGGGGCTACAAATGCGCCCACCGTTGGCGGGCTCAAAGGCAATGCACTGAGGGGCCCCTAGTGCAGATCCCACCGGAGAGCCCTGGGGTCCCCTCTCATATTCCGATGCCACATCCGTGGGCGTTTTACTTAGGTAAGGATCCCACATAACCAGGTCGAGCCCCACAGCTCCCTGAAGGTTTCCCCCACGAAAAGAAAAAAGTTAGAAAAGTGCTTCGGAGTTACTGGACGTGCGGGGTGCCCTAGGACGTCCATTGAGTACGGCGGCGACTCCGAGGAGGATGGTGGCGGGGTTATGACCCCCGTCCCCGTGAGCATCGTGACTGGTTCTGGGGGGGCTACAATGCGCCCCCTGGCGGCGGGCTCAAAGGTAAGGCACTGACGGGCTCCTGGCGCAGATCCCACTGGAGCCCTGGGGTCCTATGTGCCGATGCGACAGCCGCGGGGGTTTTAGTAGGTGAGAATCCCACATACCCCGGTCGAGCCCCACAGTACCCGGGGGCCTTCTGAAGGTTTCCCCCGCGAAAAAAGATAAATTCTGCAAAACAATTAAGACGTTTGCCTTGTGGCTGCTGCTCGAATTATACTCGTGCGCGGCTGCTGCTTGAGGGATTGGTCCGTCCATTATCCTCTAGACTGTTATGTATAATTATATTCTGTTCTTTTAATAGACTTACCATTCATCTAAATTTCGTTGGCAATACACCAATCCTGGTAGATGTATGTCTTGATATATCTATACAGGTAAAAGAAAAATCTTTAACCTGTATAGATATTTAATTGATGACATGAACAATATGTTAAAGTGCTTTGTGGTTTGCCTGCTTAACAGCAGAACGAGGCGCTGCTTAACAGGAAAAGTTAAATGTGAGCCACTGGGATTTGGATCGGTCATGCTCGCCATCGAAAAATCTTTACTTGTGGCGGGTCAACCCATTCCCTATGGTTGAGGGGAGTGATGGCTGCTGCTCGAATTATAGTAGTGCGCGGGTGCTGCTTGGGGGGGGGGGGGGTCTCGTAAACATTTTAATGAGTTTCTTGCTGCCATTTCCACGAATATTTATTTATAGTCATTACTGAGCCAAATATTAACCATTCGTTGTTATGTTTATATAAGATAAACGGTTTTAATGTTAATACATATCTTAGGCTGCCTGTCCACTGGAGCGGAGCGAGGCAGCGGAGCGGAGAAACACGGAGACATATCAACCAATAAGATTGCACTAAGATTTTGGAGCGGAGTTTTCGTGCAATCTTATTGGGGCGTAGCGGAGGAGGGGTATTAGTGTACACGCGGGAAGAACTGAGTGCACAATTGTTTGTATCAGTTCATTCAGAACGAATGCATACGGCGGAGTGCGTATCCATTACACTCACCTATAATACTAAACCTATTTATTTAATTGCTATGTATAGACCACCAAGAAACAATTCAGGGAAAATAAATCAATTTCTTCATGACCTTTAAAACCTTCTCAAAAATTTACCCATGCATTCCAATGTAATCTTTTGTGGTGTATATAAATATAAATTTATTGAATTGCACCGATTAATATGTTATATATAAGTTTATTAAAGTATATAAGTTATAAGTCATATTTAAGTTTATTGTCGGAGTTTGGGTTTACTAAATGCATTAAGGATGTTACACGTAAGGAAATTTTAATAGGGAATATAGTCCGATCATGCTTGGATCATATTTTTATTAGAGCAAATAATACACAGATTGAGTCAGCTGTGATAAAACACAAAATTTCGGATCACTATTTAGTTGCAGCAGAGATGGAATGGACACGCGCTCCGTCGACAATATGCCGACTGCGACGTCGTCATCGTCGTCGTCGGGTGGCGGGCCGCGAGTACTGCCTCAACCGGTTTCCAAGCGCGTGCTTGACAATAACAAGGTTAGAGAAACATGATTACATGTTAAGTTTGATAGATTGTTATAATTGGAATGCCCATTCTTAAGTCAAATATTTTTTGATATATATAATGGCTGTTATGTAAATAAAAGCACGCATGTAAGTAATAGGAATAATAAAAGTTGGATAACTAGCAGTTTAAAATTAATGATACAGGAAAAAGATAGATTATTTCAAAATTGGAGGAACAAGCCAAAGAATATGTTAAAGCGATTAGATTACACTAGATATAGAAATAAATATCAAAAATGTTTAATAAAAGTAAAAATAATTTTGATAAGCAATGTATATTAGATTGTAATAAAAATACTAGAATGATTTGGGAGAAAATTAATTCTATGTTAGGATCGAGTTCAAAATCATTAGATTCTAAAATACTTTCAAATATGAAACAAAATGGGACTGCTAAAGATATATGTGACAACTTTGCTAATACCTTTTTGAATGAAATTGGTGAATTAATTCATCAATTTTTGGCTAAACAGAACCTCTTATGTAAAAACAGTTGATATGAGTATGAGATGGCAGCCCGTGACCAGTGAACAGGCTAAAAATATTATAAAAAACATGAATAGCAATAAGTCTCCAGGGGCAGATCTAGTGCGTATGTCTGACCTAAAATTCATCGTAGATAAGGTTAGTCCAGTATTCATTGAAATGAAACTAATTTTACGGATTATATCGCGGTTTATTCTTGATTTTAATTACCCGACGTTTCGAATACTTTACAGCATTCATGGTCACGGGTGGACTGAGGTGGTAGCTGTCCAAATGTCATAGTTGTCTTAGGGTACCCTCAGGTCTTCTAATTATTATTGTTAGTCCGATCTACGCAGAAAGAGCTTACAGTGTCTTGAGGTCTTGCAGTGGAATGCTTGTCTTTGGATTTGACTATGTTTATCACGGGATCCCAAGCTGGTGGTAGCACCCAGCCATCTTCTCTATTGAAATTTGGATGCTTTTTAATTTCAATAGCCTCTCGAATCATCCTTGGTAGGTAGCGCTGTTCTTTTGCGAGGATTTGTGGTTTGTCAAATCTAATATAATGGCGGGTGCGATCCTGAACGTGTTCACAGACTGCAGACTTTGTATAGCGTCGATGTTTAACGTCAGCGATATGTTCTTTTACCCGGGTTTTTACTGATCGTTTTGTTTGCCCGATGTATGAGAGCCCACAGTCACAATCCAGTTTGTATACTCCTGCATCTTGTAGAGGTATATGGCACTTGACTGATGGTAAAAACTGACTAATCTTCTTTGGTGGCTTGAAAAATGTTTTAATTGAAACTCGCTTTAAGATATAGCATTAACATTAGCTGTAACATTTTTCAAGCCTAAATTATTTTATACTTTTTAGTGTTATTGAAGTCGGTTCAATTTTTTTTTAAATATTTTAGATTATACTTTTTAGTGATATTTTAGAAATATGCCAAAAAATTGAAAATAAAAATTGCATTTTCTCACTCTAAATGTCATGATTCGTGAAGAAAACAACATACTGAGCAAAATTTATTGAAATTAAAAATATGTATTTACATATAAATCCGGTCCCTAGTTATGATATTAAAGAGACTAATATAATAATATCTTGGACGATAACACAGAATTATAATTTTGTCTCGAAATATTGATACAATACAATACAAATATTTTTTATTGTATACCAAAAAAGAAGATACAGTTTAAAAGGAGAAAAAAAATTGCAGTGTGACAATTTAAGGCGTTCTTGTCGCTAAAGCGCTCTTCCAGACAACCTTGGGGTAAAGGAAAGTATGTTGAAGGGCAGGTGTAATTACAACATTGATCTAAATATTTTAAAAAATAAAACAAACGAAAATACAAAATTACCCATATATTTTGTATCGTATAATAAAAAGTCTTATGCGAGTTTTTTTTCTTAACTCCGATTAACAACGTAGATTTACTGTTTACAAATTATACCTAAGTACGAATACAGTGGGACAAACTTATTTATAGATACATATATCGGTGGCTATAATTGGAATTAATGACCTCCCATGAATATGAGATTTTTTTTAAAGCCGGATTTGTGGTACCCTGTTGTTTTTCTAACATTTTAATGTTTACTATGTAAAGGTTGGTGTAACAAAGAAAATAAAGTCTGCAAGTCTGGCTTGTCTTATAATAACAGAAACAAGTAATAAAAACTAAAACCCGGCTACGGATAAAATCGCAGTCTAATAATATGATATTATATAGCCTATAACCAGCGGACAATCAAGACGCTTCTAACGACAGCCTACTTGTCCAATTATGTTCAGTAGATTAGAAGATATGCGGGCACAGATGAACATACATACATACATTCTTGTTAAAATCATAACCCTCCCTCCGTTCCGTAGTCGAGTAAAATAAAATTACTTTTATGTGCAAAAAATAAGTTTGTAGTACTTACCGTAGTTACATTTTTCATTATTTCATTACTTTTCTTTCATTTTTTAATTTATTTTTATTTGTAAGCAGACATTTTGTACTGACATTATTAATCTCAGAAAAAATAAATAAGTAATAGTTAAAAAATGTTCGTCATTTTGTACATTGAAGTATTGTGTACTTACGAAACTACATACCTCAATGTTTCTGCACGATGTAAAACTTTAACAAGTTCAAGTATTCACTATTATAAATGCTTTGTGAAATATTTCCTAACCAAAATGGGCTTCGGCCGTTTAGGAAACCAGAGTTTGGAAACCAGTTTCCTAAAAGGCTTTTTTTATACCTCTACGTAACTGGTTTCCTATAAGTATTTTTTTATACCTCCACGTAACTGGTTTCCTATAAGTATTTTTTTATACCTCCACGTAACTGGTTTCCTATAAGTCTTTTTTTACACTTCTACGTAACTAGTTTCCAAAAAAGTTTATAATTCATGTCACTGAATAACTATTCTGTTACAGTAGCCAATTTACTAGAAATTTTGATTAAGGAGACTAAAGTTGCTAATATTTGTAAAAATAACGTGAAAAAACAGTAAATGCTACCAAGAAATATATACTGGAATTATTAATGCAATAAAAGATTTGAAAAATGTACTAATAACTGTGGGGCACTGTATTGAAATTATTAAACCATACGCTTTTTTATTTTAATTTCTAAACTAAGAAAGTTGTTTTCATTTCATCTTAAGAACAGATTTTATGTTTTAAGTTATTGAATTATGTGAATAAGCACTGAGCTTATATCAATGTTTGTATTGTTAACAATATTTCTTTATTTTTTATTATTATAGCGGTAACAGCTCAGTGGGCGAGCGCTTGCCTTGGAAGCAAGGTACGCAGGTTCGAACCCCGGCTCGCACCTCTGATTTATTTAAAGAATCATGTGTGAATCGTCTTTGTGCGATTGTTACTGGTTTTCGGTGAAGTAAAACATCGTGAGGAAACCTGCATGTCTGAGAAAGCCTAATTAGCTCTCGAATGACGTGTGAAGTCCGCCAACTCGCACTTGGCTAGCGTGGTGGACTATGGCCTTAGCTCCCTCATCTGGAGGGGAGGCCCAACCCAACCCAACAGTGGGACATACACAAGGGCTGGTATTATTATTATGTTATAAATGTTATTATTAAATTCAAATATCTGAAATAAATCACACATAAATGTACAAATATGGATTTACAAAAACCATTAATTAAATACAATACTGTTACGTGCCGGGTCCGGTTAATTCGGAAATAAAATTATGCCTTTAACGAGTAACGTCTATATTTCGCTTCTCCACTTAAGCACTAGTACTCAGCACAAACACTAACACTATCCCACATCACCAATCACAATGCATCAAATCCGTAATCGCGCGTAGGTCACTGTATCGCTTGGGAATCGCTTCGAAGTATCGCACTCAATAGCTCACTAAACTGAACTGTCCCGCCGTCCAACCGCGTGGCTTATATATACCGGTGCAACTATATACTAGAATAGTCGGGCAGTCTCCCGAACGCGCGCGTGCATGTATGCCACGCGCTGTCTCGCTCACTCTCACGTCACGCGTATTTCCGTCGCGCTCGCACCGTTGAGTAGCGGCTCTAGATCCTTCACCACGGGCGGCGCGCGCACGCATTCGAGCATCGTGTACAGCTTTCGAGAACTCTCGCGCGACACCGCTGCGTTGTTTTTGTAACAATACTCTATTCCAATAAAGATTTATCCCGAAATCCGGTTATTAGTTTCGTAGGCGGCTCAAACAACAATAGCATAGTACTCTTAGGAAACCAGTTACTTAGAGGTATAAAAAAAGTCTTATAGGAAACCAGTTACGTAGAGGTATAAAAAAAGCCTTTTAGGAAACTGGTTTCCAAACTCTGGTTTCCTAAACGGCCGAAGCCCCAAAATGGCTGTAAATTAAGAGCGTTATAATCATTTGATGGTTGCTTAGTGCTCATGGATCTTAGATCAGATAATATACGGCGATGGCAATGGACTTTTTAAAAATATTATTATATCCACATGATACTGCAATAATCAGGCCCTAATCTACTAACGAAAGAATACTAATACTTATAATTTAATTCAATTCAAAACCTTTGGATTAAGCTGTCATTTCAACAGTAATCTCATAGAAAAATACGTCTAAAGTGACAGGTGAGTGAAAATTAAGATAAAGATTTTGAATAAATTATTTCGGTCGTAAGAAAAATAAAAATGTCTAAATTCACATAGCATTTCCTAGAATTGATTGATATATTGATATCATCAATATGTTGTATATTTTGACTTAATAGAATCTCTGACGTATACAATTACGTATATACCAATAGTGCTATCACTATTAATAGTTAATAACTGACTATTCCATGATCAATGATTTCGCTGTTAGTAGCCATTCTCATAGAAACAAAACAAAGTCATTAAAACGTCAAAGACGATGGCAGACTGAAACTTAAGATGAAAATAAAAAAAAAACATTTTTCATTCGGCCTAGTCGTTTTAAAATGTAAAAACTAAAAGTTATGTATATGTGAAATGATATATTAACATAACTGTCTGTTGTATTGAAATCTGAAATAAACGATGCGATAGTGATTTAGAAATACACTAAAATTGCGCAAAAAAATATTCCATCGTATTAAAGTCTTCTAAAACTATTAAACGATCGTCGGTTATGGTTGTGTTTAAATAACATAAAATCACTAAGAATTTGATATCACTTTATAAGTCAAATAATTCGTAGTTCTCAAAAAAAGCAATAAAAATGTAATAAAGAGCATATGTATGTATGTACCATATGTATTTAACGAGCAAATTAATATTTTGAAACAAATATTAAAAATAACATTTATAAACTTAGTCTTAACAAATTCGTTGTAGACCCTTAATTAAATGATTTTCTGTAGTCCCAAAGAGTCCAAAACTGTTAATCACAGCATCTTACTTACATCATAGTATTCCCATTAAACCTTAGCCATCTGCTAGCTATAATCTATTTATTCTATTTATACTTTATAATCTATTTATGTGTACAAATACATGTTGATATTATAAATGACATGTTGAATTATTTATGCGTTATATTATTCTTTATATTTCATGCTCTATTTTAAGATTCCATAGTGTTTGTAAGTGTATACAATTTATATGTATTTATTACATAAGGTTAGTGCATTAATTATAAAAAAATCTACTGCTGCAGTATTTGGTTCTTCGTCTATATTATTTTCACAGAGATTTGTATGCTTATTGCTAAATTTATCATCTTAAACTAATTAAATAAAATCAAGATTTACAATTATAACGATCTTTTGATAGACAATAAAATAATCACTATCATTTTTGACTATAGGTAGTTATTCTTAATTTGTTACGTTCAATGTTAAGCTCATCACAGTGGTGGCATTTACAATAATGACAGAGTATTAAGCATTACACTTAAACATTACGAAATACTTAGAGATACTAAAAAAATCCTCTACTATAAATGTCAAAATAATATAAAATGCTAAAAAGAGATTGTATTTACATATAATGTATAAATTTATAGTGTTGGAATCTTAAAACAAATGATTTTGTTGAAGAGTAAGGCTAGCTAAACTAGCTATTTTATTTAATAGGTAGGTAACTATACTACATCCACATAACATCCACTCTTACAAAGCTATAGAAACGTGTTAGAGGACAGAGTTATGTGGACTGCAGATAGTGCTTATTGTAACAGTCTTCATTCTACTAGCATTCTTTCGCTTTACCATTCACTACGACAAGCTTTGTATTGTCCTTGGTTTTGTTCCTGTTTTTTATGTAGTTTGTGTAATAAAAGTTGCCGAACATGTACATAAAAAGTCCAGCGTTGAGGCTAAGTAAAAAGTTGATGCCCTTAGGGTAGTTGCAGTCTCTGAACATGACGGAGAAGTTGTGATAGAAAATGATGCAGAATTGGATCTGAAATCGAAAAAGGCATTTTTACAGTAAATGATGGAATAGCCTTCACTGCAGGAAATATTGGAAAGGTTGTTCGGAAAGCTATTTCCCTGTGTGTTCATTCATCATAATTGATCAGCAGCCGAAACGTTGAGAGCAATTAAAAATCCCACATATACAATAACATAAAGTTAATACGACAAGTCGTACAAGATAATTATCAAGTATATGATTTATAGGACATAATAGTATTTTCTATTCTATGAGATGTCAGACTGTTTCTCATAATCTCATAGTAGAAATAGGAGACAAAACATTACCAGCCAAGACTTTTAGGAATTGAAATGTCTGTCACAATTCATTTCTTCAAATCTGATAAGTTATATCAATGACAAGTGATAGAAATCGTACCTTATCTAGTCTAATTACGTAAACAAATAAACTTACCAGTTGTAATGTGGTAACGTGTTGCTTCCACCACAGATATTTCTGATATTGAGGTCCGAGACCAGAGACCAGATAGTACGTGTACATGATCACGTGGATGAAAGAGTTGATTACACCAAGAAGAGTACCATGACCACCTGTAAAAATTTAATAGAATAGGAATTATTAAAACTGATACACTGAAATTTGGTAATGAGATAGACAAAAAAATTGATAGTGAATAAAAGGCTCTTGCACTTTTTACTGAATATAAGTTAAGCCCGGTACACACGACAACGATATAACGTAGCGATTTGACTGCGCAGACCGTTTGTGCAGTTTTATCGATCGTGTGTACGAAAATTGTCTCAGATTTTTCTGGTTGGGACCGGATAAATCTGAGACAACTTATAGAAAGTTACTTAGTTGGTGCACTTCTTGAATTGCACTATCTTGTTTACAACACAAAGAAAAAGATCAGATACTGTATCAGAATGCGGGCGGTAAAAGGTACATATGATAGTTTTTTAACCGCCAGTACAACGAATCTTCATAGTGCTCTAGCAACCAATACACGATCTGACCCATTTCATAGCTCTTTTTAAAATTGTTGGTGCTACTTAATTAGGTAAAATATTGTAGTGTTATTTGCTATTTCATGTTTCCAGTAAAATGAAATCGATCAGAGTAATTATGGAGTACGGTGCTTGATTTGTGCACATATTTTGGATGTATTCTTTTTTTTTCTTTTGCAAATTAGAATAAAAGTATGAATAAGCGTCAGAAGCATTAAGTTCGTGTAATCATTACCTGGCAAGAATTTGACACCGATCCAAGCGCAAATAGGCATCATGAAGTGATGGTACAGGTGAAGAAACGAGAGCTGTCTGTTTTTCTTCCTGAGCACGAAGAAAATTGTATCCAAGAGCTCAATAACCTTTGCAGTGAAATACCACCATACAGCTGCAGCCATCTACAATCAAGAATTTGTACTGCTTTAGCTCACGATGTGAATTTACGCGGTGATCTGTTGTGGAGATAGGTATTAATACTGCGGTAACGGAGTGCCAAATATTTTTTCCCCAAACATGCGTATCTGGTGAAATTATTTAATATTATTATTATTATTTAATAATGCAGCGGTCTTTAGGCAGGCGTGCTGCTAACCATCTGAAAAACTTCGCGCTTGCCTTGTAACTAAGTCGAATAAAAGACAGTGTGATTTGTCCGTAGCTAAAAATAAACATTTCCCCGGCCAGCCACTTTAATTTTTTAGTAAAAGTTAATTTAACTGAACTTACTCTAAGAGCCTTTGGATTGTTAGAATAATCCACTGGTTGGCATGAAAAGCTGTAGTCGTTCCACCAGCCAGCGACTGAACCCTGAAATTAATTTAAAACCATGTAAATATCTTTTTTTGAGTTGACAATTTTAATTAACATTTTTAGAAATAACGTAACATTTTATTTACTTCAAATACTATGTTTTCAGTTTGATATGAAGTAAAATTATTAGATGTTTATCAAAACTATCTAAATACTAAACTACAAAATAAAATATACATAGGATGTAAATCTATTTCAATTGTAGCCTTTTTTGACGATATCATTAAAAAATCTGACCTAAAAATATTGGCGTCAAGATGATGGGATCAAGACTACAAACCCAAAATTACATCTCACCCTGACTGTGAAAATTTTTGCAAGAATCAATACAGATATTAAAATTTTGTGCAGGGATTGATTGATGTTATCCTGTTATGAGATGAAAATAATAAATAGTCTTCCATACAAAAATATCCCTTCCTTGCCAGTGCGGCGACAACTTTGTGGAAGTTTTTTACCTAGTTTAAGTGTACATGTTTGTAAATAAACTGTAAATATTTATACTTTTAGACTTTCGCGTTCCATTATCAAACTTTATTCTAATCGGGAATTAACGCCTCTCGGGAATTGAGTCTGCTTGTGACCACGGCTGGTGCAACCCGGCCGAAACGTCAAGCCAAAATATAAGGTAAATCGCGTTAATTCCCGATTAGAATAAAGTTTGTAAATATTTAGTTTCAATAAATGAAGCTAAGCGTTAAGTAAAAAATATTTTGCTGAAAAATTATATGAAACTTCACAAAACGATTACACTATTGACAAACTGACGGACATCGAATTTGCTGTCCTGGGGCTTAATTGGCAGTGTTAAAGTAATTTTACTTTCACGTGGGAAAGAGACGCAGCTATCCGCAATCTAAGGCTATGTTCCTTTCTGTCACCAAAATAATATTACAATAATACTGCTACAACAGATGGTGGTCGCCAGCAAAACTTGGTCTACGGTTGGTTGGTTGTAGACCAAGTTTTGCTATCGTTACAATTTGTATTAATGCTGCATGGTAGGGTTAAGTATATTGTAATTTTGCACTTGATCCTTGATCCCACCATTTCAACGTTTAGAATTCTAAACAAACCAGAAATCCGTGTATCGCTGTGGTTAATACTTAGAGCATTTAAATGCTCAAAGCGTTAATAGCAATAAGTGAGTTTGAAGAAATTCTGGCAACGTCAGAGTATAGTGACATCGTTTCAACCTCAAGAGAAAGATACAATTAGATATAAGATGGTGGCTGTCAGAGACCATCCATATAAACATATTTCTGTTTTTATGATCTGATACGTCCGCTGTGCAAAAGATCCTTTTGGTAGATAAACCCGGCGAGTCCTATTTTTTTGCAGTGTGTAAACATTGCACCGTTTCAGTATGAAGGTACTCTACTGGATTCAAGAAACTTAAACAACTAACTAATTGCATTTTCTGCTTATCCTGAGACATTATATTTCAGAAGATGAACTACTTATGGGCTGGTGTGTTGCCTACCATCAATAGAATCTCCTGCTCTGAGTCTTAAAAATTATACTTACCTCATATACCAGAAAGAGGCTCATCAATATCTGTGACATATTGTAGATTATCATGGTGTTCTTCAAGTCATATGGTTTTTTGTCCCTCATGTACCGAGGGCCGACTGAGTTGCAGAAGTATAGGTATGTTACTAGAATTGTGAGTAGCGGGCCAGGACCGGACATGAGCCACCAATTTTCTGTCCGTGGATCTGTAAAGAAAGCAGATGACATAAAAGTTACTGTAAATTCGAAATTAACAGATTCTCGAGCGGCGACCACGATCCGGAAGACGCAGCGATACGTCTCCCACTAGGTGGTCTGACGACATTGCACGAGCCGCAGGCAACCGGTGGATCCAAATAGCCAATAGGCTACATGACTATAAATTTTTTTTAGTCCGTCATTTAGATTATGAAAAAATATTGGGCACTTATTTTTTCTTTTGTCGATTAAACAAAAAATGACGTAGATATAGTGCTTTGAAATGCCGCGTGACGTCACACCGGTATACAATTTTTACTGAGTAGTGACGTCAAAAGCCCCACTCCCGAACTTTGATACTCTATATCTTTGCCAATTTTCATTGAATTGTTAAATAAAAAAATAAGTGTCCAATATTTTATGATAATCTAACTGACGGACTAATTAGTTTTTTATAGTTTTTTAAGCCTACCCAGGTTTATCCTCGAGATACAGATTTTTTTATTAAATACAAAGATACTTCTATTTCACACTTCCTACTTTGGTTTGAGGTTTTCCCGAATAATTACAGCATGGGTTTTTTTAAAAAGGGAGTTAACAAATTTTTACGGGGTCGGCAACGCGCTTGTGATCCTACTGGTGTTGCTAGCGTCCATAGGCTGCGGTAACTGCTTCCCATCAGGCGGGCCGCATGCCTGTTTGCCACCTTGGTGGTATAAAAAAAAAAAAAATACTCTTAAAATTAAGTAAGTTAGGCCAGAAATGCCTGGCTGTTGGCTTGCCAGGGTTCCGACCCTCCAGTCTTAACTCACTCTCAGAGACAGTGGGATAAGCCACTTTGTAGTTAAATTTGGCATTCACTTTTATCATCCAGCAGTAACCATTTGGATCGTGCGCGGTTGCTAGCTGTCTCTGCTGTAGGCTGCAGAATATGCCATCGTCTCATATTGGTACCTTATTGACCAATACCACACTTAGTCTTGCAGTTTGTTTGCGGGTGGGTGCCAGGACCAAACTTCCTCATCGTTGTCGCTGTGGGGAGTACGTAGACAAATATGGTCACCACGGGCTGTCTTGCTCGCGTAGCGCTGGCCGTATGTCACGCCATGCCGCCCTTAATGATATTATTCGCAGGGGGCTTGTCACTGCCGGTGTCCCTGCCGTACTGGAACCAGTCGGTATTACACGAGATGATGGCAAGCGTCCTGATGGTGTTACTTTAGTACCATGGCAACATGGAAAGCCATCGGTGTGGGATGCGACATGTGTCGACACACTTGCTGCGTCCCACACTCCGGCAACTTGCAGGGCGGCTGGAGGGGCTGCGGCGACCGCTAGTGATGCAAAGCGCCGCAAATATGCAGCTCTAGGTTCGAACTATATATTTGCGCCCTTTGAGGTGGAGACCATGGGGCCTTGGTCTCATGAGGCGCACGGTTTAGTGAAAGTAATTTCATCCAAACTTATCGAAGTCTCAGAAGACCGCCGGGCTGGTAGCTTTTTCTGCCAACGTATAAGCAAAGGGGTAATGCCCCCAGTCTTTTAGGTACCCTTCCCTCCCAGTGCGGCGACACCTTTGATGAAGTTTTTTACCTATTTTAGGTGTACATGTTTGTAAATAAACTGTAAATATTTAGTTTAATTAATAAATGAATAATTAAAGTAAGTAAGTTAGTAATTTATTTATAACTAGCTGACCCACGCAGCTCCGCCTGCGCTATTTTTACGTTAACTAAACTTTTAATAACAGACATTCGCATCGAATACATAACCTCCTTTTTTATAGTCGGTTAAGAACTGGGACCCACTTTTTACTTGTTCTCCGAAGCACGGACCCGTTTAGTTCAAATGGCGTTAAACGGTCACCCATCTATTTTATGACCTTACCTAACGTTGCTTAACCCGGTCGATTACAAAACCTTGATAACAACTCTCTATGAGTGTTCCCTTACTAATATTTATTATATTATAAAGAAAAATTGATACAATCTGACCAAGCGTATAACCAAGTACCCATTTTACCTTTAATCCCCTCTCCCAAAAGAACCGTGCTAGATTACGGGATAAAAAGTATCCTATGTCCTACTTCGTAGTAAGATCTCAAATCATGCCAAGTTTCATTTGAATCCATTCAGTAGTTTAGGCGTGATGCTCAGCCGTGATACAGACAGACAGACAGACAGACAGACAGACAAAAATTAAAAAAAATACATTTTCGGCCTCAGTATCGGTTATAGAATGCCCTCCAAAAATAATTTCAAAATATCTTCAATGTACAGAATTGGACCTGTTACAGTTTTATTATAAGTATAGATATAGATAAGACTAGCTGACCCACGCAGCTCCGCCTGCGCTATTTTTACGTTAACTAAATTTTTAATAACAGACATTCGCATCGAATACATAACCTCCTTTTTTATAGTCGGTTAAAAACTGGGACCCACTTTTTATTTGCTCTCCGAAGCACGGACCCGTTTAGTTCAAATGGCGTTAAACAGTCACCCATCTATTTATTAACCTTACCTAACGTTGCTTAACCCGATCGATTACAAAATCTTGATAACAACTCTCTATGAGTGTTCCCTTACTAATATTTATTATATTATAAAGAAAAATTGATAAAATCGGACCAAGCGTATAACCAAGTACCCATTTTGACTTTAATCCCCTCTCCCAAAAGAACCGTGCTAGATTACGGGATAAAAAGTATCCTATGTCCTACCTCGTAGTAAGATCTCAAATCATGCCAAGTTTCATTTGAATCCATTCAGTAGTTTCGGCTTGATGCTCAGCCGAGATACAGACAGACAGACAGACAGACAGACAGACAAAAATTAAAAAAATTACATTTTTGGCCTCAGTATCGGTTATAGAATGCCCTCCAAATATAATTTTCAAAATATCTTCAATGTACAGAATTGGACCTGTTACAGTTTTATTATAAGTATAGATTTTGGTCTACTAGACTTCTATATACTTAGTCCAAGTAAGTAGTTATATGAATTCACTCGTTAATGTAAACTGAAATGTCCAAAACGAGCTCCGAGAAGGGCGTCACTGAAAAACAGCGCTGGGACACTTCGTGTCTTAGCATTATGCTGAGTGACGCCTTTTTCGTTGAGTGCGGCAGCATGCCTCCAATTCCTGTAGGTTAAGTATGTTGTATCTACTTAATGCATGTGCAGTGCTTAACGAAATAAATTTATTTCATTTTCATTTTTTTCATTTCATAATTTGGTGGATTCTACAAGTTCCTGTTGCCACCTTCCTGCTTGCTCCCATCACCAGACTTTGATCAACATTTTTCTACCTACTACTCGCAGCAATCTATCCAACGAATTATTGATATTGGTGGCGGCGTAACTACTGTATATTTTAGCACAATTTTTTATTGATGCAGTATTCAACACCACCAGAACCACGGGGTTGATTTTCGACACTGAGATAGCAAATGTATTAGAATACTTTTTTCCTGACTGAGTTTGATTGAGGGTTTTGTCGTTGGGCCGAGTTCGACCTTCTCACATCGAGCCAAGGCTGGCGTAGTGTTGCATCTAGTCTTAAGCACCAAGCAAGGACACTTAGCTTAGGACGCTTACGGCTCGTACGTTAAGTACTCGTACATTTAAACTACGATCCTTGCACTAGGTACACAAGCCTGTGTCATAAAGATCTATGGTACTAAATAGTAAGCATTTAAACAATATTATAGTTAAACATTGAAAACACAAACTGGTTACTTTAAAAACCAAAACAATATAATTATTTGGAACTGATAACTAATATTAAACTAAATGAGTTAAGAAATTAAAAATAATCCAATTAAACTATATTACATAAACCTATCTAAGACATAGCGATTATTTGTGTGAGTTTGTGTGTGTGTTAGTGTATATGTGTGTTATACTAAGTGTGCGCGGTGTTATACTGGATTCGTTAGTGTATCTTTTGTCTGTTGATAATTTAGACCTAACAGCGAACTCTTTATTTTTACTTTCGCTAGAATTAATAGGTTAGTCTAGTGTTTTAGTGGTGTGGGCCCTTTGAGCGTCCATTGAGTACGGCGGCGACTCCGAGGACGGCGGCGGGGTTGCGACCCCCGTCCCCGTGAGTACCGTGTCAGGTTCCCGGGGGGCTACAATGCGCCCCCCCGCGGCGGGCTCAAAGGCAAGGCACTGAGGGGCCCCTGGTGCAGATCCCACCGGAGAGCCCTGGGGTCCCCCCTCTCATGTGCCGATGCGACAGCCGCGGGGGTTTTAGTGGGTAAGAATCCTACATACCCCGGTCGAGCCCCACAGCTCCCGGGGATCTTTAGAAGATTTCCCCCGCGTCAAAAAAAAAAAACTGCTTAGTTGCAATATTTTTGTTTATGTTCTTTATAGTGTGCTATACCAACAGATGCCAACAGTTTATACCGATAACCACGGTTACATCACAATATACCAACAAATAGAGTCACGGTCAAGATAATCTTTGAATTATAAAAACGTTAATTTTATTTTTTAACCGACTTCAAAAAAAGGAGGAGGTTCTCAATTCGTCTGTATATATATATTTTTTTTTTTTCTATGTATGTTCGCGCATAACTCTGGCAATTATGAACCGATTTGAAAAAATCTTTCTTCCATCCATTCTTTAATCCGTTAATTGGGTCCCATAAAAAAATTATTGCTTAGTAATAAGTAGTTCCTGAAAAAACAATAATGGTAACTGCGCACTGAGACCTGCAAGAAAGCCTATATAGATGACGTTTTAGTCGCTCGGACTCGCTCGGTCGGACAAAAATGGTCATAACTCTGGCAAATATTTACCAATTTCAATGATTCTTTTTTTATTCGAAAGAAGGAACCACTGTATTGAATCTGTATGAATTTTATTACAACCGGATAAGAACTTCCTGGAGGACCATGAACGATGTGGAGGAATTTATCTGGTAAAAACCATAAAACTGATGTTCTCCATTACATTGCTCTGACAATTATGAACCGATTTCGATGATTCTTTTTTTATTCGAGAGAGTAAACTACTATGATGTTTCCATGCAAATTTCATTACGACCGGATATTTTTTTCTGAAGAAACATGAATTATGTAAAACTATGTAGACGATAATGTGATCATAACCTACCTAGATAATTTTACGGTTTTCGATGGTTCAATCTTTATATATGAAAATATCACTAAAAAGTTTCAAATAAAATCTTTTTAAAAAAAAATTGAACCGACTTCAATATCACTGAAAAGTATAAAATAATTTAAATATTATTGAAGTTGGTGCCAAATATACACAGCAGGTACGCTAACACCAACTTCAATAATATTTAAATTATTTTATACTTTTCAGTGATATTGAAGTCGGTTCAATTTTTTTTTTAAAAGATTTTATTATAGGTTGAAGTCTCAAAAGGTTCAAGGAGCAGCTTAATATTATGCAAAAAAATTACTATAATTTTATTTCTATTTCAGCCATATTTGCTTTTTTAGTTTTTTCTGCAATCGACACTTTACTTTTATTCTCTATACCTATGTATGTATAAAATATATCTGACTAGCTAACCCGCGCGGCTTTGCCCGCGCTTCTATTACATTTTGCTCCCCCTTACTCCGTACTCCATTGATTTATTTCTCTCTCCATCTTATGCTGTCTCCTCTCTCTATCTCCCTCCCGCTTCGGTCCCCGTCACACTCCCCCTCTTCCTCTCCGTCTTATCACTGAACCCCCTCTACTTCTCTCTCTCTCGCCCGTCCTACCTTGCTCCCTCTCACTCCTCCATCTCCCTCACTATCCCTCAACTCATCACCCCCATTTTTCACTTGCTCTTCGAAACACGGAGATTATCAGTTTAAATGCCCCGTAACGATCACCCATCTATTTATTGACCTCACCTGACGTTGCTTAACCTGTACGTTTTCCGAACAGTGATTACAGCCTGTCTATGAGAGTTTCCTTCTTTCAAAGTAAGTTTAAATTGTTGACATATCGACGTAGCGCCACCTACTGGATCCATTTATATTTACTAACCATCCAGGAACCCATTGAAATGTACACACAAAATTTCATGTAAATCGGTCCAGCCACTTACGATTCTATAAAGGACCCACAGACAAACATTCATTTTTATCTATACAGATGATAATAATAGATTGGAATTTTGCCAATGCACAGGTGTCCAGCATGATGAATGATTTAAATCGCTTTAGTGACAATGCCTCGTAAGATACTGATTCATCCAAATGACTTATGACTCCAACAAAATATATTATACTTAAGCATTTATTTATTATATACAACACTATAAAGTCACAACAAAAAAAAAATGGAAACTCAAACGCAAATCCCAGAACATTCCAAATCGAGATATTTATTTTAAAACTCGATCAAGTCAAGTGTCATTAAAAACCCGCTTGATTAATAAAGACCCTTTTGGCCAGCGATAGCAATATTAGTTGATATCATATAATTTGCTCTTATTTAAACGTGTACAGTCAAATTATTTTTTATTTTTTCATTTGATGGAAAAAAATGTAATAGTGTATGTTAGAACATTCTGGTCTGTGGTGTTAAAACGAGTCATATTGTTGTAATCAAGTATGTGAACGTGTAGACTGGTATATTGTTGTAATACGAACTACGTGGTACCTACTACTATAATCAGTTTAATTAAGCAAGCTTTGAAGTTGTTTTCATCAATTAGTTGTCATTTAGCCAATTTTATAAATCTGATTATTTCGACTCTTGGAGACGTCTTTGCTTATCTTCCATTATTGAGTACGAGATAAACGATATTGGGCATGGGCCTCCCCTCAATATGAAGGGGCTTAGGCGATAGTTCACCACGCTGGCCAAGTGCGGG
Source organism: Furcula furcula (assembly GCA_911728495.1). Classification (NCBI taxonomy): domain Eukaryota; kingdom Metazoa; phylum Arthropoda; class Insecta; order Lepidoptera; family Notodontidae; genus Furcula; species Furcula furcula. Next base: position 26,486,849 of record OU452246.1, read on the forward strand.
TTAGCGGAATTCATACGTTATTCGAAATCTAGTTAGGCTTTCACAGACATGCAGGTTTCCTAACGATGTTTTCCTTCACCGAAGCCAGTGACAATCGCACCAATACAATTGGCACATGAATAGTTAAATAATTCAGAGGTGCGAACCGGAGTTTAAACCTTGTTTCCAAGACAAGCGCTCGCTCGCTGAGCCGACCGAGTATAAAGTAATTATTGGCATCCAATGTCGAAATTATCGGATTTTAAGAACTGGTATAACCTAAATAGCTGTTCGATAGTCTCGCTAAAAATCAAAAACGGCTTGACCAATTTGAATATTTTTTGTTTTGTTCGCTATAATCCAGTCGTGTTTTAAAAGAAAAAAATTGGATGTCAACGTAAAAAAAGCGCGGTCCAGCTAGTAATATTTAAAAATAACTGACGTTTTCGAGTGCCGCAGTTAGATAGGTAATATTGACAAATATCTTTGTGCGAGCTAGCTTAGAGCTAAAGCTAATCTAAAGCTTGCAGCTAAACACTTGCATATAAGAAGTAGAAAATATAAAAACTCTACTAAGGCTGATCTCGGAGTATCTGGTACTCCAAGGTCGATCTACGAGCATAGAAATATATACCTTATATTGACTGCATATGAATGAAATATGAACTGATAAATTAGAAATCCTCTGCTCCCCCATCCGCCGAAATTGGCAGAAAAATGCAAATGCACTGACCCAAAATATCTTTGTCCTGAACGTCTAGGTTCAATATTTCTGATAAAACAAGATTTTACTAGATCAGAGGTAGGTACCTTGTGCAAGTAACCGTTTAGGTAGGTACCCCCGCAGTGTCAGAATTGTCAGATGTTCTGCCGGCCTTCGGAGTCGCTGGACGTTCGGGGTGTGAGCCCTAGGTCATCCATTGAGTATAGCAACGACTCCGAAGACGACGGGGTTGCGACCTCCGTCCCCGTGAGCACCGTGTCTATAATTTTCCCCCCGGCGGCGGGCTCAAAGGCAAGGCACTGAGGGGCTCCTGGTACAGATCTCACCGGAGAGCCTGAGTGTCCTCACGTGCCGATGTGACGGCCGCGGTGGTTTTAGTGGCCCAGTTGGGCCCCACTGCTCCCGGAGACCTTTTAAAGATTTCCCCCGCGAAAAAAAAATATATTCTGCCAGCAAGCAGCAGTGTGTAACCATTGCAATTTTCAGTTTCTGTCATGTCTTGTTTATCCTTTTTTTTTGTGTTATTGTAGCGCAATATAGATAATGTATCTCTGTAAACCATTAATTTACAAGGTATGTAGTTTTTATTTACATGTGTTATAAGGTTACGGCTGTGGTCTCGCGATGCAATGTGATACATTTTCATATTGTAAACATTGCAATTTCCAGTTTCCGTCATGTCTTGTTTATAGTTTTTTTTTGTGTTTTGTAGCGCTATACTGATGTATAGCGCTACAAATCACAAAAATAAAATTAAATTAATGGTTTACAAGATAAGTCTTGTAAATCATTAATTTACACATATGTGTAGTACTTATTTACCACTTGTTACCAGGTCACGGTTGTGGTCGTCACAATTTGATACATTTCGACATTGATCTTGTAAAAAAAACAGGGTAAGAGATAACGATTCACAATTACCTGAGCAAAATAAAACAGAAAGCGTGATACATATCTATTTCACACACATATTATACATATTATAAACATTACACACATATTATAAAACAAAGTCGCTCCCGCTGTCTGTCTGTCCCTATGTATGCTTAGATCTTTAAAACTACGCAACGGATTTTGATGCGGTTTTTCTTAATAGATAGAGTGATTCAAGAGGAAGGTTTATATGTATGCATAATATAGTAGAGAAACACTGATAATTTTAGAGGTTTCTAATGTGATGCCGTAAATTAACACATGTTTTTGAGCTTACATTGCAAACGCTGGCTGAACCCTACGAGATAGATCAAAATAATGTACTACAGTATTGTACACCTTAGCAAGGTCTTCAAAAAGTCTGCGATGGTGTATGTTTTTCTCTTAATGATAACCCATAATAATAATTTTTTATTCTTTACTTTTTATGAGGAATAATTACCTATTAATAAATTGTTGTTAGCATGAATTTGTCCCTTCTTCAATATAACGTAAACTTCAATAATATTTACACTAATGAAAAAAGAGCTGTGAACGATGTTTATACCGCTAGGTTAAGGTTAAGCAACAAACATAGATGGCTAAACCGATTTGTATGAAATTTTGTGTGCATATCGGGTAGGTCTGATAGATGGGAGACGGCGGCGATTGCGAGGAGGACGGTGACGGGGTTGCGAGCCCCATCCCCGTGATCATAGTGCCAGGTTTAAGGGGGTTATAATGCGCACTGAGGGGTATTTGGTGCAGATCCCACTGGAGGGCCTAGGTCCCCCCTCTTATGGGGCGCTGCGACAGCTGCAGGGGTTTAAGTGGGTAGGTAAGAATCCCAGATACCATGATTGACGAGAGGAGGGTGCAAGAGAGGAGAGAGAGGGAGAGAATTCGAGGAGGGGGTGATGAGGTGAGGGATAGGGGGAATAAGATGCAGCAAGGGGGAGCAAAGTGTGAGAAGAGAAAGGGGGGGGGGGGGGCGTTCAGAGAGGGGTCAACGGGAAGAGGGGAGGGTGACGGGGACCGAAGCGGGAGGGAGGAAAGGAGAGGAGAGATAGAGCATAGAATTAGATTTTTCTTATAAGGGATGGAGAGATAAATAAATCAATGGAGGAGGGAGAGAAAGGGAAGTAAAATGTAATAAAAGCGCGAGCGGAGCTGCTCGGGTCAGCTAGTATACTATAAATATAAATAGCATCACCACTGTTAAAGACAACATGTATAATAGTGATGCCAAAAAACTATTAATAGTAATAATAATAAACACACTTTATTGTACACCAAAAGTTACATGTAAATTGAACAATACGTTGAAGAAATCAATGTACAAAGGTGGCCTTATCGCTAAAAAGCAATCTCTTCCAGGCAACCCAAATAGAAAATGAGAGAGAGAAACATAATGGGCAGTTGATGGTGCACTTCAATATAATTATTTTTTTTTGTCGAATACATAAATTTAAATAAATAATAATACTTACTACAACCGTACATAAAAATATAGTATAATACAAACATATTTATACCTAAATATTCTTAATGTATTAAAAATATATTTTATAATTACGATTATAATGAGAGATAGTATTCTATAACTAGATATTTAAAACTAGGCAAGGACTTAGCTTTCCTGACTTGGGACAAAAGTTTTGAAGTCGCTCAAGTTTATTATGTTGGTCTTCTCGAAGGTCAAGGAAACTAACATCGGCATAATCAATTATCGAAAGTAACAAGGATTGTGCAAGAGCAATTTTTGTGGCAGTAGGTATAAAATTGCGTAATTTGCGCTATGACCCGGCAGAAGCAAATACCTTCCTACTCCTCCTCCTTAATTACGAATTACCTAGATATGGCTGTATTTTTGGATCTGCAAAAGGCATTTGATACCGTTTCTTTTCCCATATTGTTGACCAGATTGGAGAACGACGGAATTAGAGGCTTAGCTCTTGACTGGTTTTCTGACTACCTAACTAGTAGAACGCAACAAGTGAGGGTTGAAGAATACTTAAGCAATGACGCACCGTGAACATTCGGTGTTCCGCAAGGTAGTACGCTTGGACCAACACTTTTTCTCATCTACATTAATGAGCTCTGCTGTACCTTGCCTGGATTAGATTTGCTTATGTTTGCGGACGACACAGTTCTACTTGTACATGAAAAGACCTGGGGTAAAGCCCCAGTTTTGGCTGAGAAATGTGTAACAGTTGCAACGCGCTGGCTAGAAAATAGTCTTCTTTCGCTTAACACCAGTAAAACGAAGTATGTGTGCTTCAGTAAGACATCTGTTGGGGACCCTGGTGATAGCATAACACTTAAGATGCATAGTTTTCCATGCAACCGAGGTACAAGATCAGCGTATTGTGACTGTCCAATAATCTCACGGGTTAGATTTGTTAAATATTTAGGTGTACATATTGATGACAGGCTTAACTGGAGCACACACATAACGACACTAGCTTCTCGTTTACGTAAACTTATTTATGTGTTTAAAAACCTAAGGTCAGTTGCTGAGCCATATTTAGTACTACAAACGTATAAAGCCTTATGCGAGTGTATAATAAGATAATGTATTTGTTCATGGGGAACCGCTGGAAAATCTTATCTCATCACTGCTGAACGTGCACAGAGGGCTCTCCTTAAAGTGTGTCTTTTCTTACGTTATAGACATCCCACAACAGATTTATATACGAAAGCAAATGTTTTAAGTGTGAGGAAACTTTTTATATTCGAAAGCATACGACGATATCATAAAAAGATTGTCCCTAAATTACCTGTATCAACAAGAAGAATTGATTCCTGTCCGATTCCAAGGGTAAAATCAAGGTTTGCTCAAAAGCAGTTTGAAGTTGTTGTACCGCATTTATATAACATTTTAAATAAAGAGCTCAAAGTTAAAAGTTGTAGTGACAACCAACTAAAAAAGCTTAAAATTACATGGCTAGAAAAATTGGATTACGAAGGTGTAGAAAAAATGCTAAATGATTTTCATTTCTGATACTGAATTAATATTAATTTCATTCTAAATGATAGTAAACCATATTATAATATATAAGTAACATAATTATTTTATACGCAGAGGCACGACATTATTCACACACAACACACACACACACACACACACACACACATACACACACACACGCACACACAGCTTTGATTTCTGGTTTTTTTTTATTTAATAGTAGAGTAAATAGATTTGTGACCAAAATTTTATATTTGCTTATATTTGTATTTTTTTATGATAAAAATGGCATAATACTTTATGTAAGTATTAGAAATTGGGAGAAGCCACTGACTCCCGACACACAGTTTATAACTAGTTCGGAAGGCTATGGATTCATATTAACTCATGTCAATTTATTATGTCACAGTAAATCATTCTTATTCTTATTCTTCTTATTCCTACTAACTTCTTTTAACTTGTGATCCCACGTTAAGTTACTGTCAATATATACATACTCCAAGATTTTTTACGACCATACTTAAAGGAATATTAGTGTTATCAAAGGTTATGCAAGGCAGCTGAAACCAGTTGATCCAAGAGGTCCAGTGATGATTTTACGGAAGTGACTATTGAAATTATTAGGAGATAACACAAATTGAATGAAAACGCTGATGAAGGGCGACCTTCCAATATGTCTCAAGCGAAAACTCATCGACATGTGTATACTGCCCATTCTAACTTACGGTGCTCAAACGTGGTCACTTACTGAAGCTCAAAAGTCTAAACTCAGGGTCTGCCAAAGGGCGATGGAACGTATCGTGCTGGGCATTAAGTTGACCGATCGCGTTCGAAATAGAGTTATACGTTCCCAAACAAGAATTGCCGATGTAGGGAAAAAAGCTGTCAGGCTGAAGTGGGATTGGGCGGAACATATTTGTCGCATGAAGGCAGACAGATGGGCTTAGGTTGTCACACAATGGGTGCCGAAGGATGGACGTCGTCGTCGTGGAAGGCCTAAAATGCGTTGGCGTGACAACTTAGACGTATTTAAGAAGGACTGGTCTGAGATGGCTCAGGACAGGGATATGTGGATGGTCATGGGGGAGACCTTTGCCGAGCAGTGGGACAATATAGGTAAATAAAAAAATAAAAAACACAAATTCGGCAAGTAGGTTAATTTAGCTCTGTATAAATACCATTAAATATCAATAAAAAACACTTATCTATTTTTACTTATTAAATTAAATTGGAGATAAAATAAATTCGTGCTATCGTTACAACTACCCTCAGCCGTAATCCATTATTGACTATTTTTGATGCCCTAATAAATTGGTATATAAAGACATTGAACAAACTAGCCAATAAATTGTTTAAGACTAGTATAATTAAAACAGAATATACAAGCACAAGCCCAAAGGGTGTCTGGGTAAGAATAGCAAGCTGGGTGTCCGTATGAGGCGAGTAAGGGAAAATATTTAATGATTTCTTATATTTACGCGAATACTACACATCTCTTTCTGCGTAGATCGGACTAACAATAATAATTAGAAGACCTGAGGGTACCCTAAGACAACTATGACGTATGGACAGCTACCACCTCAGTTCGCCCGTGACCATGAATGCTGTAAAGTATTCGAAACGTCGGGTAATTAAAATCAAAAATAAACCGCGATATAATCCGTAAAATTAGTTTCATTTCAATTATAATATGTTTTTAGATTAGTAACAATAAAGTGTTATAACTAAAATACATATTATTATGTAAACCCGCTGCAAACCCCTGCTTCGCTGGGTTTTCAATTCGTTTAAAATATTTTAATATAAGTACACAATCATTTTAGAGCTTTCCAGATCATCCTTTACATGTTTTATAAAGTCAAAAATATTAATTCCTAAGCTCTACAAACATACCCCTACCAACACACACAACTTATATGTATTTCTTCTTCTTCTATTAATTTAGTGAGTAAGCTATTACGTCTCATAATAAAGAAGGTGATAAAAAAGTATCGAAATCACATCATTGGTACGAGTCTAATATCCGCATTTACTTAAGTGGGCCTCATATATCGTAGATTTTTTCAGAATACATACTAGTTCTTTTTTTATTTATTTTTTTGGGACGAAAAGTTCGCTGACTTGTGTAAGATATGGTGCGATGAACTTATCTAACTGTTTCTCTACTTGAATCATGTTCGTGTGGAATAAAAAAAATCTGTGAGCGCTTTTTTGTAGGGATTTTATTTAATGATTTAATGAAAAGTTACTTATCTTAATCATTTCACACAGATGGTCTAATTTGCACATTGGTAGCGATTTACAGGTATGGCTTTCCGTTGGCCCCGAACTAAGCAAGCCAGTATCGCGGGGTCCAAACATTGAAAAACAATGAGGCACAAGTATTGGAAAACTAATGTCAATAATAGGGTGGGGGTCGAGAATATCTCCTTAATTTAATTTCCCGACAGTTTGATTAACTATTCAATGATCAATACAATTCTAGTGAAGCTTGCCTTGAATTTTTAAATTTGAGTTAATATTTATAGTATGTATTTTAGTCTAATGTAATATATATATATCCCTCCTACACACTTACACAACACATACGCATAATCACACACGCAACTCAGTTTTAAAATGTAAGTATTTATATTTTTTGTCTATTTTTTGATGGTTCATAAAAATATTATTTTTTATTTGCATATTCCTTATCAGTTTTTTTCTGTTTTTTTTTTTAGATATATTTGCGGTGAGGGGGCGTTGATATTTGGGACACAGTATTATATACTTCTGCAGGTATCATCGTACTGCCATGTTTTATGTTAAATCTTTATTTGGTTAACATTTTTTTTTTATACGAGACTAATATAAATAAAAAAGTCATAATATTCATAATCGTGATATCGAAATATTGTTTAAAACACATTGTTTTATCTATAAATCCGTATTATTTTATTTTCAAATATAAAAATATTATATATAGGAAATCTTGAAAATGTGTTAAATCGAAAGGTTAAATCGTACAGAATATCTAAAGGCATTAAGTCCGCCTTGTGTCTACCACTTTACTACATAAAGTTTAAATAAATAAAATATTATTTTTACTTACTTATGCATAATATTGTAATTTTTTAAATCAAACTACTTTTACGGATAATGTTGTCTTTTACTTACGCGAATATTACACATTGAAATCTAACTACTTTTACGGATTATATCGCGGTTTATTTAGATTTTACTATCCCGACATTTCGAATATCACGGGAGGACTGAGATGTTGAACATCCTTATGTCACAATTATGCCGGTGTACCCTCTGATCTTCTTAGTTATTATTGTTGGTCTGATCTACGCAGTAAGAGCTTACAGTATCTTGAGGCCGTGCAGTGACGTTTGTAGGTTCGGCAGTTAATGCCTGATTTAAAAAGACAATTAAAACTCAACAAAGGCAATGAAATTATGCATTATTATCTACCATAGTATAATGAGAGAATTGAGCTCGCGCACGGTTCTACGCAAACAAATATGACTTTTATTATAATTAACCAGGTGCGCGAACCTTCCGCGTATTTTTTCTAACACTTAATCGAAGTAAATCTTGGCTGTCCGTTTGTATGTATAATTAATTGGATCATCATAATATATTGAGGCACCGAGCGATTTCATACAGCAATATAAATTATTTGATTAGATACAGGACTACTTGGTAATCTTAATGGCGACGGGCCCGTTGGTCTAGTGGTTAGACACCATGGCCGCTATCCGCCGTGGGTTCGAGTTCTATCCTGTGTCTAGGTGTTATTTATCTATACAATGTCTTACAAAATACCCCGTAAAAAATAAACAAAAAAATATTATTATTTTCACTGATGTACAAACCCTATTTCAGTAAAATTAAAAAGTAAACTACGCAGAACGTACCTACATTTCTACCTAATTCGCGGAGCAACAAAAATTTTAAAAGTCCTAACCTTAGGTAGAGGTAAGTTGACAAAATTTTTGGCTTTGATAATTAATTATATTTTTTACGGGGTATTTTGTAACACGTTGTATAATAAATGTATTTACAAAAATGTAAACCCAGTTTTTCTTTACAAGAAGTATCCTCTTAAAATACTTATATGTTTTAAATAATGTATGGAACGATTTGGCATCATATAAAACGATGTTATGCGATTGGCACCTGATGAACTCTATCGTAATAAGTCATTATCAAACCGATCACGTAATACGAACCTACACGCTTAATGTATCGGTTTATTGAATGGGAATTGACATATTATTGTAACGCTTCATTAGATTTGATAAAAAAAGCAATTATGAATCCTAAACAATTTTACAGCCTTTGGCTCTAAAATTGCCCGTGGCCACCCGACTTTCGTTATTTTAGAAAAGCTGAAAGATTTTCAGCGCATGTAGGAATGATAGCCTGCTATGAAGTTTAGATCATAGTGGCTTTGGCAGGTAACAGGTAAGAAAGGTGTGTAATATATCAGCCTTAACCTGTCGGCGGTGGACGCGAGATCATGTATGCGCCCTTCGCGTGTTAACATGATGCAGATCGGAATCATCGGCCGTTTAGTGTTGAGTTTATTAATAAACATAATTTATATTAATTATAATTTATATACATAAAGCAAAAACTTTGTACCCTGTTTACGAAAATTACGCAGTATAAAATTTGACACAGTTAAAGTTTATATGGAGCAGTGCAGAAAGCTATGTTTTATATCATTAATATGCATTAGAAATAAATTATATTAATAAAAAAATAACATTACACACACTACCATTCCACCGCACACACACACACACACACACACACACACACATACACACACACACACACACACACACTACCATTACTAGAATGGTAGTGTGTGTAATGTTATTTTTTTATTAATATAATTTATTTCTAATGCATATTAATTATATAACAAAATAGCTTATGAATTATGCACGAATTTATACATATGTCGACTTATAAGGCTGTAATATTTTTTGCTCAAACCTACAAATATTACCTAATTAGTATATGAACAAAAACTGAGAAATATGTACCAATAATAATAATCTAAGTAGATAAGTATAGGTACATTTCTGTGTAAACCATATGCAATATACTAGATTTCTATACCTATAAGGAATTATTCTAGATGGCATCATTCATCTTATGTGGTCCAGACCTCCAACTGCGAGACTCATCTTGAATCCAGTCACGCACTACCATAAATTACTCATTTATTTATAATGGAAACAACATATTTTATTGTTTGTTTGTTTTTTATTAGAATTCCGAACAATAGATGGCGTTATTAACGTTTTTTTAAACGATAGCTAGATTCGGTTCTTTTCTACGACACAAAGTATGTAATAAAATGGTGTCATGTTATGTTTTGACATGAGTTAAAAGATATAAAGCATATTAAAAATCCGTTTCGTACCATCCTTTTTGCATGGACGGAATTAATCCGCTTTGATCGACATACTAAAATAATTATTGTATTTGCCAAAATACTAAAACTTAAAAAAATACTCCTTGTATTTTGTGTACAGTAAATTCGTGGCAGAGGTTTCATCATCCGTGCGGTTAAGTGGTTGTCCGTGTGCTATATACAGATACAGTGCGGATCCTCGCAAAAATGCGCGGGCGCGTTTGTTTCAACGCCACTGCTTGACCGCGGGTTTAATTTAAAATGTTGGCAAAACAAAAGCTACAAAAGCATACAAAAGCTTTGTAATATTTTTGTTTTTAATAGGGCAACATCGAGTTTCGAGTTCGTGGGGAAATCCTTATGGAAACTCGCGACGCAGAGCGGGTTGTATCGGATTCCTACCGACCAAAACCCCACGGTTTTTTTGTCCCTCTCCTCCTATTTTTCCGAGTTTCGCCACCGATAGTCCAACTTGTGGCGGACTCTTCTACGTCTGTGTGTGTTGTGTGTGTACACAGCCTATAGAACTGTCCGCGAGTGTATAAAGCCCGAGTACAACTCCTCCAGGAGGCGTGCCCGGCACGCCACCCTACGCGAGGGCATTTGTCCTTTGTGCATAAATAGCACTGCACAAGGTCCTGCTGCCCGTGATCGTAGGTACCGTTTTTCGTTTCCGCGGGGGAAACCAATGACCTATTTACATCAAGACGTCTAGAGCCCAAACCTAAAATGTCCAATGACACCGAAGACAGCAGCTTCTCACAAGATTAGCCAACTACGAGGTAGAAATAATATTTCACTAGTGCTTGCGTAGACTCAGGTGCACTCTTAATTTACTCTCATAATCCGATGGGTCGGAAGACCGACGTGACGCGACGAAGATTTTAACATGCCCATCGACGCATGGATCATCTTACTTTCCAGACGATCAGGGTGATATGTCAGCATTGTGTAACCCACACAAAATTGTTCCAAGCACAAAAATAATGTGCATAACGTATTGGTCTTTGCGCGTAATGAGGAGATTCGCCAACCGAGGTCACTGACATAGCTTTCAAAATCTGCAAGTTGAATTGGCAATGGGCAGGCCACATCACTTGAAGAACCGATAACCGATGGGGAAGAACGGTTCTCGAGTGGTGACCACGAACCGGAAGACGCAACGTAGGCAGGCCTCCCACTAGGTGGACAGACGACATTGTGCGCGTCGCAGGTAACGGGCTGATGCAAATAGCCAATTGTCGTTCATTGCGGCGTTCCAAGGCCTATGTAGTGGACGTCTTCCTATCTCTTCTCTAATAAGTATTTAAAAATTTCTTGCAGTCGCAGTCAATCCCATAGAACACGCGTGCTTTTGGACTGACATAAAATGTTTTATTATATTTAAGCGACCCCTCAGGCTCCATCCAGGATTTGTTATCCTAGTTCTAAAGTATAGATTTATCAGTGCTCTCCTCTATAACTTAAAAAGAGTTTTGTAAAGCACACTCACATTATCGAAAACCGACAGTCATGGTCAACTCGATCTACATAATACGTATTTTGCGTCATAACCAAGTATTTTAATAAGACTTTATTATTCCCAAGCATAATCGCAGTAAACAGTCTGCTACTTACGCAAAGGAATAATAATGAACCTATCGTTTTTGCTATTACAATAATGTTTTTTGTCCGTTGTTAACCGCCTTTAAAATAAGGAGGAGGTTATCAATTCGGTTTCGTTCTTATGTTTAGGTTTGAACTCTGTGATATATGTACAGATTTGAAAAAATCTTTTTTTATGGATACTTTAAATGGAGATATATTTGTTTTTTTTTTTTTTTTATTACCGAAATTTTATTTATAAACATAGATATGTACAGTTATCATTTAAATTAAAAAGATACCAAACTATTTACAAATTATCAAATAAATCGTGACCGCGCGGAATGGTGGCAAGAACGCTGGCTGCATTTCCTCGCTGAATTGCAATGCTGATTCTTTGAGCGAGAAAAGAGCCAGCCCTCTTGTCACCAGTGGAGGCGATCAGTCGTGGAGAAATTTGTTGGAAAAAGTTTCTTGTGCTGGAGCTCCATGGACCAAAAGTTTCCACAGCAAGCGGCACAAATATATGTGTATTTGCTAGAGACACATATTTGCGCCGCTTGGCCAGACCAGCCTTCTCCGCCACAGCGCCCGCCTTAGACACCGCGTCCCTGAGGTGGGAGGGGGCCAATGTATCGACACACGTCGCATCCCAAACAAGAGCCCGTCCCCTCTCCCAGGGAATCAGTGTCATTCCGTCAGGTCTCTTGCCATCATCGCGAAACACTCCTAAAGGCTCCAATAGTGAAAGAACGTTGATGGTGGCAAGAGCCCTCTTGATGATATCGTTGAGAGAGCTGTGGCGGGAAAATCTCCCAGCACTTTTCTGACAGGAAAGCCCATGGAGCCCAGACCGATCCACCTCCACTCCGCACGGACATCTGTGCTCCATGCATACTGGTGCCCCCAGACGGATACCTACCGCAATCCGAAAACTCTCGGAGTCTAAAAGAGTACCAAGCCTGGATGCAGGGATGGTGTGAAGCCAATGACCTGATTCTTTTACCCCTACAGCTAAAAGCCTGGCACGGTCCCGATCACTGGTTAATTTTTCGGCCAAAATTGCATGAGAGATAATATAATAATATATAATTAAATAATACTCGCAAACAATATACAAAACATATACACTCCATTGCAAAAAAAAACGGGCGGTTTTGATTTTTCTATATTATTGATAATAATTTAGTTCTAAGGAGGTTTTAATAGCCAAACTATGTTACTGGCACTTATTAAACAGTCTGCGTATGAAAAAAATTCATTCCAAATTCGAAACCTTTGTTTTTAAAAATAATAATCCCTTTTTCAGTTTGTGACTTATTACTTACTTTTCGCGGGTTTTCGGGTAAAAGGTTATAAGGTAACTAAAATTAACTTCTTGAGTTTTTTTTTATTAGAATAATTTATGTTTGACACAAAAAGGCAGGATTATGCATCCTGCCTTTTTGTGACTTAAAACAAATATATTTGTGTCTATTGCAATGGCAGAAAAAGCAATAAGAGCTAGTAAAATTATAGCGCTGCTGGAAGAGGGGTGTACCCAGTGTTACGTCTCACAGCGGTTAAACGTGAGTCGTTCAACCGTCCAAAGAACCTGGACTCGATACCAAGAGACAGGTTCCGTTCAGAGAAGGCAAGGTTCTGGGAGAAAACGTTGCACACAACCACGAGACGACCGCTTTTTAGTGACTCAGGCGCTGAGGAACCGCAAATGCAGTTACATAGACCTCAAAAGAAACCTTGAAGAGGTGCGAGGAATGCAAGTTAGCCTATGAGCTGTGAGGAGGAGGCTTTTAGCACCTGATACACGCAGTCGACGACCAGCGCGGGCCCCTAAGTTACTACGTGAGCACCGCATTGCTCGATTGGGGTTCGCTAGAAATTGCCTATCTTGGACACTATGTAACTGGAGTAACGTACTCTTCTCGGATGAGGCTCGAATTTGTCTGTATGGTGAGGATCGACGTCGGCGAGTGTTACGAAGACCAGGAGAACGCTATACCGACGTGTGTTTTGAAGAAATCACCTTATGGAGGGGGGTTATATTTTGGGCGGGCGTAAGTTCCGTTATGTTTTGGGCGGGCGTAAGTTCTAGCTGTCGTACTGAGACAATATTGATTGAAAATGGCTCACTGAATGTGCAAAGGTACATAACAGAAATCATTTGTCAACATGCACAACGCGCACTGGCTGTAATTGGTGAAGATGCCATTTACATGGACGATAATGCTAGGGCCCACCGTTTTGGCGCTGTAGATGCTTATATGCAAGAGGTCGGTATTCGTCGTTTGAATTGGCCAGCGCGGAGTCCCGACCTTAACCCCATTGAGCACGTCTGGGACCTCCTAAAAAGGCGAGTATGATCTGTCCAACCACCTCCACAAAACATCAGGGAGCTGAAACATGTGATCTCGGCTGGGTGGGAACACATTTCACAGGACACCATCAAAAGTCTAGTGGAAAGCATGCCAAGTAGATTACATGCCGTTATCGCTGCAAGAGGAGGTCACACTCATTATTAATGTTTATTATTTAATGTCTTTTTAACCGACTTCAAAAAAGGAGGAGGTTCTCAATTCGTCTGTATATATATATATATTTTTTTTATGTATGTTCGCGCATAACTCTGTCAATTATGAACCGATTTGGATAAATCTTTCTTCCATCCATTCTTCAATCCATTGATTGGGTCCCATAAAAAAATTATTGCGTAGTAATAAGTAGTTCCTGAAAAACAAGAATGGTGACTGCGCACTGAGAGCTGCAGGAAAGCCTATATCGATGACTTTATGTCGCTTTTTAAGGACAAAAATGGTCATAACCTGGCAAATATTTACCAATTTCAATGATTCTTTTTTATTCGAAAGAAGAAACCACTGTATTAAATCTGTATGAATTTTATTACAACCGGATAAGAACTTCCTGGAGAACCATGAACGATGTGGAGGAATTTATCTGGTAAAAACCATAAAACTGATGTTCTCCATTACATTGCTCTGACAATTATGAACCGATTGCGATGATTCTTTTTTTATTCGAGAGAGTAAACTGCTATGATGATTCCATGCAAATTTCATTACGACCGGATATTTTTTTCTGAAGAAACATGAATTATGTAAAACTATGTAGACGATAATGTGATCATAACCTACCTAGATAATTTTACGGTTTTCGATGGTTCAATCTTTATATATGAAAATATCACTAAAAAGTTTAAAATAAAATCTTTTTAAAAAACAATTGAACCGACTTCAATATCACTAAAAAGTATAAAATAATTTAAATATTATTGAAGTTGGTGCCAAATATACACAGCCGGTAAGCTAACACCAACTTCAGTAATATTTAAATTATTTTATACTTTTTAGTGATATTGAAGTCGGTTCAATTTTTTTTTTAAAAGATTTTATTTTATTAAAATTCCATAAAAAATCTCTTAGTAAGACTAATTTCACTATGCCCATAAAAATGTTAATTTTAACACGGCTCTCTGTTTTCATTAACTGAAACACCGATTCCAGGATTTAAGTGTTAAAACCTATATTCTCATTGATAATAAGAAATTTCTAGTCATCTAAGCTAATCTATATCTATCTATACTTATAATAAAACTGTATCAGGTCCAATTCTGTACATTGAAGATATTTTGAAAATTATATTTGGAGGGCATTCTATAACCGATACTGAAGCCGAAAATGTAATTTTATTAATTTTTGTCTGTCTGTCTGTCTGTATCACGGCTGCGCATCACGCCGAAACTACTGAATGGATTCAAATGAAACTCGGCATGATTTGAGATCTTACTACGAGGTAGGACATAGGATACTTTTTATCCCGTAATCTAGCACGGTTCTTTTGGGAGAGGGGATTAAAGTCAAAATGGGTACTTGGTTATACGCTTGGTCCGATTTTATCAATTTTTCTTTATACTATAATAAATATTAGTAAGGGAACACTCATAGACAGTTGTTATCAAGGTTTTGTAATCGATCGGGTTAAGCAACGTTAGGTAAGGTCAATAAATAGATGGGTGAACGTTTAACGCCATTTGTACTAAACGGGTCCGTGCTTCGGAGAGCAAGTAAAAAGTGGGTCCCAGTTTTTAACCTACGATAAAAAAGGAGGTTATGTATTCGATGCGAATGTCTGTTATTAAAAGTTTAGTTAGGTAACGTAAAAATAGCGCAGGCGGAGCTGCGTGGGTCATCTAGTACTTATAATAAAACTGTAACAGGTCCAATTCTGTACATTGAAGATATTTTGAAAATTATATATGGAGGGCATTCTATAACCGATACTGAGGCCGAAAATGTAATTTTTTTAATTTTTGTCTGTCTGTCTGTCTGTCTGTAGCACGGCTGCGCATCACGCCGAAACTAGTGAATGGATTCAAATGAAACTTGGCATGATTTGAGATCTTACTACGAGGTAGGACATAGGATACTTTTTATCCCGTAATCTAGCTCGGTTCTTTTGGGAGAGCGGATTAAAGTCAAAATGGGTACTTGGTTATACGCTTGGTCCGATTTTATCAATTTTTCTTTATAATATAATAATTATTAGTAAGGGAACACTCATAGCGAGTTTTTATCAAGGTTTTGTAATCGATCGGGTTAAGCAACGTTAGGTAAGGTCATTAAATAGATGGGTGACCGTTTACGCCATTTGAACTAAACGGGTCCGTGCTTCGGATAGCAAGTAAAAAGTGGGTCCCAGATTTTAACAGACTATAAAAAAGGATGTTATGTATTCAATGCGAATGTCTGTTATTAAAAGTTTAGTTAACGTAAAAATAGCGCAGGCGGAGCTGCGTGGATCAGCTAGTTAAATACTAAAAATATTAATATTATTCATAGAAAAGGTGCCCGTTTTTTTTGCAAAGCATGACAAAAAATATATTAAATACACTCCGTATTTAATATATTTTTTGTCATGCTTGTTATTTTAACATTCAGTGTCTTTGGCGTATATTAGTGTGTCTGCATGTATTTTTCTTTTTTTTTCGGCCGTGGGGTGTCCGGAAAGAATAGTACCTACCAATCTCTTCGGTACGTTGGGTGTTAAATTACTCTATGAGGGTATGAGGTGATTAATGAAAGAAAAGAAGACGAGCAGCATTCTTCTATTGGATCACTTACCACCTATACTGCTATCCCCAAGACGCCTGCCAAGCGTAGGGATTCTGGCAACCTCTGCGTTCTAAGGGGGCCTTTGTTCAGCCTTGGATGATTTTCGACTGCTGATGATGTACTTTTGCCCGACTGTCCCAGAAGGAGGGTTATGTTTTTCGAGCGTATGTATGTATGTATATTTCTTTGGCACGACCTACAAGATTTTGACTTATAATTTATGTCTTTAGATTTGTCTCGGTTGTGGGTGTGACATAGGTTTTATTATATTTTTTTCTAAAAAGTTAATTTGGCGGCCGTCGTTTATGTTATGTGTCTAATAATGAAACTTAAGTCCATTTTGTTTGTTCGCAGTCGGACTTTTTATGCTTTTATAATTTACTAGCGGCCCGCCCTGACTTCACACGGGTGGTAAAAAATGTATTTATATTTAATTGGATAAGAATTAATGCTGCATTGCTGAAACTCGCTTCAAATAAGCCATTAATTCTCATAAAAAGTAAATTATAGAAAAATGGTTATTGTGGGTTATACCTGACAGATACCTATACCATCGCGGATTTTTTTGTAGAACTTATTAAGGTGTACAATATTGTAGTTACACATTATTTTGATCTATCTCTTAGGGTTCAGCCAGCGTTTGCAATGTAAGCGCAAACAAAATGTGTTTATTTACGACATTACATTAGAAACCTCTAAAATTATCAGTGGTTCTCTACTATATTACAAGTATGCATGTATTATACATATAAACCTTCCTCTTTAATCATTCTATCTATTAAGAAAAATTGCATCAAAATCCGTTGCGTAGTTTTAAAGATCTAAGCATACTCGTACATAGGGACAGACACACAGCGGGAAGCGACTTTGTTTTCAGCTATGTGATACTTATTCAAAATATTTTATTTTAAAGAGCAAACGTAGGAAGTGGACATTTTGCGTCTAGACATGGTCTGGACCCTACAAACATCTGGTATTTGGGTTACACGTGAACCTTTTTTTACGAGGAAATAAAACCGGTTATCGTAAATCTGGCAATCATTTATCTATACATATAAATATTTATCTATGCAAATTAATGTCGACGCGTGTCGAATATACACCGGATAGTAAGGTTCTACAATAATAATTTAAACTAGATAATTACTAACAAAATGACATTCAAAATAAATATGGTAGCAGTTGCATGTAAAAATTAAATGCTTACGCATTTAATTTTTACTGCTTACGCATTTAATTTTTACTAGATATTAGGTTCCTTGTGCAATGAACCGTCCAGATAGGTAACATCGCAGTGTCAGATATTCTGCCACCAAGCAGCAGTATGTAAGCATTGCTGCTTTCCGGCTTGAAGGGCACTGTAGCTGGTGAAATTACAGGACACAAAGTCTTAAGGGGGTAACAACGGTAAAATTGCAAAAATAGCCTTAGTTTAAAGAGTTCGATGGATCAATCCGCTATTGTATTGGCTATGAAAATTATATGTAGGTACTTATACCTCAGATCTTCAGAAAATACTTTTATTGATTAGATATTGGATTAAATATAACGTTTTCAAGCAATATGTATTTAAAAAATGTACTACGTTGGATATGAATTGTGTTAGCGTTCAATATCCGTTCATCGGATAGACGTCAAACTTGGACTATAAAAAGCATAATAACCTATTCTACAATTTGTATTGATTACATTTCTTAATTTCATTCATGTTTTACAAGAAATTATAGAAAAACCACGTACGCGATGCATTTCCCCTTGCAGCGACTGATATGGACGTGCTCGATTTTTTTTTTTGACAAGACGAATTATTTTTAAATGATTTTGAACATATTTTTAATTAAGATATGTTACATATGGTATAATTATAACATTATAAATAATTTCAAATGAAATCTATACTTCTATATTTAATTAAAGACATTTTTATAGTAATACCATATTTTTGGTTCATCATAGAGTATGCGAAAGTATCGTCGCCGAGTATTATGCCTAACTGTTAAAGCGTATCAGAGTCATATATGATCTTATTAATTGAAATTGTATTTAATACTGTGTGGGTCGACAAAATGACATACATTATGATATCCTTTACATTATGATTTTTTTTGTCAAAACATTAACGGTGTTATTATTACCATCATGTTGGTTTTTGCAACTTAGCAACGAGTCGAGTACCTGGGTTGGTGGTGAGCGACACTCTTACCTACGGACAGTTGCATTGGACAGTTGCTCGTCTTTTGAGACATCTGGATGGTTAAGTTGGAAGGGTACTCGTGTGCTATCTAAGTGGCACCAATTTAATCTTAGATTTCTTCCGCTATGTAACATAAGTAGAAGGTCACTGTAGCTGGCAAAATAACTATCGGACCAAAAGGCTATAATTATAGTTTTGGATGACAGGGACAGGAAGAGACTTTTCTATGGGTGGGTGCTTCGATTACTATCAGGTAATACCTTGTTACTTAACTAAGTTGCGTAACAATAAACTGATGGTGTTGTTGGCAGGCACGAGAAAAAATACCACCGCGTTAAAATGTTAGTTACTCTAAAACCATAGGTAATGTAAAATTTAAATATCTATTTAAATTTTACATTACCTATGCACCTACCACTATTACCCTCTGCATCATCCAAAGGTAGACTGGCAGAGAATGCCTAAGGCATTAAGTCCGCCTTGTACATATTTAAGTGTGCTAAAGAATAAATAAAATAAAAAGTCAAATGCTCCACGTAGTTCAAACCCCGCGATTCGGTACAGAACTCAAGATGAAGTTACGTTACGTACTCTCGCGGTCACGAACGGTTTATCACCTTTAGGACGACAATCGCTTCCACGTGCCGACCCAAAATACATGCAGGTGGGGTAAGCGCCCGGAACGTCGTTCAAACTATTAACATTTGAAAACTGAAACTTACACTAAAAAAGACTATTACTGAATTCGTGCGTTCAAACAAACAGTGCTACCGATTCCTTTGGCAGCCAGGTATATTGAATAACAACACAGGTCCGTTGATTTTGTAGTTTGCTACCCTGGCCGCTGACCTTAAGATCTTGGGGTCGATTCCCACACAGGACAAACATTCATGTGCATGACCATAATCTGTTTGTCTTGGGTCTGGGTCGTTTTTACCTGTACTTAATTATGGAAAAAGTTAAGTATCTTATCATAGTTTCAGTTCGATGGCCATTACGGAGTCGATCACGGAACTCATCTACATCATCATCAGCAGCCGAAACGTCCACTGTTGAAAAAAGGCCCTCTCTCCCTTAGAGGGTTGCCATAATCCCCACGCCTGGCAGGCGGTTGGGGATCGCAGATAGGTGGTAGGTAATCCAATAAAAAGACGCTGCTGCTCGTCTTCTTGTTTTTCCTTAGTCGCCTTTTACGGACACCCAACGGGGGGAGATGGATGGGTGCTATTATTCTTATCATGGAACTAATTTCCACAATAAAAATAATTTATGATTTTTGGGTCTGCACGACTTGGGTCGACGTTGGGTATCTGGTCTTGAGTAAGGTTGGAAGCTAGCAAGCTTCTAAGATTCGGGTACTTGTGCCGCTCTTAGAGAGAATATACGCATTAGAATAGGAAACATTACAGTTACACGCTTCTTTAATAATACCGCTAGCATCTCATCAGGGCCACACCTGACATGCATTGCAGCATCTTAAGTCACTCTCTTTGTCATACTCGAACATCGCAATCAATCATCAATTTGCTTTCAGTTCATTTTTCCAGGAATCAAAAAGCTCAACTATCAGATGGATGTTTATTGGTTAGAGAATTTGGAACTAATTTAGGAAATATGTTAAAAAGGTCCCTTTTAAAAAAAAATACTATATTTTGAAGGCTCTGTTAAACGCTTTCGTTTTGACGTGCAGAACAGAAACCTTAGAACTTTGTGCATAGTTTCATTTCAAGTACGCTTACAGTAGTCACGGCAAGACGCTGCGCAGTAGCTATTTTTATGTTTATGTATTCAGAACTCACAACTGTACTTGCGCAATGTTTCGTCAACCCTAACTTCAGACACACAAAAATCCGCTGTGACTGTAAGTTATAAGTAGTACGAATGTATATGGATTCCGAATGGCAGGCACAATGTATTCAGCTGGGTCGAAGTGCGTTCCGGTTGTAACCGGACCTAATAACCACCAACAATAGAATAGAAGTATGTATAAGTCTCACTAGTCAGGCTTCAGCCATTCTATAATAGACGGACTGAACCTTTGATATGAAGTTTAGAATATGAAATGCAGTAATCCGTATCCTGACGCAACACGTCAACTACGTTACCACTGTAAGTGGTTGGGTTGACAGATTGTAATTAGGTGGCATGCCAAGGTATACATCAAGATATAAAACAGTGGGTTACCGTTATTAAACTGCATCATTTCATTCTATAACGGAATAGGCAAAATAAACAAAACTCCATTCGACACATCTGCATATTTTTAGTCTATGATTTTTCAAATGTAATATTCATATATGCTGGTAGCGCCCTCTACGATGACAACTCTCGGCCGGAGCGGCCAGATTCTCAAGGTCATTGGCGCATGTTACCCCCTTAAGGGTCGGCAACGCGCTAGTGATACTTCTGATGTTGCTAGCGTCTATAGGCTGCGGGGACTGCTTACCATCAGGCGGGCCGCTTGCTTGCCACCTTATAATATAATAAAATAAAATAAAAAAATGTTTTATTTTCATAATAACTAAACATTTACAGTTGATTTACAAATATTTTTAGACTAGGTAAAACAACTTCCTTTAAGTTGTCGCCGCACTAGAAGGAAAGGGTACCTAAAATACTGGCGGCGTTTCCTATTTTTATGGCCTAGCTTATTCGCTGGCAGAAAAAGCTATCAGCCCGATGGTCCCGTGAGACTTTGATAAGCTTGGATGAAATTTCTTTGTGCGTCTTATGAGACCAAGGCCCCACGGTCTGCACAGTCAGCATTTAATTAATAAAAAATATACTTAAATGCTACAGAATAGGATTCAAAGCATCATCATCATCGGCCGAAAGACGTCCACAGTTGAACATACGCCTTGCCCTGCGAATGTCACAATGAACGACATTTGACTATGTGCATCCACCAGTTATCTGCGACGCACACAATGTCGTCAGTCCGCCTAGTAGGAAGCCTACGCTGCGTCTTCCGATTCGTGGTCGCAATTCGAGAACCTTTCTTCCCCATGTGCTATGGCACAAAGAACCGATAACCGATAATCATTCCTCTGGCCTCCCCATTGCCACTTTAACTTGCGGATTTTGAGAGCTATGTCGGCGAATTTAGTTCTTCGATGAATGTCCTCATTCCGGAGTTTATGGCGCATTAAAACCACCGAGCGTAGATCTCTCCATTGTTCCCCTGAAAGATCACCAGTTAGGGACCACGTCTCAGTACCATGTAATGTAAACTGGCAACACACACTGGTGAAAAACCTTTATCTTCAGGCACTGCGGTGTTTCGAACGAGAAGATATCGCGTTTAAATAGATAGAATATATTCAAAGCATTAGTAATAAGAATTAGAAATTATGACACGTGCGTACTTTGATTCTATCTTACTGACCATTTTTTCATAAAAGTACTTGATAACACTAACATAAAGAAATCCTAAAATACATACCTTTTCTCCTTAAACTGTCTTATACTTAATTATTTTAAAATACTTACATACAGACACAAATAACTATACGCATACACAAAGTACATCAGTACACACGCACACATCAATACACACACACACACGCACAAACATGCGTACACATTGTTATAGGCAAACTCGGATAATTAAATTGGTAACCAATCTGGGGGCGCAGTACTGATGCTTCTAAATACAGGTTACATATTTGTAGCCTAGCTAGGATCAGGCTGAATCCCAAATATAATGTAGTACCTACCTAAGTTTGTCTTTACAAATTATACCTAACTACTTCTTCCAATTTTGTATAATTACTATACACAATGTACTACATCTATTTTTAGACTGAATAAATTATTATTATTTATTTATTTTCCGAGTCACCACACTTAATGTGGTACAAATAATAATAATAATATCTTGGGACAATCCACACACGGTTATCCGATCCCAAACTAGGCAGAGCCTGTACTATGGAAAGCAGATAACTGATACTAATACTTATACTAGTATACATTTATATAATACTTAAATGGACAAAAAGAACACCCAGACATTTGGTGGGAATCGAACCCACGAACCATCAGGTAGCAGCCAGGGTGTCTAACAACTAGACCAACGGGCCCGTCACAATAAATCGTATAAAACGCTTAACCATGGACAACTGTTGGTATAATGCTGTTAGTAACTTTTGAGAAAAAAATAACACATTAATGAGAAACTGTCATTTACAGTTTCTCGATACCTATTTTCCGTCTCCGCTTTGAATCATGCTACATTATATGTTTAAAAAATTAACCTTAATATTTTTATAGACCATTTACAAACATAAACTTACCCTTTTACTTCTAAACATTCAATTTATACCTATTGTAGTAAATTAGCATTATATTAAAATTTACTCACCGCTGTTGCGTTCCATGAACCTCCGGTAGGAATCCACGAATGACATCGTCGAGTTTGCACCTGGAACACAAAAACTCTGTGTTAATGTAATCCTTTACTTGCAGGCATAAAGAGTGAAAAGCAGTAAGTATGGGAGAAAAGTACTACGTAAACATTAATTTGCAAATATAGGTTTACATTTGCATAAAATCATAAAAACGGTAATTCGAAATTCAAATATAAATGGCGAGTACAAACAGATACACACACAAACATACACAGATGTGTGTGTATGAGATCATACACAGGGCCCTAACAACACTCGCAAAATCGACAACGATACATTCGAAACGAAACGATACGTCTCCGAACAATAATATTAGTAAAATATCATTGTCTCCGAATGTATCGCACCTACATACATATTATATGTATGTATCCTACTCTAACAAATGTTCGAATTTCTCGTCGATTATCGTTGCGGTAGAGTAAATATTAATTTTTTAAACGATGTTCGGTTCGATTTCATTCTGAGTTGATCAAAGTGCTATCATACATCTATTACATTAATCAATATCTGGGATTTTTTTATTTAATTTTGATCACCGGGCTGTGATATCATCTCCGTTTGATTGATGTTGGGATGATCCATATGATCGTAACATTAACATTTTCATGGGACTGGGTGTAGAGAAGTCCACGCACATAAATACTTATAATAAAATATTTCGTAATATTGTGCTTAGATCGTATTTCAATATCAGCCTTTATAATTAGTAATCTCCATTGCACATTGAATAGGTACACTGGCTGACTTTTTTCATCGCATCGGTCTCCGGATGAATTTGGATAAAATTAACAAAATTAATGCTGAATAAGCATGTTGTTCCGGGACCGGTTGCCGTAACTGAGGTACCTCTCGAAGTTGTCCAGGAGTATGTGTACCTAGGATAGATGCTCCAACTAGGTAAGGACAACTTTGAGAAGGAAATCAAGAGAAGAATTACAGGTGGCCTGGGTAACATTCGGAAAACTTCGTCAGGTCTTCTCGTCACCGATACCGCAATGTCTGAAGACAAAGGTTAAAGACTTTTGTCAGGGCTTCCTACTCGTGATGACGTACAGTGCTGAGACGTGGTCACCTACGGAACGACTAGTCCATCAATTTAAGGTCGCTCAGCGAGCTATGGAGAGAGTTATGCTCAGCATTTCTCTGAAGGATCGAATAAGAAACGAAGTAATTCGCCAGAGAACAAAAGTTACCGACATAGCTCAACGGATTAGCAAACTGAAGTGGCAGTAGGCTGGTCACATTTGCCGCAGAACCGATTTACGTTGGGGAAGACTGGTTCTTGAGTAGAGACCACGAACTGCAAAACGTAGAGTAGGACGCCCTGTGACCAGGTGGAGTGACGATACACGCAAAGCAGTTGGCAGTGACTGGATGAGGAGAGCCGAAGACCGGGCTCAATGGCGTGTATTGGGGGAGGCCTATGTCCAGCAGTGGACTGATGTAGGCGGATAATGATGATGATGCTTGAATGTAACTCCACCTGATGGAAAGCGGTGATCCAATCGATGATGGTAAATCACAATAGCTTATTAAAAGCCTTACTTATTCACTGCCCGCATTATAATCGGATGGAAAGCTTATGCATGCAAACTATTCCAGTCCTTAGCTAAAATTGCTTAGTCCGGACTTAATACTTATCAGTCTGGACCTCAGAGTAATTAGAATAGAGCTAGTATCGCGTCGATTCACCGAACAAATTTTTCGTGGCACTTTTGCGGGGTGCGGGAGGCGAAGTAAACACACACAGATACAACTTCACGCATACCCACACTATAATAAACTCGCAACACATTCAAAAAGATACGCACACAAATAAAGAATGACCTGACCATATGAACAAAATTTTGCAGAGGGGTTAGCGCATCATGCTATCTCCAGTGTTATCTCCTCTAAGGTCTGGACTAATCGATTTACGGATGTCCCATCGGACATTCAACCCGTAAGGGTGCATAGTTGCCTTGCGCCTCGTCCGATGATAGAAAGGGGATGGTGGAATCAATTTTACTTACGCGAATATTACACATTGAAATAAAAAAAAACCGCGATAAAATCCGTAAAAGTAGTTTGATTTCAACACTTATACAGATACATATAACACCCAGACACTTGGTGAGAATCGAACCCACGACCGCGATAGCGGCCAGGGTGTCTAAGCACTAGGCCATCGGGCCTGTCGACGGCGGCAGGACGCTCGTCACCGAGTTATTACTTACTAAGTACTACAGTACGGCCTATTTAATAGATCGCATTTGACACTTGATCAAAATTTAACAACGTAACCTTGTAACGGCGGGCATAAAATATTCGAATTTTTTAATTAGGTACGATTACATATTTATTATAATAACGACAAAAGAAACAGACAGAACAAAGAAACTAACAGATGTCAAATGTGATATATTAAATTGGTCCTACAATAGAACCTGACATAAAAAACATTGCCGCTTGGTGGTTGAGTAGGTAGATATATATTATAATAAGTATATATGACATTACGGTACTGACCGTGTTGACCCATCTCCTCCCATCGAGTGTCGTACGAGGCGAAAGAGAATACAAGAAGACGGGCAGCATCGTCTTTCTATTGGATTACCTATCATCTATATATAATACGATCTCCAAGAGACCTGAAAAACGTGAAGAATACAGCGGATTCATCAGGTTTATTCAGCAGTGGAAGTTTCCGACTGATGATGTAAATCACATAATATATATATATATATATATAAGTACCTGATACAACTTAAAAAAGCACTCACAACTTTTCACTGACGCAATATTAAAAAGTAATTTCACTGTTAGAAAAAAAACCGGCGCACGGCGCGATTACGATCGGAAACTGACATTCAAATAATATTTAGCATTAAAAGTAAATTAATGTATTGCGAAAACATGCAATTAGCCTTGAGATGACACTGGCCCCATTATCGCATCGCGACTTATGATATGAGCTTTCTCTTTTGTTATTATAAAATACCGCAAATTATATAATCTATTGTCTAATTATTGTCGTGATTATGAGCTTATTTTGCAATTTATTAACTCGTACTATTAGTAGTTGAGGTTTGAAACATTTGGGACCGGTTATAAAATTATGTAGACAATCCTAAATTACTTGATATTTGCTAAAGAATGGAACGCATTTAAATTTCACTACTTTAAATTTGGTGTGAGGTGTCCGGGTAAGAATAGCACCCCATCTCATCCTTATCTCATCCTTACGGACAGCTAACAGGCTGTCCGTAAGAGGCGACTAAGGGAAAACAAGAAGACGGGCAGCAGCGTCTATCTTTTGGATTACCTACCATCTATACTGCGATCCCCAAGCCACCTGCCGAGCGTGGGGATTATGGCAACCCCTCGCTTCTAAGGGGGAGGCCTTTGCTCCTCCAGCTGTTGATGATGATGGCATTAAATTGATAATTTTTGTTTTAATTTTAGTTTTTTGGGTATTCTGAAATTGAACTTGAACATGAAATACCTACGTAATATTGATGTACCCATTTTTTTGGGAAATATCAGTGGTTATCAATACCACATGTTAATATTTGGCAATCAAATGAGCAATTTTCGGAGAAGAATGAAAAATAATCTCAAATATGTATTGTTACGAAATATTTTTTGCATAATAACGACGTGACTGATATTTCGCGATTCTGATAATTTTTATTACATATAAACTTTTTGAAACATCACTTGTAAAAAAAAGATACAATTGTTTGAGGCCCTTGGATTTTATAAATACAAATTTAGATTATTTGTCATCATTAGCAACCGTAATTACATCCACTGCTAAACAAAGGCCTCCCCCCTTAGAAAGAAGGGGTTGCCAAAACCCCTACGCTTGGTAGGCGTCTTGGGGATCGCAGTAGGTATGGGTAATCCTATAGAAAGACGCTGCTGCAAGTCTGTTTTTTTCCCTTAGTCGCCTCTTACGAACACCCAATGGGAGGAGATGGGTGGGTGCTATTCTTACCTGGACACCCTACGGTAATCATACGGGGGATGAAGTTATGCGTTACTAAAAAAAATTAATAATGGTAAAAGAACGCAAGGCGAAAAAAAAAATTATGAAATAAAACAATCGCTCCAGATAAACATCAGTTTTATTTTATCGCTTTATCTTTATTTTGCAACAGTGTTGTCAGCACTTTTATTATACACTTAATAATATATTAAAAATACAATTGAAATTAACCCATGTTTTTTATACCATACGATATTTTAATGTAATGTTTTATTGACTTTGATACGCTGACTAACTATGATGCAGTAGTCGATTTTTTTTTCCTAATAATCTGTGATCCGCTTGAGAGTGAAATTATTGGATCCGATATCGGTATCGGACACGGCGCCGATCCTATATATCCACGTGTGCCCCGTGTGTAGTATCCGGGTAAGAATCGTACCCACATCTCCTCACTTTGGGTGTCGTAAGAGGCGACTAAGGGAAAACAAGAAGACGGGAAGTAGCGTTTGTCTATTAGATTAGCGAGCACTTAAACTGCGATCCCCAAGACGCCTGATAAGCTTGGGGTTTATGGAATCACTCCTGCCTTTGTTCAACTGTGAACATTTTCTGTCTGATAATGATGAAACACGCTATTTCCTGCACTAAAATGACTAACCCCCATTTTTCACCGAATCCACTCATTCCTTTCATTCTAACAATGTATGCTAGGGATATCATAACTCAAGCATATATTGCTTACGGGATTTTTGCTGCAAAACGGGATCATAAGAATGTTACGACTTAGCTTACTTCATAACCAAAAGGGCAATAACTCTCATTTCCATACAATCATCTCGGTAGAATTACATCACACATCGTGCAAACAAAGCGTGCGACAATAATTTCCGTAATAGAACATATAGCTGAGGTTAAATATTGACGCTGTACGAACTCTGCATGTAAGAATTATACCTACAATATCACACTCGAGGAACCATAGATCCTTGCAAAAGAACATCTTAGAACAATATATTCTATAGTATTTTTAGTAAATCGTTTATAGTGCCTATTGTTTGTACCTCTTTAATGTGTTTCCCATTAACCCAAAGGTTGACTGGTAGAGAATGCCTAGAGCCATTAAGTCCACTTTATAACATAAAGTTTAAATAAATAAATAAACATCGACTCCTACCAAGAATAATTCGTATGACTGTCGAGGCTGGGGATTGCTACAAGCCATTTCAATACGGAAGATGGTTGGACATTTTCACCGGATTAAAATTATGAATTAAATACAATTTAATGTAAGACCAAACATTAATATAAGATTGCAAGATACTGTAAGCTCTTTATATGTAGATTGGGCTAACAATAACGATCTGAGGGTATTATTGCAAGACAACAATGAAATTCTGTAAAGTGAAATGCAAGGATAGGTAAAAATCAAAAATGCATAATTTTTGCGTGCTTAACATATTTTAACCGACTTAAAAAAAGGAGGAGGCTCTCAATTCGTCTGTATACATACAAGGTGTAAGGGACATCGTACCGAAAAAAAATTTATAAGACGTCAAATAATGTCCGTTACAACATTACAGTAACCATTTATATGGTAAATGACAAATGACTAACTTATTAATTTTCGAGCATGTAATGAATATATGCGGAATAATGTTTATTTTTCAAATTACATTGCTAATTTTCTAAAATAATAATAGTTAATTGCCTATTAATTAATTGCCTATGCACTGTTTTTGTGAATAAAGAATAAATAAATAAATAAAAATAAAATAAAAACACAAATAATTAATTAACTGTTTTTAAATTAAAATTAGGCTTTATTATTATACCAATAATGATGTTATACTAATTTTATTTAAAAAAAAGTTATTTTTTTTTTGGAAATTCATGAAAAAGCCGATGAAAAATTTCAACACTAGGATGTTCAGAATCGTGTTCTGGATCCCCGGTATCGGTTTTCGGTACGATGTCCCTTACACCCGTTATAAATATATATACTTTTGTTTTTCTTTGCTCAATTTTTAATTTAAAAATCCCTAACACTTAAAAGCCACAATAAAAAACAATAAAAAATAATCTTGAATATGTATTGTTACGAAATATTTTTTGCATAATAACGAAGTGACTTTGATATTTTGAGATTCCGTTTATTTTTATTATTAAATAATTCTGATTAAACTTTATAGAAACATCGCTAATACAAAAAAAAGCAAGCCATCGCAAAAAAAATAATTTATAATATTCGCGTAAGTACATCATAATTCTTTAATTTATACAACCTTCAGTTCCTATGAATCAAGTATCAATCAATTCGTACAAGCTAACACGACATAACACACAAACATCTATAAAATTAATTATGGTCTATAAATTCCTCAAAACAAGGTGTAATTTTGAATGATTTATTCATGTATGATCAACATGCACGAGTCAACAGTGGCAAAGGACAGGAATGCAGTCTTAGCTCATTAACGTAATAGGCGCGAATTTTGTCGTTACCAGTTAATGTAACTACATAACTAATTTGCACCTATCAAAAGCACATAGAATTCCAGTCTTCGCTAATTTCAGTAATCAATATTCTATTAAGGCTAATTGTATAGGATGCGCTCCAATTGTTATAGCATTTAAGGATTTGATTTCACGCATAGGGATGTGAAAAGGACGTCCCACAGGGGTGAGACATCGCACAAATGTAAATTGAGAAAGTTAACATTCCTAATTAAATTATAACTAATTAATAAATACAAAGATAGGTACATCCACACAAGCACATATAACACTTTATTTTTATTTTTTACTCCTCGTAATTGCACTTTAATGTACATATTAATTAAACATGATGCTATGGAAGAGCGGAGGTCTCTGACACAGGCATCTATATATGCCTAAAAGAGATTTCCAGGAACTATGTTTTAAATGTAATAATGTTAAAGTAAATAATTATATTTTCATTTTAAATTGTCACTAAATCTAACATTTAACACTAGTGTTGGTAGCAAAAATGGGAACTTAAAAATAAGTCAACCAATAGCATCCAGACCAGGCCATTATGCCCCAAAGCGCTACGATTAGTTGCTGACTTCCTTAACATAAAGTTAGTATGTTTGTTTGTTCACAATCACGTATAACTCTGGTCACATAAGCATAGATGAGTAAACAACTAGTTTTTTATAATTATATTTACCATACCAAAATACTGGTACTTTATGGCATCACTATTGGTAGAATTTAAGCCTACTACTTACTACTTAAGTCAGAGATTAAATATTTTACTACCAATACGATAGCGAGTTCCGTTATCGTATTATTATACCTAATCAATAATAAGTAAGTCCTTAAATGAAATACAACGTGTTGGAGAGCGGTAGTGATTTCGTGTAATAAGCAATCTTAGGAGTCTCGGTGGAACTCATACTTACCAATACAGCAATTTCTCATAGAGTTTTGTTGCAAGACAAAGCTATTACCAGTGGACTTATGTGGAGTGGTGGAGTTGTTAGAAAAGTTTAGTTGTTCCTGGTGTTTCCTTCAGCGTTTACAAGGAATAAATTATGTATTTTAGGTGGTTTTTAACCATTATAGCAAGAGTAAAAAAGATTTGGTGATTGTTTCATCTGAAAGGAAAAACATACCCAGCACAAGGAAATGAAATCATTGAAAGATAAAAAGATTATAATTCACTTTTAAATTCAGAAAATCCATTCAAATTTGTACAATAATAATAATAATATCTTGGGACAATCCACACACGGTCATCTGATCCCAAACTAGGCAGAGCCTGTACTATGGAAACCAGACAACTGATACTAATACTTATATACTTTTTTTTTTGTAAATACATACTTAAATAGATAAATAACACCCAGATACTTGGTGGGAATCGAACCCACGATGTATGACATTGTGTTCTATCAACGCTTGCTATGCGACTATGCGATATTTGTCTGTCTGCCTGTCTGTCTGTATCTCGGCTGAGCATCACGCCGAAACTACTGGATGGATTGAAACGAAACTTGGCATGGTTTGAGTTAGTACTCCGAGGTAGGACATACGATACTTTTTATCCCGACATTCGGCACGGTTCCCTTGGGAGAGGGAACTAAAGTCAAAATGTGTACTTGGTTATACGCTTGTATGTGTGTGTCTTGTAATTAAGCAACGTTAGGTAAGGTCATTAAATAGATGGGTGACCGTTTAACGCCATTTGAACTAAACCTCTCCGTGCTTCGGAGGGCAAGTATAAAGTGGTTCCAAATTTTTAACCGACTTTAAAAAAGGAGGTTTTGTATTCTATGCGAATATATATTATTGAAAGTTGCGGGCGGAGCTGCGTGGGTCAGCTAGTAAAAAATAAAATAATTACCAGTTTAAAACATCAACGTCCCACGATCAGCTGATGCGCTTAATGCAACAACAAGTATTTTGATGATTGCAATAAACTCTTAAAAAATTAATTACGTTTCGAAACATATTGGTCATATTTTGAGTTACTTCACTTTTTCGCAATTTGCTCGTGTCCGATCACTCCTAATTTAGAATCGAGATCGCTTTACAAAGGGATAACTGTCACTTAATTTGGTATTGAACAAAATGTTGTCTTCAATTTTGTCACTTTTCATTTTTTATCGGAGCCGTTTATCTACATTGAGTAAGAAATTTAAAAATTCATATATGAAAATTGAAAAGACACAAGCTGTCGAAAATGTGAATGTCAGTCTTGGAGAAATCTTCAGTCTAGCTGGAGTCGTCGCTGGACGTTCGGGGTGTGGGCCCTAGGACGTCCATTGCGTCCGGCGGTGACTCCGAGAATGACGGCGGCTGGGTTGCGACACCCGTCCCCGTGAGCACCGTGACTGGTTCCCGTAGGGTTTCAATGCGCCGGAAGCGGGCTCAAAGGCAAGGCACTTAGGGGACTCCAGGTGCAGATCCTACTAAAGAGCCCTGGTGTCCTCTTTCATGTGCCGATGCGACAGCCACGAGGGTTTTAGTGGGTAAGAATCCCACATACGCCGGTTGACCCCCCCAGGTCCCGGGGACCCCTTAAAAATCTCCCGTGCAAACAAAAAAAGTAGCCACCGCTATCCAGGGATTTGATCAGGCTTTTGGTGAACTACGTCTGACGACCGTGTTGGTCATCACCCACTGGTGCTGCCCGTGTACCAGTCCAGGCTACCAAATCTGTAAAATTGTCGTTTTGACCGGCCAGCGACACTCTATTGAAGCGTTTGTAAATTAGCAGACTTGAGGCTGTCGTGCTAGACGCCGCACTCAGCACGATCACATAGAGCGACTGCCCTTTTCTTAAAGTTATATAAATTCGTTACTGTGCTTAATGCCAGTGTAAACTATATCTTGTGTTCCTTATTTCTAAGGTCTATTATTTCCCCTGTGGTACTAGGTTAGAATTGCATCCCCCCATCTCCTCTCGTTAGGTGTCGTAAGAGGCGACTAAGCGAGAACAGTAAGACGGGCAGCAGCGTCTTTCTTTTGGATTTATCTTCCACCTATACTGTGATCCCCAAACCGCCTGCCGAGTGTGGGATTATATAAAATATTTTTAAAAAAATTGAACCGACTTCAATAACACTAAAAAGTATAAAATAATTTAAATATTAAAGACGGTGGTGTTAGCGTACCTGCTGTGTATATTTGGCACCAACTTCAATAATATTTAAATTATTTTATACTTTTTAGTTTTATTGAAGTCGGTTCAATTTTTTTTTTAAATATTTTATTTTATGCTTCTTAGTGATATTTTCATACATAAAGATTGAACCATTGAAGACGGTAAAATGATCTAGGTAGGTTATGACATCATTATGATTTCACATTATCGTCTACATACTTTTACATAATTCATGTTTCTTCAGAAACTCAGAAACAATTTATCCGATCATAATGAAATTTGCATGGAATCATCATAGTAGTTTACTTTCTCGAATAAAAAAAGAATCATCGAAATCGGTTCATATTTGTCAGAGAAATGTAAAGGAGAACATCAGTTTTATGGTTTTTACCAGATAAATTCCTCCATATCATTCATCGTCCTCCAGGAAATTCTTATCTGGTTGTAATAAAAATCATACAGGTTCATTACAGTGGTTTCTTCTTTCGAATAAAAAAAGAATCATTGAAATTAGTAAATATTTGCCAGAGTTATGACCATTTTTGTCCTTAAAAAGCGACATAAAATCATCTATATAGGCTTTCCTGCAGCTTTCCTGCGCAGTCAACATTCTTGTTTTTTCAGGAACTACTTATTACTAAGCAATATTTTTTTTTATGGGACCCAATTAACGGATTAAAGAATGGATGGAAGAAAGATTTTTTCAAATCGGTTCACAATTGCCAGAGTTATGCGCGAACATACATAGGAAAATAATTTATATATACAGACGAATTGAGAACCTCCTCCTTTTTTGAAGTCGGTTAAAAAACCCCTCCTTTCTAAGGCCTTTTATTCAGCAGTGGACGGGTTTCGGCAGCTGCTGATGATGATGACGATGATTATTTCTAAGTCTAAGCACTTTCCCTTAGGAACCAGTTAGCGTAGTGGTCTCTCCGGGCTTAATCATCTCTTTCCTATATCACTTTGTCTGGACTGATGTAACATTTACAGCGTAGGTGGTGCATGTTGGTTGTTGCCTCCGTGGCGCAGTGGGAAACCGCTTGCTTTGTAAACCGGAGGTCGCGGGTTTGAATCCTGCCAAATCCAAATTTGTTGGCCCCCGACAAATTTGTGTAGTTGTTCCTTACTGGCTAGGACAATGCAGGCCGATCACCTGATTGTCTGTAAAGTAAGATGATCCATACGTCGGATGGACATGTAAAAAGTCGGTCCTGCTCCTAACCTCTCCCCGGTCGTGTAGGTCTTCCGTCCCATCGGATTATGAGAGATATACAGGAAGAGAGAGTGCACTTGTGTCTACGCAAACGCATGTGCACTATAATATCTCCTGCGTACATGGTTGATCTTGTGAAAGATTGGCCGCTGTGGTCGTATCGGCCAGGAGGACATTAATATTATTATTATTAGGTGCGTAATCGCTGTGCATCTCATCGTCTGATGATAATACCTTCTTCATTTACCTCTTCGACGAGCCTTATAATGGCAATACCACCATTAACATAATAACATCTAATAAACCGATCATTGTATGCTACACCGACAACAGAAGTGTGTCAGTGACACTAAAGTAATTATAGAACGCCATAAGTAACGGTAATAGGGAGCTATGTGCTCGACACGTTACGTGGCGTTTAAGGCTGATCTTGTGAAAGATTGGCCGTTGTGTTCGTATCGGCCAGGAGGACATTATTATTAACTACCACTAGTACCGAACAACCTAGTAGTAAATTGATATTTTTTTTGCACGACTGCCCCGGAACGAGGGTTTTTCGAGAGTATGTATGTATTTCTTTGGCTTTGGTTAGGCTGTAGCCTAAATGGCTTGATGGATTTTCACTTAATATATGTCTTTAGATTCGTCCCAGATGAGGAAGTGACTGCCGTCAGTAGCCATTTTGTATTTTATTACTTCCAAAAACATCAATAATTTTATTTTATGCAAATATTTTATTTATTTCCTTATTTTGTCTCAACATTTTGTTTTGCAGTTATTAAATATAAGTATTAAGATAACAATTAAGTGTAATAAAATTTAGATTACCTACTATGTAAGTGTGTAACGCATTTTTTACCTTACGGATATACCACTAACAAGTGATGGTGAATTTTATGCTGTTTATTTTTATTTTTTCTGTAAGATTAACGCTAGCTGGCGTCAACACGCCAACTATGGTAGGCACTGAAAATCAGTGCAAGGGTGGGACATGTACCCGTCCTTAGCGAAAAGCTGAGTGCCTAACCAATTTGCGGGGGACGACGCGAGGCTTAATTGATAATGTTCATGTTGATAATCCTTTTTCCTATGTTGTACTTAAGATACATTTAAATAATAACCAGATATACATTTGTGTCATAAAAGTCTTTTTTTAGGTTAATGTCAAAAGTCAAAATGACATTTGAACTGCCTTGACAAGGCAAGTCAAGTTGTCAATGTCAAAGCAATCAAAAGATTTTTTGTTTTTCATAAATTTATAAATACTTATTGATAGTCATAGATGTGTGTATCCTCTTCGTTTATGTAGGTTTTTTTTATAAGTTCTATCTACGTAATTGTATAACATGAAAGATTATTATTATGTAACAGGATGTGTGCGTCGTGCTTATGCAAATAAATGTTTTTCTTCTTCTTCTTCTTCAATATGGCTATAAAATAAAAGATCTTAACGAGACGAGTTTAAATATACATATTGTGTATATGTATTATGTATGTACAATGAAATTTAAGTCCATTCGGCAGGGCTCTTTATGCTTTTTATAATTATAATTTATACTTGTTTATATTATTCGTATAGGTACTCTGTTTTTCTTTACAAGATCAAAAATAGAATAATCAATGTATGAACGCAGGCGTGGTGGCTGACCCGTGGCTGGCCAAAGACATTTGGTAGGGTTGAATGTGTTATGTTCACACATTTACTGTTAAATTTTTGATAATATAAACATCAGGGTATACTGCTCCTATACTGGTCTTAAATTGATGATATTTATTTTTTAAACGAATACAGCTAAGACCGTACATTTAATTAAAGGGTCGATAAACTCTACACTTCTATAAAATCATTATTTTTAGTATAATGTGTTGGTTGGTTAGTACTTAGCACCAATTTTTAATTTTAGATCACTGTGCGAGTGAAGTAACTGTTTGTTTGTTATTTTATACTAGGCAATTTATTTATTTGTGTGTGCATGGCATAGGGTCAAAACACCTTCCAAGTTGTAAATAGGTATAGGCACTAATCTAACAGGCCACTTCCATAAAATCATTATTTTTATTTTAGTCTTATAAACAACTTTAAACAAGTGCTTAGTACTTAACTAACAAGCAAATTGCACGAAAGAAACAAAGGAAAATTTCCTAATAAAATTGAAGAGTAGAGTTTCTAACAATGAATAATGTGTCTAGTGTCTAGTAATTTTCCTACCATTGCTTTAACAATTACACACCTTATATGTAATCAAATGTAATTAACTTATCAAGACTAAACACCTTAAAATATAGCCCTGAATGGTCTTTTTTGCCCGAATACCCCAGAAAGACATATGTTAGAGTACGTATGTAAGTTTGTATGTAAGTTTGTATGTCTATTTCTTTAACAGCCTAAGCGGCATAATGAACTGCTAGTTGTAATATTTCGTTGGATTCGTCTTAGTTGTGGGAGTGATACTTATACGGGGTGTAAGGGACATCGTACCGAAAACTGGTACCAGGGATCCAGTACATGATTCTGAATATTCTAGTGTTGAAATTTTTCATCGGCTTTTTCATGAATTACCAAAAAAAAATCTGTTTTTTAAATAAAATTAGTATAACATCATTATTGGTAGGTATAATAATAAAGCCTAATTTCAATTTAAATACAAATAATTACTTACTTGTGCAAAATTAGCAATCATCAGCAGCCGAAAAGTCCACTGCTGAACAAAGGTCTCTCCCTTAGAAGGGAGGAGTTGCCATAATCTCCACGTTTGGCAGGTGGCTTGATTGAAATTAGCAATGTAATTTTAAAAATAAATATTATTCCGCACGTATTCAATACATGCTAAAAAATTAACAAGTGAGTCATTTGTCATTTTCCATATAAATAGTTTCTGTAATGTTGTAACAAACAATATGAGAAATCTTATAAAAAAGTTTCCGGTACGTAGTCCCTTACACCCTGTATGCTATATATTTTTCCAGAACCGATGATGGCTGGGGAAGACTGGTTCTGGAGTGGAGACCACGAACTGGAAAACGTAGCGTAGGACGCCCTGTGACCCGATGGAGTGACGATATACGCAAAGCAGCTGGCAGTAACTGGATGAGGAGAGCCGAAGACCGGGCTCAATGGCGTGTATTGGGGGAGGCCTATGTCCAGCAGTGGACTAATGTAGGCTGATAATAATGATGACGATGATATATTTTTCCATAAAAAAAAGAATATGGCGGTCGTTAGGTGCCATGTTGATTTTTCTTTTCTTCCAAAAACATCAATATTAACGAGACAAGTTTTTATATATATATATATATAAGTATACGCTTTATGTATGTATAATATAATATTAGCTCATTTTATGTTGTAGCTTAATTAAATGTTTTGACCAATCAGCAGCCTTCTAAAAGTGCTTGTGTAGACGCAAATGCTCTCACTCTTTCTTTATTCTCACAATTTGATGAGACCGAAACTTAGAGATTAAATAAACTTAAATAAATTTTAAATAAACATAACTTGGTGGTAACTTTTTGTCTCTATGGCAAATTTGCGATAGGTTAAATGAGTTGAAAAAAAAATAATGAAAAGAAAGTCGTTGATTTTTCAATGCATCATCATCAGAGTCAAAGATGCGCGCTGAGCTAACCAAACTCTGCTGTGAGACAAATAAATAAAACTGAACGCGAGCGCGATGAGTTGTCCTCTCTGGCTCGTGTAGTCCATGTATCTAGTGGTTGCAATATAACTTCCGGTGGGTTTGGTTACTAGGTTAATGATAAATAGGAATGGCAAGGCTATTACGGCAATGCTTGTAAAAAGTGGCGGAATTTCATCGGGCCCACAACCCTTACTAACTAGATATGTTATATCCATAATAAAGCACGCCAAAAATTGTGACTCATGTAATTAAAATATTTTCTCTTAATTAAAGTATGATAATTTCCATAATATTTACTTTTGTACAGTACCTACCTTGTGCATTTTGTAAATACGCATGAAAGCATTTTACATGATTATCAAAGGCACACGTCACGTTCGTTACATTTTACCGACGCGAGACTTAATGCTGGTTCACCCAATTTGGATGAATTTATGTTTCACTTTTGGTATGCTAATGGTATATCTATTGTATAAAATATAATTGCGCCATATACATTATTTCTTGTATATTTTACGCTCCGAAGAATAGGTACTCCACAATCAAGATAATTCATAATCCCAACCACCAAAAAAATACCGGTCAAGTGCGAGTCTGACTCACTCACCGAGGGTTCCATACCATCATTGGACGTATTAAAGTTATTTTACTAGCCGTCTTACACCTCAGATAGCAAAAAAAACCAAACCGCATAACTAACTTTATTTTCGAGGTTTTTTTAGGATTACTAACAAACTGTACTACTTAGAAATATCATTTTATATTTCCTGTAAAATATGGATAGACATGTATTACCCATAATTATTTCAGATTTTTCCCTCCACAAACTTCGGAGATAAGGGGGGGGAGAAACGGTTTTTTTTTTTTGACATTTTTGATTTTCAGCCAGAAACCGCGTGACATAAACCAAAATGAAAATCTGTTTTGAGTTGTGCAAATGAAGCCCTTTCATATGATACCCCACTCAATATAGTAGTCTCACTTTGAAATTTTGATGACCCATTTTGACCCCCATTATAAAAAAAGTAAAAGAAAAAATATTATTTTCATTTGCGATGGGGTTGGGTAATTAAGGTCTAAACCTGATCCAAGTTTCAAATTGATAGCATCAGTGGTTCGTGAAATATATACATAGGTGTGTGACAGACAGACAGACAGACAGACAGACGAAGTCAGACCATAAGGGTTCCTTTTTTACCTTTTAGGTATGGAACCCTAAAAACATAAAGTTTTTATTACCTTTATGATTTAATTATTTGAATGTTTACGTATTATAAAATTATACGATTCAACATACGGTGGTATACAACATGCTAATTAACCATTTAAAATCATAAAAATAGCATACATGTATGAATTTATAATTACATACGTGCGTATTAAGAACCAATTTCGCACTTTTTTGAAATAGCTTAAGTTTATTTATTTGAATAAAATCTTTTTAAAAAAAAATTGAACCGACTTCAATATCACTGAAAAGTATAAAATAATTTAAATATTATTGAAGTTGGTGTTAGCGTACCTGCTGTGTATATTTGGCACCAAGTTCAATAATATTTAAATTATTTTATACTTTTCAGTGATATTGAAGTCGGTTCAATTTTTTTTTAAAAAGATTTTATTTTAACCTTTTTAGTGATATTTTCATATATAAAGATTGAACCATCGAAAACCGTAAAATTATCTAGGTAGGTTATGATCACATTATCGTCTACATAGTTTTACATCATTCATGTTTCTTCAGAAAATAATATCCGGTCGTAATGAAATTTGCATGGAAACATCATAGTAGTTTACTCTCTCGAATAAAAAAAGAATCATCGAAATCGGTTCATAATTGTCAGAGCAATGTAATGGAGAACATCAGTTTTATGGTTTTTACCAGATAAATTCCTCCACATCGTTCATGGTCCTCCAGGAAGTTCTTATCCGGTTGTAATAAAATTCATACAGATTCAATACAGTGGTTTCTTCTTTCGAATAAAAAAAGAATCATTGAAATTGGTAAATATTTGCCAGAGTTA
This sequence comes from Furcula furcula, assembly GCA_911728495.1. Classification (NCBI taxonomy): domain Eukaryota; kingdom Metazoa; phylum Arthropoda; class Insecta; order Lepidoptera; family Notodontidae; genus Furcula; species Furcula furcula. The sequence continues at coordinate 26,526,653 of OU452246.1, forward strand.
TGACCATTTTTGTCCGACCGAGCGAGTCCGAGCGACTAAAACGTCATCTATATAGGCTTTCTTGCAACTCTCAGTGCGCAGTCACCATTCTTGTTTTTTTAGGAACTACTTATTACTAAGCAATAATTTTTTTATGGGACCCAATCAATGGATTGAAGAATGGATGGAAGAAAGATTTTTTCAAATCGGTTAATAATTGCCAGAGTTATGCGCGAACATACATAAAAAAAAAAAAAAAAAAAAAAATATATATACAGACGAATTGAGAACCTCCTCCTTTTTTGAAGTCGGTTAAAAAATAAAACATCATACAAATTATCATCAGCCGGCAGGCAACTGAAAAATGAAATTAAATAAATTCATTCATTCATTCAACTACTACGGAACGTAGCACCCCCTCCCCCCCATTTTTGAGGAAGCGAAGAGAGGGGTACTATAATGCATCCTTTCAATCCTTCGCAATTCCTCTAAATATCGTAAATAATTCACCGAAAGTGGCCTTTTTTAACCGACTTCAAAAAAGGAGGAGGTTCTCAATTCGTCTGTATATACTTTTTTTTCTATGTATGTTCGCGCATAACTCTGGCAATTATGAACCGATTTGAAAAAATCTTTCTTCCATCCATTCTTTAATCCGTTAATTAGAACCCATAAAAAAAAATATTGCATACGAATAAGTAGTTCCTGAAAAAACAAGAATGGTGACTGCGCAGGAGAACTGCAGGAATGCCTATATAGATGACTTTATGTCGGTTTTTACGGACAAAAGTGGTCATAACTCTGACAAATATTTACCAATTTCAATGATTCTTTTTTATTCGAAAGATTGAACCACTGTAATGAATCTGTATGAATTTTATCACAACCGGCTAAGAAATTACTGGAGGACCATGAACGATGTCGGGGAATTTATCTGGTAAAAACCATAAACTGATGTTCTCCATTACATTACTCTGACAAATATAAACCGATTTCGAAGATTCTTTTTTATTCGAGAGAGTAAACTACTATGATGATTCCATGCAAATTTTATTACGACCGGATATTATTTTCTGAAGAAACATGAATTATGTAAAACTATGTAGACGATAATATGATCATAACCTACCTAGATCATTTTACCGTCTTCGATGATTCAATCATTATTTATGAAAATATCACTAAAAAGTATAAAATAAAACCTTTTTAAAAGAAAATTGAACCGACTTCAATATCACTGAAAAGTATAAAATAATTTAAATATTATTGAAATTATTATATACTTTTCAGTGATATTGAAGTCGGTTCAATTTTTTTTAAAAAGATTTTATATACCCAAAACTCTGTGAGTGGCGCAAAATATTAATAATAAAATATTAAATATTAATATTATTCATCGACATTCTATGTACAATTGATAATCGTATTTAAAATAAAAACAAATCGTAACTAATATCGACATTTAAACGTTGATAAGAAACCAGAAATGTAATAAATATAGATTTCAGATCGACCAAATGGATGGTGGAAACAGGAACTAAAATATTCTCATGAAAATTATTTCATATTTATTTATTTCACAACATATCTTTAACATGGGTTATATACTTATTTGACAATGATATTGTGAAAACGAACATCTTTAGATGTACAATATTAGCCGTGGTTGCACACTGGGCTAGGCCTGTCCTGTGGAACCTACTGCAAAGCCAGTTGCACTAGGTCAACATTCTATGTGGGCCCTTTGAACGTCCATTGAGTACGGCGGCGACTCCGAGGAGGACGGCGGCGGGGTTGCGACCCCCGTCCCCGTGAGCACCGTGACTGGTTCCCGGGGGGCTACAATGCGCCCCCCGGCGGCGGGCTCAAAGGCAAGGCACTGAGGGGCCCCTGGTGCAGATCCCACCGGAGAGCTTTGGGGTCCCCCCTCTCATGTGCCGATGCGACAGCCGCGGGGGTTTTAGTGGGTAAGAATCCCACATACCACGGTCGAGCCCCACAGCTCCCGGGGATCTTTGGAAGATTCCCCCGCCTCAAAAGAAAAAAAGGTCAACATTCTAATAAGTACCTAAGATTAATTAAAGTATTTTATAATTATATAAAAAACTAGGATAACAATATTATATTTAAAGAAAATAAAAAAAGAACTACAAAAAAAAAAAATTATGATAAAATGCAAAAGTAATAATAATGAATATACTACTAACACCAGACAACCTCAGTTTTAGGATCAACAATCAACAATAAAAGATAATTTAGATTATAGGTTGTAAAAATTGCTCCATTTCTAAATAGGTTAAAGGGACCAGCCACTCAACTAAAAGTTGTTTAGATTTTATCAGAGAACAAGTTTTAATATTGCACGATTTAACAACTCTATTGTAAAGAAAAGGATGCATTACTCTTCCAAAACGTCTCGCAAAAACTGTTTTGACTTTGGGAACAGGCAGGTCTAAAAGTCCTCTCCTGTAACATATCTGAGTATGAATCACACTTCCGTACCTCTTTATGGACTTGTAAGGCGTCACGTAAGATGAAGAGGCGCCTAATACTTAGTAAGGCTGATTCTCTGTAAAGATGGTCTGTTGAATAACGATAAGGTTTCTTAAATATAACTTTTAGGAGTGCTCGTTGCGCCCTTTCAACCATTATCATGTTAGTCATTATGATTAGTTTGACGTATTTACATAGACAGTGGCGCCACTGACAGTTAACAGATAAGTTAGGTACACTTTAATAAAATGCTTGGCTGTATACGCCATTCAAAATTACGATTGCAAAAGATTCAAACTTACAATTATTTTACCTTGATATTGTATTATTGGTACTTATGTTTGCTAATGTTGAAATCAAGAAAATTTTATTGTTGATCCGGCCTTTGATAAATGGCCGGCCGTTATGGTTATATACCCACGTGGTATGTGGATCGGAAAGTTTTCCTAATATAACTACTTCCATTTCTTTAATTATTTTTGGCTATGTCCGATAAACAGACTTATTATAAGATCTGATTGTAGAATTGGTACCTTTATCAATAACTAGCTGACCCACGCAGCTCCGCCCGCGCTGTGTTTACGTTAACGAAACTTTCAATAATATACATTCGCATAGAATACAAAACCTCCTTTTTTAAAGTCGGTTAAAAACTTGGACCCACTTTGTACTTGCCCTCCGAAGCATGGAGACGTTTAGTTCAAATGGCGTTAAACGGTCACCCATCTATTTAATGACCTTACCTAACGTTGCTTAACCTGATCGATTTCCAAACATTGTTAACAACTGTCTATGAGTGTTCCCTTATAAATATTTATTATAATTATAATGAAAAATTGTTAAAATCGGAGCAAGCGTATAACCAAGTACACATTTTGACTTTAGTCCCCTCTCCCAAGGGAACCGTGCCGAATGTCGGGATAAAATGTATCCTATGTCCTACCTCGGAGTACTAACTCAAATCATGCCAAGTTTCGTTTCAATCCATCCAGTAGTTTCGGCGTGATGCTCAGCCGAGATACAGACAGACAGACAGACAAAAATAAAAAAAAATACATTTTTGGCTTTAGTATCGGTTGTAGAATGCCCTCCAAACATAATTTTCAAAATATCTTCAATGTACAGAATTGGACCTGTTACAGTTTTATTATAAGTATAGAAATCTTCTTATGAGAATAACCTGTTCTGGTTTTCGTAACGATAAGGTAGAATAACACCCTCTCCTCTCCTCCCGTTGGGTGTCCATGGTAGGTGATTCCCAAGACGCCTGCCAAGCGTGGGGCCCCTTCTGAAGGGGAGGCCTTTCTTTGTTCAGCAGTGGACGTCACAGAGTTTATATTTTCCTTTCAAAGTACTCGTGTATTTCAGTTGTTTTTTAACCGGCTTCATTAACCGGCTTCAAAAAGAAGGTTCTCTATTCGACGCGTATGTATGTAATATTAATAAAAATGCCTGATATTAATATATGTTAGTCTATGTGGGCTTCTAAACAAATTTACCAAATTTTATGAGTGTATGTATGTATATATGTATGTATGTAGGTTTGTCCACGGATTTCTCAGAAAATACAAGTCCGATTTCAAAAATTCTTTTTGTAATAGTTAGAGTATTTTTCAACTTAGGGTATAGTATAAGTTTCATCAAAATCGGTCCAGTAGTTTAAGAGATATAAACTTTTTATGTGTTCAGTAAGTTATTGTAACGTAGACGTTCGAGTTGCGTGATAGTGCTAATACCTATTTTGCTAAAATAAAAGTCACTAAAAAGTGTTAAATAAACTATTTAAAAAAAATAAAAACCGACTTCAAAGTAAATTATCTAAAAAGCATAAAATAACTAAAATATGTTGAAGTCGGTGTCGGCTCATGCTAGTCTTATTAACATGATGTGCTAGCACCGACTTCAATATATTTTCGTTATTTTATGCTTTTTATTAGATAATTTACTTTGAAGTCGTTTTTTTTTTTTAAATATGTTAAATATAATGCATTTAATATACATAGTTAGAAACACTCTATTCTGAAACCACTGTTGTATCTCGAGGTTTGAGTAACTCGCTGTATACCAAAGTTCAATACCATAGGCTCAGACTGGCTTTACAAATCATTTTATAAATTACAAACTTATTAATAAGAATCGGTTTACTTATTGACATAGCTTACTTTAATCGAACTCGATCTCAAATTGAGCTATAATAATAATAAATACACTTTATTGTAAACCAAAAGTTACATGTAAATTTAACAATACGTAATATTTTAGGGCAACTTTTCCATTCGTAGGTTCTTTAATGTTGTAAGTCCGACACGATTTCTAAAGTCATCGATCATCTAAGCACCACAAGTATGAATGCACGTCAATCGATAAACGCATAATTGAAATCGCAAGTCGAGTTATAAATCGATATAATCAACCGTTTGATTAATTGACAAGATGTCATAATGTATTCAATGATGCAAATTACTTGATTCAATAGTGTTCAACAGATGTTATCGTAATTGCAATACATTGGAGCGTTGCACGTGCGTTTAAGCTATTAAAACCTATTTTGTATAAAGTGAAGTCCCTTCTAAGGAGAGGCCTGTTATTCAGCAGTGGAAGTGTTTGAGCTGATGATGATGATAAAGGTAAAGTCCAATTATACCGAGATATCGTATTACCGGTAGGATCTTAGACCTGGTCCTTCATTCCTGTCCTTTTAGGGAAGCTCAGAGTCACACAATGACACACTATGGACAGAGCTATGCTCGAAGTTTCTTTATGCGATAGAATCCGGACTGTGGAAATTCACCAAAGAACCGAAGTTGAAGTGGCAATTGGCAGGCTACATCGCTCGAAGAACAAATAACCGATGGGGTATAAAGATTCTCAAGTGCGACCACGAACCGGAAGACGCAGCGTAGGCATGCCTCCCAGTAGGTGGACTGACGACATTGTGCGAGTTACAGGCGCCAATTGGCTACTTGCAGGTGGTGCAAATAGCCAATTTTCTAAAATCTAGTTTATTCGCAAAGTTGATAAATAAAATATTAAAAATAAATAACTCATTTAAATAAATAATAAATGGACTGGTGAGACTGGTTGTTGGATCTTGTACCTACCTGATACTCATGTAAACAAGCGGCACCTTACGATGGCACATTTTACAGCTCACAATATTGAATGGAGATAACTGATAAGGAACGTTTCTGCATGAATATTATGCCTGTTTATCTTGTGTCTGGGTGGTATTTAATGTATTGAATGTGTAATGTGAGTATTTAACAGTACAGGCTCTGACAAGATTTTCACGAATATGATTATAATATAATATTATATTATTTGACAGGCCCGTTGGTCTAGTGGTCAGACACCCTGCCTGCTAACCGATGGAGAAGAAGAAGAAGAAGAAGAAAAACATTTATTCAGCGACATCTAAATCTAACTTATCTATTACAATTTTTATTTTAAATAATGCCGCTGAAGGGTTATCCACTCAGCATGTGCCGTTGCTCCTATTTGGAACAACGACGCTGATCTTCTGTGGACACCCGTTGACGAGAGCGCATCTGAGCGCAACAGCATACACCGCACATAAAATACTTAAGTATAACAAAGAAAAGAAGGGAAAAATAAAATAAATAACTAAATAAAATAAATAAACAATCACAAGCAAACCAGGAGACGTACAAGAACATGGAAGTAAACAATTATTTAAAAGTGACGGTTTTAGCACAGTCTATAAACCAATACAGTCGTCCGACGAAGCCGTCTAGACAGGGCAATCGTGCGGGGTGTGAGGGGTGAGACGCGGGTAGGCGCGCCCGAGCTGCGTACGCTGCTGCCGCCCGAATTAGTTAGTAGCTCGGGACATAACTTTCAGGGCTTACGCGTATTTGTTTTAATTAACCGACTTCAAAAAAGGAGGAGGTTCTCAATTCGTCGTGTATGTATTTTTTTTGTAATCAGTTATAGTGGTTTATACTACCTGTGCTGTGTGAGAGAGATATTATTTTACACATTTTCAATTCCAAAACGACGGATTTTCTTTTTTTTTTTTAAATGTTATTGGTGTCATTTTCGAGGTTTCTCGGGGTGCTGATTACGAAAATGGCATCCCTTTTCAAATCCAAAATGGCGGATTTGTTCTTTTTTTTTTTTAAATGTTATTGGTGTTAATTTCAAGGTTTCTCGGGGTGCTGATTACGAAAATGGCATCCATTTTCAAATCCAAAATGGCGGATGTGTTCTTTTTTCAAAAATATGTTATTGGTGTCATTTTCGAGGTTTCTCGGGGTGCTGATTACGAAAATGGCATCCATTTTCAAATCCAAAATGGCGGATGTTTTCTTTTTTCAAAAATATGTTATTGGTGTCATTTTCGAGGTTTCTCGGGGTGCTGATTACGAAAATAGCATCCATTTTCAAATACAAAATGGCGAATTTTTTATTTTTTTTTAAATGTTATTTGTGTCATTTTTAAGGTTTCTCGGGGTGCTGGTAACGAAAATGACTTCCATTTTCAAATCGAAAATGACTGACATATTTTATACATTTCATTAACAGAAATTTGAAATCCAGTAAATATACAAACCGACAATATTTTTCAGTTGGCCAATGGTGTTTTAAACGATTTGGAAATTTATTAATTAATTACAATATATTACATAACATTGTAAAACTCTATTTGAATTTGTCTCCACGAAACGATGGGTCGTGGGTTCGATTCCCGCCGAAGTGTCTGGGTGTTGTTTATCTATTTAAGTATGGTTTACAAAAAAAAAGTATATAAGTATTAGTATCAGTGGTCTGGTTTCCATAATACAGGCTTTGCCTAGTTTGGGATCGGATGACCGTGTGTGGATTGTCCCAAGATATTATTATTATTCCATTCCATTATTTAATATTAATATCGTGAGAGAATCCACAAACGGTCATCTGATCCCAAACTTCGCAAAACTGATACTAATATTTTTTTTATTATTAGGTACATAAATACTCGCGTGCGTTTCCCAACAGGTGGGTCTTAAAATGAACATGGACAAGACGAAGATCATGTCTAATGTCCGTGTTGCACCCGTACCGGTAGTTGTTGGGAACGATACACTCGAAGTTGTTGACCACTACGTATACCTAGGACAAACTGTCCAGTTAGGTCGGTCCAACTTTGACAAAGAGGTCGCCCGAAGAATCCAACTCGGATGGGCAGCGTTCGGGAAACTACGCGATATCTTCTCGTCCAAAATACCGCAGTGCCTGAAGACGAAGGTTTTTAACCAGTGTGTGTTGCCAGTGATGACTTATGGTACTGAGACGTGGTCTCTAACGGCTGGCCTTTTAGAAAAGTTCAGAGTCACACAACGAGCCATGGAGAGAGCTATGCTCGGAGTTTCTTTGCGCGACAGAATCCGAAATGTGGAGATTCGCCGAAGAACTAAGGTCACCGACATAGCTCTCAGAATCTGCAAGTTGAAGTGGCAATGGGCAGGCCACATCGCTCGAAGAACCGATAACCGTTGGGGAAGAAAGGTTCTCGAGTGGCGACCACGAACCGGAAGACGCAACGTTGGCAGGCCTCCCACTAGGTGGACAGACGACATTGTGCGCGTCGCAGGTAACCGGTGGATGCAAATAGCCAATTGTCGTTCATTGTGGCGTTCTAAGGGGGAGGCCTATGTTCAGCAGTGGACGTCTTCCGGCTGATGATGATGATGATGACATAAATACTTTAAACAAGACGTAAGATGGGACCCCTGAACCTATAAGGTAGCTAGGATATGTGACTATTAGATCAACAGGCTCGCCATAATATTATTATCGTAAGCTGTCAAATTTACCATCGCAGGGTGCCACTTGTATAACCACGGACACACAGTGTATTTAAATTACTACGTTATTTTCATCAGATCACAATCATAACATGCCGTTTCGTGCGTCACAATGTTTAATGGACAGGAATGAAACGATACGGAATTTTTTCCTTAATATGTTTACATATCAGACTAATTAAATATGCAATTATGGCACTTATGTAAGCGACATAAGCATTATTACGTAGTTAGGAATAGTTATACGGTAACTTGTATTAACACCATCGATGGATATTATTATTTATACTAGAATAATAATCTCGAACAATATGAAATCCAAAAATGGTAGCCTTCTCGTTACAATTTGAAAAACCTCTTAACATATCTCTCTTTAAATTACTTTCCTGTTACATCATCAGACCCTGATCACCATGTTTCTACCAATTACTCGTGGTGAACTATCACTCATCGAGTCCAAACTCAGTCGATCTGTGACCACTGGTAACCACCTACGTGCTCCGTCATCAGACAAAATACAGTGCTGGGAAAAAATATAGACTCACTTACAAATGTTTAAAAAAATATATGTAAACTATTAAATATATTTAAATATGCGTCCACTAAATACATATTACATACAAATAAAACTCATGCTGTATCTATTTTTAATTTAATCCATAAGTTTAATCTATATTTTGTGGTAACATAACTCTTTATTTTCTTTTTATTAAGGAAAAGAAAATAAAGAGTTATGTTACCACAAAATATATATAGATTGTGAATAATTATAAACTCAGTTTCTTTAAAATGTATATTATGATTTATATTTCAGTCAATTTACCCTTATTTTGTATAACTATGATTAATCTATTAGCTACGCTATTAACTAATTCCTTTAGTATAGTAGATTAAATTTTGAAGAAGGAAGATTGCAACCTAAGTTTGAGCTGAAAAAAAGATCATTTTTATGACCATATACTTTCCTTTCCAGAATTCTCTATACATTTTCATATAGATATGAATCTAGTCCACACGCTAGCAGTACCATTTTGGAATAGTATAGTCTAACCTAACCATTTGAACGCCGCTCTGTGGGAAAATTATATTTTCGCTTTAAGTGGGGGAAATAAATGGTAAAAGATAATCATGTAATTGATCTTGATAGTTATTAGTGTCCATTCGAGCATCGCAAACTGGTAATCCTTTCTTTAGATGACCCACTGGTCTACTGGCCATTACTGATCCAGCTCTATAAACTCCCCTGGACGTTATTTTTGGTTTACATCATAAATCGTCTCAATAATATTTGAATCCGTAAGTATAATCAAAATTAAGGTTCGTTTTGTCCAAAACAATAATATCTGCCCAAGGCCCTTCTCTTTTAAGATCTGTTTTTCTGCCTAAGTCAATACAATATCATGATATTTTCAGACAGTTTTGGTAAGATATTTTTCAAATTTTAATTAACCTGACGCTTGTGCCCACTACCTTACCATGAAATTATTCTAATTTACTAAGTGAAATCTGCATACCAATATCGATCATAATTTCCTGGAAGCCGACAGTTCCCATAAAACCACATTTTTTTCATTAGGAGGGAGCTGTGACTGCCATATTTATTTATTTATTTCTACCATATTTTTAAATTTATAACTATAATTTTTTTTATCACACTCTATTATGTATAAATAATTAATTTCTATTTGCATTCGAGTTTTACCGTAGCTTCTCAAATCAATAATCTCCATTTTTCGATAAAACTGTTTTTTTACCACTACCGCATTACGCTATATAAAATTAATAAAATTAAGTGATTAAATACTAAAAATCGGAATGGTCAGTCAATGTTCACTGCAAAAACAAAAATAGGAAAAAAACCTCCTTTTCAATACGTTGGTAATGTGCAACTGAGTTTATACTTATTCACAGTCTGATTCAGTGTGACTGAAATAAAGTAGCAACACTCGCTCAATAAACTTACATAGACATAAAACATACATGTTATTAATTAGAGTATGATTTTTACATAAATACATATTAACTGACAAATCATAATGATTATTAAATTTCTTTAAATAATGAAATAATAGCTTGAGTCTATATTTTTTCATAGCACTGTACTAAGGTCCAAGTGCACCGAAAAAAAGACTTCCGTTTATTTTAGCAAAGAATCGATTATCTATTTGACTACTTAACAGTCCTTAACGGTGACCGACGGGGTATCAAGCTAGGTTAAGGGGGTAACATGCGCCAATGACCTTGAGAATCTGACCGCTCCGGCCGAGAGTTGTCATCGTAGAGGGCGCTACCAGCAAATATGAATATTACATTTGAAAAATTATAGACTAAAATATGCAGATATGTCAAATGAAGTTTTGTTAATTTTGCCTATTCCGTTATAGAATGAAATTTCAATAAAATTATATCTATTGCAAATATACTTCTGAATATCACTTTTTAATGTTTTGTTGATTATGTATAGGTACGTAAAATAAATGACTGATGAATTATTTAAATGCATGATAAAAACCGATTTTAACTCAAAGCTTTTTGTCATTTCATAGTGACACGAAAAGAACAAGACTGATGCAGTTTAAGAACGGTAACCCAATATTTAATATCTTGATTTATACCTTGGCGTGCCACCTAATTACAATCTGATAACAACAACTTACAGTGGTAACGTAGTTGACGTGTTGCGTCAGGATATGGATTATTGCATTTCATATTCCATACTTCATATCAAAGGTTCAGTTCGTCTATTATAGAATGGCCAATACCTGACTAGTAAGACTTATACATACTTCTATTCTATTATTGGTGGTTATTAGTTAGGTCCGGTTACAACCGGAACGCACTTCGACCCAGCTGAATACATTGTGCCTGCCATTCGGAATCCATATGAATTCGTACTACTTATAACTTACAGTAGTCATAGCGGATTCTTGTGTGTCTGAAGTTAGGGTTGGCGAACCATTGCGCAAGTACAGCTGTGAGTACTGAATACATAAACATAGCTACTGCGCAGCGTCTTGCAGCCAACTACAGACACACAAAGATCCGCCGTGACTACTGTAAGCGTACTTGAAATGAAACTATGCACAAAGTTCTAAGGTTTCTGTTCTGCACGTCAAAACAAAAGTGTTTAACAGAGCCTTCAAAATATAGTTTTTTTTTTCCTAAAAAGTAGATTTTTTTCTTAAAAAGGGACCTTTTTAACATATTTCCTGAATTAGTTCCAAATTTTCTAACCAATAAACATCCATCTGATAGTTAAGCTTTTTGATCCCTGGAAAAATGAACTGAAACCAAATTGATGATTGATTGAGATGTTCGAGTTTGATAAAGAGAGTGACTTAAGATGCTGCAATGCATGCCAGTGGCCCTGATGAGACACTAGCGGTATTATTAAAGAAGCGTGTAACTGTAGTGTTTCCTATTCTAATGCGTAATTCCTAAAAAGTAGATTTTTTTCTTAAAAAGGGACCTTTTTAACATATTTCCTGAATTAGTTCCAAATTTTCTAACCAATAAACATCCATCTGATAGTTAAGCTTTTTGATCCCTGGAAAAATGAACTGAAACCAAATTGATGATTGATTGAGATGTTCGAGTTTGATAAAGAGAGTGACTTAAGATGCTGCAATGCATGCCAGTGGCCCTGATGAGACACTAGCGGTATTATTAAAGAAGCGTGTAACTGTAGTGTTTCCTATTCTAATGCGTATATTCTCTTTAAGAGCGGCACAAGTACCCGAATCTTGGAAGCTTGCTAGCATCCAACCTTACTCAAGACCAGATACCCAACGTCGACCCAAGTCGTGCAAACCCAAAAATCATAAATTATTATTATTGCGACAATTAGTTCCGTGATACGAATTATAGCACCCATCCATCTCCTCCCATTGGGTGTCCGTAAAAGGTGACTAAGGAAAAACAAGAAGACGAGCAGCAGCGTCTTTTTATTGGTTTACCTACCACCTATACTGTGATTCCTAACCGCCTGCCAGGCGTGGGGATTATGGCAACCCCTCCTCTCCAAGGGAGAGAGGACCTTTGTTGAACAGTAGACGTTTCGGCTGCTGATGATGATGTTGATGAGTTCCGTGATCGACTCCATAATGGTCATCGAACTGAAACTATGATAAGATACTTAACTTTTTACATCATTAAGTACAGGTCGAAATGACCCAGACTCAAGACAAACAGATTATGTTCATGCACATGAATGTTTTTCCTGTGTGGGAATCGACCCCAAGACCTTAACGGCAGCGGCCAGGGTAGCAAACTACAAAATCAGCTGACCTGTGTTGTTATTCAATATACGTGGCTGCCAAAGGAATCCGTAGCACTGTTTGATTGAACGCACGAATTCAGTAATAGTCTTTTTTTAGTGTAACGTCATATTATGAACGTAATGTAACTTCATCTTGAGTTCTGTACCTCTTGCGGGGTTTGAACTACGCGGAGCATTTGACATTGATTGTAATAAACAATCTGGTTTTAGACTAACTAATATATTATTATTAATATGTTAGTTACTCTAAAACCATATACGGTGGTATTTTTTCTCGTGTCTGCCAACAACACCATCAGTTTATTGTTACGCAACTTAGTTAAATAAAAAGGTATTACCTGATAGTAATCGAAGCACCCACCCATAGAAAAGTCTCTTCCTGTCCCTGTCATCCAAAACTATAATTATAGCCTTTTGGTCCAATAGTTTTTTTGCCAGCTACAGTGACCTTCTACTTGTGTTACACAGCGGAAGAAATCTAAGATTAAAGTGGCGCCACCTAGATAGCACACAAGTACCCTTCCAACTTAACCATCCAGATGTCTCAAAAGACGAGCAACTGTCCAATGCAACTGTCCGTAGGTAAGCGTGTTGCTCACCACCAAGCCAACCCATGTACTCGACTCGTTGCTAAGTTGCAAAACCAACATGATAGTAATAATAACACCGTTAATGTTTTGACAAAAAAAATCATAATGTAAAGGATAAAGGATATCATAATGTATGTCATTTTGTTGACCTACACAGTATAAAATACGATTTAAATTAGTAAGATCATATGACTCTGATACGCTTTAAAAGTTAGGCATAATACTCGGCAACAATACTTTCGCATACTCTATGATGAATCAAAAATATGGTATTACCATAAAAATATATTTAATTAAATATACATGTATAGATTTCATTTGAAATGATTTATAATGTTATAATTATACCATTTGTAACATATCTTAATTAAAAATATGTTCAAAATCATTTAAATTAATTTCGTCTTGTCAAAAAAAATTCGAGCACGTCCACCCGCCGTAACAGTCCACGAAGGACTGATAGAAGGCGATCGCGGGGGCGCTGCAAGGGGAAATGCATAGCGTACGTGGTTTTTCTATAATTTCTTGTAAAACATGAATGAAATTAAGAAATGTAATCAATACAAATTGTAGAATAGATTATGTGCTTTTTAATAGTCCAAGTTTGACGTCTATCCGATGAACGGGTGTTGAACGCTAACGCAATTCATATCGAACATAGTACATTTTTTAAATACATATTGCTTGAAAACGTTATACTTAATCCAATATCTAATCAATAAAACTATTTGCTGAAGATCTGAGGTATAAGTACATATAATTTTCATAGCCAATGCAATAGCGGATTGATCCATCGAACTCTTTAAACTAAGGCTATTTTTGCAATTTTACCGTTGTTACCCCCTTAAGATAATGAACTGTTAAGAATCCATAACCAGGATTAAGGTGGTGGCGAAAAATAGATAATCGATTCTTCGCTGAAATAAACGGACGTTTGATTTAGTCGGTGAACTTGGGCCTTAGTTGAAAATAGGTAGATTATAGCAGAATGTAAATGTCTTTACAGAATAAAGTAGTTATTGAATAATATGTTTAAATTAATTGAAAAATGCTTGTTTTATTTTCATAAATAATTCATGTACCTACCTATAGTCGTGTTCGGTTCAAAAATAGTAAAGCTTTTGACCTTAATGTTAATTTATTATTTTCTGGTATGTTATCTGTCTATTGGAAAAATAGCTCATAAATTAATTCTTCCTATCTGTCCGACTGACTTCCGTGGTCGAACAGTTTGGAAACAAATATTATGTAAATATTCCAAGTGGTTATGCCGACTGAATGGTAGCTGATATATCATTGGGCATGCACTATGACGAAATAGCGCGTGAAAGCGCAAAATTGCGGATTCTTAAACATTTTTACCAGAAGTATACTAGGGCAACAGAGGGCAGAAGGAGGCTTTCCCTCTCGTGTGACATCTCGAGCGGCAGTGCAATGCGGAGCTGTTCACAGACCGGAGTAATATTTTACCGCTAATTTGCATAAAAATATAGTAAAGTAAGTATACATTAAGTATGTACACGGAAATATTACATAGACTATGCGCCATCGGTGAATACCGTATATAACAAACATGAATCTCTAAAATGTATAGATGCTCAAATCCTAAGCGTCGTGGGGTGATTAAATAAATGCGAAAAAAATAAAAAAAGTTGCATGTATGTATATAAGAAAATATTTTGAGACACGTAATAAATAAAAACCGGTCAAGTGCCGCAGCCAAAAACTGCGTAACGTAAACCAAAATATCTGGTTTTAGATGTGCAAATGAAGCACTTTTATGTGATACACTCGATATAGTAGTCTCGCTTTAAAATATTGATGAACATGATAAAAAAAAAAATTGTTTCATTTGCGATGAGCTTAGGTAAGTAAGATCGAAAACTATTCCAAGTTTGAAATCGATAGCTTCAGTGGTTCCTGAAATATATAAGTGATAGACAGACGGAGACAGACGAAATCTCACCCCACTGAGTTTCTTGCCGGTTCTTCTCAGTGGGGGCGTGTTGTGAACCGGTGGTAAACTCAGCCCTCTCTTAAGCGACAGCCCAAGCCGAGGCCGTGCCTCCCTGAGGTGCCCTTGAGCTCGTCGCTACTTCTGCCGTAAAGGCTAGAGCGCTTTAAGCGCTCGCCTCCTATTGTCCGGTGAAGTTGTAATGGCCATCTGCGGCCAACAGCGTCTATCATTCCCAAAAAAAAAAAAAGACGAAGTCTCACCATAAGGGTTTCTTTTTTACCTTTTAAGTATGGAACCCTAAAAACTAAGGCACATAAGACTACGCAATGTATTAATTTTGCCAGTAACCGCAACGAATTTCGGAAAAGATCATTGCTTGATTTACGCTGATCTGTGTCATTAAGGTTAACTATAGTCCATTTCGTGTCACAAGACATGAGAAAGGACACGACTGGTGTAACAGTGTTGGATCGCGTTGGTCATTTTGAAAACGATGACATGACGGTACTACGTAACTTTTGCACCCGCAAAATTGGGAAAACAAGAAGAAGGGCGTGTTTTATTTACTTTGATTCCTATCACCTATTATATATTCAACAATAAAATTATTGAAGTGCACCAACAACTGCCCATTATGTTTCTCTCTCTCATTTCTAATTAGGTTGTCTGGAAGAGATTGCTTTTTAGCGATAAGGCCGCCTTTGTACATTGATATCTTCAACGTATTGTTCAATTTATATGTAACCTTTGTTGTACAATAAAGTGTATTATTATAATCACCTATACTGCGATCCCCAAGACGCCTGCCAAGCGTGAGGATTATGGCAACTCCTCCCTTCTGAGGTGGCCTTTGTTCAGCAGTGGACGTCATTTAACTGCCGACGATGATGATGATGATGATGAAATTTTGCACACTTATAGATTGTTATTGTCAATACATTTTCCGTAATATAGTGGATAATTAAATAGATAAAAAAAAAATGTTGTTTTATATGATCTATTAACGATACTGATTACGTGATAGAAATATACGCATGGCATATAAAAATAACCTGTACTTCAATGATATAATTTACTACATGATTGCTTGCTTTTATTAGATTCACCTGTAGGTATGTATGTATCTATGTACGTATGTATGTATGATGGTGATGGAATCATGCAATTTTCACCCACTTCTACACGTTCTAATCGTTTGAAATATTGCACATGTGTCAAGGACCCGTGACAATACAATAATAATTATGGTATAATCGAGCTGATCTGATGATGAGGCTTGAAGGTGGATAAGGGAACCCTTGGATGGCTTCTAGTAAACTCATCGAGTTTGGACTCATTTGATTTGTCTTAAAGAGTTCTATTCACTTTTCCCAATAATGAGGAGCTGATGATGGAGCTGGAAGGTGGGTGACGGAACCCTGGAATGGCTACTAGTAAACCTACCGAGTTTGGACTCATTTGATTTGTCTTAAAGAGTTCTATTCACTTATCCCAATAACAAGGACCTGATGATGGATCTGGAAGGTATCGAAACCCTGGCTACTAGTTAAGATATCGAGTTTGAGGTCATCTGATTTTTCTAGAGAGTTCTATTCACTTTGCTAACGTTAACCTGTTGATGGACCCGGAAGGTTGGTAACGGAACCCTTAAATATCTACTACATGTAAAGCTATTGACTTTTAAAGCGTAAATACATAGTGATTTCTTAAACTTCGCAAACTGTATCTCAATGGATACATACGCGTAATATCTACTCTAGTAAAATGATTTTTTGCAACAACCTGCCTACTATTGAAGCTACGAACAAATCAAGTAAGTATGCTAATTTTATCCATATTTTAGACAAATATTTCTATGACTTAAAAGTATATAATAAATTAATAGTTTATAAAACTAAAAATACACGCTTTTATACAACACTGCACTAAAAACAATAGATAAATTATCGAACCCATTTTTCCTTTCTTTCCCGTGTTTGTAGTTTAAGCATTATATTTAAGTAAGTATAAACGCGTCGGTAAACAACGATACTTCTAACACAGAACACTGTACTTAACATAATAACATAATTAAGTCCCGAAATTATCAAGTTCTTGCAATCGGATTTAGCCAACTACTACTAGTAGTAGGTCTGGTATCGATTATCTCGTACACAATAATGGAACATGTGTATAACGGCTCGAAGATTCAAAAGAATTCAATTTAAAAAATGACTTAATTATAATTAACGATAACTGACGTTTGTGAGTGCGACAGTAAAGTCCCATCCCCGCATCACTACTTAGTGTATATCGAGAGAAAAAAAACTTACCACTCATATTTCGGCAATTCCAAACACTAAATTGTCCAGATGATAAAACAACACTGGCAACTTATAAAGTCAATGCCACTTGCACATTAAAAACAAAATCACATAACGTTCAAGTTTCGAATGTCTTTGAAACAGGCTTATTTATTTAAATCTCGAATCATTTAAGAAGCTGCAGCACAGCCGAGCGCGCGATCCGTCGGATCAGAACAAAATGCAGTGGAACTGCGCAAGCGCCTATGTAATAAGCAGTCCGCGCCGCCATACGGCGATGATGATTATGTTGATCGACTGTACGTGATGATAAGTAACTCCACATGTAGTGATACAGTATCGCATATCTCTGTCGAAACTACAAGTGTCATCAACTATGCAAATCACTGACGTAACCAGCCGGGTCGGTTCCCAGGATCACACATAATTTTTTGTATCAGGTACCTTCTTACTGCAGCGATGAGCCTTAAAGTTAATGCGGAGTCTCAATGGCGTAGAACAGATTGTTGAATTTTCGTTTTACACAATTTTAGTCCGTAATGAACTGCAGCCCCACCTGATAGAACGCGGCAATGTAATCAAGGATGATAAAGCACACTAGCTTAATAAAAGACTGTTTATGCTAGCCTTGAAAACACTCACATGTATTCGGGCGAGAAAACTGACGCAGGCAAACTGATATTCCAGTCATTCCGGAGGTAGCGGGTTTGAATCCCACGGAGAGTAACAAATTTGTGCAGTTGCTCCTGACTAGGAGAATGCAGGCCGATCACCTGATTGTCTATAAAGTAAGATGATTCATGCCTTGGGTCCTGCGCCTGTCCTCTCTCCGGTTGTTGGTCTTCCATCGGATTGTGAGAGGTATAAATGATGATAGAGTGCATTTGTGTCTACACAAGCACTTGTGCACTATAATATCTCCCGCGGAGATGGCTGATCTTGTGTAAGATTGGCCACTGTTGTCGTATCGGCCAGAAGGACATTAATATTTCAGTTTTTAGCTAATACGAATTAGAAATGACGAAGCAAAGCGCTTAGTCGGGACTAATGAGACGTTCATCAGGTTATGGTTACTTAGTCGCCGTGCGTCTCATCTTCCGTTGATAGAAGGGGAAGGCAGAAGCAACTCATGTAATTCCTGTGTACACTCTCCAAAATGTATACCGAGAGACTTGCTATTCGGTGTCTGAGTTGAGTACCAGACTTTTCCTTTTTGGAACGGCACGGTGTGGCACGGTGTGGCACACCGTGTCACCCGAATAATTATTTTCTTTATACCTCGAATACAACTTAAGATTCATATTTTTATAATAAGGAACTTCATTCCTATCCGGTGTCCCACGACACCAGACGGTTTTTTTTTAAATGGGGCAATCCTCATGGATACCCGCGCCGCCATGGGTGGTAGCAGAGCAGCGCGGGTTATGTTAGACTCTTACGGACTAAAACCCCATGGTGTCCTCATCCCGCTCCATGTGACGGGCCCCGGGAACGTACTATCGTACTCGTCCGAGTCCCGTCAGCGGTCGCTGCCTTGTGGCGGACTCTTCTCGTCTGTGGGTGTATGAGGCCCACAGACTAGTCCGTGGTAGGTGTATAAAGTCCGTGCATCCCCCTTAGAAGGGAGGGGTTGCCATACTCCGCACGCTGGGTGGCTTGGAGATCGCAGTATAGATGGTAGGTTAATCCAATAGAAAGACAGTGCTGTCTTCTGTTACGGACACCCAACGGGAGAAGAAGGGGTGGGTGCTATTCTTACCCGGACACCCCATGGGGATTTTTTTATTTAATGCTTATATTTTTATCGTGATCTCAATGATCATGCATTGCGCGTGAAGTTATTTTGGTATTTAAAGTAAAACCAAAAACAAGGACGCGTCTGTCAAATTCATTATTTATTTCAAATAGGTTTAACGCTCGCACTTTTGAAGTATCAATTTTTTTCTTAAATCTGCCACCGGGTCTTAACGCGGCCTCAACAGAGAAGATCCGGCAAGAAACTCAGCGGGCTTGTCATATTTCACCTTTTTAAACAGTTTGTCTTGTTACAATTAGATCAGGATCAGCGACAGGGTCCTGCCGTTCGAAAGATAAAATAAGAGGAAGAAAAAATACGAGAAAAATACAACAAACTAAAATGCCAGAGGTAGTCGGACCAAGCACCACCCGCGCATGAGTTGACTCGAGCAACAGCCATCGCTCTCCATATTGGAGGGAGGGGGTGACCCGCCACACGAAGCCGCCACAAGCAAAGACTTTTCGATGGTGGCTATAGTTTTTAGCTATCTATAAGTGTGCAAAACAAAGTTAATCTGTTATAATTTGCATAGAATAACTCCAAAGTCCACATCCGGTATAATTTGTTAATCAAATACTGATTATTTGGACAACTACCAATCAAGTTTTTAAAGTATAAATTATCATCAAAACCTAAGGAACATAAAGTGTTTGGTCGCGATCCGAACCGGTAGTAAGAGGTGACGCAGCCTTGAATGGAAGCAAGAATAATGTGCTCCTGGTCGATACGACCACAGCGGCCAGTTTTTCACAATGTCGCTAATCAAATGCACTCTCTTTCTTTACCCTCAAAATCCGATGTGACGAAAGACCGACGCCCGGGTAGAGATCAGGTGCACGAATTTTTACATGTCAATACGACGCATGGATTAGCTCACTTACCAGAAAATCAGGTGATTGACCTTCATTGACCTAGCCAATAAGGATCTCTGAGATCAGGAGATGGTCTCTAACGGCTGGCCTTTTAGAAAAGTTCAGAGACACAACGAGCCATGGAGAGAGCTATGCTCGGTGCGACAGAATCCGAAATTTGGAGATCCGCCGAAGAACTAAGGTCACCGACATAGCTCTCAGAATCTGCAAGTTGAAGTGGCAATGAGCAGGCCACATCGCTCGAAGAACCGATATCCATTGGGGAAGAAAGGTTCTCGAGTGGCGACCACGAACCGGAAGACGCAGCGTTGGCAGGCCTCCCACTAGGTGGACAGACGACATTGTGCGCGTCGCAGGTAACCGGTGGATGCACATAGCCAATTGTCGTTGCGTCAGTGGCGTTCTAAGGGGGAGGCCTATGTTCAGCAGTGGACGTCTTCCGGCTGATGATGATGATGATGATGATGACACAAAGTTGTTGCTCCCCGCGGGATTTGAACCGGCGACCTTCGAATTGCAAAGCCAGGTAGTTCCTGCTGCGCTACGGAGATTCCTCACAGAGCATTGGTATCGTTTATCACCGCAGGAAGACATAACTCGAAGGTAGGATGTTCTGTAAAGGGAGCTATACATTTAAGCGGGCCTGCACATTCGATTCGGCAATATGTGTTAAACGGCAAGGCCCCAAGCAATTACTACACATGCTGTATTATTTTCGGTTAGTGCCGATCGGGTAATCTGTTCGGATTATATGCGGGTCAGCATTCGGATCGGCAGTATTTGTTAAACGGCAAGGCCCCAAGCGATTACTACACATGCTGTATAATTTTCGGTTAGTGCCGATCGGGTAATCTGTTCGGATTATGTGCGGGTCAGCATTCGGATCGGCAGTATTTGTTAAACGGCAAAGCCCCAAGCAATTACTACACATGCTGTATTATTTTCGGTTAGTACCGATCGGGTAATCTGTTCGGATTATATGCGGGCCAGCATTCGGATCGGCAGTATTTGTTAAACGGCAAGGCCCCAAGCGATTACTACACATGCTGTATAATTTTCGGTTAGTGCCGATCGGGTAATCTGTTCGGATTATGTGCGGGTCAGCATTCGGATCGGCAGTATTTGTTAAACGGCAAGGCCCCAAGCAATTACTACACATGCTGTATTATTTTCGGTTAGTGCCGATCGGGTAATCCGTTCGGATTACATGCGGATCAGCATTCGGATCGGGAGCATTTGTTAAACGGCAAGGCCCCAAGCAATTACTACACATGCTGTATTATTTTCGGTTAGTGCCGATCGGGTAATCCGTTCGGATTACATGCGGGTCCGCATTCGGATCGGTAGCATTTGTTAAACGGCAAGGCCCCAAGCAATTACTACACACGCTGTATTATTTTCGGTTAGTGCCGATCGGGCAATCTGTTCGGATTATATGCGGGTCAGCATTCGGATCGGCAGTATTTGTTGATCGAAAAGCGAGGCAGCAGCGGAGCCGAGCAGCTTTTTCTTGTCGAATGGCTGTGTTGTATAATGCTTAGCTCAAATGTTCAGTGCCTCTAAGGTAGTGGAAGGTTCTACCTCAAACTTGCTGCCTGAGATTCTGAAAGGGTTTTAGTTACAATCAATATTGTTTTATGTGGGCTGGTCATATTTTTTTGTGTAGTCAGAGGCGTAAGGAAACCATCGTAAAACGGTGGCAGCGTCTTTCTATTGGATTATACCTACCACCTATACTGCGATTCCCAATACGCATACGGATTATGACAACTCCTTTGTTCAGTAGTGGACGACTGTCGGTTGCTAAGTATATTAATATAATCAAGCGGGAAAACTGACGAAGGCAAACTGTTCCAGTCCTTAGCTGTAAGTAAGTCAATGGCTGTACGTATTATAAAAGAAACGAACAAATTGCTTAGTCCGGACTGAAGGAACGTTAAATGATTATGGTAATTAATATGTTCCACCTACTATTGATACATGTTCACGTTTCAACCACGTCTTCCAATAATAAGCGTATATTTTGCAATATTTTGGTATTGCAAGGTTGATATACTCTCACCGAATAATCGTAATTTTGAGAGATGTTAATGCCAATTCGATATATCAAATTGGACTTTATGTCTTCGAACATAGAGTTGGAATTCATTTATCTACTGCTCAGCAATCACTACTTATACTAAGTCACGCTTGTTATTTAGGAACAGTTTGGGATGCATATTTAATGTTCCACACATTTGCGTGATAGTTTATCTAAGTGTTTCTCAGTTTTATTAACCGACTTCAAAAAAAGGAGGAGGTTCTCAATTCGTCTGTATATATATATTTTTTTTTTCTATGTATGTTCGCGCATAACTCTGGCAATTATGAACCGATTTGCAAAAATCTTTCTTCCATCCATTCTTTAATCCGTTAGTTGGGTCCCATAAAAAAATTATTGCTTCCGAATAAGTAGTTCCTGAAAAAACAATAATGGTGACTGCGCTGAAACTTGCAGGAAAGCCTATATAGATGACTTTTTGGTCGCTTTTTAAGGACAAAAATGGTCATAACTCTGGCAAATATTTACCAATTTCAATGATTCTTTTTTTATTCGAAATAAGAAACCACTGTAATGAATCTGTATGAAATTTATCACAACCGGATAAGAACTTCCTGGAAGACCATGAACGATGAGGAGGAATTTATCTGGTAAAAACCATAAAACTGATGTTCGACATTACATTGGTCTGACAATTATGAACCGATTTCGATGATTCTTTTTTTATTCGAGAGAGTAAACTACTATGATGATTCCATGCAAATTTCATTACGACCGAAAATTTTTTTCCGAAGAAACATGAATTATGTAAAACTATGTAGACGATAATGTGATCATAACCTACCTAGATCATTTTATGGTCTTCAATGGTTCAATCTTTATATATGAAAATATCACTAAAAAGTTTAAAATAAAATCTTTTTTAAAAAAATTGAACCGACTTCAATATCACTGAAAAGTATAAAATAATTTAAATATTGTTGAAGTTGGTGCCAAATATACACAGCCGGTAAGCTAACACCAACTTCAATAATATTTAAATTATTTTATACTTTTCAGTGATATTGAAGTCGGTTCAATTTTTTTTTAAAAAGATTTTATATCAACTAATATTATCAATAATGTCATCTGATACCAAACTAGGCAGAGCCTATACTATGGTAACCGGACAACCAATAATAATAATAAATGGAATAATAATAATATATTGGGACAATCCACACACGGTCATCTAATCCCAAACTAGGCAGAGCCTGTACTATGGAAACCAGACAACTGATACTAATACTTATATACATTTTTTTTTGTAAATACATACTTAAATAGATAAATAACACCCAGACACTTGGTGGGAATCGAACCCACGACCCATCGGTTAGCGGACAGGGTCACTAACCACTAGACCAACGGGCCCGTCACCAATACTTATATAGGTACTTTTTTTGCAAAATATATACATATAGTTACTATGTTGTAGATTCCTTGTGCAAGGACCCGACCAGGTAGGTATCAACGCAGGGTCAGATATTCTGCCGCCAAGCAGCAGTGTGTAAACATAGCTGAAATCCGCTGTAAAGGGCACAAGTGAAATTACCGGACACAATAGACATAATATCTAATGTCTTAAGGGTCGGCGCCGCGCTGCTGATCCTTCTGGTGTTGCTAGCGTCTATAGGCTGCGGTGACTGCTTACTATCAGGCGGGCCGCATGTTGCTTGCCACCAGTATAGATAAATAGCATTCAGACACAAGACACAAAGCGCATGTCTATATAAGTAGTTTAAGTCTATGTTACAATCCTGTTTTTTTTTTATAATAAATAGGTTTGCGCTTGACCACAATCTCACATGATGGTATCTGAAGATGTGGTCTAGGATGGACCGCGCTTACCCATAAGATGCCTGTTCACTCTAGACTTGAATACACCCAAGTTATATTTATCAGGGAAAACGTTGTCCGGGAGGGTATTCCACAGCTTGGCCGTGCGCATGAGGAAAGAAGCGACACGCTTAGACAAAGCGGTAGAGATCCTGCTGGCACCTGTTGGTCTAGTGTATAAACAGAATAGCTGCTACTCAATAGGTCGTGGGTTCGATTTCCGCCAAGTGTCTGGGTGATAAATGTACTAACTTATCTACAACCGCCAATAGCTATTGCTTCATCTACCCGATTCCGTAATAGATGACAGAATGCGTGCCCATCTATTTGACATTCACGTTTTAATATCTAATCCGTTACATAACCGTGAATGTTAAGGGAGATTTTAGTGGCGCATTGACCCTGAAACCAGTTCGGTGCTAGCCTCCATCACGAGGTCACGACCTTGGAGTTTGCGCTAGTGACATTGAAAAATAATTCAGTAGAACTTCTTTCGTGCGGTATAATAGGAAATTCATTTCGTTGTCAGATAGCTATTAGCGAAAAATGTAGATACGGGGAAATTAAAACCTTTGAAAGATTAAATTATCTCAATATTGCTCAACGACCTCAGTAGCGTTTCCATATAGGTGGTTCCGAATGGGAACACGGACAAGACGAAGATCATGCCTAATGTCCATGCTGCAGCCGTACCGGTAGTTGTTGGGGACGATACACTCGAAGTTGTTGATCACTATGTTTACCTAGGACATTCTATCCAGTTAGGTCGGTCCAATTTCGACAAATAGGTCGCCTGAAGTATCCAACTCGGATGGGCTGCTTTCGGAAAATTTCGTGTTATCTTCTCGTCCGAAATACCGCAGTGTATGAAGACGAAGGTTTTTGACCAGTGTGTGTTGCCAGTAATCCTTAAACGTGGTTCTTAACTGCTGGCCGCTAGCTATGCTCGGAGTTTCTCGCGACAGAATCCGAAATGAGGAGATCGCCAAAGAACTAAGTTCACCGAAATAGCTCTCTGAATCTGTAAGTTAAAGTGGCAACTGGCAGGAACCGATATCCGTTGGGGAAGAAAGGTTCTCGACGGCACCCACCAACCGAAAGAAAGCAATACAGACAGGCTTCCCACTAGATGCTAATCGCAGGCAACCGGTGGATGCAAATGTGATGAAAAAAAATATGTTGTGCATTGTGGCGTGGGGAGGCCTGCAGTGGACGACTGATGACGAAAAGATTAAAATGAAAACAAATCAAAATATCAAAGGGTAGGGGAAAGGTAAGACATCTTATACTTATGTCATATTGAAATATGTAAGTATAGAGAGTACTAAAACAATTTTATACCACCAACCTGTATACAAGTGGCATAGTATCATCAGCAGCCGAAACATGACCACTGCGGAACGAAGCCTTAGAAGGGCGAGGCTGGCGTCTTGGGATCGCAGTATATGTAGGTGGGTAGGTACTCCAATAGAACAACGTTGGTGCCCATCTTCTTGTTTTCCCTTAGTCGCCTCTTACAGATACCCAACGGGAGGGAGGAGATGGGAGGAATGAATGGGAGGAATCAAAGTCAAAAGTCAAAGTCAAAAATAGTTTATTTCAAATAGGCTTAACGCTGGCACTTTTGAAAGATCATGTTTTTTTTTAAAAAAAAAAGGTACCACCGGATCACAACGCGGCCTCAACTGAGAAGATCCAGCAAGAAACTCAGCCGGCTTGTAATCTTTACAGTTTTTTTTTAAACAGTGTGTCATGTTACAATTAGATCAGAGCGACAGTGTGTCTTGTCGTTCAAAGATCAAATAAGACAGAAAAAAAAATACGACGATTGTACAACATACTAAAAGGCCAAAGGGATAGTAGTCGGACCAGGCCGACCAAGCAGCACCCGCGCACGAGTTGACACGAGCAAGCAGCATTCTTACCCAGACACCCCAAGGGTAATTACCCACAGATATTGATTTAAGCTGTAACAGCTCAGTGGGCGAGCGCTTGCCTTGGAAACAAGGTGCGCAGGTTCAAACCCCGGCTCGCACCTCTGATTTATTTAATTAATTAATCATGTGCGAATCGTCTTTGTGCGATTGTTACTAGCTTTCGGTGAAGGAAAAACATCGTGATGAAACCTGCATGTCTGAGAAAGCCTAACTAGCATTCGAAAGACGTGTGAAGTCCGCCAACCCGCACTTGGCCAGCGTGGTGGACTATGGCCTAAGCCCCTTCAACTTGAAGGAAGGCCCGTGCCCAGCAGTGGGACATAAACAAGGGCTGGTATTATTATTATATATTGATTTACATAGATAACGCAAGTATCACGATTTGTATTGAAACCAAGCGTGCCGATTTTTGTACCAAGTTTTTAATACCTTCTGTGACGTCACGGCCGAATTTCGTGACGGGACGTCCAAACCGATTCAAAGACACCGATGCCGCCGATGCTCCGCCGATGCCATGCCGATATTCTTTAGTTTTTGCGGCCGACCGGCTGCAAGGCTGCAATAACAGACGCGTGCGGACTTTAAGTTAGCGGCGACCAACCCCGACGTTTCGTCGGGGTTCGGACACGCGAAGTACATGCATTTGCGTTATCTATGTAAATCTGGCAAAAAAAGTGGCATAGTACTACATACTATAAGGTTCTCGGGTGGACCGATTCCGTCGTCGTCGTGCTCTATATTGTGTTCTAGTTTTTTTTTTTAATAATTCACCTTGCATCACGTGATCAACATTTTTTATACAACCCAAAGGTCAATGACTCACATGTATAACATCCACATTCACGAAATAATTTGACTCATTACGGTGACCGGTCCTCTGACCTTTGACGTCATATTTTAAATTTTATTTCACAATAAAAAAAAACAGTGTCAAATTAGATTTTATCATATGGGTTGAAACTGACCTACCTCAATAAAGTTACATCACAGTTTGATATGCTGCAATGTCAACAGCTAAACTAAATTCATAGGTGAAGAAGTTTTTTTGCGTGGCGTTAAGTTATATCATCATCATTATCACCAGCCGGAAGACGTCCACTGCTGAACATAGGCCTCCCTCTTCGAACGCCACAATGAACGACAATTGGCTATTTGCATCCACTGCTTAACTGCGACGCGCACAATATCGTCTCTCCACCTAATGGGAGGCCTACCTACGCTGCGTCTTCCGGTTCGTGGTCACTTAATTATAAAACTTAACTTAATTGTTAGAATACTATAGATAGAATCTATATATCCATATATATGTATAAGTAAATCCCTGTTTCCCTTGGTCACGACATAACTTGAGAGCCACTGTACCGATTTCATCCACATTTTTGTTTTCTGATACTTTGTAGAAGGTTCTAACAGACGAAAAAAGAGATGCGAAGAAATTTATAAAACTACGCGGGTGGAGCCGCGCGGGATTGCTAGTTACATATATAATAGTACTTAAAAACATTCATAGTATCAATGGAGATAGAAGCAAAATATATTTTTAGTAACCGGTATTTCTTATTAAAGAATCTTATTTAGAACTTAGATTTAGTTGATTAAGGCCTTTGATAGTTACTGTGCCTACTTTTGAAGTATTATCTCTGTCTGTTATGTGTTCAAGGTTTAGCGACATACAATGAAGTTTTCTTATTTTTTGGATGATGAAGCAATATTGTATCGATCTACTTTCCGATCTTAAAGTTACTGGTCATATACAGGTTAGTTAAGTTATGGTACGTCGAAGATCCTTCGGAGTCGCTGGACGCTCGGGGTGTGGGCCCCTTGAGCGTCCATTGAGTACGGCGGCGACTCCGAGGAGGACGGCGGCGGGGTTGCGACCCCCGTCCCCGTGAGCACCGTGACAGGTTCCGGGGGGCTACAATGCGCCCCCCGGCGGCGGGCTCAAAGGCAAGGCACTGAGGGGCCCCTGGTGCAGATCCCACCGGAAAGACCTGGGTCCCCCTCTCATGTGCCGACGTATTATAATGTGACGTGATTATAATGTGGGTGTCTTCAAGACTAGAGTGAATAGGCTTTTGATAAGCTAGTGTGATTTACCATCCCCGATTGCGTCGCCGCTTTCCATCAGGTGGGACTGCAGTCAAGCACTAGCTTATAAGTAGTAAAAAAAAAGTACTATTATCTTTACGTTATAAATTTTAATTAATCGGAATCATTTGTTTCTGCTGTGAATAAGGTTAGGTTAGATATTCAGAGTCCTTCGGAATCGCTTTACGTTCGGGGTCCTTCGGAGTCGCTGGACGCTCGGGGTGTGGGCCCCTTGAGCGTCCATTGAGTACGGCGGCGACTCCGAGGAGGACGGCGGCGGGGTTGCGACCCCCGTCCCCGTGAGTACCGTGTCAGGTTCCCGGGGGGCTACAATGCGCCCCCCGGCGGCGGGCTCAAAGGCAAGGCACTGAGGGGCCCCTGGTGCAGATCCCACCGGAGAGCCCTGGGGTCCCCCCTCTCATGTGCCGATGCGACAGCCGCGGGGGTTTTAGTGGGTAAGAATCCCACATACCCCGGTCGAGCCCCACAGCTCCCAGGAATCTTTCGAAAATTTCCCCCGCGTCAAAAAAAAAATAAAATGGTACGTCGAAGATGTCCCCCGCGTAAAAAAAAAAATAATGATACGTTTACTGGTACTCCGAGGAAGACATCGGCGGGGTTGTAACCCCGTCCCCGTGAGCACCGTGTCAGGTTCCCGGGGGATACAATGCGCCCCCCGGCGGCGGGCTCAAAGGCAAGGCACCGAGGGGCCCCTGGTGCAGATCCCACCGGAAAGACCTGGGTCCCCCTGTCATGTGCCGACGCCACAGCCACGGGGGTTTTAGTGGGTTTTAGGGTTTTGGTGGTTTTATAAGAATCCCACACACCGCGTCAAATAAAATATGGTACGTTTACTGATGATAAAAAATGTAATGTATAGGTATACCATGCCTGTAATAGCAATAACCCACTTCTGATGATAATGTATCAGAAGTGAGTTGATGCTTAGATCCTTATCGCTTGATATATTTAAATAAATCACAACTGAAAGAATACACTTTGTACAATTTTCGTAGTAATAACATGACTTAGTTCCTCATCCCCCTTCTACCCTCAGACGACGCGCAGCGTGTATATACCTTGATTGACGTGGTGAATGTGACTTTAGTCCGGACTATTTCTAGTAAGGACTACTTCTAGTACGGACTACTTCTTCTAGTTCTTAGTTATTTGTGAAGAAGCAGTAGTCCGTGCTACTTATTTTAATTAATAAGTACCTTTGAAATGAAACTAATTTTACGGATTATATCGCGGTTTATTTTTTATTTTAATTACCCGACGTTTCGAATACTTTACAGCATTCATGGTCACGGGTGAACTGAGGTGGTAGCTGTCCATACGATATAATTGTTTCAGGGTACCCTCAGGTCTTCTAATTATTATTGTTAGTCCGATCCACGCAGAAAGAGCTTGCAGTATCTTGAGGTCTTGCAGTGGAATGCTTGTCTTTGGATTTGATTATATTTATCACGGGATCCCAAGCTGGTGGTAGCACCCAGCCATCTTCTCTATTGAAATTTGGATGTTTTTTAATTTCAATAGCCTCACGAATCATCCTTGGCAGGAATCGCTATTCTTTTACGAGGATTTGTGGTTTGTCAAATCTAATATACTCGTAATGGCGGGTGCGATCCTGAACATGTTCACGGACTGCAGACTTTGTATAGCGTCGATGTTTAACATTAGCTATATGTTCTTTTACACGGGTTTATACTGATCACTTTGTTAGCCCGATGTATGAGAGCCCACAGTCACAATCTAGCTTGTATACTCCTGCATCTTGTAGAGGTACATGGCACTTGACTGATATCTTCGTTGGTGGCTTGAAAAATGTTTTAATTGAAGCTCGCTTTAAGATATAGCCAATCTTGTCCATTACCCCTCTAACATATGGCAACACAGCAGGCAACGTATGCATACGTTCGACTGTGGATGGCTTGACACGTTCACAGTGACGGCGGCGCGGAATTCGGAGCTTGTTATCATGCAGACATAACATTTTTCAAAAAATAAACCGCGATATAATCCGTAAAATTAGTTTCATTTCAATGTTTAGTATTCGCGTAAATATCAGAAATCATTAATAAGTACCTACTATACTTAATTACTTACTTTTATGTCGTTACTTAATAGAATTAATCAGTCCGTAGTACTTATTATAATTAATACGTACGCTTAAGGACTGGAACAGTTTGCCTGCGTTGGTATTCCCGTTTATAATGTAGGTGTCTTCAAGGCTAGAGTGCCTAAAAGCCTATTGTTTTTAGTAAGGTACCGCCTTCCATCAGGTGGGCTGCTGCAGTCTACTGTCTAGTAGACTAAAAATAAGTTTTTTATATACAGATTTTTGTTGAGTTTCTTAACCACTTTTACCATCTGATCGTATTGTATTCCCGACCCTGATTTAAAAGTAAATATGCCATTACTAATCTAAAAAAGAAGTCAAAGATTTGTGATAATATATTACTCAACAATACCGCTTCATCTTCAAATAAAACAAATATGGATTCGTTTCATTTGCATCTTATATGTTAACTACCGCTTCTGCAACCTGAATAACTTATTGAAGAACAGAATACAACACCCAACTAACTACAGACACTTCAGTTATCGAAATGTCAACTTTAACATTCTTTGCTAAAGCTCAAAATCATTTGTAGCACCGCTGTATATTAACAGGTTATTTCATATCGATGACGTATCGAAGAATCTTGCTACAATACGCAAAGTTTAAAACGGTACCGGTTAAAAACGTAGTGTCATCGTGCCTCGTTAATTGTTCCCAGTCTTTCGGGTTAAGGTCGGCCTTTCGTAAGAGTTGACAACGAGCAAGACTGTCGCGCTCCGTGGTAACACTGCGAGCTGCGCGTTGAATGAGCGAAAATACTCATTACCCGATTGCACCAAAAAATGATAATGTTTTCCGTGTACACACACACATGTGTGTCTGTGTTTGTTTATTTTAACAAGTCTTGATTTTGTCCCACTGTTGGGAACGGGCCTCCCCTCAAGATGAAAGGGCTTAGTCCATAGTTCACCATGCTGGCCAAGTGCGGTTTGGCGAACTTCAGACGTCATTCGAAAGCTAGTTAGGCTTTCTCAGACATGCAGGTTTCCTCACGATGTCTTACTAGTAACAGTCGCACAAAGACGATTCGCAAATGTTCTATTAAACAAATCAGAGGTGCGAGCCGGGGTGCACCTTGTTTTCCAAGGGAAGCGCTCGCCCACTGAGAGCTCACTGTTTGTGTGCTGTGTGATTGTATAACTGATGTTAAATTTGGGTGAGTCGTAGCGCTCAATCATTCAAAAATCCTAAAAGCTAATTGGCTCAAGCTAAAAATATTGCGTATGGTATGCGTTTTCTCGGGCAAGTTTTTTTTATCTTCGCTCGCGGGACGGTTCCCGCTACCCGCGCCGCTCGTACTGTATTACATATCTCATTGTAAAATGAATGGAATTATGTTAATAGAGTTATGGTGATATGATTAACGAGAGTTTGACTGATAATAAGAACATCCATTGAAACTGGGACCGTAGGCATTGAAAAATAGACGGAGGCATTTGTCTTAGTGCAATGCTTCATTATGTTCGTGCAAAGACAAGGCTTATTGCCAAAGACTCATATTTCACTAGTGGTTTTAATAATTACTAACGGTATTTGATGAAGCGGAATGTCAAATCAAAGACTGAATATCTTGTATATGTAGTATAGGAGTTTCTTTGTGCGAAAGAATCCGAAATATGAAGAACTAAGGTCATCGGCATAGCTCTCATTATCTGCAACTTGTGGCAATGGGCAGGCCACATCGCTCGAAGAACTGATAACCGTTGGGGAAGAAAGGTTCTATACTGGTGACCACGAACCGGAAGACACAGCGTAGGCAGGCTTCCCACTAGGTGGACAGACGACTGTGCGCGTCGCAGGTAACCGGTGGATGCAAATAGCCTATGTCGTTCATTGTGGCGTTCTAAGGGGGAGGACTATGTGCAGCAGTGGATATCTCCTGGCTGATGATGATGATGATGTAGTATAGGCCCCACGGAGGCGCTTACCAGTTTTTACATACTAGCACCGGGTCCAAATGCGGGCGCTACTGAGAATATTCGACTAGATACTCAGCGGGATTTTCTTTGTCGTTTTTTACTTTTTTGAAGTGAAAACTTCAGCTGAAAACATTGCTGTGTATTGTAAAGGACTACTCAGATCATTGAGTTCTATGTTAATACCTCAATGACTTAGATGAGCGAATTACCAGTAGCCCTTCGAGCCCAGGCTCAAGAGACGAATCTAATGCTTTGGCTGGCATGCAATCCCAGTGCATGCAGCTTTCCATGCAAAGATGTGTCGTTTAACATATTGCGAAGGTACGTCTTGTCACTATATTACTTGAAAAATACTATCATTTATACCGTTTATTTCCGACATAGGGGTTTTCCGTGCGTTTGGGTATGGGCCCTAGACGTCTATCTAATACGGGGCGGCGACTTCGAGGAAGACGGTGGCGGGGCTACGACCCCCGGTCCCGTGAGCACAGTGTCAGGGTGGCTATAATACGCCTCCCAGCGGTGGACTCAAAGACAAGGTACTGAACGATACCTGTTTTTTACCTGGTGCAGATCCCACTGTAGAGTCCAGATTTCCTCTCACAGGTGCTGATGCGACGGCCATGGGGGTTTTAGTGGGTAAGAACCCCACACTGCCCGGTTGAAGGTTTCCAGAAGAACAAAAAAAAGATACCATCAAATAGGTTCTCAGTTAAAAACTATTATGGCGTCAAAAAAAAAATGGACCACACACCTATGTTAAAAAAACCAGTTCGTCATAAGTCAAGGCCCCATAATGCCCCGATACATAAACCGTTCATATCTTACAATTAGTCAATATTACAACACAGAACATAAAATATCGTGTCTTTATAAATATTGCAAAAAAATTGTAAAGTTCAACGAATTTTAGTACTTAGTGAGTTGTGCGAGAACATTACTCCGCCATAAGTGAACATGTAAAACAATAGTGCCTTGTTTGTTATCACACAGTTACTTTATAAATTATCCCATGGCCTAAAGACCTTGAAGTCTGCTACTATGCAAGCAGTCTGATGAAAAAAAAAAATAAACAAACGTGTCATTAACCCAGTTGTGGTGTCCAATCATTAGTGCTTAAAAGCTGGACAATCGATTGATTATGAAACTAATTTTAAATAAGTACTTAAATGAAATAAATTAAAAAATAGGTTCCAAGTTGAAAAATTAGGTGTCAATTTATCTTTTTCAATTTTAATTCTGTACTAAAATGCCTGTATTAAAAACTTATGTTAGGTATATTTATGTCAGTTAAAATTCGATTAGGTAGTTAATAAATAAAAAAAAACAATAATAATTTTAAATCATTTATTAGTTAATGAATAATAATTTTAAATCTGCACGTTGAAGTGGCAATGGGCAGGCCACATCGCTCGGCGAACCGATAACCGTTGGGGAAGAAAGGTTCTCGAGTGGCGACAACGAACCGGAAGACGCAGCGTTGGCAGGCCTCCCACTAGGTGGACAGACGACATTGTGCGCGTCGCAGGTAACCGGTGGATGCAAATAGCCAATTGTCGTTCATTGTGGCGTTCGAAGGGGGAGGCCTATGTTCAGCAGTGGACGTCTTCCGGCTGGTGATGATGTGTTTAATAAATTATTATAGACATTCAATGTTGTTATTCGCATCTCCTCCCATTGGGTGTCCGTCCGTAAGAGAAGACGCGGCGGACAGCAGCGTCTTTCTATTGGAATACCTACCACCTACACTGCGATGCCCAAAACGCCTGCAAGCGTGAGGATTATGGGAATACTTCCCTTCTAAGGGAGAAGCCTTTTGTTCAGCAATGCTGATGATTCAATGTTTTAAAAAGTGTCATCGCTTTATAAAGGTTATTGAAATGCATAATATTACGAATAGTGCTGGTAACAAGTTGGACCTTCGAAATATGTAACAAGTTCCATTAAAGTATAAATTGTGTACGAAATATGTGAAAATTAATAACACTATGTTTCCTTTAAAACAAAACAATTTGGCAATCATCTAAGACATAATGCAGATAATGCTATTAACAAATCAACGGACGATAGATTGTTCTGTGCCCATGTGAAACATTAATTTTTCTTCAATAGTAAAGGAAAACATAAACAAATATCTATTCATAATTTCAAAACACATATTGTTATCAAACACGAATTGAACGTAAAGCGATTGACCTCAAAGGCACGAAGAGTCGCGCGTGGCCGTGGTAAGCGCCTACACATTGGAGTGCAATATCGGGTGCATGCACGATAGGCGAGGCGGAGCGACTAGCGGTTTTTGAATGCCCCAAGAGGATGCGGTGTACCCGGACGGTCCTTTACGTTAGCTAGCTCAATTACAATAGATGGACATTGTGCCACAATAATAATAATAATCACTGTCCCTCATGACGAGAACCTCATGAAGGCGGAGAAAGATAAAGAATGCAAATATCTTGATCTCGCGCACGAGGTTATCAACATGTGGGACATTGATAAGGCAACCATTGTGTACCCATAGTCATTTCCGCCCATGGCCTAATGGCCAAGAGCTTCTATGAACACCTCAAGAGGCTCACGTTAGATAGTTAGATCAAGGGCCAGATGCAGAAGGCAGTGCTCCTGGAGACGGTATGCATTGTGAGGAAGTTACTCCCGCAGTCGGTTGGATTCCGTTTTTATATTTTTAAATGTATTTTTTTATATTGTATATTTAAAAATGTAAATAATGTAGGTATGAAGAAAATAAATGATATAATATCTTGGGAAAATCCACACACGGTCCGATCCCAAACTAGGCAGAGCCTGTACTATGGAAACCAGACAACTGATACTAATACTTACATAATTTTTGTTGTTTTAAATATATACTTAAATAGATAAATAACACCCAGACACTGAACCTACGACCCATCGGGTGACTAACCACTAGTCTAACAACGAGCCCTTCAAATGAAAATGAAAAATATATTAAAATAATGATTAATATCTGAAAAAAAATGCGAGGCTTACTCAAATGCGAATACAGCGAATCTTGATACAGCAATCTTACTAACAGAAACTTGACGTTGTCGTAGTGGCCTTCAAGAACGTGACATGCAGCAAAATAATGAATATTATAATTTTAGATACATAATTAAAACCTTGACTAGCCCATTAGTTAAACAAACATTTTTTTAATAAATCTAATTTATTTAATTATTAAAGTATCCAACCGCTTTCCGCCGTGGGATGCCGGCTAAGAATTTGCATCCCCCCCTCTCTTCCCGTGGGTTTCGTAAGAGGCGATTGAGGGAAAGCCAGAAGACGGGCAGCAGCGTCTTCTGTGTAATATATCCATCTTTTCGGAACTGCGATCCCCAAGACGCCTGCCAAGCGTGGGGATTATGGCAAACCCCCCCCCCCCCCCCCCCAATGATTGACAATGCTAATTTACGGCCCCCAGTCCCCGGCAGCTCCTCTATTCCCCGCCTTGGTAGCGGGCGGGGTAACGGTCGAGCAGGGGGTGCGAAGAATCTCCGGCAGATGCCCCGCTACCACCCCCACCGAACTTTGGCCCTGGCAACACATAATGTCCGCACGCTTAGGACTGACGAGAAGATTATGGAGCTGGAGGAAGAATTGAGCAAGTTACGTTGGGATATCTTGGGATTATCTGAAATCCGACGAGAGGGACAGGATACGATAACCCATGATTCCGGAAACTTGCTCTTCTTCCGGGAAGGAGACCGAAAATCTCAGGGTGGTGTTGGGTTTCTCGTCCGTAAGTCCCTCATTAACAACGTTATAAAGGTCGATAGTGTGTCGAGCAGGGTAGCGTACCTTATACTCAGAATAACCAGCCGGTATTCGTTGAAGGTTATACAGGTTTACGCGCCGACCTCGGCACACCCTGACGATGAAGTAGAGGCTATGTATGAGGAGATAGCAGAAGCCATACATACCTCCAAAACACACTTCACCGTTGTTATGGGGGACTTCAACGCGAAGGTGGGCACACGGAATGGCGATGAGTTGAAAGTGGGGTCATATGGGTACGGGCAGCGGAACCAAAGGGGCCAGCGGCTGGTCGACTTCATGGAGAAGGAGGGACTCTTTGTGATGAACTCCTTCTTCAAGAAGCGACCATCCAGGAAGTGGACGTGGATAAGCCCCGATGGTTCAACCAAAAATGAGATCGACTTCATCATGACGACCAACAAGCATATATTCGATGATGTCTCCGTGATCGGCAGGGTGAAAACCGGTAGCGATCACCGTATTGTTAGAGGCACATTGAATATCAATGTCAAGCTTGAGAGGTCCCGTCTGATGAAGTCCACGCTCCGTCCGGGAACCGCCCAAATCCAAAACCCCGAAGACTTTCAACTCGAACTACACAATCGCTTCCAGTGCCTAGCCGAATGCGAAACTGCGGACGAGTTAAACAATGGGTTGGTGCAAACTGTCCATGCAGTGGGGTCCAAGTTCTTTAAGACCCCACGCCGTAATAAGCCTCAGAAGCTCTCCAATCAAACCATTAAGTTAATGGAAACCCGAACTGAGATGAGACTGCAATCTTCAGCTGATATGTCGGAATATGCTGAACTCAATAGACGAATCTCGAAATCCATGCGACACGACTTGCGTTCCTATAATACAGCATGTATTAAGGACGCAATTGAGCGGAACCAAGGCTCTAAAGTGTTTGCAAAGAATTCGTCTATTGGGCAAAGCCAAGTGACCAAGCTGAAGATCGACGACGGCAGTGTCATCTCATCAAAGTCGGAGATATTGAGAGAGCTCGAGAGGTTCTACGGACAGTTGTACACCTCGACACGAAAACCCATTGCCCGAACAGCTCAGGACACCAGAGCCCAACTAACCCGACACTACACTGAGGACATCCCAGACATTAGCTTGTACGAGATTAGAATGGCTCTCAAACAGCTTAAGAACAACAAGGCGCCGGGTGAAGACGGAATCACAACAGAACTTCTGAGAGCGGGTGGAAAACCGGTACTTTTAGTCCTCCAGAAGTTATTTAATTCCGTCTTACTCGAGGGTACTACGCCAGAAGCATGGCACAGGAGTGTGGTGGTTCTCTTCTTCAAAAAAGGTGATAACACTTTATTGAAGAATTATAGACCCATCTCACTCCTGAGCCATGTATACAAGCTGTTTTCGAGAGTCATTACGAACCGTCTCGAACGCAGGTTTGATGACTTCCAGCCTCCCGAACAAGCCGGGTTCCGAAAAGGCTTTAGCACCGTAGACCACATACATACGCTCCGCCAGATTATACAGAAGACCGAGGAGTATAATCGGCCATTATGTCTAGCGTTTGTGGACTACGAAAAAGCCTTCGATTCAATCGAGACCTGGGCGGTATTGCAGTCCCTCCAGCGGTGCCACATTGACTATAGGTACATCGAAGTGTTGAAGTGTTTGTACAGCAACGCCACCATGTCGATCCGACTACAGGAAGAGAGCACGAAACCAATCCCATTGCAGCGAGGTGTGAGACAGGGAGACGTTATTTCTCCGAAACTGTTCTCAAACGCATTGGAGGACGTTTTCAAGCTCTTGGACTGGTACGGATTCGGCATCAACATCAATGGCGAATACATCACTCACCTTCGTTTTGCCGACGATATAGTTATTATGGCAGAGTCGCTGGAGGACCTCAATACGATGCTCAGCGACCTCAGTAGCGTTTCCCAACAGGTGGGTCTTAAAATGAACATGGACAAGACGAAGATCATGTCTAATGTCCATGTTGCACCCGTACCGGTAGTTGTTGGGAACGATACACTCGAAGTTGTTGACCACTACGTATACCTAGGACAAACTGTCCAGTTAGGTCGGTCCAACTTTGACAAAGAGGTCGCCCGAAGAATCCAACTCGGATGGGCAGCGTTCGGGAAACTACGCGATATCTTCTCGTCCAAAATACCGCAGTGCCTGAAGACGAAGGTTTTTAACCAGTGTGTGTTGCCAGTGATGACATATGGTACTGAGACGTGGTCTCTAACGGCTGGCCTTTTAGAAAAGTTCAGAGTCACACAACGAGCCATGGAGAGAGCTATGCTCGGAGTTTCTTTGCGCGACAGAATCCGAAATGTGGAGATTCGCCGAAGAACTAAGGTCACCGACATAGCTCTCAGAATCTGCAAGTTGAAGTGGCAATGGGCAGGCCACATCGCTCGAAGAACCGATAACCGTTGGGGAAGAAAGGTTCTCGAGTGGCGACCACGAACCGGAAGACGCAGCGTTGGCAGGCCTCCCACTAGGTGGACAGACGACATTGTGCGCGTCGCAGGTAACCGGTGGATGCAAATAGCCAATTGTCGTTCATTGTGGCGTTCTAAGGGGGAGGCCTATGTTCAGCAGTGGACGTCTTCCGGCTGATGATGATGATGATGATGAACCGCTTTCCGCGCTATCTCCGCTCGCTTGTGTAATATAAAGTAACCTAATACTGTTACTTTTAATCGTATAGCCTATGATTAATTTGTCCATCCATTTCGTCAAACAGACCTTGAAATTTGAACCGGTGTGATATGCAAATCATCTTTGCAGGCAAAATCAGATGTAGCAAATATCTAAAATAATACATTTTGTTGTGAAAGGAAATATTTTCGTCATATACGCAAGGTAAAGTTCAAAGTGAGTATATCTTTAACGTAAAACAGTTATTTATTGCGCTAGGGTGTAATAGAGGCTGTTACAATTTACATTGACAAGTAGCGATGCTATACGAAATAACACTTCGTTGCGGCCAGACGGGTCGACTATCTTATCTACGCCTGCAATTTCATCTCTAAAAGAGTATTACTCCTGGTAGGTAGGTAGGCACCGTATGCTAGGAACCGTTCAGGTCTCAGCTTCAGGAGGTCCAACGCTATGTTAGATATTCTGCCATCAAGCAGCACAGGGGTGGTGGGAATAAACCCCTTCAAAGCACGGAGACGCTCAGCTCAAACGATCACCAATCTATGGGCTAACCTGGCCTGACGTTGCTTAACCTACTGATCGTTTACCAAAGAGTGGTTACAACGGGCTATGAGCGCCTCGCATTCCTATAGGTACATACACTATAGCTATTTTATTTTAATCTAAACACGATAATCTGACAACAAATCAGGCGGAGCCTGTACTATAAGTAACCAGACAACCGATACTAATATTTATTTAACCGACTTCAAAAAAGGAGGAGGTTCTCAATTCGTCTGTATATATATATATTATGTATGTTCGCGCATAACTCTGGCAATTATGAACCGATTTGAAAAAATCTTTCTTCCATCCATTCTTCAATCCATTGATTGGGTCCCATAAAAAAAATATTGCTTAGTAATAAGTAGTTCCTGAGAAAACAAGAATGGTGACTGCGCAGGAAAGTTGCATGAAAGCCTATATAGATGACTTTATGTCGCTTTTTAAGGACAAAAATGGTCATAACTCTGACAAATATTTACCAATTTCAATGATTCTTTTTTATTCGAAAGAAGAAACCACTGCATTGAATCTGTATGAATTTTATCACAACCGGATAAGAACTTCCTGGAGGACCATGAACGATGTGGAGGAATTTATCTGGTAAAAACCATAAAACTGATGTTCTCTATTACATTGCTCTGACAATTATGAACCGATTTCGATGATTCTTTTTTTATTCAAGAGAGTAAACTACTATGATGATTCCATGCAAGTTTCATTACGACCGGATATTTTTTTCTGAAGAAACATGAATTATGTAAAACTATGTAGACGATAATGTGATCATAACCTACCTAGATCATTTTACGGTCTTCGATGGTTCAACTTTATATATGAAAATATCACTAAAAATTTTAAAATAAAATCTTTTTAAAAAAAAAATTGAACCGGCTTCAATATCACTGATAAGTATAAAATAATTTAAATATTATTGAAGTTGGTGCTAAATATACCCAGCCGGTACGCTAACACCAACTTCTATAATATTTAAATTATTTTATACTTTTCAGTGATATTGAAGTCGGTTCAATTTTTTTTTTAAAAGATTTTATTGTAAATACGTATTATATGTAAGTATATTATTAAACCACAGTACCGTTATTCGAAGCTTATAATGAGAGCGGCACTTCCGGTTTCCCGTCATATTTCTTCCTATTGGTCTACTTCACTGTGAAGTGTATGTGTGTACAGACCTTTAGGTTAGGTTTAGAATATCACTTAGTTTGTAGTTTCCGTCATAGTGTATTTTAAGATAGAATAAATCATGACTTGCAAGCAAGCAGACGTGTTTAATTGAAGCTCCAAGCCCCCACCTCTTCATGGCGACACTGCCAGACAGAAGGTCAGGGTCACCAGGTTTTGTCGTCAACCATGTGTAGAGCATCAGTGGGAAAAGAAGATGTGTTCCTGAGCCAGAATGCGGCTGGCAGCAATGACGCGGTATTAAAGGACATCGGTCGCCGCATGGACATCCTTCATATAGGCGTATTCCTGGTGGTGGGCATAGTGGTTTTATCACTACTATACTTTGCGGGACGTGCCTACGCAAAGTGCCATCGCCGCTGGATGCAACGCGAGATAGGGCTGACGACATCACTCCGAGCACGTGGCCGAGGACCTGGTGATGAACCGGTTTAAATTGGGTACCTATATCACAGCAGCGTGACTTTACGTGAGTTTTTTTTTTTAAATATAAAGTGCAGTGAAAAACATTTAACTATTAAAGTGCCATACTATGTCTTAAAAATACTTTTGAACTTTAATTTTAATTCATTAATGGTGATTAAGTTTGCTAATAGATATCATATTTCATAACGTATAAATTAAAAGTAGCTTAAGCGGTGCACAATCACTCATCGAATATGATACCGCTCGCGTAAACTGCAACGCAGCGCATTCCGCGCAATGCACGTAATGTTGTATGGAGTAAGAATAATATGGATATGCCATAAAATATAATAATGTTTATGTACAAAATAATTATTTTAAAATATGATAGATAGTTTACTGGAATATTACGATGTTTTAATAGAAATAAGAAAATATTTGATCAAAAAAGGCCAAAGTAGGTATACATGTAAAAGTACTAAGTTTAAGTTAAGTGAATCTAAGGATATTTTTGATAAATGTACAATTATTATTAATTCTTTAAAAACTAGTAAGGACTCGGAATTAATAGCGTCAGCTATTGAACTATTTAATAAAATCCAGAAGGTATACGACGAAATTGATATTTTGTGTAGTAAATCTAAAATAAAATCAGACAATATGGAGTTTAATTTAAAAGTAGCGTGTAGTTTGATTCCAGCTATGGACGGTAAAGAAGAGACAACAAAGCGACTGATTGACTCCGTCGAGATGTACGCGGACATGATAGCGGAGGAAAAAGGTAAATCTTCGTTGATTAAATTTGTTTTAAAAAGTAGACTGTCGGAAAATGCCAAATTACGCGTTTCAAGTTCTTACGTCACAGTAAAAGACCTTATTGATGACCTCAGGCGTCATTTACTGCCTACAAAATCATTTGTAGCCATACAGACGCAACTTTTAAATACTAAACAAGGCTCAAAATCTATTGACAGTTATGGAACTACAATAGAAAAATTATTTACAGATATGACTATTGCTCAGGCAGACGGAAAGCCTGATGCATATTCGGTGTTGAAACCTTTAAATGAACGATTGGCAATAAAACGGTTTTCAGATGGCCTGCGCAGCTCCCGGCTGTCTACGATCATCAGCGCTCGAAACTACAGCAGCCTCAAAGATGCGATACAAGCAGCAAAGGACGAAGATACGCCTGTCGACCAAGTAACAGGTGACATTATGCATGCATCTAAGCAAGGACGAGGATTATATAATACTAGGCGTCCGCGAGGTTACCAATATCAAAGGAATAACGCTAATTATGGTCAATATCGTAGCAGTAATTATCGTTATCAAGCAGGACGTAATAATTTTAGAGGTAATTATCGCGCACCATCGACATTTTATAATGGTCAAAGAGGAAGAAGCCACGGTAATATAAATAATTATCCAAACCATCGTGGGTCTCGTAATTTGTTTCCGGTAGAAGATAACGAAAAATCGCATGAAATTAACAATACTGACACTTCCGTTATTAGCCCAAACCAGTTTTTTCGATCTTAAAAATATTATTTTATCATTTAATAGTAACGCAAAATATGTAGTTTTTTATGTGAATAATATTAGGTACTATTGGCTTGTTGATACAGGTGCTACACTATCAGTTATTAAAAGTGGAGTAGTACCAAACGGAACTTTAGTAAAAAGAGACTATACTTTAATTAATGGTATAGGTGGACAGAAACGTTCACAAGGTTACGTAAACTTAAATTTAATTAATGAAAATAAAATACGATTTCAACATGATTTTCTAATAATTGATAACTTACCATTAAAAGCCGATGGAATATTAGGTTTAGATTTTCTTATTAAATATAAGGCAATAATTAATATAAATACAAACATATTAACGATAAGCATTGGCAAGAATGAATATAATTTGACATTTATAGAGGAACATGACAGAAATAAATATAATTTGTCACTTCCAGCACGTTCCGAATCTATACATTATATTTATGTAGAAAATAAGTCAAATGAAGATGTTATAGTATGCGGGAGAGAGTTGCAAAATAATGTTTTTCTTGCAAATTCTATAGCAAGAGTGAAAAATAACAGGATACCAATAAAAATATTAAACGTTAATGAAACGGACATATATTTACAATCTTTTATACCAGATTTACAATCTTTAAGTGACTATAATATTTGCGCATTTAATAAATGTAATATTGACGTAGAAAGAGTTAACACATTGCTGTCAGAATTGAATTTAAACTATTTAAATGAAGAGGAACAGAAGTCAATTGAGTCAATTTGTACTAAATATTCTGATGTTTTTCACGTAAAAGGAGACAAAGCAACAACTACAAATATTTACGAACAGTCTATAGTTATAAAACCTAATACATCACCTATATATACTAAGCCGTATCGTTTACCGCAAGCGTTACGACCCGAAATAAGTAAACAAATTAGTAACATGTTAGAAAGTGATATAATAGAGGAAAGCAATAGCGAATGGTCTAGTCCTATTTTATTAGTTCCAAAGAAAAGTTCAGAAGGAAAAGAAAAGAAATGGCGATTAGTAATAGACTACAGGAAATTAAATGAAGTAGTTTGTGATGATAAGTTTCCTTTACCAAACATTAATGAAATTTTAGATTCTCTATCTGGTGCTATTTATTTCACACATCTTGATCTCTACCAAGGCTATTATCAAATGACCTTGGATTCCAATAGTCGAAAATTAACAGCTTTTAGTACTAGTACTGGTCAGTATCAGATGAAACGTTTACCCATGGGATTAAAGTCAAGTCCTGGTGCTTTCAGCAGAATGATGTCTGTAGCCATGTCTGGACTAGCATTTGATAAATGTTTCATTTATTTAGACGATTTAATTGTATTTGGGAGAAATTTAAATGTGCATAATCAAAATTTGATATCTGTATTGGAAAGACTTAGAAAAGTTAATTTAAAATTAAACCCACAAAAATGTGAATTTTTAAAGAAGGAAATTTTATATCTAGGTCATATAGTTTCGGAGAAGGGAGTCTCCCCAGATCCAGAAAAAATAAAAATATTAAAAAATTACCCAACTCCTAAAAATGCAGATGAAGTAAAACGATTTGTAGCGTTCTGTAATTATTATCGTAAATTTATTGATTCATTTGCGAAAATAACTATGCCACTAAATAAATTAAGTAGAAAAAATGAACCATTTATTTGGACAGATGAATGTCAAGAAGCATTTACGTTTTTAAAAAATTGTTTAATATCTCCTCCAATTTTACAATACCCAGACTTTTCTGAGCAAAATGAATTCGTAATACAGACCGATGCTTCTGGTAATGCTATTGGAGCTGTTTTGTGTAATAAAGACTTGCGACCCGTTGCGTATAC
Organism: Furcula furcula; assembly: GCA_911728495.1. Lineage (NCBI taxonomy): Eukaryota > Metazoa > Arthropoda > Insecta > Lepidoptera > Notodontidae > Furcula > Furcula furcula. The sequence continues at coordinate 26,570,692 of OU452246.1, forward strand.
TAGTAGACCTTTGAATAAAGCCGAAAGGAATTATCCAACTATACAAAAAGAACTACTTGCTATAGTTTGGTCTGTTAAATATTTTAGACCCTACGTTTATGGTCGTAATTTTACAATAATGACAGACCATAAACCGTTAGTGTATCTTTTTGGAATGAAAGATCCATCTAGCAGACTATTAAAATTTAGATTAGTGTTAGAAGAATATGATTTCAAAATTGTGTATGTAAAAGGAAAAGATAATGCCGTTGCAGATGCTCTATCCAGAGTGTGTTTGACATCGGACGAATTAAAGAGAATGCATGAGGAAATTGTGACCGTTATAACTAGAGCTCAAAAGAAAAAGGCTGACGATTTGATACACAGAAATAAAAATGACATGGATCTTAATAAAACTACCAACAATTGGCCTGATCAACCAAGAGTTGTAGATTTATTAAGGAAACCATATAATTCTGTAGAACTGATGTTGACAGAGAGTTCTAAACTAAATAAGTTAAGGAAGGATAATATGATAGAAGAAGAGTATGAATGTTTTGCTTTTATAGGAAGTAAAAAGTTATTATGCATCAATCTTAATTTTAAGGCACATTACTCGCGAGCCGAATTTGTGCAAAAATTAAGTTTGTTTTGTAACAAGATACGTATCGAAGAAATTTGCATAATAAAAGATAAAGATAATATAGACTTTATTAAAAACATATGTGATGAAATAAAGACATTAAAAGATTGGTCCGGACCAAGAATATGTATATTACGCGGAATAAAACGAATTATTGACGATAACGAAAAAACGTTAATCATGAATGACTTTCATCTACTACCATCCAGTGGTCATGCTGGAGTACGTAGAATGGTTAATACCATAAAAAGACGATATTTTTGGCCAAATATAAATAAAGACGTCCAAGACTTTGTAAGATCATGTGACAAATGTCAGAAATCAAAGTATTTCCGATATATTAAAGAGCCAATGGAGATAACCACAACGGCCTCCTCGGCGTTTGATAAAATATTTTTAGACGTAGTAGGTCCATTAGACAGAGATGAAAATAATTACTGCTATATACTGACTATTCAGTGCGAACTAACGAAATTTGTACAAGCAATTCCTTTAAAAAATAAAGAAACGACGTCCATTGCTGATGCATTCACAAGACATTTTATTTTAAGATTTGGTATTCCAGGTACAATAGCCACTGACAGAGGAACTGAGTTTATGTCAGCAACTATGGAAAACGTATGTAAAATTTTAAATATAGAAAAATTAAATTCGACTGCATATCATCACCAGTCTATAGGCGCTTTGGAAAACACACACAAAAATTTAGGTTCATTTCTAAGGATCCAGTGTGGTAAGCATACAGATACGTGGAGTTATTGGTTACCATTTTGGTGCTTTGGTTTTAATAATACGGTTCATACGGAAACAAATTACACGCCTTACGAATTAGTATTTGGTAAACTTTGTCGCATACCTTCTACAATAAGTGAGTCTGTAGAACCTCTTTACAATAGTGATGATTATGCATTACAATTAAAATACCGTTTACAGCTAGCTCATGCAGAGGCAAAGAAAAATTTACTTATTAATAAACAAAAAAGAAAACAGATTTATGATAATTCAGTAAATTCAATCAAATATAACAAGGATGATTTGATTCTGTTAAAAAATGAAACAGGTCGAAAATTGGACCCTTTGTATAATGGACCATTTGTAGTAATAGAAGATTTAGGGTGTAATGTTAAGATAAATAAAAATGATAAAATAGAATTAGTTCATAAGAATAGAACAAGGCCTTATTACCTATAATGAGTTTTAATTTTAATTTTGTAGTAGAGTTATTCACTAGTTAAGATATGTTTACTTACATGTTTACTAATTTACGATTTTCTTAAAATTAACAAAAAAAAATCTAATGATAGATTTTTTTTTTCTTTCACCCCCGGAGGTGAAGTGTATGTGTGTACAGACCTTTAGGTTAGGTTTAGAATATCACTTAGTTTGTAGTTTCCGTCATAGTGTATTTTAAGATAGAATAAATCATGACTTGCAAGCAAGCAGACGTGTTTAATTGAAGCTCCAAGCCCCCACCTCTTCAACTGTGATTTGATCGGACGTGACGTCATATTGCCAGGCGGGTGGGGGGAGCTGTTGTAAAACACGCTCACTCCATTCGTGTTCATTGGCGTCTTGTTTCCCGTCACGGACACCCGTCCGAGGCTACAATATACAACTGTTTGTGGAATTTAAATCAAATTCTAAATCGAAATAATTCCAAAAGTATACAATGTTGAACAACAATATTTACTACAAATAGTTGAAGCCGAACAAAATGCACGTAAGTACAAAACATTTTAACGGTGTTTGCCGTTCGTTTTGTTTGTGTTCCTAATGAAATGTTTTATACTATTGATAATGAAATGTTTTATACGATTAAATAGTGTGTGGTTTGAATATAGTGCAAGTAAATTGGGCTATGTTGGTCATAAATTTGTAAATAATCAATTTTCATTTAGCCCACTGACAGTAATTTGTATATTTGAAAACTTTAAAAATTATTATTTCATACTTGTGCTGAATTGATATTTTTATTAAAGTAATGTGGGTAAGCTTTATGTGCGAGTTTTCCAAGTGGATAAAAAGTAACGGACACATAAACATGTAATATTACAAATTGTAATCTACCTGCAGTTTAAAACATTTGCAGAACTATTTTGTAGCCAAGTCCTACGATAATATAGTACATCTACCTGCAGTTTTAAGCATTTGCAGAATTATTTTGTAGGCGAGTTCTACGATAATAATACATCTCTTACAGTTAGTTCTAAGCTTTTTTTCAGAATGGATGGTCAATTTACAATAATACAATCTGAACAGTGAAATAGTGACATTAGTTGTACTTGAAGAAAAGGCGCTCAGGCGTTATCAATGTGGTGTGATAATTGGATAAATTCAGTAAACAAGTGAGTTTTGTTAATATATTACTTTTGATTGTGCGGTATCTAAGTTCACGTGTGCTGACAAGTAGAACTATACTCATAGGGTAACCTAGGATTGGGAATTAAAAGCCTAGATACAGTACAAATGGAGTATTTAAGTCTTATAATTGTGGCCGCCACCTCAATTTTACAGACAAACCATTTGCGACCATATTTTTTGTTGTATCTAACAAAGAAAAAAAAAAAAATGCAGGTAAAATAGCAGGCAATGATATTATATACAATATCATTGTATCATTGCTTGCATGACAATATTTCGTAGTCTTCTTGTGTGGGCTATGTAGGTTAATTACTATTATAGTCTGTGAGCGGAAAGGTGGAAATATAACTGTTTCAAAGTTAATTGAAATACAATTACGGTTTTCTTTAAAATCTCTTAGAACTTTTTCAATAAGTTTGTGCGACGCATTATTGAGTATTGAGAAACGTAGAGATGCTATCATATTAACAAATCTGTTTGTCTTGGAGAAATCCAGTGCATGCGTATGCAACGCAGTAACTTTTAGTGTCTAATACACAAAATTCACGTATATATATGGCAAGCCTCGTATGGTTACAATCAATATAAAGTACTGTCTCATGGCACAAGTTGCCATCCATCGTTGCAGGATGGGTGCACAAATTATAAACCTCCCATCTCGGGGACAGTACATGTACAGTTGCTCGTCGTAAGGCAAGCTCCTAGTTTCCAGATTTAATTTTGATAATGTCAAAGCCTAAAAGTTGTTGGCTGAAGTCTACTTCACCAGCATAGAGTACCATCGCGTGGTACGAGGTCTAATTTCTATTCTCCTTTGCATAATGTTTGCAAATATTATCGCCCACCCTCGCAGGATGGGTTCACAAATAATTAACCTCTCTCGCAGGATGGTATGTATCATCTTATTTATGTTGATCATGACCACGCACCTGATTCAGAATCAATTTTGACGATATTGTCAGTCTGACCGTTGTTGGCTGACTTCTACTTCACCATCAGTATTAAGTACCATCACGTGGCATATTTTCTAGATTCATTTTAAATTGCATGGAGTTGCACAAACCACCACCCTCGCAGGGTGGTGCAGGGGCATATATGTATATATATATATATATATAAATAAATATAAATAATAAAGCTCCATCCCGTGATGGTACATATGTATATAAGTATAGTTATTTATTTTATTTCTTAGTTGCTCATAAAAAGAGCATGTATCCGGTTCTTAAAATAAATTTTGATTTGTCAATTTGGAAGTGGTTTGGCTGAAGTCTATTTCACCATCAGTATATTGTCCTTCGCAAGGACTGCACATTTTATTACTCACCCTCGCAGGGTGGATTCACAAAGATTTAACCTCCCTCGCATGGACAGTAACAAGTATAGCTCGTGGAGAGCACGTACCTAATTTTCAAAATCAATTTTGGCATTCTTGTCAGTCTGAAAGTTATTTTCTGAAGTCCATTTCATTATAATAATTTGACTGGCCCGTCGTTCTCATAGACACCCTGACTCCTACTCAGTGGTCGTGGTTTCGATTCCCACCAAGTTTCTGTTACTATTTATCGATATAATAGTTGTATGGTTGCCGTTGTGCAGACTGTATCTGGTTTGGGATCGGATGGCCGTGTGTGGGTTGTCCCAGGATATTATTATTATAAGCATTGGTGACATTGACAGGGTGTTTTTAGCAATTACGTACCTCCGCAGGGTACCCCAATAAGTAACAGTTCCCTGCAGGAGTGGTAACTGAATATTGCTCTTCGAGAGAGCCTGTTTTTCTGTTAAATTCAGCAGAGATATTACGTCATTAACAGTGTGTGTGTGCCTGGCACATCGTCTTATTAATAACCTTTTTCTGGAGAGTTTGTTCTGACTATCACGCGCTATCGCGGGGAGATTTACCTTTCAGAAGAAGGTTGCAGTTGCTATACAAAATTGCACGTACGTGATTCTATGAAACAATTATATATAAATATATAATTTTCATAACCCTGGCTTGCAGTCACGTCTTGGATCCTAATCATGGTCCCTTATTTTTACTGTCTTAAAATATCAGGACCATTCGAGCGTAAACTGCTAATAGTTTATCAAAGTTTTGGATACAACATTTTAAGAAAGTTCTTCAAACAATGAATGGATATGATGTGGGGACAACATGTCCTTTATTTGAAGACCACCATTACTTTTTCTATACTATATCCCATTTCAAAGTTAAAAGGTATGTACTCTTATAATTGGGAATTCTGGGGATCCATAATGATGGAATCATTCACGAGTTTCTATAAAATTATCAAACTCAATTCTGTGGGTGTAACTGGGTGTATGTAACCAAGTTATGGCAAAAATGCATCGCCTGCATTATTAGCCAAAAGTAATGCAGTCCTCATTCACAATTGCGGAGAACAGGCGTATAATTGTACAAACTGTAATTGTTCTTATGAGAATAAAGATTCTTTAACCCCATAATTTAACTTCCGATCAATGTCGGGAGTAAGAAAATATAAAGAAAGCAGTTGCATTGCAACCAAAAGAAATATTTGTAATCCTGCTTACAATCTCTTGTAATTTCGCATTTATTACAAAGTGACAGCACAAGTTTCCTTTACAGAGTTTCCCTTACGGAAACTAGTATGCAGACAGGGGGTGGGACCAACCATTCACAGATGCTTATGAATATTATATTTTTCAATTAGTTCTTTAATACAAATCAAATTTCATTGATATATGGGCTACATAATGTCTATAAATATTTAAGGTACTTTGGAGCAGAAAGACTACAAATCATCCTCCATATATGATTATTCGAGTATTCAGTGAACATATACTAACTCGTATTGGCTCTGAAGTATTCTGGTATAGATTAAATATATATTTAATCGAATTGGCCCTGAATTATTTCGGAAAGCAGACTCTGTTCTTGAACGAGTTTTGAGTCAACTATTCATATGACACAACTTTTAAAGAGTCATAGTTTTCGCATATAGACAATATTCTTTCGTTCTGAAATTTAAAAATGTGAGTTATGGTGATCCAGACTTGACCTTTCAAATCGAACCAAATATTACATTAAAAATTCACGAAGTAGTTTGGAATCATCATGAGCTGGTCTTGATTTTCTAAACTAAATAAAAATAACTCGAAATATTGCCACATTTTTTGCTAGTTTATAGCGGATTCGAGCATCAATCATTGTTGTTTGGTATTATTATTGCCTAACTCTGACAATGTACAATACTGATCAGTCCAGTTACTTACTTGTCAATTCTTAGCAACATGTTTTTAAATCGATTTTACTTATTAATCCTTTACTCATCTATTTAGGATATGATTTAGTGAGCAATATTCAAAGTAGCTTACTTGTAGAACACATACATGCATATATAGCAATGTATAGACGATTTAACATTTATAAAAAGACCCTGACTAATGACTAGAGTAATGCCTTAATAGAGTTTAGATAAAAATCCCATATAATTTATCTATTACTACACAAAGTGAAGTCTACCCTTCACACTGTTGCTTGCTGGATGCTAAAGATTATCACACTGCATAATAATTAGAGGTAAACATTGTAACATCACCTAGTACTCTGTAAAGCATAGTCGTGCCCAAGAAGTGCGTTAATCGGAAGGCCACGTACTGCAAAGTATACAACATCGCAGTACCTGGCGTTGAGTGTTTAAAAACATATTGTATATGTATTCAGTTATCTTATCTTTATTGATGGGTCAAAAAGACTAAAATCACGAACATAATTTAGCTTAATTAATTACCTATCATGCGTCACAGGCGTAGTGGTTTTTAATAATAGCTAGCACATTGAAATTGGAGATTTTTAATACATTTTAAACTGTATTATAAAGGCGAAGTCAAAAACACATCGCACGGAAAAAAAAAAAAAAAAAAACAACTACTTTTGTACTGGATTGTTTAACAAAACACAATGAATAATTGCCATAATATTGATTTTAATGGCTGATAAAGTTCTATTCTCCTTCTGTTCTCTTTCTCTGCTACTCGTTTCTAAAAGAAATAATTAGCATATATATAAGAATGCAATCTAATGAATTTTTATTTAAAATTCATACTTGGATATTTAAAATACATCCGTAAATCACATTGGCGTCATTAATCTGATATTACCAGGCGATAACAAACACGTCTCATTATAAGCTTCGAATAACGGTACTGTGGTTTAATAGCAGCGTTTTCCCTGAAAGAAAACGCATATTAAACTACTTACCTTATTCGAAGCTTACTTTTTAAACCTGCCTGGTATTTCTTCGACACAATGAACACGAATGGAGTGAGCGTGTTTTACAACAGCTCCCCCCACCCGCCTGGCAATATGACGTCACGTCCGATCAAATCACAGTGAAGTAGACCAATAGGAAGAAATATGACGGGAAACCGGAAGTGCCGCTCTCATTATAAGCTTCGAATAAGGTAAGTAGTTTAATATGCGTTTTCTTTCAGGGAAAACGCTGCTAATAAAACTGTCTACCCACTAGACCAACATCATTAGCAGCAGAAAGACGTTCACTGCTGAACAGAGGCCTCCCCCTTAGAAAGGAGGGGTTGCTATAGTCACCATGCTTGGCTGGCGACTTGGGTATCGCAGTATACGTGGTAGATAAATCTAAAAGAAAGACGCTGCTGCCCGTCTTCCTGTTCTCGCGTAGTCGCCTCTTAAGACACCCAACGAGGACATAGGGGGGAGCAATTTTAACCCAGCACCCCACGGGAACCCGTGCGGTACCAACCAACCAACCAGACCAACATACCCGTCAAAATTTTGTACATCGGTTCTAAAGACATTGATTGGCATTACTTTAAAAAAACATTAATTTAACCTAACCTAACCTAACAATTTATGTAATTCGACGCCGCGCTGTGATATAAAAATTACGAGTGTTATAAAAACATAACCACTCAATCGATTTGCGATTTGCGATTTCGGAGTTCTAATGAGTAACCTATCCAGTATATACTATTTTTTGAGATATAAATAGTTTGCGCATGTTCTTTTATGACCCAGCCGGGCCTGAGTGGTTAATCACCTTCATTATGTTGTTACTCAAGCAAGCAACTAATCTCAAAGAAAAAAGATCATCAAATTTCTAACGGCTTAAGGCATCCTCAAAGGTCGCGCATTATCTTAGAATGCAGACATTCATAACGACTAAGTATCGCCGCACACGGGCCACCGGCCACATCCACAATCGCCGCCACTTGAAGCTAGAAGCGGCTACAAAAGAAGCTGACGCGCGCGACAGCCACTTGTGGTCGATGTTGGACACTTGTGGTCTGTGGCCGCTACTTTTTTTATCTCGTGCTTGCAGTGAAATGAAGGGAGAGTGGGGTGGGGAATCGCGTGAGTGGCTTGTGGCGGCGTTTTGTGGCCGAGCTGACCACTAGAGGCGAGCAGTGGCGATTTGTGGCGTGTGGCGACCACCGGCGTTTACAGTGTGCGGCGAGTCCATGCAAAATGTAAGAAAACAACAGGAAATAGGTCGGTGGCTGCGTTTTGTGGTTGTGGCCGGTGGCCCGTGTGCGGCGACACTTAGAGTGCCGACATTCTCAACGACTAAGAGCCACGGCACGCCGCCCGCGTTACAAAAGAGCGACCATGAAAAAAGAAACAGCAATAAACAGTATAAATATTAAATACGAAGATTTAGAATTATTATTATTAGAAATTATACTTACGCCGTTTTGCAACAGTCATGGTGTTCCGCTCACCGAACAATAGTTAGTATAAACATGAGTTACGCAAGTTGATTTCGTTAACTATGTGGCAGGTTTCTTGTGCAAAGAACCGTCCAGGTAGGTACCACCGCAGTGTGAGATATTCTGCCGCCAAGCAGCAGTGTGTAAACGTTTCTGTGTTCCGGGGTGAAGGCTGTAGCTGGTGAAGTTATCGGACACTATTTAATATCCAATGTCATGAGTGTCGGCACCGCGCTGGTGATTCTTCTGATGTTGCTAGCGTCTAATAGGCTGCGGTGACTGCTTACCATCAAATGGGCTGTCAAAATTTCAAAGTGAGACTAATATAATATCGAGTGGGGTATCCTACGAAAGGGTTCCATTTGCTCATTTCCAAACAGATTTTCATTTTAGATTATGTCATGTAGTTTTTGACTGGTAATTAAAAATGTAAAAAAATGCCGTTCCCCATGATCTCCGAAGTTTGTGGAGAGAAAAATCTGAAACAGTTATGACCATCGATATATAATAATGGTTATGACAAACAAACTTAGTTTTGCGGTTTGATTTTTTGCTATCTGAGGTATTAGACGAATAGTAAAATAACTTTAATATGTCCAACGAAGGTATCGAACCCACCCACGGTGCGCGAGTCCGACTCGCACTTGACCGATATTTTTTACCTCTCTCCCAACAGACGAGCAGGATATTTTGCTTGATAGTAAACATGATGCTAGCTAGTGGATAGGTCGATTACTTTTTAGAAAGGGACCTTTTGCCATGTTCGCCTGCAGCCTTGCGCATGCGGTGGAAACGAGCAAATAGGTAAGTAAGACCAAATATTTAAAAGATGAAAATTATACTCAGAATTATTATCTTTTTAACTGTATTTTTACGAAACGATTATTTATCATACCTAACAGGACGGTCCGTTGCGTAAGAGGCCTAGCACCTAATAAAACTACTAAAAGTACCTACTTAAGTTATTATTACTTGCGGTTAGGCTACCAATTAAAATTAAAAACAGGTGGTCGGGTATACTTGACACAGAAACGAAGGTACCAAACGGTTAAAACGAAGATTTCAGTTTGTAAATTGTGGCTACCATGGAGTCACGTTTTAAATAAGTACAAATTTTATCAATGTCCTGTATAAAACAAAATAGTAATAGACAGCCTATAAATGAAGTAGGTACCAGTTAGCTGGTTGTATGAAGTAGGTATAAATTAGTCTTTTCGTCAATTTCGTTTGAAGTCGGTTTGTAAAAGAAACATTTTATATCTAATGTTGTCTTTTATTTAAATAATAAAAAGACTATCGTATTCGGTTGATGTTTGCCAGAGTTATAAACCGATTTAGTGTACTAACGAATATTGTCTAACCGAGAGAATAAAATAACTTTTTCCAAAAAAAATATAGATAGATAGATAGATAGACAATTCTTTATTGCGCACAAACAAACAGATACAAAAAGAATAAGACACAAATAGGATTAAGATCTGAACATAATATTTTATCAGGGTGAACAATAGAATCAGGATTTTTCTCACTACGGGGTAAACACTGTTTACTTTTGTAATAGACGATAATAAAAGGTTTTTTGTTATTTACATTATTCATTACAAATTTCGTAATTCATAAGTACCATACCATCTATAAATAATACAATTCGAACCTCTTCTATGTCTTCTAAGGTGCTTCTAAGTAACTTTTTGTATTAAGTATTTTAGTGCCATCTATGATAAACAAGTTGTACTAAGCAGCACAATCCTTTCCTAAAACCCAACTTAAGTACCCATCTTATATTTTTATGAAACCAAAATTAACTTGACACCCAGTCTTATAAGTTTTAATAAAATGCGATAGATGGCAGTGAAATCAATTTAGATACAAATTATGTTTTTTAGAACACAGGCTTTAGAACTTAGAACAAACAGGTAAGTAGGTAAGTATTAATGAAATTTTAATTCAAGATATTTAAATTTTATTAATGAAACAATGAACGAAATCTTTAAATTATTTAAAAATCTCATTGACTATCTATATCAGAGGATCTATTGATAACGTTCTCAACTCAAGACCAAGCCACGCAATTACGTCACAAAAAAGTCTAAGGTCACAGACTCAACTATCAAGCCCAGGGTCACCTGCGGAAAGGAATAGAAATCTGTCGTATCCCGGGAAGCCCGAATGAGAACCTAAATCATGTGGTATTATTGTATTGGCTAGCTCTGTTTGGCATTGAACTGGGGGACCGCGCGACCGTGATGTTGATTGGGCTTCCCAAGCTGAACCACCGAACTATCTAATTTGTGCATAGCATTTATACGATATCACCTGGATTACAGATTATCATTATGGCTTCTTTAAAGCCGATACTTTAAGCATTGGCTGCTGCTCGAGTCAACTCGTGCGCGGGTGCTGCTTGGGGCAGTCCCCCCAGTCCGACTACCATCCCTTTGGCCTTTTAGTTTGTTGTACTTTCGTCGTATTGTTTTTTCTCTCATAATTGATCTTTTGAACGGGTAGACACACAGTCGCTCTGATCTAATTGTACCATGACACACTGTTTAAAAAAAAGTGAAATAATGCCAAGCCCGCTGAGTTTCTTGCCGGATCTTCTCAGTTGACGCAGGTGAGAGGTTTTTAAAAACAATTGACCTTTCAAAAGTGCTAGCATTAAGCCTATTTGAAATAAATTATTTTTGACTTTTGACATTGCAACAATTTTCTAGACATTAACGGGTGCTTACATACCTAATATTGATATCCGTACGTTTCCAATAAAAGCATACCATTCAGTATTCAATTATTTTGTAAAACAGAAGAAAGAAGAAGAAAGACATTTATTCGTGACCCATTACAAGTAAACATAGAAAAAAGAAATAACATCAACTAGGTATTATAAATAATGTGTCTCAAAAATCTTATTCGTAAGTATTTAACTACATGTAGTTGAAACGACAACGAAATTATTACCATTTGATAATTAATTTAAATATAACATTTGAAATTTAGATCAAGCCGTCCCCCATTTAGTGGGCTGACCTTTATAAATCTAATATTATAGTATTTAATACACACTGTGCCATTTAGAAAACAATTAGCAATAAATTTTAGGGATAAATGGATTACAGAAATAACTTTGTTTTGAATTAGTTTAAGTTCAACTGGAAAATAATTAAGGATTCCTATTAAAATCGGTTGGTTAGGTACTACAATAATTGTGTTATACTGATTTTGGGAAACATTTGTAATTTTGAACAGTACCATAGTGATAGGAGTAAAGTTACTGACATTTTTTTGGGAATCGAGTGAAGTCGCCGGGGGTCAATCCATGGGGTTTCCGGGTAAAAATAGCACCCATCTGCTCCGGTTGAGTGTCCGTAAGAGGCGACTAAGGGAAAACAAGAAGACGGGTAGTAGAGTCTTTCTATTAGATTACCTACCACCGCGATCCCCATGACGCTTGCCAGACGCGGCTGGCCTTACTTCAACAGTGGACGTCTTTCGGCTTATGTTGATGAAGGTCTCAAGGATTTCAGCTCCATTGGACAAGAATCTCTTGTAGCACTCCAGCCAGTTGGGTAGGAGAGCGTCGAACTCAAGGTTTACGGCTTACCTACGGCTTTGTCTCAGGCTGTCATTTCAGAGAGGTCTGCCTTTTCCGGCGACGGCTAGAAATAGCCGGAAGAGAGTTATGGGCGCATGCTCACTTTTATTAAGTAGGGCAGCCCAATCGGACAAGTTATCTCCATCTTCTGCTTCTTCTGTTTGCCTAGAAATGGATAATTAAGGTTACTTTTCTACGTATTCTACTCCTTCCTCTTTAATTTTCTACCATAAAAAATATTTTATTTTTATACTACCAAGGTGGCAAGCAAGAATGCGGCTCGCCTGTTGGTAAGCAGTTATCTACCGGTGCCTATAGACGCTAGCAACACCAGAAGAATCACTAGCGCGTTTACGACCCCTAAGAAATTAGATAGTAAGTCTGTAGTAATTTCACCAGATATGGTGTCGTTCACACCGGAACACAGCACTGTTTACACACTGCTTGGTGGCAGAATATCTGACACTGCGGTGGTACCTACCTGGACGGTTCCTTGCACAAGGAATCTACTACCCAGTACCTAGTAGTAGTAAGTAGTATTATTTAGGATGGACAAACAGCCCTAGAAGATCTTGATAATTTTCAAAAGTACTCCAATATTAAACCTTATAAATAAGGAACAATCACCTAAGGAACAAGTTACGTCAACCTCAAACAAGCTTTTCCTAAAATAAATATCATGCCATTGCCACGCCAATTAGGTTATCTTTAAATCCAATTAGGTCTCAATTCCAAATTCACTCGAATCCTCCAAAGTAGGATCACTTTTTATCTCTAAGCGTACAAACTGTCTGTCGTCTATAGGAGATTAATAATGCGTGCGAGCCCTACGAACTGTTGGCCCATTTGTAAAGTCTCTAGTTATTAGAGCCGTCCATTATTCAGCATGTCTTGTACGGAGATAAGGCGCTTGAACGCTGAAGAAAATTTACTTCAACTCTGCTGGAAAGCTACGTAAGTAGATTTTAAACTGACTCAGAGAAAAGTTTATAAACATTTAGGTTACGCCAAATACTTTGGTTTGTGACAAAAAACACGATGAAACAATCCATCATTACAATTTTCAAAAATGTTTATTCTTCAAGGTTTTTTAATGCATACTTATTTATTGCGGTTCGGGGGGTGCCGGGTTACAATTGCATCCTCCCATCTCCTCTCGTTGGTTTTTTTTTTACCACCGGTTCACAACGCGCCCCCACTGAGAAGAACCGGCAAGAAACTCAGTGGGGTGATCCATGTCGTTGAGGTGAAATGCATACGACCCATCGGCTTCGCTGGCGAGACCGGTGTCTGATACCTAGTGTAGCATACGGTTGTCGGGGCGGGTTCAGCGCATCCTGGTCCAATACGACCGTCATGGGGTCAGGAGGGTCGAGCAGTACGTGCCGTGGTCACGTGGTCTGCGGCGCGAGTCTGAATGAACCTCTCGTTGGGTGTTGTAAGAGGCGACTAAGCAAGAACAAGAAGACGGGCAGCAGGGCCTTTGGGAAAGTGTTTCGTAAAATTTACGGCACTTTTGGCATGTAAGTATATATGTACTTATATCTTTTTTGGCACCTATGTAATCACGATAATAAGAAAATATAGCTTAATTAAAATTAACGATAACCGATGTTTGTGAGTGCGGCAGTTAACGCTTGCTTATAAAATTCATTATACAGGACAAAGAAAGGTGAATGCCGTTCAAAGGCTTGTTCTATTCTATGGGTTGAGCTTGGTTGGTAGTTTAATAAGTTACCGGTTCTTTCAATAGATGGCGCTAGTCTAATTTTAGATCACGCTATGGTTTTGTTACTTTTCTGATTACATACATCATTAGATGTTAGAGTTCGGCGGGGAAACCTTCAAAAGGTTATTTTTGTAGAGATTTCATAGCTATTTGGCTATGAGGCTCCAATTTATAATTTGAGAATTTTGAGACTTGACTCGACATGAGGAGACCGTTTGATAAACGGCTTTTAGCGATAATGAATGATAAACCGGTTACTAAAGTATGGACTAGTTTATTTATAGTAATTTATACTGTTGACAAAAAGTTTTGTGATTTGTGTTTTTTTTTTGTAGGAGTAGTACCTGTTGATCGCACATGGCCCTGACAGTTTCACCGGACAACAGGGCGAGCGCTTAGAGCGCTCAGCCTGAAGGATTGGAGTAGCGAGCGACTGACTAGCACAAGAGCACCTCAGGGAGGCACGGCCTCGGTTTGGGCTGCCGCTTAGAGAAAGTAAGTTTGTTTAGTTTAGTAGTCGACGTTCACAGAATACTTATATGTATTGCATGGAGTTCACCGAATAAACTAGTCTATCATTAGACTAGTTTATCGGTTGACTGTAAACTGGTATACTATGCGTTGAAGCCAAAAAACAATTTTTTCATTCAACGCCCACTCCTAAAGTGTAGTGTAAGTAGGCGTGCGCGTGTCGTACGTACCTATCGCTTTTTCGGCGATGAGTATCGTATTTGAAATAATTTGACTCACATTTCGATTTTCACAATAAATATCTAGTTTAGGTTCAAATTTAAAACTATATAGGTAACTTAATATCTAGAATCTAGATATTTTAGCCTACTTTACTCATGAGTAGTATCGAGAAAAATGTATCGTACTCGTAAAGTATCGATACTTCAAGGTATGCTTTTGATACTTTAAAGTATTACTTTTCTTAGGATCGAGTACTTCACGTCATAACGTCTCAGTAGTCCAGTGAATCAATGATGACCAAAAAAAGAGTTATCACCAGTCAGTAACTCAGAAGATTTGCTTCATACGATACTAGTCAAAAAGTACTCATTGAGTAATAGTATCGAGTACAATAGTATCAAACTGGAGGTCGCAGATATACGATCGGTCTTCCGTCCCATCGGATTTTAAGACGTAAAAGGAAGAGAGAGTGCATTTTGTCTACGCAAGCACTTGTTCACTACAATATCTCCCGCGCAGCTGGCTGATCTTGTACAAGATCTGCCGCTATGGTCGTATCGGTATCATTCGCGTATCCATCGGAGCCGGATCAGTCTGAAAACGTGATTTGTAAAACTAGATATCTACCATTTATACAGTATTTTTGTCACGTAAATTTATATCTATCGTAAGCCCCTAATCATTTTTCCTGAACTAATGACAGTAGAGATCATCTTATCATCATCATTCAGTTTTATCAATTGTAAAAAAGTGTGATTTAATGAGAACCTTTTCAGTGGTAGTAGCAGCGGCTCAGTGAGCGAGCGCTTGCCCTGGAAACAAGGTGCTCAGGAACCCCGGCTCGCACCTCTGATGTATATAATTAATCATGTGCGTATCGTCTTTGTGCGATTGTTACTAGCTTTCGGTGACCCAGTGGGGGCGCGTTGTGAACCGGTGGTAAACACAGCCCTCTCTTAAGCGACAGCCCAAGCCGAGGCAGTGCCTCCCTGAGGTGCCCTTGAGCTCATCGCTACTTCTGTCATTAAGGCTAGAGCGCTTCAAGCGCTCGCCTCCTATTGTCCGGTGAAGCTGTAATGGCCATCTGCGGCCAACAACGTCTATCATTCCCAAAAAAAAAAAATTCGCTTTCGGTGAGGGAAAACATCATGATGGGAACCTGCATGTCATGAAAACAAGGGCTGGCATTATTATTATTTTTATTATTATTTTCAGTGGTACTTTCTATATTCACCCGCTATGAGGTAGGTATGCCAAATGAAAGAGAAATACCGTCACGATGACTGAGCGTTTTCGTGCCAACGTCGGAAAGTCAACTTTTGAGTTGCAACAAAGGAATCCGTAATCAAAGTAAGTTGAATTAATAACGGTGTTGCCAAGGCCTAATATTTATAATTTACATAACTACTTGCCATATGCAAGTTATTTGTATTTTCATTATCTAAATTCAAGGCTCAGATCCTTGACTTATTAGTACGCCAGCAGCAACAATTATGCATAAATTTTCATTCTAACTGACTTCAAAAATTCTTACTGTTCTATAATTTTAATTTTTCTATTGGGCAATTATACATAGCTGATATATTCTGTAAGAACCAAAATTTTAAGCAGCCCTTAGCGATTTTTTGCTTTATGCAAGTAAATAAATAACTATAAGTAACTTGTAGACAATACACTGGCCAGTATCATTATAGATTTGTAACTTTAGCTTTTAGGTAATAAATCATGTATTGCTGTCTTTTGTTCCAAATAAAATAAAATAATTACTTATTCAGCCATAGTTAGGGCCGCCTTTTTGAACTATTCAACTTTATCCACAACCCTCAGAGTAAATATTTACTCTGAGCTACAACCATACAACTCAACGCTGCATAAATGACATTTCGAGGGCAGTTTTATGACGTCACATAGTTTCAAAGCACCATAGTATACTTGGCGACAGTCGCTCAGCTATCAGAACTGTAGTAGCGGTAAGTTAGTTATCATCAAATTTACTGCCTCAAACTTCGGACGATGTCACAGCAGTTGGGCTGTTGGTAACGAATGTTTTATGGGCATCTATAATTGTAAGTGCCATGAATTCCTAAATCTGGCAATATCATTGTTTGATTTTAAAGGTACCGATTGAAAGATTAGTAAAGAATTTATCAGAAAGGCATGTCTTACCTCACTCAGACATTGTAATGAATATCATCAGCCGGAAGACGTCCGCTTTTGAACATATGTCTCCCCGAACGATAATTGGATTGGATTGGATTTCACTAAGGTATGGTTAGAATGAAGTTTTTGATGCCCATTCTATTTCAAATTTACGTTAATTGTAATTGAAATATGTACGCTACATAACGTTTAGCATCATCAACAGCAGCCAAATGACGTCCACTGCTGAACAAAGGCCTCCCCCTTAGAAGGGAGGGGTTGACATAATACCCACACTTGGCAGGCGTCTTGGGGATCGCAATATAAGTGGTAAGTAATTTAATAGAAAGATGATGCTTCCCGTCGTCTTGTTTTCCCTTAGTGGCCTTGGACACCCAACGGGAGGAGATGGGTGTGTTCTATTCTTACCTAGACACCCCACGGGCAGGGCATAACAGACAGACATCACTTCATCGTCATTATATTTTGAGAACCTCAAGATTCTAGAAGAATCTTTCAGTTTATGCTTATTGCTTTTTAAGTAAACTAATATGTGTATAGAGATGAACTTTTTCATACAACCGCTCAAGAAGTCTTCATTTGAACGAGATGACATGTTCTGCACGCCAGAAATCATAGCAAAACTGCTGAAACTTGTGCAATTTAAAAACTTCTACAATGTTTGTTTTCTTATCATAAGTTGACTACTGGGGACGCTTTTGGTAATGTATTGTGTTCAGAACTTGTTTACATCGCAAAATGCTTTTATGCAAACTGTGCTTTTATGCAGTCTGAAAAATCAAGTTTTATTTCTGTAAGGTATAATTGAGGATTTAAGATGGTGATATTATAAACCATATATATGTTGTACCTGTGACTAATGTAATTAAAATATTTTATCTTAAACTAATAATAGTTAAGGTATGATATCCTTTCCTTATTATTGACTTTTGTACAGTACTTTGTGCAATTTCTAAATCAGAATGAAAGCATTTTACTTAATTTTCAAAGGCACACGTTACGTCTGTTACATTTTACCGACGCGTGACTTACTGCTAGATCACCCAATTTGGGTGAATTTCGTTGTTTCACTTTTCGTGCGCTATTATGGCATATCTATTGTATAAAATATCAGTGGATAGGCCACACGAGACCAAAAACCGTGATATCTCTAGTGACAATTTTACTGACACCATGGACTATTATGATGCACTTGTCACCTGAGACGAGACATTAGTTACAGTTTTTAAGTCTCCACTAAATTCACTAGCTCCAATGTCTTCTATACCGATAGAGAGCAACAACGTTTATCACTGCAGCTTTGCATCAGAATTTGCACTAAGGCGGTATTTACAAATGGTCCCTTGCACCAGGAACTTTTAATTATTCATATAATAATAATAAATAATAATACCAGCCCTTATTTATGTCCCACTGTTGGGCACGGGCCTCCACCACGCTGGCCAAGTGCAGGTTGGCGGACTTCACACGTCATTCGAGAGCTAATTAGGCTTTCTCAGACGTCTCGACTCTCTTTGGGTGTCGTAAGAGGCGACTAAGCGAGAACAGGAAGACGGGCAGCAGCGTCTTATTGTGTGGTGGATGTAGCCACCTGCCAAACGTGGGGATTATGGAAGCCCCTCCGGACGGGGAGGTCTTTGTTCAGCAGTGGACATCTTTGGCTGCTAATGATGATGATGAATCAAGAGGGATTGTAATGTAATTATCATAGAGTTGATTCTCGAGACCTACAGCAAATAAAATACGCGTAAAATGTATTAAATACTTTCTCCAAAGAGGCATTTTTACTAGATACTCAAATTTAGCGAATTATAGAGCGTCCAACCGTTTATTTCACTTAGTTCACTTAAAGTGAAGTTCACTTTTAAAAGTTCACTTTAAGTGAACTTTTAAAAGTGAACTTTTGCGTAACATGACGCAGTTACGTTCTATTGGTGCTGTCAAAAAGAAAATAAACGGTTGGATCTATTATAGTGAAGTTAATAAAAGGTTTTTTGGGCATATTTCATACCGTTAGAAAGGGGACAGACTAGGGAAGTTTTTAAAAGAATTCGAAAATCCAGATTGCTTTTAGTTTTTTTTATAATAATTTAAATTTGATGTTTAACTTTCGGTTTTTTTTCAGAAACTTTGTTTGGTATTAAAAAAAAAAAACTAAATGTTACTAGCAAGTACTTTTGTATTTGATAGAACCACACAACTGTACATTTAAGAAATAAAATGAAATTTGGTCACCATACTTATTATATGTATTCTGTGACCACACTAATCTTTTAATTAAAATCTTTTATTTTAATTTAAGCTTAGATGCTGAATTCTGGATTTTTTCAAAAAACTATTAAAAAGTTGTAACAAAAAATCTGGTGTGGCTAGTAATGATATTTATGGCCTACAGAAGTATCCAAAGACCTCTTCTTTCAGCCAAATCAATTTGGCAAACGATGCACCAAACACCCTGTATAACACACACCTGTTACCCGTGGGGTGTCCGGGCAAGAATAGCACTCACATTGGGTGTACGTAAGAGGCGACTAAGGGAAAACAAGAATTCTATTGGATTACCTACCACCTATCCCCAAGACGCCTGCCAAGCGCAGGTATTATGGCAACCCCTCCCTTCTAAGGGCCTTTGTTCAGCAGTGGACGTCGTCCGGCTGCTGATGATGATGATATCCGATTGATAACCTCTTCCTGTATGGTTAAAAAGAAAAGAAAAACAAACATTTTAAGCGAAAAATAATAATTTATGGCCTTCCGAAACATCTTTATCTCGCTGTCATTAACCAACTATTGTCGCACCATGATTCGAAAAGGGGTATAGATCCACTTTATACAGTAAAAATATGAAATTAATATCCGTATTCCTTACAGTTCCTTGTTGATATTTTTTTGACGAGGGTCTGTGTTGGGCTGATGTGGCTACCATGATTACGCACTGTACTAAATCGATTATAGTGGTTTATAATTTTTATACTTTTCGTAGCAGTAACAGTTCAGTGGGTGAGCGCTTGCCTTGGAAACAAGGTGCGCAGCTTCGAACGCTGGCTCCTCTAATTTCTTTAATTAATCATATTGAAATCGTCTTTGTGCGATTGTTACTAGCTTTCGGTGAAGGAAAACATCGTGAGGAAACCTGCATGTCTGAGAAAGCGTAAGTAGCTTTCGAATGACGTGTGAAGTCCGCAAACCTGCATTTGGTCAGGGTGGTGGACCTTGGCCAAAGCCCTTTTATCTTTAGGGGAGGCCTATGCCCAACAGTGGGATATAAACAAGGGCTGGTATTATTATACTTTTCATGCTTTAATTTTATTTTATACAGCGTAGTGAGAAGACAATCAAAGCGTTCACTTCATGGTGGGCGATACGCTTGCCTATAGACAGCTGTAATGCGACGTCGCTGTTCACCCGAGACGTTAGTTATTGTAATGTATGTATAAGGTAGTTTACTATAATTATTTATTATTTGTGTGGGGTAGGTTAAGCACCGTCAGTCTAATATTATACGCCGTAACGATCAGTTGAGTTTTATTAGATACCCCGAATTCCCTGTGCATCCGAAGATCTGGTTCGATAGTGCCTGATATAGTGCCTGGATATTTGTCAGTGGCGACGAAAAACTAAACGAATACACGCGTAATAGGAATAGTTACCGTCGAATCGAAGATGTCGATTGGAAAAATTGAGCCTTTTGATCTTCAAAAGGATAATTGGAATCTTTACATTGACCGTCCCGAACAATATTTCATTGTAAATGACGTGAAACCAGCAATGCAGGTAGCCACCTTAATCACAGTCATCGGTAGTGAAGCGTACGAGTTGATGGTAAATTTGTGTACGCCTGATAAACCATCCGTAAAATCTTTTAATGACCTTGTTGATATTATGAGGAAGCATCTGCAACCTAGGCCGAGCATGTTGGCAGAACGATTTAAATTCAGGCAGCGCAAACAGAAAACGGGCGAGTCTGTTGCGGAGTACGTAGCAGAATTAAAGAAGTTGTCAAAAGACTGCGGATTTGGAGCGGAAAGTTTGTCAGAAAATTTACGGGATCAGTTCGCGTGTGGGCTAGAAAGCGATAATATTAGACAGAGGTTATTCACAGAAGATAACATTCAGTTTGATACAGCATTTAAGATAGCGATAGCCATGGAGGCTGCTGAGGCAGATGCGGCGTTGGTTGAAGGTCGTACCAGATATGGTGGCGGGACATCAGCGACAGAGGTATCGGTGAACCGACAAGACCTAACTTGGGAACGACGACGCATGAATGACCGACAGCGCTGCCAGTCGGCGGCGGCGGCCGGCCGCGGAAACGATGTAGGTATGCGGCGATACAACGGCTTGGCAGCTGGCGCAAGTGGCATAAGCGGAGCGGTTGCGGCTAACAGGAGCGGAAAGAAAATGTTATCGCACCAAGGACAGAGAGCAATGTCGGGTGGAATACATTGCGAAGTTTGTGGAGGCAAACATAGTTCAAATTCATGCAAATTTAGGATGTATGTTTGCCGCATTTGCAACCAGGAGGGACATCTGAAAAAAGTGTGTCCCAAACTACTTACATCGTTCCAGACACACAATATTCGAGAGAAAGAGGCGATAGACAGCATAAACAAGGGGAGCACAGACAGTGATAGTGACGAGGTAAATAATTATTCTTTGAGCATTAATAAGCTGGATATATTTGGACCATACACTATTGACATCTGTGTGGAGAACGTAATGTTATCAATGGAGATAGACACTGGCAGTGCTATTTCTTGTATAAGTTATGATTGTTATAAAAAGTGTTTACATCATACCGAAATATATAAGTCTGACATTGTGTTACGCTATTACACCGGGGAAATAGTAAGACCTGTGGGAAAAATTAAACCAATTGTCAAGTATAAGGATAAAACTAAATATTTGGATCTGTATATTATAGAAGCGGGCAAAACTAACTTATTGGGTCGACAATGGATAAGTGAACTGAATATAGACATTCCTATAGGGAACTATAAAATTGTAAATGGTTCAGATTTTAACTTAAACGATTTTAGTTCCAGATATTGTGAGGTGTTTTCGGATGGGCTTGGACGGTTCACGGGTGGACAGGTGGGATTCCAGCTACGGGCTGACGCACGGCCGGTGTTTATGCGTGCGCGCCCGCTCGCATATGCACTGCGGGAGCCGGTGGAGCGTGCGCTCGAGCAGCTTGTCAGGGACGGAGTTATCACGCCGGTGTCCACGTCGGACTGGGCAACGCCTATCGTGCCGGTCATGAAGAAGGACGGAACCATTCGCGTATGTGGTGATTTTAAAGTTACGTTAAATAAATGCCTTGAGGTAGATCGTTTTCCTTTACCGAGAGTGGAGGACTTATTGGCCAAATTACATGGGGGCAAAAAATTCACCAAGCTAGATTTGTCCCAAGCATATGCACAATTTGAGTTGGATGATTCAAAAAAATACACGGTTATCAATACCCACAAGGGTTTATTTATGTATAATAGATTAATTTACGGCTTAGCATCGAGTCCAGGTATTTTCCAAAGGAAATTAGAGCAAATTTTCGGGGACATGCCGCGAGTTGGTCTGTTCTTAGATGACGTCATAATAACAGGGGAAGATGATCATTCGCATATATCGACACTACATGAGGTGTTTAGGAGGTTGCAAAAATATGGATTAAAAATAAAAAAGGATAAGTGCACTTTCTTTGCAGATGCAGTGACTTATTTAGGGTTTGTTATAAATAAGGACGGAGTACATACTTGCCCGGATAAGATCGAAGCAATAAAAAAAGTCAATACGCCCACTAATGTTTCGGAGTTACGTTCATTTTTAGGGCTAGTAATGTACTATGCGAAATTTGTACCTAATATTAGTACAATCCTAGCGTCTTTATATAGATTGTTGCAAAAGGACATAAAATTTGAATGGGATGAACAGTGTAATAGGGCTTTTAGTAGTGTTAAAAACATGTTGGTTTCCAGCGAAATTTTGGCCCATTATTCGCCAGACTTACCGTTAGTTTTGACGACAGATGCCAGCAGTGTGGGGGTGGGAGCCGTCATTTCACACATGACGCCTGAGGGCGAAAGGCCTATAGCATACGCATCTAGAGTACTCAATGCTGCTGAAAAATCGTACTCCCAAATAGAGAAGGAGGGTCTTGCTATAGTGTACGGCGTGAAGAAGTTTCATCAATATCTTTATGGCAGGAAATTCACGCTACGTACGGATCACAAGCCCTTAGTGGCCATCTTTGGGGATAAGTCGGGAATTCCCGTCATGGCAGCAAGTAGGATGCAGCGTTGGGCAATATTGCTTGCGGGTTATAACTATAGCATCGAGTATGTACGCAGTAATCGAAATGCAGCTGACGCTTTGTCACGATTACCAGTGGGTAGGGAAAAACGTGAAATTTCTGAGAAAACGTACGTAAATTTCGTTCAAGATTTTCTACCTATAACTAAAGAAACTGTTTTAAAACATCAAAATTCAGACGATACTTTGCAAAAAGTGATCTTATATATACAAACAGGTTGGCCGAATAAATGTGAAGATGAAGCTCTAAGACCATATTTTACGCGGCGTAATGAATTGTTTTTAGATCTGGGATGTATAATGTGGGGCTATAGATTAGTAATTCCTAGTACACTGGTTGACTATTTATTAAAAGAATTACATGTGGGTCACTTGGGAATGGTAAAGATGAAAAGCTTAGCGCGAAGTGTTATGTGGTGGCCAGGCATCGATGCAGATATTGAACGAACTTGCAGAGAGTGCGATACTTGTGCAATGGAAAATGCGAGTCCAGCACGGGCGCCGCCACAACCTTGGCCATATATTTCAGAGCCGTGGTCAAGATTACATATCGACTTTTTAGGGCCGTTTCATGGAAAGACATTTTTAGTAATTATCGATTCAACAACTATGGTTAGAAATTTTTCACATGCACACTACAACAGCAAATGCGGTAATAAAGGTTTTGCGGGAAACTTTTGCTCGATTTGGGTTACCAAGAGAAGTGGTCTCAGACAATGGTCCACCGTTCACGAGCAAAGAGTACGCCAATTTTATGACGAATAATGGTATTAAGGTTACATTCACAGCGGTGTATCACCCTGCGTCCAATGGCGCAGCAGAAGGGGCGGTCAAACTGTGCAAACGCGCAATTAAGAAATCATTGCGTGATAAATGTGACTTAGATGCTTCGTTACAAGCTTATTTAATGGCATATAGGAACGTCCAACACAGTACCACAGGTATCTCACCTGCAAAATTACTACAACACAGGAGTCTTAGATCGAGGCTAGATTTATTGCGAGGTAATGAGTTTGTAGAAGACAGAGTGCATGAAGCGAGAAAGAGACAGTCGAAATATATTAAGGGGTCTGCTAGAAATTTCAGAGAAGGAGAGAATGTGTGGATCCGTAATTATGGTGAAGGAAGTAAGTGGCAAAAAGGAAAGATAGAGAGTAAGATAGGGTCACGTAATTATGTAGTAGGTAGGGAAGACGGTCTACCCATAAAGAGGCATGTAGATCAAATCAAGAAAAGATGGTTCGAGATACCATTACCAAATGATACATCATCACGTGATAATTCGGCTACTGGCACGCTGCCCGAGCCTATTGTATCAGAACCGTCTAACGTGACCGAAGATATACCCAGAGACATGCAACCAGAACGCACGATCCAAGAGGTAACCGCGCCCGAACCTTCCAAGCGTATTCGAAGACCCGTCATACGCTATGGCTTAGAAATTGATTGAAATTTATTTCATTATGTTATAGATGCAGTTTGTACACCACTGTAGGTATATACATTTGTTAATTAAGGCATACCGAATTATATATATATAAATGACTATTGTCAATTAAGGATGAGGGTGTAATGTATGTATAAGGTAGTTTACTATAATTATTTATTATTTGTGTGGGGTAGGTTAAGCACCGTCAGTCTAATATTATACGCCGTAACGATCAGTTGAGTTTTATTAGATATCCCGAATTCCCTGTGCATCCGAAGATCTGGTTCGATAGTGCCTGATATAGTGCCTGGATATTTGTCAGTTATTTTACGGATTATATCGCGGTTTATTTTTGATTGGAATATCCGGATGTTTCGAATACTTTACAGCATTCAAGGTCACAGGCGGACTGCAGTGCCTCAATTTAACTAATTAATATAATAATAATACCAGCACTTGTTTATGTCCCACTGCTGGGTACGGGCCACCCGTCAAGGTCCCTCGGCTTAGGCCATAGTCCGCCACGCTGGCCAAGTGCGGGTTGGCGGACTTCACACGTCATTCGAAAGCTAGTTAGGCTTATTCAGACATGCAGGTTTCCTCACGATGTTTTCCTTCACCGAAAGCTAGTAACAATCGCACAAAGACATGATTAGTTAAAGTAATCGGGGGTGCGAGCCGGGGTTCGAACCTGCGCATCTTGCTTCCAAGGCAAGCGCTCGCCCACTGAGCTGTTACCGCATAATTAATATTAATCTTTCGAAAATATTTGTAAGCAAAATAGTTAAGAATAAAGCGCCACTAATTTGAGCTTACGGACGTCACCCCAAATTGTCACCAAACATTCGACATGATTGCCGTAAACTGTACATTATGTATATTTGCCTTGCAAAACACATTATGAATTATTCATTATGTTAATATAAGGTTTTATACAGAGATGTAGAGCTAAGGGTACTATAATTGCGAATGTAGCGCCACAAATCGCTTATTTGTTGCTCAATATCCTATTTGGCTAGCATCAGTTGAGGTCTCAGTGAAGCATTGGCATAAGCTTAAGTTGGGAAACAAATAAATACTCAAATTCTCCGAAGAATTAACATGATTCAATAAAAAAGACCCGGTTCTCAGGGGGCTACAATGAGACCCCTAGCGGCAGGCTCAAAGGCAAGACGCTAAGGGGTTCCTGGTGCAGATCCCATCAACGAGACCAAGGTCATGGTTTTAGGTCTCAATATCGCTGGAATGGCAATTGTATGTCATTTTATTAAAATTACCAGCTCGAGGTCCAGGTCAGTGGCAAGCCACTGACACGCCATTGGCCCTTATAAAATTAGTAGACTACCAAATATATGTATAAAACCATCCATCTGACACATCATCGACACTTAATACTAAAGCGTTTGTAAAGTAGCAGACTTGAGGCTCTGATAGACTACCACTATTGAAAACATCCCTATACGAGTATTTCAATCAATACAGCTAAGTGGTAAAAAAATACTTTTCAATTTAGAACACTATTCTCGATAATAATGTGTGACGTAATAAAAACCTGAGAGGATTTTAGACTATAACATTTCCCGTTCAGCACAACCCCGGCTTTATATTATTTTCCTTCTTTTTTCGTAATGTCCCTTTTGTGGCCCGAAGCATGGTGCAAATTTAAAAAAGTAAATTGCGGTTGCAATGTTAATGGTACTTGCTGAGTTTCCTATTGTGAATATTAAACTACGAAACAAAGAGTTGCCGTGCAATTTTTACTACGTAAATCTATGGCTGCTACACCATTATGGAGCGATAAATTTTTTGAAACCAATATTGGCAACCAATTTTTTTAAACTGTAACATTCGTTATAACTTTGTTACCAACATATTTTTTTTTATATTTCAGAGACCAAACCAACTGAAATATTTTTTCAGAAATAATTCTTTAATCTATATACACACATCAAAAGTGTCTAGGGATCAACATATATTTTTGCAATAACTTTTCTCCTGATTGATATTAATTAAAATTTTCTTTAAGGATTCATCAAATAAAGTGTTTTCGTTTGTCACAGTAACGATAAACCAAGTCACCTTTGCATTAATAAAGAAATTTGCCATTTTCCTAATAAAGGGATTTTTGACATTTGAACCACTAACACAAAAGTTCGAAAAGTTTCCCTACTACTGATTAAAACCAACGTTATTATGGAGCGGCGACGTCATTTAAGCAGGGAAGAAATGCTCAGAGCCGTGGGAATGATAGAAGCTGGTTCCCGGCAACGTACTGTGGCTTTAGCTCTGAATACAAGTCAGAGTGTTATCAGTCGACTTTGGACACGTTACCGAAGCACTGGTACCGTGGCTGAGCGCCATGGAGGACGGTATCGCTGCACCACACGGAGACAAGACCGATATATTCAAATCTTAACTCGAAGAGCTCCAACAATAACTGCCATGATGTTAGCCGTGAGGCTTCATCACTCTTCAGGGAACTTAATTAGCGACCAAACAGTCAGAAACCGCTTGCATGAAGTGAACCTTCATTCCCGAAGACCGCTACGGGTACCACCTATAGCAATGCACAATCGTAGGATTCGATATCAATGGGCTCTTGAACACAGAAATTGGGCAGAAGAACAATGGCGTTTCGTGTGCTTTTCTGATGAGTCTCGTTTTGGTATGAGACCGGATACAAGACGTATACGACACTGGAGAACCCCTGGACGCCAACAGCGATTAAAATCCTGCCAGGAAGTCCATCCTTATAGTGGTGGAACCATCATGGTATGGGCGGGTATTTGGATCGGCGGAAGAACTGAGTTGATTTGGATCAGAGGCAACCTGAACGCTCAAATTTATGCTGAGACGATTGTATCAGACGTCATCGTTCCTCTACAAGTGCAAATCGGTCCCTTATTTCAGTTAATGCATGATAATGCACGACCGCACACCGCAAGAGTTGTAAGACAGACTCTCGCCGCAGCTAACATCAATGTCCTGCCCTGGCCTGCTCAGTCGCCAGACTTGAACCCGATTGAGCATGCATGGGATATGCTACAGAGAAGAGCTCTGCCGAATATGGAGGGTATCCAGTCGCAAGAAGACCTTTTTTTGTTGTTGCAACGAACATGGGCGGCCATTCCACAGCGTTCCATTTGGATGAACTCATTTTGAGTATGCCAAACCGATGTTCTTGTGTTGTTAGTGTTCGCGGTAGAAACACGGATTATTAATTGTTTAAGTTACCCAATAAAATTTTAAAGAAAACTGTTATTTCAGTCTTTTTTTCGAACTTTTGTGTTAGTGGTTCAAATGTCAAAAATCCCTTTATTAGGAAAATGGCAAATTTCTTTATTAATGCAAAGGTGACTTGGTTTATCGTTACTGTGACAAACGAAAACACTTTATTTGATGAATCCTTAAAGAAAATTTTAATTAATATCAATCAGGAGAAAAGTTATTGCAAAAATATATGTTGATCCCTAGACACTTTTGATGTGTGTATAATAATATAATATCTTGGGACAATCCACACACGGTCATCCGATCCCAAACTAGGCACAGCCTGTACTATGGAAACCAGACAACTGATACTAATACTTATATACTTTTTTTTTGTAAATACATACTTAAATAGCTAAACAACACCCAGACACTTGGTGGGAATCGAACCCACGACCGGTTAGCAGGCAGGGTGTCCGACCACTAGACCAACGGGCCCGTCATCTAAAGTCAAAATCTATATTCTTGTTTTATATTTTTGTTTCATCTACATAAGCTAGCGCTTGACTACAGTCCCACCTGATGGAAAGCGGCGACACAGTCGAGGATGGTAAAGCACACTAGCTTATTAAAAGCCTATTCACTCTAGCCTTGAAGACATCCACATTAATAATCGGGCGGGGAAACCGAAGTAGGCAAACTATTCCAGTGCTTAGTTGTCCTTGACGAAGCAAATCGCTTAATTCGAACTGAAGGCACTTTTACCATATAATTAAGGATCAAACGAACTTACCCTTACGTGAAGTTCGATCATAATTATGTGAACAGTTTGGTCCTTAGCAACTTATAATGTTTACTTATTGTAGTTATGCGTCCATACTACTAGCCTTGCACGGTGTTATTAAGTTTTTTTTTTTTTTTCGGGTATTTTATTATTTTATCACTTTGCCTACCACCACCACACTGACACTCCTATAAGACAGCCCACCCGCAGTTTATCTTCATTATGTTTAGAGTAGGAAAAACATTTCACATTTTATACTTGGGACGGGTGATATGTAAAAGGGAGGGGAGTATATAAGTTGCTAAGGACCGAACTGTTCACATAATTGAATGATCAAACAAACTTACCCTAAGTGAAGTTCGATCTTAATTATCCAGTCCTTGACGAGAAGATATTCCATCACTAGTAGTAGTAGTACCTCGTGGGTACGATCCGGAGATATCGCACAAGTTTCAGAGGTTAGAAAGAGAAAACAACATCATTATCTCTTTCGTATCCACCCCGCCTCAGCCGAGCGACAGCCACCTCATTATCTTTAGAGTAAAATAAAATACAGCTGCAACATTGATTTAACAGGGTCATTAATGGGTAGGGAGGGACCTTATATCTTCTCGTCAAGGACTGGATAATTAAGATCGAACTTCACTTAGGGTAAGTTCGTTTGATCATTCAATTATCCAGTCCTTGACTCCAAGATATTCCATCACTAGTAGTAGATGTTTAGAGATACAAAATCAATGTTGCAATTAAAGAGATTCGAGAATAAAACAAAGTTAACTTAACTTGTTGCTTAAACTATTAGTTATAATAAAGCCAAATATATTTTGCAATTTTTTGCAGAATACATAAACACGTGCGTATTAATTAATTTGATATAAGTAATTATGTTTTTATACATATTATTTGATGAATTAAACTTATTTAATATACAATGATTTAAAATTTTACATTAATATTATTGAACATGTAATCCCAAATAGCATAGAATTTTCTAATAGTTTTAATAATAAAGGCGTTCTGGACAGCTGCTGAAGCCAGGGCTCGTCTCGTATTGTAAGTAATAAGATAGAAGTATCGATTGTGGTGTTAAATAATATCTCTTTTATACATCGTCCCATGGTTTGAGAAGACATATACTTATAATAATATACCATTCATTTTGTTTGCTGTATAGCAAATAATATACCATATTTGGGACAATCCACACGCGGGCATTCGTCCCCAAATCAGGCAGAGCCTGCACTACGACAACTAGACAAACGATATCAATAGGTACTTATACCTTAAATACCTTTCCTTCCTGCAAAATATATCAACCCAAACAGACAAACTACACCCAGACAAGGTGAGAATCGAACCCACTACACATCGGGCAGCGGACAGGGTGTCAAGATGTGAGCCATGTCATGGAGAATAAAACTGAAAAGTTAATGTTGTTACCAGACAAGTGGGAAATCAATAGGTCTTTGAATGAATTGATGCAGATTTAAAATGGGTTAACATCTACAAATTCCGTACCTAAGGTTTTTAGTCTGTGTAAACCTTACAACACATTTGGTAAATTCTAATAGTTTAGTTAATGACAATTATTTGCATATTTTGTTTACTCTTTAGGCAGAGAATTAAAGGTATAAATATGTAATTTTTTGGTTTGAATAATATTTTCTAAACTAATAAAATCAGTAACTTTATGTAATGTTTTTTAAGTAACTAAAGTTATTGTGACTAAGTAATCTAGTAATTAGATCCTATGCAATGTAGAACATAGCGAGGAAAGATTGATTTCAATTTACAGGTTCCTTGAAATAACCGTTTTTGCTTCTAATAATATTGCCAATTTTATTTGTGGATATCAAAGAAATAGCTGGTTGTAAATAACCATACAATATTCAAAAAACAATCTAGTCCAGAACTTGTTAAAGAAATAACGTAATTGTCATCATCAAATCAATGTTGTTTGTTTGAAACTAGACTTCCAGTAATGGGTGAATTAGGAGAGAATAACTTCAAAAGCTGATTGTTGTATGTGTTGTCTACGAAAATGTACCAGACTAACAAACATCCTGCTAGGGAAACATGTCGATGTAGTGAACCCAATACATTCACTACTTGAATGCGTTGGATTTTGAGGAAGAAAGAAGATATTAATTCTAATCGAAGGATTACTGAATTGTCTCGAGAGATGTAGTGTGATACCAGGTTAAGACAGCTATAATAGGATAACTCCTAATCACGTTATCTACAGGTTAATAAAAGTTTATTAGCGTTTATAAAATATTCACAGCATTGGAAGATTTTTCCATGATATTTAGTGTCATGGAATAACATACTCTGCCCGGCAGAGTATAAAAAGAAAAAAACCCTGAGACTGCAGACAATATACAAAAGGTTGCAATATTTTTGTAATAGGAACCGAAAACAAGCGGAAATATTACAATTGTGACTCATAATAATGTCAATAATAATAATAATGTAAGGCCTGGTGGAATAACTTTCTTTAGAAATAAGCTGTGCCTTTGTATTAAGAATAGTATCTTGCCTTTATTCCTTCTATCTTTTATTGTTATTGTGTGTACATAAATGATAAAATAAATAAATAAATGTCCCCCTGGCTGATAGGACCACAGCGGCCGATCTTTCATCAAATCAGCCTACTACACGAGAGATATTATTGTGCACAAGTGCTTGCGTAGAAACAAGTGCACTCTATCTTCCTTTACTCTCACAATTCGTTAAGACGGAAGATCGACACGACTGGGGTGAGGTCTGGCGCAGGACTGACTTTTTACATGCCCATGTGACGCATGAATCATCTTGCCTGCATTGTCATAGCCAGCAAGGAACAACTACACAAAGTAGTTGCTCTCCACGGGATTTCAACCCGCGACCTCCGGTTTGCAAAGCAAGCGGTTTACCGCTGCGCTACGGAGGCTACAATAAGATTCATAAATAGAAAATAAAATAAAGGCCTCTTTGAGGTCAATTTTTAATAAAAACCGCCTTTTGTAGTAGTTTTGGTAGTGGTTATGGCGCTTGCTCGCCTTTTCTTTGTATAATCTCCATCTCCAACTCACCTAAAGGATCATGAATATGGCTAGGTAAACCTTTCCCCTGTCATAAAGATTAAATTTTAATACATGCCTCATTTCGATCCGTATCGCTAAAGAATAGTCTTGGAAAAAATTACATTTTTAGTTTCTTACCCTTGCATTAGGTTTTTTTTTTTTAATATGAGGGTACCCCCATACTTAAGTCGAATATTCACAATATTTTTTGGTTTAATATTATTGTTTTAATTGTATTATACATAAATATATATATTAATTATGTATAAATAATTATTTTTTACATACTATCTCTCGTTCCGTGTCTGCATTTATCCTATTATTATTATATCATATCAGCCTCAGTAATATAATAAAGAATGAATATATATATGATGCAAATATGAATTTGTTAATATGTGCACCCCAATTCCAAATGTTAGCCTATCCCAATATTAGCTAGGGTAATAAACTCTACTTATTCTGCGTGAATAAGAAAAGGCAGTGGTATTAGGTATACACACGAGTCACTTTTTTTTTTTTTTTTTTTAGTCTTCAGAGACCAAATCAATATAACAATGGATTACCATTACTTTTAGCACACTGTATGTAGAACAATGCTCACCAGTTTTTACGAACCACTTGCTACGCTCCAACTTTAGAGTTTGAGTACAGAGGAGCACGCTACTCGTTAGAAATGCGTCCGTGAAAATCTGATGAAAATATTTATCTTGATATCAAATTAACGATTAAAGTAAACGTAAACTATGTGTCAACGTCATAATGATATCACAGTTATCATTCATATAAGCAGGAGCTTAGTATCTATTTTGCTAAAGCGACATAGTACAATTACATACTAATTGTAGTTAATAGTTATAACAACATTCCCCAAATCCCTAAGCCAAGCCAAGCCAAGCGTGGGGATTATGGCAACCCCTCCCTTCTAAGGGGGAGGCCTTTGTTCAGCAGTGGACATCTTTCGGCTGCCAATAGTTATAAGTCGTAATGAAATTAATAATTATATATAGTATATACAGATTGTAAAGAAACTCGTGTCCGATCAATAAGGGTATTATTTGGTATCATAATAAGGCCACATACGTGCTATCCTTTTTTGTATATTTAATAAATATTTTACCCCGTTTAAATTAATTGATTAAATAATTTTACTCATAACTTACCCATGGCAACACCGTTGATACCGCCCTGAGGTCAATCACACTTTCACAAACAGACCGGCGACTTGCCAGCTGTGCGCGCACGCGCGGTGGCCGGGGCGGGGGCGGCAG
Organism: Furcula furcula; assembly: GCA_911728495.1. NCBI lineage: Eukaryota > Metazoa > Arthropoda > Insecta > Lepidoptera > Notodontidae > Furcula > Furcula furcula. The sequence continues at coordinate 26,603,650 of OU452246.1, forward strand.
TTCAAAGGATCGTAACGCTTTATTCACAGATAAAGTCGACGTGTAGGTAATCAAAATAATCTATCACGCCTATTATTACCGAAGAGGCAGACGGAGTAAGTACCTGCTTGTTATGCCATTTCCGTCCGCGGTAGCAGGTGAGCCTTTTGCTATTTAAGGGCACAATCTAATACCTAAAAACTAATAGGTTAAACATCTTTGCCGGACCTGGAGCTAAAACTCTTCCCGCACTAACAAAATGAGAGATAAAGTATCTTACATAAGGCTACTGGAATTTATGTAACAACAATTCGATCTTACAATACTGTGAAGTGTACCCTACTATCATATGGTCTACAACAGAGGGCTACCTTCGTTGGTAACTCGGTCGGTGCCGCGCGCGCCGCCACCGGAGCACGCACGAGGCACTCACACTCAGACACACACAGTCAAACGATATGCAGAAATTTATTTAATTCCACATCGCATTCACATTATTTTATTTCACCGCAATCCGCCGTTTTAACTAACTTAATAACGGGTGTACACTTTAGTTGTGGTGTCCTTCATTTCCGAGTCCAACACGTACCGATGGCACTGGCACACCTAATCGCACTGAAAAACGGACCTCGTATTCCCTACGTGCTGCTGCTTAATTACAATTATTTCGACGGAAGCACATCAACGCGTTAAAGTACTTCGCATTTCAGTAAGACATATGCGGACGTCCGACCGGAAGCAATCTTCGCGCAAGACTAATCAATTGATGAGTAGCAATGAATGCGACACGTGCCACATAGGTACATAAATGTTGATCAAAGCGAAACGCCGCATTTGCGTTCGCCGAAACAGCGACGCGGCGCTTTTTAGCGGGCCCGCGAACAATAGCACAAAGGACGGTTCTTTTGTGCCTTTGTGCCTATTATCAGTATGCCGATTGAGTAATAAAATCTGTCACAGTAAAATAGGATGCAGAAGGTCCAGTTTTACATTAGTTAGAGGGATATGAATTAATTACTATTAGACTTCCTCGCCTCGGTACCTAGTGTTAAAGTACTAGTACGGTGGCTATAATTATGAGAGCCAGTAAGAAAATGATAAGAAGAATAAACTGGACTGATTTAGATGGAATCCAACATAGGCGGTGAATAGTGGCTGTAGTAATATGTTTCTTTTGACATTTGATTTTATGTAAATAGTTAACGATACTGTAAGACACTAAAATGGTACTTTAATTTAACTTTTAATTTCGTCACCGTTTCGGATATCAGTCCTAGTTTAGATTTCCATACAAAATTAAACTACTTATGATGATAACACGTACATTTGTTCTAAGGAATGGTCTGATGCATTTACTGCATGAGTGTTTTCTGAACGGAATGGACCTTCTGTAGTTTGACGGTGGTGTCATTCCTGACCTACGGTATGTACGAATATTATTTATTGTGTGCCTACGACGGCAGTTGATCAAAGGCGGTCAACGCACCTGACTTGTGACAGAAGTCATTGCCTTCTACAAACAAGTGCTACCAGCTGTTGAAGATATCGGGAAGTTTCGGGGAAAATATTATAATAATTCCAATTTTTAAAAAACGATAGCATTTTTGGGGAAGCCGTAATATTTTTTTTTATATTTTTCCTGTTATGTACAAACCTTTGTGAATACGCCCCTTTTGGATCGGACACCAGTTTCTTTACATTCTGTATATATATTTTTTTTTAGAATATTGCGTTGCGCGCCAAATCAAGCAAAAGTATGGACCCAGCATAAAACTTTACTAGAAGTTTTTGAATCAAACATTATACTGGTAATTAATGATGAAACTGAGAGGTTCATTGAATTGTTGCGACGCTTGGACTCGTGGCGGACACGGTCGGCAATCAGTCAAGCGGAGGTGATGATTACAGTCCTCGACGCCGCGCTGGTGGCGGTTAGAGTGCACATTAAAAACTTCACTGGTTTCAGACCACTGACTTTGTCAGTGTAGTGTGTGACTTTGTCGGTCATCGCGCTAGTGCTAGAATCGAAAAATAGTTTTTCGGAGCCTTTCCCGTTTAAATTTCCAATAAGTATGAAATGTGGGCAATTTTTTTTTTTTTTTACAAAATCGCCTACTTGTTCTAAAAAAAAGAAATCTGTTTTACAATCTTAAAAGGATCTGTCACGGTTTGATCGATCAGTAGAATGATAACCGACTGACAGGTATCAGTTTCGGCATTGTGAGAATAAGCCAAGAGTGGCCCCTTCGTTTAGAGTACGGATATTATCCGGCATATCATATATTTTTATTTATTTTTAAGATTTAAGAGGCTTGTCCACCTTTCATGAAGCCAATTATGCTTTACTGACTAATAGCCTTATAACTATCGATCAGCATGGTGCCAAACTCCAGGTTCAGAGTAGCTATTACAAATTGAGTAATGAAGATTCATAAAACTAAGTGAATCAACTTCGTTAGAGATTCCTTCCATCTTCGAGCCACAAATTCCGATACCACGCGAAGCTTGCATTTGACTGATGATTACCATTAGGTATCTATGCATAGATATAGAATTTTTCTTTCGATTATAATTGAAGGTACAACAACAGCGAATATTTAGTCGCTTTTATCTAAAAATAGACGAACTCACCTGTAGTAGTAAATAATGCGGGTAGTTAGGCCAAGAAAAAAATGCAATATCTGAAGAATACAACAGATAAGCTGTATGATTTCCGATGAATGCAACTGTCGTATTTAGGACATTGTGATAATTAGGCCAAATAATATCCGAAGAATACAACGGATAATAAAAATTAGTGCTTCCCAATGAATGCAAAGGGTACACAAACTCAGCTCGAGCGTATAAATCTTCGCAGGTACAGCAGCAGCAGGCAGGCAGAATAATATTTAGGCACAATAATATCCGTAGAATTCTACGGATTAAACAGTAGTGATTCCCAATGAATTCAAAGGGTACACTTTAGCTCGAGAGTATACATCTTCGTTAACAGCGACACGAACAATGTTCCACTTTTAATTTTATGTCTTCTTTATTTTCGATTTTTCCATGATTTCAAAGATCCCTTGTATTTGAACTCGTGCGAACGCCGTGATCGCACGGACAAGAATGAGGTGGCTGTCGCTCGGCTGAGGCGGGGTGGATACGAAAGAGATAATGATGTTGTTTTCTCTTTCTAACCTCTGAAACTTGTGCGATATCTCCGGATCGTACCCACGAGGTACTACTACTACTAGTGATGGAATATCTTGGAGTCAAGGACTGGATAATTATGATCGAACTTCACGTAAGGGTAAGTTCGTTTGATCCTTAATTATGTTTCACAGTTCGGTCCTTAGCAACTTATAATGTTTACTTATTGTAGGATGTTTAGAGTGATGATCTATAAAATGTGAATATTAGCTATTATGATTTGGGGAATGTTGTTGGTTGTACATTTGGCTATAGTACGCATGCATATTGTGTACTGATACTAAAATGTATAACTGTTTGTTTTCCCCAATAAAATAAAATAGAATAGGTAATACAAGATATGCCCTAAAAATCCAAATTCATTTATCTCTGCAATTATTATAATCAAAAAACAACATTACATAATATTATGCACTAGATTTTTTTTCGTTTTTGTTTTAAATATCAAATGAGTTTTCTAACAACAACCTTGATACGAGTCTTATAACACTAATATTATATTACACGTAGCCAACAGTAAATTCAGACGTAAGTATTAAGCCCGTAATAAAGTAGATTATCTTCCCTGACCAATCGTAATTTATACTGCGGAGGAACCGCAAGCAAAATTATCCATTATTAAGATTAAGTATGTAAGAATAGAAAGGTCGAATCGAGAAAAATCTCGCTTCAAAACCTGTCAACAGTGGCAATACATCATTGTCTTGTAAAAACGCGCAAATGCACCAAGCTTACAATTTTAAAGGAAATTATGCAAAACCTCACCATTAGACAATGACTGAAATTGAAGTCTATTTTCGTAATTATTTTATATAATCAATAACTGAACATAATAATAAGGGTAACATGTAAGTAAATACCAGTTTGTGAACGTAAATGTTCCCAAATACCACACAGGCCACATAGAATAGATAGAAAAAACCTTAAATTAATTATTTAATTAACATGATGCATAACCGAAACATTATTGAACTTTGACAATAGGTAAGCAATAAATTGTAATTAATGAACAATCCTGTATTAATTTCATCCATAATAGTAAAAGTATCTTTATGATTAATTAGTTGCACTTCAAAGTTACTGCGTCATTTTTTTTTTTTTTTAGGAAAACAAGTATTGGGTCAAGACTTTATGTCACATTTTATAAGTTGAGGGTAGATAAGGAGAAATACCCTCCAAATATTATTTATTGTGTCACCTACCCTCATATGTATGGGTCAAGACTTTATGTCACATTTTGTAAGTTGAGGGTAGATAAGGAGATATACCCTCCAAATATTATTTATTGTGTCACCTACCCTCATATGTATCTACCAGCTGTCGGCTGATTGTAATGTCAATGACCGTTAGCTTATCTCATAAAGGGTATTATGTACAACAGTCATATATTGAACTTAAAGTTTTTTTATTTTATAATATCTATACAGCCCGTATGGCGCCAATAACCCTAACGTTATTGCTGATTACTGGTGATAACCACAACCTGAAATTGCGTGAATGTCTTTTCAGTCAAGAAGTATAACTTATTTACCAATTTCGCAGTCGTTTTGCGTGTGAATCGAACCCGCAACCAGGGCATAAAAAAAAATTAAAATTACCCAACAATATTTCTTTTAAATTATTAATACTAAGGAATGGTAATAGTGACGTACTAGTAAACACAACTAATATATTTGAACTCAAGAATAGTTCCTATCTCCAAAAATATAGTAACAATCAAAATTAATTGGTACCTAGTAAAAACTAATAATATGGTCGGTGTAAAATTATTTTGTCAATCTCAAAAATCTTAAGGAGCAAAGACATTGAATAGAGAGCGTAAACTAGATAGTTTTGTGTATATTGTAGAAAAAACATATAAGTTACTCAAACCAATTTGAATGTGGTGTATTACAAATTAAAAGGCACATCAAGCTTATAAGAGGAATATTCGCAACGCTGGTAGATATAATATCAGAAAAAATCCAATGAAATATTCAACAAAAAATTACATAAGTATAATCGTATGAATTCTGAATAATAATATCAAAGATCAGACACTTTGTTTTTTTTTTTTTTTAAACTGTGTAGGTATACTAAGATCATGTGTATTATTTTTATGATATATTTAGCAAAGGATTATCTTCTATACTATAATTGAGAATCAAACGAACTTACCTTGTGAAGTTTGATGTCTAATTATATGAGTTTATTGAACGAAGACAAGGCTGATTTACATGCAGCAGACGAGATATTATGCTGCCGAAGTCACATATTTAAAGATAAAAATAAATATTTTTAAAAATAAAATTCACTATTTTGACTCATTTCCCGGCAACGGCACGCAACCAGTCGCCATCTTCATTACTTTTAGAGCCAATTTTTTTCGATACTTTTCGGGAGTATTGAGGGAGGGCGGGAGTATCTTGTCTTCGTTCAATAAACTCATATAATTAGACATCAAACTTCACAAGGTAAGTTCGTTTGATTCTCAATTATACTTCGTTTATTTCACGAAGACAAGGCTGATTTACATGCAGGATGTTTAGAGCATCGAAAAAAATTAATTAAAGTTATTAAGGCATATTGCCTATATACTTAATAAATTTCTTGTTTACTTTTCATGCAAGATATACAAGTAGGTATACTAAATACCGCGACAATGACTTTCGGTTCTGTAATGGCAGAGATATACATTTCTCTGCGGTATCTCTAGTTTCCAATTTCCAAACAATATAGAAAGCGATCTCCAACCCCATTCAAAGAACCTGCCCTGCACGGTTCATTATTTATTTTTCAATTTATGCACACAGAAGGAAACAATTACATAAAATTAATAGGAAAAAATGTACAAAAGTGCTGCTCATTTCATATGAAATCTCCTCCAGCAGACCTGTAAGAAGAGAGTCTTCCCACTTTCGTATACATATAGTTATGTTTAATTATAAGTAGGTATAGTAATTGAAGATAGATGAGTGGGAAACAATTCATATTTTCTGTTAAATAGTGTGGAACGTAGAGGTTAACATTCGATTAGAGCGCAATTTTTTTAATTTTTTTTTTTTTTTTAGATTAAGCTTAATCTGGTGTGAACATGTATACAAACTACAGCACATAAATAAACATAATAAGCAGCTGAAAAAGTTGTAATGTTGCACAGTTACGAGCACTCATTTTCTAAGATAATTTAATAGCCAACTTGTATTCCAAATAAATTTTCATATTTGGTGCAATAGTAAAAATGTTTTACTGTAATACTTTGAAGAACCTTATTTCGTTGGGTATACGAGTATAAGTTCATTATTATAATATTACTGTTATCGTTGTTGTCGATTAGGGTAACAATGATAGATTCTGATTTCAGTTAAAGTAATGTGAGTGTAACCAGAATAATGTCTTGTAAAATAAATGATAGCATAGCAATTATCAAGGGATAGCGGTATCCTATCGATAAGGCTATAATATGCCCAATTATCATTAGGCGATTCACATAAAATTGAAGATTCTAAGTCTGTATTAACATCTTTTTACTCTATTTTTAGACCTAATTGATATTAATTTTTAGTGTATTTCATGTGTATATAAAGACTTTATTTTCTTTTACCATTAGACTACAGTAGGTACTGCAGTTAAAATGTGAGAAGAAACGCTAGGTATTTTGCAAGAAATAATAAAATTCGATTATAATACGAGTAATATAAGTAGGTACATCGATGCTAATAAGTCAAAATTACATAAACCAATAATTGATGTGAGTAATTATTATGATAGTGGACATAGGCATCTAGAGTTTATCATGTTATAATGTATTACCGTCTATGATCGATCAATCAAATGATCTTGTAACTTATTGTATAAAACTAATGTTTGACGGGACGGATAATGCGGTGACTAGAAACCTCAACCACCACCCCAAAGTCGAGGGCTGACTCCCAGCCAGGATAACAACTGTTTGGCATGTACACATCCAGCATGAGGTTGTTACAATAAATTATGTATTCATATTTGTACATACACATGTCATTGTATGTTCGCCGGCGGCCGGGTGCCGCCGTAGCACAGACATTGTTCAATGTTTGCAGTGTGTGGCTTAGGGGATTTTTTAATAAATTGTCTATACTCACAGCTACCAATATAGTATTCCAAAGCATATCTGTAGCATATTCAGCTCGTAGTGTTTTTCTGCGTAGTTACTGGACTGCGGGCATGATGAAAGCGACGTCATCGTTGTGCAAGGATCTGCACAGGCCTGTGGTAGGGATAAACTTACGGCTTCTAGGCTGTCCACCCCCCATACGTTAAAATCTTCTGAAAAATGCGGTGCGAAATTAAATTACGTATAACTAATAAGTATCTTATTTTTTTTTGATTTTTTTTTTTCTTTGATTACCGCATACGCTGTGGTTAGTAACATTTTTCAATTCAATTCAATTCATGTATTGTAAAATATGAGTACCTAGTTAATTTCAGGTGTTATACAGATAAAGTACCATCATATTTGACTTTGCGGTATGCAATTACTTGATACGAATTTAAAGTATTCGAGCTGTGCAGGCAACGCTGTTGGACCGTCTTGATTTCCCTGCCTTGCCAAATTTACAAAACTGATGTTGTTACTACCTATAGGTACAAATATGTCATAATATAGGTATAATATAGGTTGTTCTAAGGTTTTGCGAGTAAATAAATTGAAATTGAAATATCAGTTTAAGCAAGCTTCCGCCGTATTGGAGTTAATACTACTACTAGTACTGAATTTAAGCATTCTATAAATGATTTATTTTACGCATTGCCTCGGCCCAATAATTGCTTAGTATATATGTCCTTGAAAGTGGTAAATCTGATTGATTATTAGGATCTCATAATTTACAAGATTATGTTTTGTATACGCATGTTATGCGCAATATTATTATTCACAACCAGTAGTCACAATCAGTATTATTATTTATACCTTTTTACTTGATTTACACTTACTGGGAGACATACTTTGCTATAACTCGGTCTATGCGCTACCTCCTCAGGTGGCGCATACCTAGGCTGGGGTTCATAAAATCCATATCCAGCAGTATGTGCCTGACAATTTGATATTATGTCTGGTACTATACAAAGCATTAAAGATTGTTTTATGTATTAGCTTGATGCCATCGGAGCTATACACGGTATACGGGGGAATTCGACAATAATACATATTGTAAGGTAGTTCGATGTCATAAGACCCATAACCAGTTTACGTAAAGATCAAACAATAAATACACTTTGTAAGGTACATATTTTGATACACAGTGTACGTGAGGATCGAACAATAAATACACGTTGTAAGATAGTTACACGCCATAGGACCCATACACGGTTTACGTGAGGATCAATCAATAAACACATATTGTGCATTTTGTCACAGGACCCATACACGATTCACATGAGGATCAAGTGAGAACACATTGCGACGTAGTTGGATATCTGATACTTACACGGGATACTTACACGATGCCCATGAGGATTAACCAATGAATGCACATTATAGTGTGGTTGGACGTCATATGATCCTTACACGACTAGCGCGAGGATTAAACGATGAATGCGCCTCGCAGTGTAGATAGACGTCAAATGATCCTTACACGACTAGCGCGAGGATTAAACGATGGATGCGCCTCGCAGTGTAGATAGACGTCAAATGATCCTTACACGACTAGCGCGAGGATTAAACAATGAATGCGCCTCGCAGTGTAGATAGGCGTCAAATGATCCTTACACGACTAGCGCGAGGATTAAATGATGGATGCGCCTCGCAGTGTAGATAGACGTCAAATGATCCTTACACGACTAGCGCGAGGATTAAACGATGAATGCGCCTCGCAGTGTAGATAGACGTCAAATGATCCTTACACGACTAGCGCGAGGATTACAATGAATACACATCATAGGTAACATTGTATACATATGTCATATGATCCATACACGGTTTACATGAGGACAATACGACTAACGCCTCTTGACCAACTCCGAAGACGATGACAGCTCCTAGCTATTCACAAACAGCACAGCAAAAAGACATCACAGAAAAGTATGGTTATAATTACATTTATTTATTTCATGGCACCTTCCGTACACTATATACGTGTATTGTGTATTCACGTAGGTAACACGTTTTCATAACACAAAGTAGGTAGTGTATATTATAGTAGTAATATTTTCGTAACATTGAAATTGTGATATCGAAATGGTATATCTGATCTATGATTAATTTGTGGGTTCAAATAGGTAAATATCCTATATCACGTCATCCCCGCGCAAAATAAATACGTTGGGATATCACGAGTACATCATACGATGAGCATCGAATAGAATATAGTTCATGATAGGTACCTACCTTAATTATTTATGTTTTTTCCAAATGCCAAAGTACACAAAAGCGCGCAAACGCCCTTAAGAAACTATGTTGGGACACACATACAATACACGTTTTGTGATACTGAGCATTTACGTACGACATACCTTGGCGTATTTATGATTGAGATGTTTTAATCACAATGTAGATTATTTAATTAATATAAAAATATAATAAGTGGGTAGTTGCCGAAAAGAAAAATATTAGTCTGTACTTTGAGATATAATTTTGTACTCACCTTGAAGTTTTATGACAACTACAACAAGTAAAGAATTTACCAATATTATGTTGACACATCTTATGACGATACAATATCTTCACTAGCGGAAATTTTCTTTAAATCCAATCTTATTTGATTTGCGGAGGTAAATTTACGTGTGACTCGGGCATCACAAAATCACGTAATGAAGATGGCGACTGGTTGCGTGCCGTTGCCGGGAAATGAGTCAAAATAGTGAATTTTATTTAAAAAAATATTTATTTTTATCTTTAAATATGTGACTTCGGCAGCATAATATCTCGTCTGCTGCATGTAAATCAGCCTTGTCTTCGTGAAATAAACGAAGTATAATAAAACTCAAAGAGCACTTCTTCTGTATATTGAATATTTTTCCAAAATTTCTATGTGGGGATACTATACTATCGACATAGAGGCCAAAACAATTTTTTTTGGAATTATTGTCTGTCTGTCTGTCTGTCTGTCTGTCTGTCTGTCTGTCTGTCTGTCGTTCTGTTTGTCCAGGTATCATTTGAAAACCCGTGGATGGATTTTGATAGGACTTTCACTGATGTGTTGTGTAGAAGTCAAGGTATAAATTGGTGTATAAAACATCTCGCTATGTTTCATAGGGGCTAAGTAGTGAAACATTAAGTGCACATATTACCACATAATTTCCTTTGTATGAGAATAGGGTAATTATAGACTGATCAGTTAATCATTAAGATATGTATTATTACGCTATATACAATAGGGACTGAGCAGACATTTAGTTTGAATAAGATATGGCAGTGGCGAAGGGTAAATTTTTGTAAGGGGTAAGCCGGTCCGGTACACCCAGGACATTTTCATTAGAGATCCGTATTGTTCTAAGTACGTTGCTGATAGCAATATGACATTATATCTTTGAAAAGTTAAAATCTGTAAATCCCGAGCGAGTCCAAACTAGATCATGAAATTATTCATGAAATTTTAATGAAACTCCACAAGTCCAGGTAGTGTATAGGTATTGTATTACAGTCGCAACAATAAAAGATGCGAAAAACTTAGAACTTTCATTATCGAATATCATTAGACAGTAATTTAAGATGTTAGCGTGATTTACATTATGAACAGCGCCATTTATCGGTGAAATTGAACATACAATCACCATTAATTAGGTACACTATTTATAACTTAAGAACGGCTCAACCGATTTGGCTGAAAATTGGTAGGGAAGTAGCTTAAGAGCAGGAGACGGACATATGATACTTTTTATACCTGTAGGTTAAGGTTAAGCAACGTTAGGTAAGGTCATTAAATAGATGGGCGAACCAATTTGTATGAAATTTTATGTGTATATCGGGTAGATCTAATAATAGGCCATTAATTATATTTCATGCCGCTAGGTAGAGGTTAAGCAACATAAGGCAAGGTAATTAAATAGATGCGTGAACAGATGTGTATGAAATTTTGTGTGCATATAGGGTAGGTCTGAGAATAAGTCGTTAAGTATATTTCATGCTGCTGATACCATGATTGACGGATATATAGAATGAGAGGAGGGTGCAAGAGAGGACAGAGAGGGAGAAGGGATTCGAGGAGGGGGTGAGGGATCGGAGGAGTTAGGTGGAGCAAGGGGGGGGGGTGAGATGGAGCAAGTTGGGAGAGAGAGATGGGGGGGATAGGGTTCAGAGAGGGGACAACGGGGAGAGGAAGAGGGGGAATGTGACGGGGACCGATGCGGGTGGGGGAAAGAGAGAGGAGAGAAAGAGCATAGAATTACTTTTTTCTTATAAGGCTTCAATCCCGGCTGGGTCCTAAAAGAAAACGCGCATTGTTCCTTTTGGAACCACATGGGCTTGAGGGGATAATAGAGAGAGAGAGAGAGATGGAGAGAAATAAATCAAGGGAGGAGGGTGAAAAGGGGAGCAAAATGTAATAAAAGCGCGGGTGGAGCTGCGCGGGTCAGCTAGTATAATATATAATCGTATTTTGACACTGAGTGATAACCTCGGTAAACAAACAGGGTTTTTTTTTTAAACGCTGTTTATAGGGTTTTATTTATCTAAGTATATATAATATATGCCTTAGATAAAAAAAATATTACGTAAATATGATCGTGTTAAGATATTTTATAACACTCACTGTGATTGGACAGGGTTCTTCAAACACCCTGAATATATATATATATATTTTTTAGAAACTATTGAACTTTATAAATTTACTACACAGATTTAAATGTAGTATTCAAACTTTTATAGCAATAAATGTAGAAATTAGAATTATGTATGACAAAAATTCGTCCTTAATATTGTCACATTCAAATATTGCAACTTTACTGTTCATAAAGTTATACCATAAATATAGTCATAAAGGTAATTAATTCAGCTAAATTCGTCATATTGTTATGTTCTCTAGAACAGATTTATCAATAGTTACTTTCCACTAAGTACTTAGGTATTTATAATAAGTGTAGGAGGCGGCCGGCGCGGCGTACTGTCCCATAAGTTCAGAGGCTACTTACTGCAGCTCCACGGTGGCACTCACGGATGCTCCGGCTGTAGGCCGGCCAGGATCTCGTCGAGCGTCAAGCCCGCGGCGGCCAGTCCGCCTCGGCTCTGCTAGATACCACTTTGCAGTACGAACCATAGATAAGAATAGTATATACTGAAACTGGTACGAACTATGAAGTCTTGAATTCATTCTACTGTGAATTATTATTACAATTATTATTACAAGTTTTTAATTATTTACTCATCTCGTCGAGTGGCGCACGACGCATTCCGATAATTAGGATACCTACACATCGAATTATATCTGACGATATTGTAAGAATCCCAGGCAACCGGTGGATGATAATAGCAAATTATCGTTAATTGTGACGTTCCAAGATGGACGTCTTCGTATATTCAACAGTGGAATTTTTCTGGCTAATGATCGGATATGTTCCCAGTTGTATTGGCAGCATGCATTTACTAAACACAGCGTTAAGTCATAAGTCATAAAAATTACCCGCAATAAGGAATGCGCAACGCATTTATTCGTACATCTGTACATTGTTTGTACAAATGAGACGACACGGCGTGGAAACAGGTATCGTAAAGAGAACATCGTAAACATGTCATACTGCCATACCAGCAGCAAGACCTATACTCACATGAGCATTGTGTATCGCACAATGACGGTAAAGGTGTTCATTATCTACGACAGAGACGACCCTGGTTGTATTGGAAGCTCGCATCGTATGAACACAGCGAAAGCAACAATTACCCGCTGTTGGGTGTGCATCGCAATTAACCGTAAATACTCATATATATATATATGTATACTCACATCAGCAGAGCGGACGTATCGCACTATAACGGTGAACGTGTTCATTATCTACGACAGAGACGACCCCGATTGTATTGGAAGCTCGCATCGTATGAACACAGCGAAAACAACAACTACAGGAGTGTGCATCGCTTTTGTGTAACGCACTATACGGTTAACGTGTTCAACACTACGACAGAGACGACCCTGGTATTGGAAGCTCGCATCGTCTGAACACAGCGATAACGTCAATACCCGCTGATGGGGTGACAACTACCCGCTGGTGGGGCATCGCTGTTAACCGTAAATGTGTTCTTTATGTACGTGTGAGACGACCCGGTATGGAAGCTCGATTCGTACGAACACAATAGTGCACGACGATCCATTTCCCGAAGCACGAAGAGACGTCCGACGTCACCACCGCGGCGGCACCTCTCCGTTGTCCCGACCTCGCGGCGTCGCCTCTCAGTTGTCCGGTTCTTGATTTTCACTTTTTATTTAATACTGAATACACTTGCAGCTTTGGATTGGAGACGTGCGAAGGCTTGAGCACGGAAACAAACAATGAAGATAAACTGCGGGCGGGCTGTCTTATAGGAGTGTCAGTGTGGTGGTGGTAGGCAAAGTGATAAAATAATAAAATACCCGAAAAAAAAAAATACTTAGTAACACCGTGCAAGGCTAGTAGTATGGACGCATAACTACAATAAGTAAACATTATAAGTTGCTAAGGACCGAACTGTGAAACATAAGAAAGAGTGCTTATGCGCTGTTCGTCTCGTTGTCCGATGATAGAAGGGTGATGGTGGGGTCAGGTCAAGACAACACTGTTTAAGAAAAGTGAAAAAATTACAAGCCCGCGGAGTTTCTTGCCGGATCTTCTCAGTGAAGGCCACGTTGTGTCGCAGTGGTAACGTTTAAAAAAAAATACCGTCCTGAAGAATAAATAAATGATTTTCAATTTGAATTTGACACTTCAAAATATTACATTTACAAACAAAATCATAATAAATTATTTTTAATTTATGATAGAGATGGTGTCTGATGTATAGGTTGATCCTGTAGGTATATAACCATTATATAACCGATAGTGGTCGTATATAGGTTATGCTACATTACCTAGGTACATTATTATAGGGAGCTGTTATCTAGATTTCATCTGAAATCGATTATTCCGTATTTCGTCCAAAGTGTCCAACTTTCTAACTTTATAGACAGACATAAACTTTTCCACCTTTTAATTTCAACAGTCCCCTCCACTCAGTCGCATCATTTCCAGAACTTGAACAAAATTAATTCCGCTCTCATCTATTTCTAGTTTACCGAGCATTACATACAAAAAAAGATCCTGGAACTCGTTCGCACGGAATAAAAGATTCAATTTAAAAGTTTTCCACGGTAATTTAGGAACTAAGTTACGAGTGCTGCCGGTAATTTTGTTTTCAGATTTGAAAATCTGCCGCGGCGAGCGATTTCGTTAACATTGAAATAAAATAATTTATCGAGTTCCCGGGTGAGTTTAATTCGATTCTGTTTGTACTAAGTCTGTACTGCACGAGAGGAAAATTACATTTAGATTTACTCTGTTTAAAGGTATTTTTTTATTTTGTTTACATTGACAATGTTTTTTTTAAACAAAACAGTAAAATATATGGGAGGTATAGTATGATTTAATATATACATATATATATATCTCTCTCTTTTACCTATTGTATGTATACATATTTGTAAATAAACAAGTTATTAGACAGACATTATAAGTTTTACTGTATTTAGCCTAATAGCGTGAAAATTTACTTACGTTTATTGTAATTGATATTAAATTATCTATCTATACTTATAATAAAACTGTAACAGGTCCATTTCTGTACATTGAAGAAATTTTGAAAATAATGTTTGAAGGGCATTTAACCGATACTAAAGCCAAAAATGTATTTTTTTTATTTTTGTCTGTCTGTCTGTATCTCGGCTGAGCATCACGCCGAAACTACTGGATGGATTGAAACGAAACTTGACATGATTTGAGATCTTACTACGAGGTAGGACATAGGATACTTTTTATCCCGTAATCTAGCACGGTTCTTTTGGGAGAAGGGATTAAATTCAAAATGGGTAGTTGGTTATACACTTGGTCCGATTTTATCAATTTTTCTTTATAATATAATAAATATTAGTAAGGGAACACTCATAGAGAGTTTTTATCAAGGTTTTGTAATCGATCGGGTTAAGCAACGTTAGGTAAGGTCATTAAATAGATAATAATATCTTGGGACAATCCACACACGGTCATCCGATCCCAAACTAGGCAGAGCCTGTACTATGGAAACCAGACAACTGATACTAATACTTATATACTTTTTTTTTTGTAAATACATACTTTAATAGATAAACAACACCCAGACACTTGGCGGGAATCGAACCCACGACCCATCGGTTAGCAGGCAGGGTGACTGACCACTAGACCAACGGGCAACGATAGATGGGTGACCGTTTAACGCCATTTGAACTAAACGGGTCCGTGCTTCGGAGAGCAAGTAAAAAGTGGGTCCCAGTTTTTAACTGACTCTAAAAAAGGAGGTTATGTATTCGATGCGAATGTCTGTTATTAAAAGTATAGTAAACGTAAAAATAGCGCAGGCGAAGCTGCGTGGGTCAGCTAGTTTTTAAGAAATATGTATATATTAACAAATTATATACAAACATTATAAATTAATAGGACAAAAACTATTTACAACATAAACAATTGATTGAAGTACATTTTAAATGATTTTTTTACTACCAAGGGGACAAGCAAGCATGCGGTCCGCCAGATGGTAAGCAGTCACCGCAGCCTATAGACGCTAGCAACGTCAGAAGAATCAGAAGCGCGTTGCCCGACCTGCGGTCACGTTTTAGTAATTTTCTGCAAATGGTTGTGGTAAGTGACTGCCGTGTTATTAGTGTGCACCGTGATAGGGGATTTGTTGAGTTAAGACATTAGATAGTCTTTTGTATCCGGTAAATTCACCAGCGATGCCTGCCAGTGTAACGTTGCATTGCGCTTCCGCTAATCACACATGTTTATAAATTAATTATTAGAGGAGAGTCGATCGATCCAGTCACAGTCTACGACTAAACATTAGTCATTCCAACGCACACTGTGCATATTTCATAATTTAAATCTTTAATAAAGAATATTATTCGCAACCGCTATCAGAACTTCTAATACAACTGGTCCTCTAGCCTCCCTTTGAGTTCACTTACTATCTGGAGTGCGTTATTGGTGCCCCGTGACTAGATACACGTTTTATCTTTTATATGAGGATCGGAACTATTTGATACTTCTATCAAAATATGTAATACACAATAATCCTTACGGGATAAACGTTCCTTTAATCGTGACTAAGCGATTTGCTTCGTCATTTATCATACGTAGGTACAGAAAGGGGCTGGAACAGTTTGCCTGCGTAATGTTTGATTCATGTTTTAAATCAAGCACTACGCAGTCAGTACTCGTAGTAATAATGTAGGGGAACAGCAAGTTTTACTAGGTGGTAGGTCCCTTGTGCAAGGAACCGTACAGGTAGATACCACCACAGTGTCAGACATTTTGCCTTCAAGCAGCAGTGTGTAAACATTAATGTGTTCCGATTTGAAGGGCACTATATCAGATTTAATAACTAATGATTCGGGTGACGAGCGATTCTCTAAACAATAATATTTTAAAGTATCAAATTATATGCGTAGTATACTGTGAACGAGCGACTCCCATTGTTAACCGCAGGAAAGATTATGAAAATCGTATAAACAGATGCGACAGTTGTTTTTCACGTAGCTAATGGCACATGCGCTAAATAGGGCTAGACTATTTGTTTAGTAAAGAAAAATAACTTCTGTTATAGTTTCCCCAACCCAAGTTCTCACAAAAATAATGTAAGTAGTAAGTTTAGTTTTACGGGTGCAAAAACCAATGGTTTGTTGTTACGCAATGTACTTATTTAAGTGTTTTATTTATTTTTCATTTTTACTCTAGACCAGAACGGTGACAGGTATAATATGCTAATTAGACTTAAAGAAAAAAACTCTATTAATTAAAATGTAATTGATTATATTTGATCAAGATTCAGCGATGGTTTTTGGCTATTGATAAATAACACAATATTGAAAGTTTGGCATATGCGGTACAACACGGATGAAACAAACACTGCGTACGTAGTCATTATTATTTGTGGTACTCATTACTTTCCACAATGTACCTATTTAAGGACCTACAGAAGTACAGAAAGCTTACATTATGTAATGTTGGTAAAGGGAGGATCTGTTTAGGACAGTCCATAATTTACACACTGTGTTTTCTAAATTGTTAAAACTTGAATCCCCTATGAAATTTCATAAAATGTTTATAATGTGTCAAATCTGTTAAAATTGTACTCTAAGAGAGAACTACATCCCTTTTCAATACAACGTTTATATTAAAACTCGATGCGTCCAGGAAATTGCTATCATACTTGATCTCAAACTGTCATAGTGGATTGGTAGTGACTTGAGACGAACCGAGCGGCTAGCGGAGCGTGTAACATGTCAACATAAAATATTAAATAATAATATTTTAATTAAGCCCAAAACTGGCCTCCTCAAGAGGGCTGGATGGTTCCTCGCTCAACAGATCGGTATAGCGATCTAGCGAGGTAATGCAGCAGGCACTCTTGCCACAATCCCACGTGGACATTTTTTATGTTTATGTTGTATTTCATTTACTATCAATACATCTATAGATTTAATCTATAGATTTATTTATTCACATAAAGATTGTGATAATTCAATTAATAATGTGACATCTAAACATACTTTATCCGCTACGATGACGTAGCGGATATATATGAATATAAGGCTAGGCTTTAAGAGAGACTGGAAAGAGTACCAGAAATAAAATCCCATTAATACCCATTATATTTTTTTTTGTCGTATGGTTAATGGCCAACATGGTGTCAGACTTGTTCAAACTGCCTTTAGTTAGGCTACTGACTTGGCTTAACGACTGTTGTCGACGAGAACAACCGAGACCAACTTTATACGTGCCTAAGCACGGAGACGCTTAGTTCAAATGCCACTAAACGGTCACACATCTAAGGACTGACCTTGGCTGATGTTGCTTAACTAACTGATCGTTCACCGATCAGTGATAATAACTATCCTCTATTTTTCTTTACCAGATCAAAATCGCGGCAATAAATGTATGAAAACCGGAGTTATGGCCGCGCCAAATCCTCATCAGCCAACGATAATTAGTAATGTTCACTAAGTAACAATTAATTCTACTAATTGTCTTTGGCGGACCACTGGTCAGTCATCAATCTTGTGTTCATATATTTGTTCCTACGATTTTGATCTCGTAAAGAAACATAGGCTTCTAGAGTCTGGTGTCCCAAATGCACTGGTGTCCATTCTAGCTATATGGTATAATAAGCAAAGAAACTTTGTAAGGTGGTCGAATGCTTTGTCCGAGCCTTACAAACTTGAGTGTGGAGTTAGGCAGGGCGGTCTTAGCTCTCCGAGGCTTTTTAATGTTTATATTAATGATTTGATTGATGAGCTCAGTAGCACTCATGTAGGATGCCATATTGATGACGTTTGTTTAAATAACTTAAGTTATGCTGATGACATGGTGCTGCTGAGCCCATCAATCTGTGGAATAAGAAAATTGCTCACAATCTGTGAAAGATATGCTGATCAGCATGGGCTGAAGTACAATGCTAAGAAGAGCGAACTGTTGGTTTTCAGAGGTAGAAATAAAAGTCCTTTGCATGTCCCTTCTGTAAAACTTAACGGTTCACTATTACAGAGAGTGTCTCAGTTTAAGTATCTGGGTCACATTGTGACCGAAGACTTAAAAGATGACACTGATATGGAAAGGGAACGCAGGGCATTGGCTGTGAGGGGTAATATGGTGGCTCGTAGGTTTGCTGAGTGCACAGTTCCAGTGAAAATTACACTGTTCAAGGCATACTGCCAAACATTTTATACCAGCAGCCTCTGGGCCAATCATACCCAGACTTCTGACAATGCCTTGCGTATTCAATATAACAATACCTTCAGGATGCTGTTGAGGCTTCCACCTTACTGTAGTGCGTCAGGCATGTTTGCGGATGCGCATACTGACGACTACTTCGCAATTATGCGTAAAAAAGTCGCATCAATAATACGCAGGGTGGGGGAGAGCACCAACGGTATCCTCAGGGTGTTTGCGGAGAGGCTGGATGGGCCTACAATGGGCAGGTTTATTAAGCTGCACGTCTTACGTGGAGCTAAATAAACCTTCCAACATAGTGTGTGTGTGTGTATGTGTGCGTTATTTATGTGTTTACATGTATCTACTAACATAGTCATATAAGAAATTGTACTACTAACAAAATATGGGCCTAGCGCCTGAAAATAAAACATTTTTATTTTTTTATTTTATTTATAGCTATTAGCGCTTTAAAATTTTTATTAAATCCGCTTTTCGCTTCGTATAGAACAATAGCCTTAGCCTGTTATCCAATGTTTCGACAATAGCAAGTGAATAGCGACTGTGTGTGGTTAGCGAATGGATACATTTTAGAGTAACTTAACACTTGTCAATGGGGATGTTCATAAAATAGAAAATATCAGCCCGCAGACAGTTCTGCGAGTGTTTAGCTTTGTGCACTGGTTCGAGTTAAGTGGTATCTATCATAATATAATGTAATAAATTATTTTACTCTACAATGTTTTTTTTTTAATCAATATTCATACGGGTTATTTTGTTAATAATTTAAAATCTTTAATTATCAAACAGATATTCTGCCTTAAATTAAAGCAGCAACGTGTGAGAGTTGCCGTTTTTCAGAGTGAGGATGTCGCGGATGACGTGCGGCAGTCAAGAATCGACCCCACGACCTATTGAGTAGCTGCAAGGCTTTGATTATTTAATCAAAGCTGCTAGGGTGTTTAAACACTAGACCTGCCAAATGCTGATAAAAACAGTTAAGAAATTAAGATTCTAAATATTTTCGACTAAAAAATTAAATACCCTCTAACCTCTAAAATTATCTGTGTTTCTCTACTAGGTATATAATGCATGTCTTATACATATCAACCTTCCTCTATAAACACTCTATTAGGAAAAACCGCATCAAAATCCGTTGTGTAGTTTTAGATCTAAGATTAGATTAAGTTAAAGATCTAAGCATACATAGGGTCAGACAAATAGCGGGAAGCGACTTTGTTTTATTCTTATATCTTTGTAGTGATATTAAATTATATTACCATGGTATACCTATTATATAACCTTGGCATCCAATACAATATTTTAGTCAAAATCAAGATTGATTTTGTATCCCTTTATTGCAGCAATTTATTTTACATAAACTATCCTTTCATGGATAAGTATATCGTCTACAAAAACAGGATGAAGACGAAAACGACCGTCACAAAAGATGTGGGAAATTTTTGAAAACTCCAGTGGATTTGCAAGTATTTTATATAAATCAGGCTTTATTGGCATCGGGAGGACCCTATCATTTTACCAGATATCTATTCAGGAGCTATGCCAAACGTGCGTGGTCGGAATACCAAGTAGTGCAATGCTGACTTACATTTTCTGACTTGAAAACTATCATTTTTTAGTTAACGCTCTTATTGTTAAGGAAATTAGGTTGAATATTGATAAGCGTGTGTGTGTCACAAGTGAAAGTGGTGCAAGAAGGATTTGCACAATGTACCCGACACTATCTGTCAAACCATGAAATAAAGTGAGAATAAATCGAGATATTTTTACGATTGTTAAGTTCTGAATGTTATTTAAACCGTTCTAAAGAACAATGTCCATAAGCTGTATAAATTCTAAGTTGTGCTGCAAGTTTGTAATAATTAATGCTTATAAATATGATTAATTAACAAAAAGTAAATTAAAAAAAATTTTAGTCTATTTTTAGTTAGCTGCGCCTAGTAGCACCACAATATCTACTAAAACCCTACCTAGTAGTAATAGCTCAAGTAACAAGCTATGCAATTTGAACGCCAGCTCGCACCTCTAATTAATCATGTGCGATTGTTACTAGCTTTCGGTAAAGGAAAACATCACGAGGAAAGCTGCATGTCTGAGAAAGCCTAACTATTTTTCGAATGACGTGTGGAAGTCCGCCAACAAGCTCTTGAACAGCGTGGTGGACTATCGCCTAAGCTCATCGATATAATATATAAACTAGATTTGGTGTCACGGTTCAAAAAGTGGTATAGCGAGAAATAGCGCCCTTGTGTCGCTATTTCTTTACAAGCCACATCCTGACTTTATTTTTGCCGATAGGAGTGTCGCTACTGTCTATATGAAACTGTCAAACTACAAGTCATTATCATTATAAAATCGTTAGTTCACGTTTCCGCCACCAGCACAGATAAGTTTGCAACCTCCGCGACCACATTTTAGATGTTCGTGAATATTTATCTAGTTTATATATTATATCGATGCCTAAGCTCCTTCATTTTGAGGGGAGGTCCGTGCCCAACAGTGGGAAAAAACAAGGGCTGGTATTATTATTTATATTAACTAAAATATTCTAGCTAGTTATTTTTATTCCACCTAATGAAACAAGCAAGACGTCCGCTTGATAGTATGCGACCAGCCTGCCTATAGAAATCTATATTATACTGCCGCTCGTCACCTGAGAAATTAGTTATTAAGTCTCTTGTGTTCGGTAATTTAGCAAACTACAGTGCCCTACACACCGGAACACAGCAATGTTTACACACTGCTGCTTGGTACCTACCTGGAAGGTCACTTGCGCAAAGTACCTAACACCTAGTAAGTAAACCCAGATATGCTATTAACAATTGCACATTATAATGAGTTTAAAAGGGTGACGTTTACTATTATAGGCGAGTTAAAAACTTGCATAGGTACGTATTTGAACTACAATTTTGTGACATACCTATTCATCGATAAATATGGAGAAATATCAAGAAGTTTCAACAAAACAAAATGAGGTCAAGTTTTCTTAATTAAACTATTAAATCCATTAAATTCACTGAAACAATAGTTTACAATATAAATGGATAGTATTCATGTCAACAATATACGGCCCAGTAATAAAGATCATCCAAATATCAGAACATGGAGTGCTTTGCAAAAATTTACAATGCATTTAAAATTTAACGGCCACTCCTTTGTTTTTGTGCCAAAAATAAGCGAAGTCGTTCCACTGGGGATTTGAAGCTAGCTATGATTTCTTGTGACCACAATACAACGTTCTATTTGCGGTTCTCAAAACGAAGTATGATACAACATGATGACTTTATGCCTATAGTTTAAGACGTTTTCAGGGTATGTATTATTTTTAGTGACGGCAAATTAAATTTGCTTCTAGTGTGTGCATTGCAATACACGATAAATACCGTCGGTGTAAGGCAAGAAAACCGCGTTCATAACAGTAAATGGTCCGTTTACAGGCGAATACATTATGAATTTTATCGTCCGGAAACGATTTTAGGTGTTGATGTTATTGTTTTCTTTCAATGTTTTCTTTTATAGGCAAAATTATATTATTTATGATGATACGTAATTTATTGAAATATTTTATTCGATTTTTTATTATACTTATTTTCCTTTCTTCGCATTCGATATGATTGTAAGAAAATCCTTACTAAACAACCACACGATTCCATATCAATGTTGTTAATCTTCTTTATATAGGTACATATACATATAATTCTACTGTACGTGTGTATGTCACTCAACTCCTCCTAAACGGCTGGACAGATTTGGATGAATTTTTTTGTGTGTGTTCATGGGGATTCGAGAATGGTTTAGAATCACAATTGGACCCGGTAGGTGGCGCTGCAATCAGAGTATAGGGTAGGACAACGTCTGCCAGGCCCGCTAGTAATTATATAAGTTTTTACTTTATATAAACTAATACTTAATCGCGGTCTTACCTAATGGTAAGCGGCGATGTGACGACTAGGTATCATGATAAAAAAAAAAAAAAAAGAAAGTAAAAGTACCCTATGTCAAAACTATCTCTGTGCCTGTAGTAAGATAGATGAAATATGGCCACTCGACTACCAGCACAGCATCTCCTCATACTGCTTTGTCAAAAAATGACACCCGAATAAAAATAACTTCATCACTATCGAAACCTAAAAATGAAAAGCAGTACATTCAGTTACTTCCCAGAACTGACTAAATAAATACAGATTAAAGCTTGATTCCCCAAATCCAAATATTTAGAAGTTCACACTTACAATTTGTTTTCTTTGAAAATACAGTATCGAAGCTCATTTCAGTAGAGGGACACCACGATTAATTTTTAAATAAGGACATTGGAAAAATGAGATTTCGCTGTAAATGCACACAAACATTACCTTTGATACTTTTTTCTGCAAAAGTAGCTCACCGGGCTACTATATAACAAAGCACGACAGTTAGAGCTAATTTTCATTTAGCATTTTTTATTAATAAATCTAATTAGTTCTGCTCTCAATCGTTTAAATGCTATGTTCCGTTATTGAGTACGAGATAACCGACATCTCTACTCGATAACTGGCAGAGTATTCAAATTGATGTTCGCTGTGTATCGGAAATTTAATCAACCATGTTGTCACCCTACAGGGTTAACGTGTCCTGTGTAACCACATGTCGGTCTCGATGTGTTTTTTATCACTTTTTTGTGCATTTTTTGTATCCAACCGAACACCGAAAATGCTTTGCACGTGTCAAACGCATAATTGCATGAGGATTTATAACTGTCTGCTTTTTGACTTACGCTCATGTGAAATTAATTTGACGAGTCGTTTTTATGTATTATGGGTTTTAATTCTCAATTTGTTATTTTTATGTTTGAACTTACAAGCAAGAACGCATTTTTAGGGTTCCATAAGTATGGAGGTAGGAAAGGTAAAAGGGTAACCCAGGTGGTGTGACTTCATTTGTCTGTCTGTTTGTTAACTCAAACTAATAAGGGCTTCCTTTACACATTTCAAAACAGATTTTTATTTTGGTTTATGTCTCGTAGTTTTTGGCTTATAATCAAAAAAGTAAAAAGAAATATCACCCTTATGTCCGACGTTTGTGGAGGCAACAATCTGAAATAATCATAGGTAATACATGTCTATCTTAGTAGGTATCTATGTTTTACAGGAAAAATAAAAAAAAACTCTAAAGGTAGTAGGTACACAGTTTTTTTAGTAGGAAAACGTAAAATACCACGACGAACAAACTTAGATTTGCGGTTTCATTTTTTGCTATCTGAGGTATTAGATGAACAGTAAAATAACTTTAATACGTCCAATGATGGTATGGAACCCACGGTGCAGCGGTGTGCAAGTCCGACTCGCACTTGATCGGTTTTTATTTTCTTTAAACTTAAGTGAAACTCTCTTTTTTTAAGCAATTTCATGATATTCATATTCATGTCGCAGTAGAAAGATTAGTCAATTAGCAAGGTCTTACAGGGCTAATCGTCCAGGGTGCGCCAGGCGAACATATTATATTTCGCCCTTCGGGGAGGCTCTTTCTGGGCAAAAACCATATAGTATTTATGTATTCATTGTCGACACGAAAAGGAGAAGAAGTGACACGATAAGCGGTACGTTAACGTGAGGGTAAGCGACACGCTTCCCTATATACAGCACTCCACTGACGCTCGACACCTTGTATCCCATATTTTCACTGGCTGCAGTGGTTTTCACAAGGGAACACTGCGGCTTGGCGGTAGAATATCTGCCACTGCGGTAGTCTCTGCTTTGACGGTCCCTAGCATTGCGAGCCATCTAGACAACAATATAACTCATACGAAAATAAGTGCAAGACCTGAAAGTTGTTTTACATAGAAAGAAATGCTGGATTGATAGATATATATTTTGAAGAAAAAAAAACGACAAAAATTCATTTTTTTTTTAAATTAGAGAAAAGTATTTACGCACATTCTAGACGTTGTATTAAAACAAATTTTTATATTTGGTTTGCTAAAAGTTGATACAGTATAATTATGATTAGGTTTATATATTTATCTATATTATTTTGTCTGTGTCTTTGCTTGTATATTATGGCATCCTAGTTGACAAAATACCGTTTGGAAGCTATTTAATTATTTTATAACCAGATATTTTTATTTTTAATTGAGACGAGATTTTTTTTAGACATGTCATTGTTCGTTTTGCTTTTTTTTTGTTCTTATGGTAGAGACAACTCTACATAATATTTCTCAGTTATTCCATAGCAGTAAAGCAAGCAATGCGTCTGCATTTGGCAGCAGGATAATACAGGGCCAAGACAAACAAACGCAACTTGTGCTTAGTCGTTAACTAGTCTTGTTTTATTTGTACAACAGACGTTAAAGCACACATTAGTTCGGTGTACGAACAAATAAACAGACCCTGCTTCTACCTCATAGTATTATGTATCTACAGATCATTGGTTAGCAGTATATAGTGTGTATTCTGGAATGAGTATATCAAGTCAGGTATGTATAGTATTGATAGTATAAAGACCCAAAAAAAATACAAAAACGGCAAAAAAAATGATTAAATGGTCTTAAAATTGTTTCTAAGCCATCCTGTATCATCATGCAGACTCCTATTGAGCCATTGTTATTTATTGACTGCCTGCCTGCCTTGTTTAATTAAAAAAATATAGGTTAAATAACGAATAAAATATTGAGCTCACTGCACTAAGACTGTTGACTTTTTTCATGATTTTATTTCACAAACCGTGTCATTACCGGCTTGATACCCCATTTCTGGAACATCCTGTATATATGCTATTAATAAATTCAATCAGCAATATCACGAAATAATATTAAAGTAAGTATAAAAGTATTTGTATTTTATACCTGTTGTCTGGTACCTATACTATAATAGCTTTGACTAGTTAGGTATCAGATGACCGCGAGTGGATTGTCCCTCGTTATTTATAATCACTACTTAAAATGTAATAAAAATTAAAATAGACATCTACTATTAATAAAATGCTTTAAAATAAATAGTAATGGCTGAAATAGTTATACAAAAAAATAACTTTATTTGATTACAGAAAAATACATAACTAGCCTGAAGTTTAGTACAAAAAAATCCTCTAAATTAACATATCAAAATCTGCAGACATACACGGTTCGACTTTGTTTTATACTGAATACTTATTTGTTTATACATGTACTCTTTTTAAGCC
Organism: Furcula furcula; assembly: GCA_911728495.1. Lineage (NCBI taxonomy): Eukaryota > Metazoa > Arthropoda > Insecta > Lepidoptera > Notodontidae > Furcula > Furcula furcula. The sequence continues at coordinate 26,629,858 of OU452246.1, forward strand.
CACTATTTTTAATTCTATAAAGGGTTAACTTATTTGCAAATAAATTGCAGATTAAAGAATTAATTATAAGTGTGTGACACACCAAGCTAAGATATCTCCCGAGTCATATTTTACTAAAATTAATCTTCGTAGTGAGATTTAAATTTTTCATTCACGTCGAATATCTCTATCGTTCTGAATTATTCAGTGGCACTTTAATTGAAGGGGTTTGGGTAAGTCTGTGTTGCCAGAGTGAAAATTCAATTACCACTTAAATAACAAAATTATTTTATTTTGAGATGCAAATTCTTACCTTTTTAATATGAAAATGAAGGCGTATTTTTTTAAAATATGATTTAAATTGTGTTATTTAGATAAATTCTTTTTAATAATTATTATTAATGTTCTATCCGTAGGAAGTACGTTTATTACTATAAGAAATTGATGTACCTATTATCTAAAAAAGTATTTAAGGGCCGAAATCATAAACACCAGATAAATAGTTAAATTAACGCATAGTTAATACTTAACGATGTATTTTAAATTGAATTAAAATAAACCATTCACCTAATACGTTACCATATCACAAAATTTAGATAATCTTTAAAAGAACAGAAACAAGAATTGAACATGTTGGATTAATTAAATCACTTCTTTGTGATAAAATAAAGATAAATTAAATTCATTAAAGTTAACTGTACAAAAACAGAATTTATGATTTTAAAAGATTATTCTTTCTTCATTTTTAGTTTAAAATATTTATATTCGGAAATTTGCTTATACTATGGCAACACATAGAGACCAATTTAGTTTTGTAAGGTGGAGCGCCGACAAAGAACTTTATTGGAATTTTTAGTGACGTCGACCACCTTTTGAGTCAAAGGTTCGATTATGATTGAGATTCGGACTCGGTACCAGTCGTTACAGAATAATCGCTTTATACAGTTGTTCATCCTCTAAGACAGATAGAATAAAATACTAAGCTTAGCTAGCTTAAGACTTAGCTATAATGACTTAGGCACTAGCGTTTTGTTTGAGATTTTGAAAATGTAGTTTAATATTGCCAAGTAGATCGTAATATAGACTCACTCTCTGAGACATTGTAACATTAATATATTGGTAAATGCGGGTTGAAAGATTAAAAAATATCGTAAATCGCCATGAATGTCACTAGGTCGTAGGTTCCTTGTGTTTGCGGTGAGAAGGGCACTGCAGCTGGTGAAATTACCGGACACAAATTATAATGTCTTAAGGGTCGTCAATGCGCTAGTGATTCTTCTGATGTTGCTAGCGTCAATAGGCTGCGGTGAGTGCTTACGCAGACGGGCCGCACGGATGCTTGCCACCTTGCTAGTATAAAAAAATGTTTAAATCATTATTTGTAATTGGTAGAACTAAAATCTTTATAAGTACATTAATTATGCAAATTGCCTTACCTTTTGTAGCAAATATGTCAGACTATATCGACCGTGATATTTGGATCAGGCAACAATAACTTTTGCGAATCATTAGCTACATAAAATCAAGCTAACCCTATAAACAGTAATCAAATTGAAAATTCAACAAATGTTCAAAAACATTGATTGTACAAGACTTAAAACACAAACTTTGCCCGCAATGAGGGCACAGAGTACATAACGTTTCATACAAGATGGCGTTTCATTCGTCAGATATCCGTTACACGCTGAATACACCTCCGGGCTGTTCCAAACTTTCCCTGCTCGCGAAACTTAGCCGTGATGTTGCTTGGCCTACATTTTGTCCCTTCCTTGGCCGTACATTGTGGCTATGAAAGTAGATATTGGAGATCATGAAAAAATCGACAAAAAATCCTCATTACTTTTTTCCTCCAATTTTTGGGCTTCAGTTGTATCTTTTTTTATTTATTCATGGTTTTGCAGGAAGTACCTATAAAAGTCGTGGAAACCTATGGGGATCAACCGTGGTATGCGTGATTTTAACAGCACTTAAACCACAGCTTAAGATTTGCAACAGTCACCTATTTGGGGCTTGCCTTTGAGCTTGTCGCTGAGGGACATTTATAGATCCCCGGGAACCTGTCACAGTATTCACGGGTAGCCCAACGCCGTTTGGGGCCCACATCAAGTGTCCAGCGACACCAAAGAGACGTCAGTTTTACCATATTTTTTTGTTGTCGCAGTAAAACCCGGTGCTCTGTGCTGTCGCAGCTGCAAATAAGGGATGGCACTTGCTCTCTGGTGAGATCTGCACCAGGTACTCCTCATTGCCTTTGAGCCCGCTACCGGGGGGCGCATCGAGCCCCCGAGTCTCAGTCACAATGCTCACGAGGACGGGGGTCGCAACCCCGCTGCCGTCCTCCTCGCAGTCGCCGCCAAACTCCATATACGTCTAGAACGCACACCCTAAACATCCAACGACTTTGAATGATTATGATTATACCCTGGTCGAAACCTAACTAACCTCTGACGAATACTTTTAACGCTAAGTCATTTCATTATTATCATTATGCCTGCTCCTAACTAAAACGGGGTATTGAGACCAGTGGGGCCAGTCTTCAGATAGAGGTTAATATTTTTACTATGCGTACTAAAAAGTATTTTTTACAGCGACTACCAGATCGTAACGCGGCCTATATTCGGAAGATATGCAACCCAACAGGCTCCAGAATATTCCCACACACCTCATCCCAAACTAGGCAAAGCCTGAACTATTGTAACTGACACAAATTGTTAATATTTAACTTAATTTTTTTCTAAATATTACCTAACACATATTGATAAATAATATCCAGACACTACATTCGCATCGAACCCACGATCTATTGGGTGTCGATCAGAGCTACAGGACCGTTAATGTTGAAGTCATAGTATTATCTAGTATTTAAAAAAATGTTATAGCTAAATTTATTGAGAAAAAATTATTTCACAGGTATGACGACGCGGTAACATTATTAAATCTTCATCAAATTACGAATAAATCCATAAATATCATATACTTTATGGCCCAACATTAAAAATATAGGCGCCCACGAAATTTTCATATTCAGTAAAGTAGAATATTTTACATCGCTAAGTGCATTTTCGCAGTCTAACTTTCGTAGTTGAGAAAAAGATTTGATAAGTTATCCCCAATTCGATGTTATTTATGTGCTTATAATGTATTTTATTTCGTACTTTATCTTAGCTAAGTTAGCAATCCAGAATGTTATTTAAAACCTTAAAATTCTGAAAGTTTTGAATTTGGGAAGAAATCGCGGATAGCGATAAGGCCGCCCTGTACAAATTCATTTATTTTTAAATCTAGTTATGTGTATACAATAAAGAGTATACATAATTCTGGATTACTGGCAATATCTAGCTGCAACTAGTTGCGATAAAATAATTTTATTTATTAGTTCATGGTTTTGTTTCGTCAATAATACAATATCTAAACCTAAGTCAAAAAGCTGGTATCGTAACCAGTTGAGGTGCAGTATTTCCTCTATTGCAACTGGTTGTGAAATCCGTTTGCAACGGTAGCAAAAGGGGCCTGGTATCTTAGTTTTACACAATCGTCTTCTTCTTGATAACGTGTAGAGGTAAATACTGTAAAAGATATACCTACCTAAGTATATGTATTCGTGTCGTAGTTTAAAGATTAGTCAATTAGCAAGATCTTCAAATCCTGATTGACCAGGTTACGCCCGGCGAACATGATAGGTATATTTACTATTGTTTCTTTTATTTTTTACAATTCTTTACCTCTTTGAATATTTAAAAAAGCCAAATCCTTTAGATATACAAAAATCCTTCAGACTGGCTGTGGGAACAGCGTCATAGCAAACGCAAACAGTAGTTAAAAGACTCTGGCTAGAAAGAAAGAGATACTTCCTCACAATTTGTGCCGTCTCCCGCAGCATTCCAGAAGGCTATTCCCATGTACTTCATGCGACCATTCTTTTGCGTGATGGTCGTAATAGGAGCATTCAAGAAGGCTGTTCCCATGTACTTCATTCCTTGCGTGACCGTCGTAAAATTACTCGGCGAAAAAAAGCCATGATTGTACGTACACATCTCCGGTATTGTGTTTACGACTGCTGTCTCATGAGAATGGAGAGTAATTTCTATTAATATCGTGACAATATATGAGACAAAAACTTCACCAGTCAATGTTACGTGACAAGCAAACAATATTATGTCACGTATCGCTTATGAGCAGACCAGTGTGCTCCTATATAACTTAAATAAACTTGAAGAGCCCTCAAGGATTACAAGATTGATAACACAATTGGCTGTTATAATATATTACAGTTTCGGGACAGAGTTTTGTGGATATACAGAATTTGGAAGTGATACTATAATAAATAGAATTTAAGCTTCAGCTGTCATCTCAATCATTAGTAGCCAGTTAATTTCTGCAGCTATACTGTCCTTACAGCACCAGTAGGCAGCGTAGGCAGCGCGTCTCCCACTAGGTGGTATGACGACATTGTGCGCGTCGCAGGCAACTGGTGGTTGCAAATAGCCAAAAGGCCGAAATTGATGCTGGGGTGTTGTATATTTATAGTGAATGTACTTTAAAACTTCGCTTGCACGATTCAGAAATCGCTGGTGGAGCCATCTGTCTTAGTGTATGTGGTATTACTCGCTTTATAGCGTCACTATACCACATGTGGCGCCATCTGGCCATAGAGCTGCCCGATGACATTAAGGAATTAGTCCGCGCTAAAAACGCGGCTATTCGCGCGTACGACTCCTACCCCACCGATGCCAATCGGGTCCGCATGCGAGCTTTGCAGAGGGACGTGAAGCGCAGCATCGCGGAACTCAGGGAGGCTCGATGGGGTGGGTTTCTAGAGGAGATCTCGCCGTCAAACCAGGTTTACTGGCGGATCCCTCAAAACCGACACCGTAGCTACCATGCCCCCCTTGACCCGCCCTTCAGGCGACCCACCCGCGTTCGAGGACGACGAGAAGGCTGAGGTTCTCGCTGACTCTCTAGAGAGTCAGTGCACACCCAGCTCCGCTCCCGTCGATCCGGCGCACCTCGATCTTGTGGATAGGGAAGTAGAGCGCAGGTCCTCACTCCCTCCCACCGAATCCCTCTCCCCGGTCACGCAAACCGAGGTGGAAGACCTAATCAAAGGCCTTAAGCCGAAGAAAGCACCGGGCTCCGACGGCATCTCCAATCGCGTTCTCAAGGTTCTCCCTGTCCATCTGATATGTCTTTTAGTGACTATCTTCAACGCAGCCATGTCCCACTGCGTCTTTCCTGCCGAATGGAAAGACGCGGATGTAGTAGGTATCCCTAAGCCGGGTAAGCCTCGCAGCAGCCCTGCGAGCTACCGGCCTATCAGTCTCCTAAAATCTCTCGGCAAACTCTATGAGCGCTTGCTACTAGCGAGACTCAGACTTTGTCAGCTCTAATAATATCCTTATTGACGAGCAGTTTGGCTTTCGAACCAGACACTCTTGCGTCCACCAGGTGCACCGCCTCACGGAGCACATCCTGACCGGGCTCAACCAGCCCAAGCCCGTCTACACAGGCGCCCTATTCTTCGATGTTGCCAAGGCCTTCGACAAGGTCTGGCACAACGGCTTGATATACAAGCTCTTCCAGTTAGGAGTCCCCGTTAGGCTCGTACTCATCATACGAGACTTTCTCTCGAATCGTACCTTTCGATACCGGGTCGAAGGTACGTTCTCTTCGCCCCATCCCATACAAGCCGGAGTCCCTCAGGGCTCCGTGCTCTCTCCCCTCTTGTTCAGCCTGTTCACGAACGACATTCCTCGTTCGAGCAGAGTCCAACTCGCCCTTTACGCGGATGACACCGCTCTCTATTATTCCCATAGGAACATGTCCTATTTAACGCGTGCTCTTCAAGCCGCAGTCGACGCCCTGGGTCAATGGTTCCGTACGTGGCGCATAGAGGTGAACCCGGAGAAGAGTGCCGCGGTGGTCTTCTCCCGGGGACCCGCCAATATGTTCTCCGCGCGGAGCCTTCGGCCCAACAGACGACTAGCCCCAATATCCCTATTCAATCGCCCTATCCCCTGGACTAGGAAGGTTAAGTACCTCGGAGTCACCTTGGACTCCGCCATGACTTTCGGCCCGCACATTAGGTCCGTCCGCAATCGAGCGGCTTTCGTATTAGGTCGCCTGTATCCCCTTCTCTGCAAGCGGAGTAAAATGTCGCTTAGAAATAAGTTGATATTATACAAAGCCTGCAAACTACAAACTATATCATGACTTACGCGAGTGTAGTTTTCGCGCACGCCGCCCGCACCCATATCGATAGCCTCCAGGTTATCCAGAATCGTTTCCTCCGACGTGCCGTCGGTGCCCCGTGGTACATGCGGAACGTAGATCTGCATTCCGATTTCAAATTAGATCCCCTTCGTAAGTTCCTCAAAGAAGCGTCGAAACGCTACTTTGAATCCGCGTCCCGTCACGCGAACAGTTTAATCCGCGCCGCCGCCGATTACGCCCCTAGTCCTTCTGACTCGCGCCGCAGACCACGGTACGTACTGCTCGACCCTCCTGACCCCATGACGGTCCTATTGGACCGGGATGCGCCGACCCCTCCCCGACAACCGTATGCTACACTAGCTATCAGACACCGGTCTCGCCGGCGAGGCCGAAGGGTCGTACGCATGCGACCTCAACGACGTGCATCACCCCACTGAGTTTCTTGCCGGTTCTTCTCAGTGGGGGCGCGTTGTGAACCGGTGGTAAACTCAGCCCTCTCTTAAGCGACAGCCCAAGCCGAGGCCGTGCCTCCCTGAGGTGCCCTTGTGCTCGTCGCTACTTCTGCCGTAAAGGCTAGAGCGCTTTAAGCGCTCGCCTCCTATTGTCCGGTGAAGCTGCAATGGCCATCTGCGGCCAACAGCGTCTATCATTCCCAAAAAAAAAAAAAACAATTTCGGCCCTGACTGAGCATCACATCCCGCTCAGTGGAAGGACCGCCCCGTTGATTCTCTAAACGATCATTGTGGTGTACCTACAAAGGGGGAGGTTTATGTTCACCAGTAAACGTCTTTCGGTTGATGATGATGATATTGTCCTTATTTGGGAACACAGTATTATACACTGCTATTCCGCTGCAGAATATCTGACACTACGGTGGATGGGTGCACAAATATCTAATCTATGTATGCACTAATCGTAATTAAACTATTATTATCATTTTAGGGTCGATGATATAACAAAACTTAGTCATAATTTTTTTTAAACTTTTTGAAAAAAAAATTTGAACTTAGTCATCATTTTTTTTAAACTTTTGAAGCTCAAGTGTCTCCTCTTCTCTTCGACGTGGTTCATGATATGGATTGGGCCTTAATTCACTACGCGTACTAAGTATGACTTAGTAGACGGCAGACACACATCCAGTAGGAGTTAGTTCAATTTCCCAGAGCCTCGTAGATCTGTATGCATTGGCTTACCGACACCATTTGTATTGGGCCGTGCAGATCGGGCCATAACTTACGTTGACATGCGGCGGATCAAATATTACTTGTTTATAGTTATTTATTACATTTGATCGCCAACTTGGGAACTGTGGCGGGTGGGCGATGGATTTTCTTTTGTGACTTTTTTTATTGAATTTCGTTCTGCGGTGAAAGGCTTTATGTGGTAAATATTATGATAAATCGTTGTGTTAAGTTAAATTGCCTATCTCCTCCTGTGGAGTGTCGTAAGGCGATTAAAGGAAAAACAAGAAGACAGGCAGCAGCGTCTTTCTATATATCTTCTCGATTCCCTCAACAAAACCACAGCCATTTAAAAGTCTACATAATTTATAAAACCCGTTAAAAATCCAATCGATCGATGGTCCATTTCGTATTACTCAATTTTCCACTCCATCGTGACGATCAGGTATCGATATAAAGCATCTAGATTGCGGCCAGCTACAAATGCACAGAGACATTGGTAATGCATACAAAATGCACAAACCTATATATAAAGGAATTATGTGGGGCCGGTGGCCGGCACCGATGGATATTGCTCGAAGTACTACCTACTCAACCTTCTCAACGTACCCCCGAAGTACTATCTCAGTATAAGTACATAGAAGGAATAGGGGGATGAACTTAATATATACTAGCTGACCCACGCAGCTCCGCCTGCGCTATTTTTAAGTTAACTAAACTTTGAATAACAGACATTCGCATCGAATACATAACCTCATTTTTTATAGTCGGTTAAAAACTGGGACCCACTTTTTACTTGCTCTCCGAAGCATGGACCCGTTTAGTTCAAATGGCGTCAAGCGGTCACCCATCTATTTAATGACCTTACCTAACGTTGCTTAACCAGATCGATTACAAAATCTTGATAACAACTCTCTATGAGTGTTCCCTTACTAATATTTATTATATTATAAAGAAAAATTGATAAAATCGGACCAAGTGTATAACCAAGTACCCGTTTTGACTTTAATCCCCTCTCCCAAATGAACCGTGCTAGTTTACGGGATAAAAAGTATCCTATGTCCTACCTCGTAGTAAGATCTCAAATCATGCCAAGTTTCATTTGAATCCATTCAGTAGTTTCGGCGTGATGCTCAGCCGTGATACAGACAGACAGACAGACAGACAGACAAAAATTAAAAAAAATACATTTTCGGCCTCAGTATCGGTTATAGAATGCCCTCCAAAAATAATTGTCAAAATATCTTCAATGTACAGAATTGGACCTGTTACAGTTTTATTATAAGTATAGATAGATATGATGAACAATCTATGGACTATTGGCCATAGATTGTTTCGGAACAATCACGGAAACCACCACGAGAAAAATACTTTTTATTTGTATTAGATAATAGTTTTACGGTTTATATTGCAGTTTATTGTTCTTGAATTACTGAACAATCAATCCTAGTACAAAAGCGAAGGACCTTAGAGTAAGAATGAGAAAAGATGTTCGGGCATCTAAACTATCAATATCTGACACGCTAGAGTATGTCCATGTAACGATATTTTTTACATCTTTGATAACCTGTAGTCGCTTTTCCCACCACTTAAAAGGGAACATTATATCACATTTTATTATTCTTATCAACTAATCTACAAGATCTATTAGGACCCCGCGACGCTCGAGTAAATACACATTTAGCATCAATGCCTCCTCAGCTATACCTAGTAGTCGGACCAGTCCCCCCCAAACAGCACTCGCGCACGATTTGACTGGAGCAGCAGTTAGTTATGCTTTGTCGCAAATGTAAAGTAACGTTATAAAACGTGTGTAAACTTTAAAATTTATTAAAATTGTTCAATGTGAGCAAAAATTATAAAGAATGCAAGTAATCAAAATATTTTGCCTAGATAGATAATTCTTTGAAAAATAAATCTCGCATTGATGCTATTTATTAAAAATTCTTCTCAAGACCGTTTTAAAATTGCAATAACTTCCAAGCTTTCATTCCAATAGAAGTTGATTTTAATTATTGCTGTGCATTTAAGTGCTCTAGGCGAGGAAATCCATTTGTATCCACCGTGATTAAAGAGATAGATATTCTATTAAGAACTTTTTAACTTGAAAACAACCATGACCAATAATTCTACAAGAAGGCAAATAATCTTCATTTAATGATCTGTGTTTAGATGTTTTTGTCAAACCTGTTAAAAGTTTAAGAAACCGAATAGATAAATAGCTAGATAAATAGCCCTATTATTTGCACTAGTGGCGGGTTAGCTTTCGGCCATCCTGTTGCTATAAAAGTCTTCCTTTGTTTTCGAGTCGATCTTTAGTGTGGGAAGTGGAATCTGTCTTTTCTGACTCCTCTTCCTATCCGGGGACTTGTTGAGGATCGAAACTCGGTGTCGTCAGTGGTGACCACTGTAGACTCTAATCAAGTGCGGTTTATGACTTTTAAATAAATCCTAGAGCAGTATCTAGATTGCATTGTTGTTGTTGTTGTCAATCGAAGTTGATATTAAACTACGGCACAGTTACCTCCCCTGTCAGACCACTCACTTTTTTGTGCGGGCATTCGCACTTGGCTTACGTACAAAATATTGTCAGCTGACGACAAGATTCAGCACTTTGAAGTGAACGTTCAGGACCAAGTTTGGGGTGCGAACGTGAATTTAATAGTTGTTACGGATCTAATTCGTTTTTGTGCTAGTTTTGTGTTGCATATGCTTGGAATATTAATAATGTAGAGAGTAAAATTAATTTTTAATTTAGCTATGAGCGATGATTTCGACGAGATTTGATTCATATTCACTTTTAGACTTTCGCGTTCCATTGTTAAACTTTATTTTAATCGGGAATTAACGCGATTTACCTTATATTTTGGCTTGGCGTTTCGGCCGGGTTGCACCAGCCGTGGTCACAAGCAGACTGGTTCAGCGAGATGGCTCCCAATAATATAAAATAATCGCGTTAATTCCCGATTAAAATGAGGGTTGATTCCTCCATGGAACCACCTTTATTTTGTAGTCGTGTCAGTCAGTCTTGTATCTGTGTATATTGTCTAAATATGTGTATCTTTAAAGTATACACATTTGTGTTTGTGTCAGTTTTCCGACTATACCTAGTTTGGGATCAGTGATATCGATGTGAGAATTTCCCCAAGATGTTAATATTAGTTACTACTGCGCTCCCTATCAATAAAATTCACACAAATAGATAACTCGAAAATATAGAAATAAACATACTCTATCAAATAACCTGCATTCAAAATTTATCTTTGTAACTTTAATGACAAGTACCCAAATCCTGTAATACATCACCACACATCGTGATTAGAAGGCGTCGTCAAAGCACCGTGATTGATGACGAGCTCGTAATGACAGGCGACGACGAATCGAATGATCGATAGTGTCCCATCTGGGGCCCAATGGCGGCTCGATTATCACTCATTGTTCCATTTTGCATGCAGTGTCAAGTTTGATCAGAATCACTTCTTACTACTACAGAATATTCAATTATATTACGACTAAGATCTTGGATCTTTCAGTTTACTGCAAACACTATATAAGCTCTTCACAAAAACAATCCTTAAAAGAATAGAAAATATTTTACTCTTTAACCAGCCACGAGAACAGGCCGGGTATCGTCCTTCATACTCTACCATAGACCATATTTTTACACTAAACAAAATACTCGAGCAAACTAGAGAGTATGGAAAACAGCTCTACATAGGATTTATTGACTACAGGAAAGCTTTCGATACTATCTCACACTCAGCTCTATGGAAAACTTTAGAACATCAAGGTATCAACGTTATATATATAAATATCTTAAAAGAAATATATAAAAAGAGTAAGGCTAAAGTCAAGCTAGAGAACAAGGGAGACCCATTCAATATACTTCGTAGAGTAAAACAAGGAGACCCTATTTCACCAAATCTGTTCACAGCCTTACTTGAGGACATCTTTAGAAACCTACACTGGGATGGATTAGGAATAAATATAAATGGAGAGTATCTAAACCACCTACGTTTCGCAGACGACATTGTCATTATTACCGATAATCATAAAGACCTAAACACTATGCTACAAGACCTGGATATAGAGAGCAGAAAATGTGGGTTAGAAATTAACCATAGTAAAACATGTATAATGACAAATGGAATACAAGCTGAAACAGTTGTAAATGGCAGTTCTATTCAATACATAGAAAATTATACATACTTAGGCCAAAATATTTGTTTACAAAACCAAATAACTACGGAAGTGGAAATAAGAATCAAGAAAGCATGGGGAAAATATTGGGCTCACAAGGATATTTTTAAATCGAAACTTCCTATTTCACTGAAAAGAAGAGCTTTCGATTCAGTAATACTACCTACTCTACTATATGGTTGTCAAACGTGGGCCTTAACAGAGAAGATACTCAGAAAAATACAAGTATTTCAAAGAGCTATAGAAAGGAGTATGTTGGGCCTACGCTTATGTGATAAAGTCAGAAACTCTACTCTAAGGAAAAGAACAAAAATAATAGATGCAACAGAATTACTATGCCGACTTAAATGGAGATGGGCTGGTCATGTTGCCAGGCAAAAAGACGGACGATGGAGTGAAAGAATATTGCACTGGCACCCTAGAGACGCAACACGACCCCGAGGACGTCCTTACCGCCGATGGTCTGACGATATAGATGCAGTTGCGGGCACTACATGGTCTAGAGACGCACAGGATAGAAGACATTGGAAAACTTTGGAGGAGGCCTACATCCTTAAATGGATGACCCAATTAAAATGATGTATTATTTTGAAATTAAATTAACATATAAATTTAATATAATGTAATCAAATGTATAAATGTTCAATTTCTATTTTGCATGAAAATTTAATTGTAATGTACTTATTATTATTATTGGGAAATAAAGGCTATTTATTTATTTATTAAGATCTTGGACATAACGACACTGGGGCAAGGTGGGGCACTTGCCCTAGTTTAAGATACCGAAGAAAAGCAATAAGATTACAATATTATAAGTGACAACATGATTACTGATGTAAATGCTGCAAAAATAGAAAAATAAAGGAATTATAATATATGGTTTTATTTTAATTTAAAGCTGTAATATTACTATTAGTAACATAAACTACAAAAAATGACATAAAATAAATAAGTCTTCAAAGGCATGCTCAAAGAGATTGGTCGAGATATTTGCCAATAAGAACACGAGTTATTATGAACATTAAGTGGTTAATTAACATTGTCTCATAGTTCTTACAGAGCTACTTTAATACTATTATGGTTTGATAGCTTAAGTATGTTAATTGGATACAATATTGTATTTTATTTATTCAAAAACTGTACAGAGCGGACTTAGTCTTAGGCATTCCCTTACAATCAACCTTTTTTGTATTTTCTTTGAAACCATATTATAAGTCAAATTTGAAGTTCTATTGCAAATTCCCTTATATATACCTATATTTTCAAAGTGGAAATGACATCAGCAATTGGATGTTTGATACAGACGTTTCTCTCACTATGATTTATAAATACGTTTTCGCAATTCTACATCTGTGAATGAATTATGAATAACCATCAGTGCCTTCAATGCATATATAATATTTAAACTAGAGTAGGTGTTACGGTTATTATTATTATTATTATTATAGGTGTTACAGTCCGAAAAGTGGCATATAGAAATAGAGCCCTTGTGTCGCTCAAGTCACAGGCTGACTAAATTAATTTTGCCGATAGGAGTGTCACTACTGTCTATATGAAACGGTCAAACTACACGACATTAACATAATAAAATCGTTAGTTCCGGTTTCCGCCACCAGCACAGATATGTCCGCGACCCCTGTTCACATTTTAGATGTAATTTTGTTTGTGAATGTTTATCTAGTTTATATACCAATACTATTTCTTTATATGATCGAAGTTTATATATTACTAACTGACTGGCGCTACTCCGCCCGCGTTTTTGTTGAATCTAAACCATTCTCGAATCCCCTTGAACAACACAAAAAATGTCATCAACATCGGTCCAGCCGTTTAGGAGGAGTTCAGTGACACACACTACAGTAGAAAGATATCGATGCTTCAATTAATATAATTCCAATCTATATCTATACTTATAATAAAACTGTAACAGGTCCATTTCTGTACATTGAAGATATTTTGAAAATTATATTTGGAGGGAATTCTATAACTGATACTGAGGCCGAAAATGTATTTTTTTTAATTTTTGTCTGTCTGTCTGTCTGTCTGTATCACGGCTGAGCATCACGCCGAAACTACTCAATGGATTCAAATGAAACTTGGCATGATTTGAGATCTTACTACGAGGTAGGACATAGGATACTTTTTATCCCGTAATCTAGCACGGTTCTTTTGGGAGAGGGGATTAAAGTCAAAATGGGTACTTGGTTATACGCTTGGTCAGATTGTATCAATGTTTCTTTATAATATAATAAATATTAGTAAGGGAACACTCATAGAGAGTTGTTATCAAGGTTTTGTAATCGATCGGGTTAAGCAACGTTAGGTAAGGTCATTAAATAGATGGGTGACCGTTTAACGCCATTTGAACTAAACGGGTCCGTGCTGCGGAGAGCAAGTAAAAAGTGGGTCCCAGTTTTTAACCGACTGTAAAAAAGGAGGTTATGTATTCGATGCGAATGTCTGTTATTAAAAGTTTAGTTAACGTAAAAATAGCGCATGCGGAGCTGCGTGGGTCAGCTAGTTACCTAATAAAATAATTAATTAACAATAAATTAATAATTTATAATTAATTACCTGCTAAATGCATTGTAACTACAATTATACATGCGGTAATGTTTATTTGTGTCAAATAAGTCTCCGTTACTAACGTTTAGCTTCAAAGCTATTAGCAATCGCATTCGCAAGCTTCGACAATGCTCCATTTGAAATCATCAAATATGCGTTGTCGATATTAGGAACAGAATTTCGCGTTGTATTTGCCAGAGTAAACCACTGGCATGCCTTTACCCAGACTAAACTTAATTTAACCCGTGGGGTGCCGGGTTAGAATTGCATCCCCCCATCTCCTCTCGTTGGGTGTCGTAAGAGGCGACTAAGCGAGAACAGGAGACGGGCAGCAGCGTCTTTCTATTGGATTTATCTTCCACCTATACTGCGATCCCAAGCCGCCTGCCAAGCGTGGGGATTATGGCAACCCCTCCCTTCTAAGGGGGAGGCCTTTGTTCAGCAGTGGACGTCTATCGGCTGCTAATGATGAATGATGATAATGAAACTTAATTTATCAAACTTATCATAATATAAATTTCAGCTACTGGCTTCAGTATTTTTTTTTACTAAATATGTTTTAGTTAATTCAGTTTAGGAAACTCGACGCAGGCAAATTTTTCTTATCCTTAGCTGCTATTTCGCCTTCGTTTCTGTTTATTTAGGTGCATTAAATGTCCATTACCAACGCAACCGGTCGTCCCGCATTTTTTTATTCGGCAGTTTTAAAGGCACGGAAAATTTATTAATTCCTGATTTTATCGAGTCTGGTAACATCGTTCGCCCAACGCAATTTCTTCAATATTTATAGATTGCTATAACTTAAACGGAGTATCTTTTCTTATCTACTTTTATACTAATAAATTTTGGGTAAGATGAACTCTTCGGAGTCGTTTGTCGTTCGGGATGTGAGCCCTAAGACGTCCATTGACCAGTCCCCGTGAGCACCGTGTCTTTTCCGTTCCCGAGGAGCTTATAATGCGCCCGTTGGTGGTGGGCTCAAAGGCAAGGCACTGAGGGCTTCTTGATGCAGATCCGGAGAGCCCTGGTCTTCCCTTTCATGTTTCGATGCGACAGCCGCGGGGATTTTAGTTGGTAAGAATTTCACATACCGTGGTTGACCCCTACGCAGCTCCCGGGGTCCCCGGGAGCTGCCCTGCTTTTTGAAGGTTTCCCCGCGAACACAAAAAACTAGGAATGAACTAGTTGTGAAAAAAATCTTTCTTTATGAAGTTGATAGTTATCCATTTTTTATTTTTGTTTCCTTCTCTACCTGGTGCCGGGTTATCATTTCGTTTTGCAGCGAGTAACCATTTATTTGATGTCTATGATGTAGCCACTTTTAGACAACTTGTTCTTTCGATACTTCATATCCTAGGCAAACATTTTTTTTAATGAAAAAAGGCTGATCTACTGGCATGGATTAGAGCATACCACATCACTTTCAAGACTTATTGTTTTTCCCTAACAGTCTGGCTATAAAATGTTACCAGTGATTACACTATATCATAACTTATACGCTCAGATTTTATGCGCCGAATAAAAATAATGTCTCTTAAGACTGAAAGTGCGGTAGCAGTAAACTTAATGCCAATAAATATTCAAGGCGGCAATAACTTAGCCGGAGAGTATTGGTCAATTTTGTTGCAATATCTGCTTCTATTTGCGGAAAAGTATATGACATAGAAGAACTATGGAATGTTGAGACAAATTGTGTATATTTGCGTAATGTCAATGTTATATATAAGCTTCAGAGTTATATTCCCATGTGTAATAACATCTATGAAATTTGGTGGAACTATTGCAGGATTGCTCTGCTGGTCATGATTGGATAAAATATTAATTCTAATCTCTAGAACTCTCTGTCTTATTAATAAAAATCGCTTATTTTTCTCTTACTCCAAAGTTACATTGGAAGTAGTTAATTCTAGACTAGTCACGGAATAGCTACGTCTTAATAACTGTATTAATAAATACGAAGTAGGTTCGGACTAACAATACAATTCTTACACTGAGACTAAGGTGTATGTTATGGCAACCCACTGAAATTAAAAGTAAAAAAAATGAACAAAATGACTAAAAAGACACTGGCAGTTAGGTAAATTTTGATATTTGACACTTTTATTTGACAATCACAACTTTAACTCTATATTTGTCTTACATCATAATATTCTATATTTCTCTTACATCATAATATTCTGTATTTCTCTTGTTCAATTCAAGATAGTGGTTTTAGAATTTGTGTTTTTTTATTAGCAGAATATTATCTATAAATCAAGAAAGTATATAACAAGTAGGCCGGGGATCTAGCCTGTTACACACCGTCCCTAACAAGAAACTACAGTGCACCTCAAAAAACGCGTGTAAGAGCAGAAACCACGGTGGGCCTCAAGCACGAGCCGGCGCGTGTAATGCAAAACTTGCTGACAATGCAACCTATCCAAGAACAGAAGGGCTATTGTATGGACGCATCCAGCATGTGTACCGAAAACCAGCTGACGGCGCACAACTAGATCCATTGTATGGACCCATAGCGACGGAATCGGCTCTTCACTTAGCTTCTAACATCGAAGCGGTCACTACATATTTAAATTAGATATTAAAAATGTAATTTAAATTAATAAAAATTAGTTTTAAAATCTGTTCTAAGTTATTTCTGAATCATCCGGCTGTAGCCTACATAACTAGCCTAATAGTTTAGTTTATTGTGATAGTTTATTTACCTCTCCACGAGCCCAAGTCCTTTTTGCAGCTAAAACTTTCAAGTGAGGTGGTATAAAGCCTACTGCATCTCCAGCCAAATCATTCTACCATTTCAGTAATGTAATATGCAGTTGAGCGTGTAAATCTATATTTATATTTAAACTCGTCTTCAAGGTCTTGAAAAGGGATATTACGAGGTTTATACAATTAGGTTATGTTTAGTATATATAATTATCTCAATGGAAGTTAGAAATACAATACAAATCTATGCTTACTCAAACGTTAAACCATGGGGCTCCGCGGAGTAATTTTTACTCCGGGACTACATTTTGATTAGTTAACTCCGTCCTTACTACTAGTTTATTAATACCATAATTGCCTAATCTTTGCGTAAGTCTTGGAGTAAAGTTGTTCTGCCGCTAATCATAGTTTATTAATAAGGCTGAAGAATAACTAAAGCTAAAATGCGTTATTCTAGAAAAGTAGACTTTATTTGAAATTCGTCATAATATGTTTGTACTTTTCTATTCTATCATTACATTCTGGATAGGTTCCTAATTACCTCATCATTATAATCATCATCATTAGCAGTCCACTGCTGAACAAAGGTAGGAGGACCCAACAAGAGGAGATGGGGGGATGCTCTTCTAACTTCAAGGGTAAAAAGATCTACTCACTTAATACACCTATTTACTTACTTAAATTAATAGATGTGTGTTTTATAAAAAAAAATTGGATCGAAACGCTCATCGATTTCGATCTATGGTCTGTTTTCTCCCCACTTAAGATAGTCTCCCTTCATAGACAGACTGAAAGTCACAGGAAGGAGATCCTGAAGGAGATAAGAGTCACGTGTCGCTATAGCTGGTCGCAGTCGCGAGCCTCACATTCTTGGCGTATTGTTGCAATACAAACTACCTTAGCTGAGAGCACAAAATTACAATCGGGTGAATATTTATGGGGGTAAAATCCTTTGATAGGTCGTAATATACTGACTGAGTCTTCCGTCGAATGATTTACGGTGTATCGAATAAATCCACTTTTTGTGGTAACACAAACATTTGTTAAATATTAATAACGTATATTGTCCTAGTCATAAAGTATTGAAACAAGGACGTAAATAAATATTAAACCAGAAGAAATTAAGAATGAGGACTCATGCTTTCGAAATAATTATAATAATACCATACTACTGTTGGGCACGGGCCTCCCCTCAAGATGAGGGGGCTTAGGCCGTAGTCCACCACGCTGGCCAAATGCGGGTTGGCGGACTTCAATGAAAACTCAAACTCAAAAATAGTTTATTTCAAATAGGCTTAACGCTAGCACTTTTGAAAGGTCATGTTTTTTTTTAAAAGAAGCTACCTCCGTATCACAACGCGGCCTCAACTGAGAAGATCCGGCAAGAAACTCAGCGGGCTTGTCATTTTATCACTTTTTTTTGCACACGTCATTCGAGAGCTAGTTAGGCTTTCTCAAATATGCAGGTTTCCTCACGATGTTTTCCTTCACGGAAAGCCAGTAACAATCGCACAAACACATAATTCGCACATGATTCATTAAAGAAATCAGAGGTGGACCTTGTTTCCATGGCAAGCGCTAACCCACTGAGCTGTTACCGCATCCTAAATAAGTACGCTGAATTGACAATGGCATTGGCTATACATATTTCCCTCAGAATCAACTATAATATGCATTGCAAGCATGATATTTAATAGAGACTGCTAATTTGCAAAAATTGGTACGCCCTCGACCAGGTGAATGGGAAAAGTCAAGTAACATATTTTTATCCACACTAACACGTTGAATTAAACATATTATTTTTATGGACCACGCTATAATTTTTTATAGCACTTACTCATAATGTCTATACAGATCTATAGTCATAAACTAGGGACACGGGAAAATTTCGTAGTTGAAAAGCACTGGATAGATCGTGAAATACTTTGATAATTGACTTAATGATAAGCTGTGGTAAGAGGTTTTGCAGTTGTAAAGAAAAGCTCATCGTTACGTGTAGCTTATTAATAACACAGGAAATCTGGGTCCGAGGTATGTGTCCCTAAACTGCTCTGCCCTGTGGTCAACCAGTTATTACTGATACTTAAAGCTCCTTCCTCTAAGGACTTTATGAACCTTTAACAATTTAACTCTTTCCATGGATACATCATGTTTATTTTATTTTATAATTTATGTACACACAAGAACATTAAAGAAAAGAATAAATTTACTAATGAAAAGTACAAACGCAGCTTATTTCTAAAGAAATTCCTCCCAGCAGGCCTGCGAATGTAAAGTTGGTATTTGACTGCAGCAAATATACAGTATACCCGTGGGGTGTCCGGGTAAGAATAGCACCCACCCATCTCCTCCCATTGGGTGTTCTTAAGAGGCGACTAAGGGAAACAAGAAGGCGGGCAGCTGTGTCTTTCTTTAGGATTATCTACTCAAGACGCCTGCCAAGCGTGCGGATTATGGCAACCCCGCCCTTTAAAAGGGAGTCCTTTTGTTCAGCAGTGGACTTACTTCAGCTGCTGATGATGATGATGAATATACAGTTCTTAAAGTGTTAGCTGTTTACTTGTGTTACTGTTTCAAGAAGTGCACCCCCTTGAACAGACAAACAACAGTGATCCAAGAAACAGAAAAAAAAAACTTGAAACATGTGCCCAACGAGTGATAAGCGCTTAACATTTTAATCTCCACCACAAAAGCACCGAACCCACTTAATTACCCTTTCAATGATGGATGGATGTACTAATACGAAAACAGTTGCTGTTATCAAAACATCGACATGTGTTTTCATGATGGCATTAAGAATTATAGACTTGACTAATGTTGCATTTACTTTTGTATGTCTGGAGTTAACAATAATATAACACTGTGTGAATCATCAAAAGCTTAAATAGCTTTTGTTGTACATTTTGTTTCACTAATCGAGAAAGAGGTCATCGAAAGAAAACCTAGGTATTATAAACGGTTTGTTTGAAAAGAATACCTTATGCAAGGGACTGTCCTCGTCCTGGTAGGTTCCACAGCAGCATCCAATATTCTGTAGCCCGGCATTGATGTGTAAGCATTACTGTCCGTTTGTCCGGACTTAAAATATAGATATGCTCATCAAAATATAAACAAAATTACGTTGTCCCCCATTCCCTGTCCACCCTTCTTGAGTCATCGTGCTTACTATAATTTTGATATCAATCATAAATTGTATACTAATGAGGTATTTGTTGGGGCAGCCCTGATAATATAATGGGTAGGGTAAATAAGTACAATAATGAAGGGTACATGCTTGGTCACCAACCATTTAAGGATTTGAATTAGGTATAATGTAGAAAAGATGAAAATGTGAATATAACACATTCACTTTTTTTTTACACATACTCGTTTAATTCTTTAAATGGAACGTTTTATTTGATTGAAGTGTTTACCTATTCGATAGTATTGGCAAATGTAGTTTTGTTTATTATTTTTGATTGGTCTCGTTAGTGATTGCAACACACATTACATGAAACTGGAGTGAACGGTGATTAAAATTTTAAATTGGCATTTGTTTACTATCTAATGTCATCTAAGGATGTTACTTGTTATCCTTCGTTTTACATCATTTATCTAGTATGTATCATCATCATCATAACCAGCCGGAAGACGTCCACTGCTTAACATAGGCCTCCCCCTTCGAACGCCACAATGAACGACAATTGGCTATTTGTATCCACCGGTTACCTGCGACGCGCACAATGTCGTCTGTCCACCTAGTGGGAGGCCTATCTACGCTGCGTCTTCCGGTTCGTTGTCGCCACTCGAGAACCTTTCTTCCCCAACGGTTATCGGTTCGCCGAGCGATGTGGCCTGCCCATTGTCACTTCAACTTGCAGATTTTAAGAGCTATGTCGGTGACCTTGGTTCTTCGGCGAATCTCCTCATTCCGGATTCTGTCACACAAAGAAACTCCGAGCATAGCTCTCTCCATAGCTCGTTGTATGTATACAATGCAATAAATATAAATGTGCATAATAAATGTACATAATATGGATCATAAATCTGTTTTGAAAAATAGTGATGAAACTCCGATTGCCTGATTATGAGTCATCACCATGGATAGAGGCATTGCAATGTAATTCTTTACCAAATTAACTTAAAGGTAAATGATATCCCAGAAGTTAAATCAGCTTAGACAGTTATGGTACTAGAAAGTCGCTCAGTAATTTAAAGCAGCCTGACTTGGGTAGCACCTCCAACTTAAATAACCTTAGTGATCTAAATCAGACTGACTTGAGTTGTATTTCCATTTGAAGTTGCACCTCAGTGAAATATTATTACTTTCAAATGAGGTTTCGATTCTAGATGCATAAAGTTGTCAATACCTACTCTATGAGAAATCGCTTTGCTAGTGGTTAAGAAACGATATTTAAACCTTCTTGCAGTTAGCAATTCAGGGATTTTTCATACTAATGGAGCTACTGTACTTATTAGGATGACGCAAATATTTGCCTCATCTTGATATTTGTCACCGCATCATTGCGTAGAACTGGTTACGTCGGACGAAGAAAAATATTCTTTGGTTGCAGTTTAATAAACATCGCCTGTGTAGCTACACTTAGTGCACAAAACATGGATTTATATTGTTAGAAATGCAATCTCATCTCAGATACTTTCATTGAATCTTCCGGACAGCACCCTCTGCTACTACGCACACTAACTTATTAAATGCCTATTCACCCTAGCCTTACAAACACCTACATTATAACAGGGTGAGAAAACCGACGCTAGCAAACTATTTCAGTCCTTAGCTGTATGTATAAAAAGAAGAAACAAATCGCTTTGATCGCTTCTTCTTCGCTCGATCGCTTCTTTCTATAGAACAAAACCAAGTATTATTATGCGATGATTATCACCAATATCTATGGCGGTACCATTAGAAGGTAGCATTACTTTATTTACAGACCACTTAAGGTCTGTAAGCTTATTAATATCAGGATTATTACCATCTTCCACACTATTGTCAACGTATAAGCTAGAATATTAAATTGTATACAAGCCATAGTACAAAGAGACTCCCCTAATGATGATACCATCTCACTAGAAGCAATCATGTTAATTACCACGTATAATATCTTCATTACCCATTATCCTTAGTAATCATGAGTGTTAATTCAATATGCTAGAAATTGTTTACTTACTTCAGTTTTAGTTACTCTCTGCTAAAGAGTTATATTTGTTTAGAGTTGAAATTAAAAATTGATCAAACAAAACTCTTAAATCATATTTTTTAACGTTATTTTTTTATGTGTGATTGACATTTCAAATGGAATCTATGTATCAAAATTTTGATTAAGGTCAAATATTAAGAAATAATTTTATACGCCTCGGTTATAAAATTGAAATCTATAAATCAGTTTTTAGAATTTTGTTTTTAACCATGATATTTTTTCGGGTGTAACGTTTTTTTCTTTTTAAACTGTAGTAGTTCATTTGGTAGATGGAAGGTCACAAGATTATAAACAACAAGGATAAGGATGTTATATCCCCGTGGTGTATCCGGGTAAGAGTAGCACAGTAGCAGCGTCTTTATATTGGATTACCTACCACCTATACAGTGATCTCCAAGCTGCCTGCCAAGCGTGGTGATTATGGCAACTCATCCCTTCTAATAGGGAAGCCTTTGTTCAGCAGTGGAAGTCCTTCGGCTGCTGATGATAATCAGAGGTATTGGTGTACCAGCAACCAAATGGACTAATGATAGTCCTCTAAATCCAGCACAATGACTTGTCACACAGCACCGTCAAGTTTACTCATCACAGGCCTACAACGCCATTCAAAGTTGGTTTTATTCATCGCAGGACCACAACGCCCGTCAAAGTTGGTGTTATTCATCGCAGGACCTTAACGCCCGTCAAAGTTGACATTACTTATCGCAGTACCTACCACAACGCCCGTCAAAGTTGGCGTTATTCATCGCAGGACCACCTGCTATCTTCTGAAAGGTCAAAGTATCTACGGGTGTTCTCTGCCTCCGTTACGCTACGTTACAAAAATATTTCGAGTGATACTGTCAGCTGTATTCTACCTCTCTTAAATTTATAGCTTTAAAAATTATTTCTACCTTGACGTATCCGTCAAAGGGGAGATTTTAAAGTTCAGATATGTATGTAATAATTGAAAAGTCCTATTGCAGGGCACATGGTTATGGTACTGAGACGTGGTCCCTAACTGTTGGCCTTTTGGATAAGCTCAGAGTCACACAAAGAGCTATGGAGAGAGCTATGCTAGGAGTTTCTTTGCGCGACAGAATCCGAAATGAGGAGATTCGCTGAAGAACCAAGGTCACCGACATAGCTCTTAAAATCTGCAAGTTGAAGTGGCAATGGGCAGGCCACATCGCTCGGCGAACCGATAACCGCTGGGGAAGAAAGGTTCTCGAGTGGCGACCACGAACTGGAAGACGCAGCGTAGGTAGGCCTCCGTAGGTAGGTGGACAGACGATATTGTGCGCGTCGCAGGTAACCGGTGGATGCAAATAGCCAATTGGCGGTCATTGTGGCGTTTGAAGGGGGAGGCCTATGTTCAGCAGTGGACGTCTTCCGGCTGGTGATGATGATTGCAGGGCACACTAGAAATGTAAGTGTAGTTTCAGAAGGTCGGAACTTTTGAAGGCGTTTTGCATTAAGGTCTTCTAATTTCCTTCAAAGGTGATGACAGTCTTGTTAAAAGAGTAGCAGTATTTTTGTTTCTTGTGCGCAAAGTTTGGGGTAAAATAAATACTTGATACACATGATGACTACATTCACTGACCTAGACTAGAAAAAAAAGACACAAACCTAACATTGGAGTGACTATCCCTTAAGCAAATTCAGCCACACAAAAACTTCGGTATACAAAGACAAAAACATTAACTGGTGGTTTCATCAAAAATATCTCGACTAAGAATAAGTACAACAAAAAATGAAATAGTCATATAGTAGTATTTGCTGCCATAATATACAGCTAACAAATGATCTGGCTGCCGCTGGCCGTCGGAACACATCAACGCAGCTAAGGAATCAAATCAGTTTTCCTTATGGCTTCGTAGCAACTAAGTAGCTCTATATGCTGTTTTACTTATTTTGATAAATCTCTGGAGAAAAAAAAGATATTCATATACAGATGTATATGAATTGACCTTTGTACATATGAAACAAATTATGTCGACGACAATAACTGTGGGCCGTAGGATGTTATATAACTTTTACAATCAGCGTTCGGTAATGGACCCTATGCTTCCACTTCACAGCTACTTTATTTCCTATTAATATTATGTATTCTTGTATTCTTATGTCTACATAAATTTTAAATGTTAGTAATTAAGGCTTTTAGGTCCAGTAATTCACCAGCTACACCACATCAATGCTTACACGCTGTTGCATGACATGCTGACCGCCCTTTGCACGAGTGACCTTCCATCCAGCAAAATAAATAAAATTTAAAAATAATTTAAATAATGTTGTTATTTATTTACGCGAATACTAGACATTGCAATTAATCTATTCTTACGGATTATATCGCGATTTATTTTAATTTTCCCGACGTTTCGAATGCTTTGCAGTACCCATGGTCACGGGCGGACTCCAAATAAATAAATCGCAAATAATTTAAAGATAAAATGTATCTCTATATTAATTTTTGTTCGCAACAATTGGTACATACCATAATGACTGGCTGCACTGTTTGCGCATCGCTAACTCCGACTTGTGCAGAACTCATCCATCAGAAATATTGTCCATATTCATCTCATTACCTTCCATTTACGATTGAGATGTTTATTATACGCTAAACTTGAGTAAAGGCAATTTCTTAGGCTTATTTTGTATTCAAACATTTGTATATTATGACTGAAATAAAGTTACTTCTTATCTGTTTAGTAAAATTTTGAAGATGTGAGGTTTCGGAGATGTGCAACAGGTTTTGCTGAGTACTGATACGCTACCTAAAGCCACATTTCCGATAAAGAAATATTGACAACTTTTCTCT
The DNA here is from genome assembly GCA_911728495.1 of Furcula furcula. NCBI lineage: Eukaryota > Metazoa > Arthropoda > Insecta > Lepidoptera > Notodontidae > Furcula > Furcula furcula. Next base: position 26,654,688 of record OU452246.1, read on the forward strand.
TGTCAACGAAATGTAACAGCTTAGTTTATTTGTTAGAAAAAACCAACAGCGTTATACGAAAAATATAAATTACATACACTTACTAACTAGTGTAACCATGTGGTTAATAACATTTAGGGAAACCTTAAATTAAACAGAGGAAAGGGAGATCTTTGCCCTACACTGAGACAATAACGGCTTAATTATTATTATTTAAATTTAACATAAGCTATTGAGTTCTGGTACTTATGAAAAAGAACAAAACTTGAAAGCAGTCGCTGAAAATACAGTACAAACGCCAAAAAAAATATTATGGTTCGGTTTATGCCATTTCCATAAATGACAGTAGATGTTAATTTAGGTAAGTATTTGTTAAAACAGTTTAGTTATTTCTTAAGTTTTCACTATTTGAATGACAACTTTTATGTCCTCATCATTAAGTCTGAAGACAGTCTGAACTAATTTATCCCACATCCGAGTCTCAAATGCACCCAGCCACTCTATAAAGAAAATGCATTTAGTACAAAACGAAGAATTATCATTGTACTTGGAACAATGTAGTTAGTATAAAAAGTTACTTCACTTTAATAATCCAAAAGGAAGTCCATTTATCCCTAACGCATATACTTACTGTTCCAATATTATGAGAATTAACTAACGTTATTGATACTAGCTGTCAATTTTGACGGGAATCGAGAGCATATTTGATGTTGCGTTGGCTCCAGTTTGGCAAAGGATGGGAATGTGTTGGAAGATGGTTTCTGGATGATGGTTTGTTAGATCGACAACTTATTTCCGACATACGCTCTTCGCTTTCAATATTCATCTTTTTGATACAGTTGGGTAATTTTTGTAGGGGTTTAAGCTTTGATCACAATATTGGGCCAATCGTTATATATCCTACAATGGATCTAGCCGGACATTAATTTAAACTAAATCTTAACAGAATCTGGGGATGCTTAAAACACAGATTACGACATACCTATTTTATATCCCAAATGCTATGAAGGTGCTCTATAGCTTAGTATATTTTAATCTCTTTGTTTGCATCCTACCAATGTTGGGCTCAGTATAACAAGGAATCAGTTCAGCCAGGTACGAGTAAAAGCTTCAATCGCATACTCCGATCTCTCCAATTATTCCTACAATTAATTATGTAATTTAAATATCGGGTTGGCAGACAATTATAATTACACGTTGATCAAGGTAAAATTTTAACAGTACCTATTTAAAATATGCGGGATATTTCGTTCGCAATTAAATTAATTTGAGATAGATTCATTTTAAAATTTCTAAAATTACGTACTAAATAGCGTAAATTGTTAAGTAATTGGTAAGTAATTGTTGTTAAATTGTTGGTAATTGTTAGCGTAATTTGTAAGTATATAAGTACTAAGATAACAATTTGTGTTCTAACAATGAATTTTCAAGACGATATGACATTCTGTGAGGAATTTTAGTCGGGATTGTCATCTTTCACCCATTTTCCTTTCTTTGTCCCCTAAGCTAATGCGCTTCCTTTCGTGAGTGCATTTCCTCATATCATCACTTGGGACCATAGTCAAGACTCAAGCACTTGCATTATTGAGAATTGAGATCGTTGTTGAGAGAATTTGGATTATATGACGAGTAGATTTATATCAGTCATATTTGTACTACGCGTGGGTTACGAATAGCACCCTCCCATCTCCTCCCGTTGGGTGTCCGTAAGAGACGACTAAGGGGAAACCAGAAGACGAGCAGCAGCGTCTTTCTATTACTGACCACCTATACTGCGATCCCTTTGATCATTTAGGCGGCTATTGATGATGATGTACCTATATATTTTGTTAAAAAGCAAAACATAAAACCATATTCCGTTTCAAATATTAAATGCAACATCACGAGCCATAAGCGAATGATGCTACTGTGCGGCAAAAATGAAAAAAGAAATAAATACGGTAATTCATGCACCGTCATTCATTGCGTGATTTTTGTTTAATATCTTCATGGCTGACTGCATCCAATCAATACTGGGCATGCTATAGATTGATTGATTCTTGCTAATATGTGGGAATGTGTTTTTTTTATGAATTAACCAAATACATTTTTAGCTACTTCTTCGGCTAACCACGCCCACTTTAATAAATCACCTTGTGTAAAGAAATAGAATACAACACAAATATTCTTTATTGTACACCAAGATACAGTTTAAAAGGAAAAGAAAAATGTCAGTGTGACTATTTAAGAAATAATTCATGAAAATAAAGTAAAGTAATTTTCAAAACAGTCACCATCATCATCAGCCGGAAGACGTCCACTGCTCTCCCCTTAGAACGCCATAACAACGATTGGCTATTTGCATCCACCGGTTACCTGCGACGCGTACAATGTCGTCTGTCTGTGGGAGACCTGACTATGCTGCGTCTTCCGGTTCGTGGTCGCCACTTGAGAAACTTTCTTCCCCATCGGTTATAGGTTCTTCGCGCAATGTGGCCTGCCCATTGCCAATTCAACTTTCAGATTCTGAGAGCCATGTTAAAACAATGAAGTAAGCTTACAGAGAGATGCAGATACTAACTTTTAATAATAGAGAAACATTTCTTACTATTATTGTGTTAAGTTAATGCCCGAAGTATTATTTAACACTCTGACAATTCGAACAATGTAAATGTTGCAAGAGTGGATCTAAAATTAAATGTGCAAATAAAACTGCAACGCTAAGTTGGTTTGCTCGGTTCTTCGTTCTACGACAATTTTAGACTTACAGCTTAAATTATAAACTTTGGCGATACATTTTTGAATACATGATTAGTTTATTTATTTATAGCCGACCCGCGCAGCTCCGCTCGCGCTTTTTTTACGTTCGCTAATTTTGTTAATAACATCCATTTGCGTTGTATACATAACCCTTGTTTAAAGTCGGTTACAAACTGGGGCATGCTTGCCCTCCGAAGCATGGAGACATTTAAATGAAATGTCATTAAACGGTCACCCATCTATGTAATGACCCATGCCTACCGTTGCTTAACCTGATCGATTGATAGATATTGATAACAACTGTCTATGAGTGTCTCCTTATTTTTTAATAGCAATAAATATTTTCGCCTCCTTTTTTTAAAGTCGGTTAAAAACTGGGATCACTTTTTACGTGCCCTCCGAAGCACGCAAACGCTCAGTTCAAATGACATTGAACGGTCACCCACTTATGTAATGACCTTACCTAGCGTTACTTAACCTGATCGATTGCTAAACATCAATAACAACAGTAACTGTCTATGAGTGTCTCCTTATTATTATTTTTTATAATAATAATTAATGGATAAAATAGGACTATGCGTATAACCAAGTACCATTATGACTTTAAACTCTTCTCCCAAGGGAACAGTGCTGGACTACGGGATAAAAAGTATCCTATGTCCTTCCTCGTAGTATTACCTCAAATCATAACAAGTTTCGTTTAAATCCAGTCAGTAGTTTCGGCGTGATGCGCGGCCATGATACAGACAGCCAGATGGACAGACAGACAGACAAAAATTAAAAAAAATACAGTTTTGGCTTTAGTATCGGTTATAGAATATATTATATCTCAATGCTGGATCCATTATGCATGGGACCGTACAAACACCACCGCAGCCATTTTACTACCAAGCAGCAAGCAGCAATGTGTAAAAGAAATCACTGTATTCTGGCATTGTAGTTGGAGAAATTACTGGACCCATAGACGTAATAACTAATGTCTCCAGTGACATGTGGTCGCATAATGCAGCTGACAATCTAATGGGCAGACGTGTAATAAGTGATACGTTACCATCAGGAGACATTCTGCTTGTTACGCCACTACTTGTTAAAAACCTAACAACTACATTAGTAGTCTAACAACTACATTAGTAATCACTACACACTCTAACAGCAGGTATTTGCACGTATTAACGTGCAAATACCTGCTGTAAGTGTGTGTAGTGATTCTGGCTGGAAGGACATTTCGGTGTAGATAGATAGATAGATAGACAATTCTTTATTGCGCACAAACAAACAGATACAAAAAGAATAAGACACAAATTAATAAAAAATGCAACAATGGGCGGCCTTATCGCTAAAAGCGATCTCTTCCAGGCAACCTTTGGATGGAGAGGAAAATAAAGAAGTTACAAAAAGCAGAGGGTGCGCGCACTCGACATGGATAGGTAACATTAACACAAAGACACATAAAAACACATATGTTGTAAACTATAATAATATATACTCATATGAGTATAATATATAAACATACATCAAATAATACTATTATAAACATACATAAATCAGTACGTACTAATATAACAAAAAAAATTACACAAATACCGATTAACTTATTCCGCCAAATAAAACTTCTTCACTAGATCTTTGAAAATTGGCAGTGACGAAGCACGCCTTATAGAAACGGGCAAGGAATTCCACAGGCGAACCGCCTGCACCGTGAAGGATTAATTGTCATAGAAGGAACTGCTATGTAAGGGCATCGTAAAACAAAGGTTTTCCGAGGACCTAAGACTATAGGTGCTAGAATTCGACAAATAATCGAAACGTTCCCTAAGATAAGAGGGGGTGGACGGGTTAAACAATATATTATAGAGAAGAGATAAAATGTGAAGATTTCGTCGGAGACGAATGGGTAACCATTTGAATTTTGCACGGAATTGGGAAATATGGTCAAATTTACGCAAGCCAAATATAAACCTAATGGACAAATTTTGCAATCGCTCTAGCTTATTCAATTGATCCTCTGTCACGTCCAGATAACAAACGTCAGCATAATCTAGTATAGGGAGAAGAAGTGATTGTGCAAGCGCAACTTTAGTGGCAGTGGGTAGAAAATTACGAAGCCTTTTTAAAGAGGCTGCCGAAGCAAACATTCTGCGACTAATGGCATCCAACTGTAGGCCCCAACTAAAACACCGGTCCATTATAACACCAAGATTCTTGACGGAATCACTATAAGGAATAGCAATACCGCCAAAATTAATTTGCGGAAGTGTCTGGTAATTCACCTTAGAGATCATCCGAGAGCTACCTATAATAATGACTTGTGTTTTAACTGGGTTAACTTTTAGTCCATAAGATTTGCTCCAATTAGCAATACGACACAGATCAAGATTTACAGCTTCTATAGCTATATCCAAATTAGTAACTGAGGCCTGGGAATAAATTTGAAGATCGTCTGCATATATGTGGTAGGAAGAAGTAAGATGCTGAGATATGGTGTTTATGAAAATTGCAAATAATAAGGGAGATAAAACGCCGCCTTGTGGAACGCCAGCAGAAGTGTTACACCAGGTAGAGAAAGACTCTTCCAGACGAACACGCTGCCGACGACCATGCAGATAACTGCGAAACCAATCTATTACTGATGGAGATATGTTAAATCAGCGAAGTAAAGCAAGTAGTATATCAAAATTTACGGTATTAAAAGCATCTATACTTATAATAAAACTGTAACACGTCCAATTCTGTACATTGAAGATATTTTGAAGATTATGTTTGGAGGGCATTCTATAACCGATACTAAAGCCAAAAATGTATTTTTTTTGTCTGCCTGTCTGTCTGTATCTCAGCTGAGCATCACGCCAAAACTACTGGATGGAATGAAACGAAACTTAGCATGATTTGAGTTAATACTCCGAGGTAGGACGTAGGATACTTTTTATCCCGACATTCGGCACGGTTCCCTTGGGAGAGGGGACTAAAGTCAAAATATGTACTTGGTTATACGCTTCCTCCGATTTTAACAATTTTTCATTATAATTATAATAAATATTTGTAAAGGAACACTCATAAACAGTTGTTAACAATGTTTGGAAATCGATCAGGTTAAGCAACGTTAGGTAAAGTCATTAAATAGATGGGTGACCGTTTAACGCCATTTGAACTAAATGTCACCGTGCTTCGGAGGGCAAGTACAAAGTGGGTCTAAGTTTTTAACCGACTTTAAAAAAGGAGGTTTTGTATTCTATGCGAATGTATATTATTGAAAGTTTAGTTAACGTAAAGCTGCGTGGGTCAGCTAGTCATAAATAAAAAGAAGTGCAGCAGAACAGAAAATAAATGCTGGCAAGTCTTGAACTAGTTTTTCTGGTAATTTTTAGTCTCCATCCAAAGGTTGCCTGGACTTTTTCAGGTTCCAGTGCCCAGGCCACCCATTGTACACTTGCTGTATTGCTGTATTTTTTTGTTATGTTTAATGTTAATAGTGGGGTCTTGCCTACGCTGCGTCTTCCGGTTCGTGGTCGCCATTTAAGTACCTTTCTTCCCCTCGGTTATTAGTTTTCCGAACGATGCAGTCTTCCCATTGCCACTTCAATTTACAGATTCTGAGAGCTATGTTAGTGACTTTAGTTTTTTTTTAAATTTAGATGATAATATATGTGACGTGGATTTCGATGTCAAATAACTTGTTGGCAAGAGAGATTCAGATTTATTTCCGGTTATGCTTCCAGGAAGCCGATTTTCTTCTTATCGTGTCGATGGCAAAAACTAAATCATATTAGCCCAGTAAGCACTTACATTTCGTGCATTGTCTGTAGCATTCCAAAGATCTTCAAGAGTGCAGGTGTCAGGACACCCAGGGCAAGAAAGTAAATGGGTCATAGTTTGCGGAGCATATCCACATATAGCATTGGTCATTACCACTGAAGCCCCATCGGCAAAGATTTTCTTTGCCTGCGTCTGTAATTTTTTCAGGGACTTCTATAAAGGCCACTGTATGTCTGTCCCGGGAGGTACTCGTAGCGCTTCATTCTGTGGGATGTAGTTGTCGGTGACGGGGAAAGTTTGTCTCCACAAATGAAGTTTAGCGTGCGCAATGCTTTCTGTGATCGGTTGCACAGTATCCAGAAAGCTCCTACGGCTTTTAAGCCTGGGATGGCCTGGGATGGCCTGGGCATGGATACAGCTGAACAAGGGATGCCTTGGATCAGACTCCTGCTTCGACTTCTCCTTTGAGGAATCTATCGCCCTACAGACGCAAGGTAGAGCAATTCGAATTCAATTTCAATTTTTTCGGTAGACAATCGAATCTTCAGTTTGTTAAATGCTAGAATATTTTAAACAAAAAAACATCGATATACTATACCAACTAGATTAGCTGTCACGACCCGAAAAGTGGTCACGAAAATAGAGCTACGGAGACGGCTGTCGCTCTATTTCAAATTAGTACGAGCCGACAACAGGATGTATCGAAATTCCTTATTGCGCGTTTATAAACTGTCCAAATAATATAATACTTATCGTAATACTAAAATTGCAGATGGAGATTTTTTTTTTCGTTTCGTGTTCTTATTACTACTAGTTTAAATAATAAATATAAGTAAGATATCATTATAATACGAAATAAAAATTATTTATTTGATATTTTCTCCGCTAGAGACTGACAAAATTAATGTTGCCGATAGGCGTATCGCCACTGTCTATACGAAACTGTTAAACTACACATCATTACCATAATAAAAAAGTTAGTTCTCATTTTTGCCACCAGCACGGATAAGTTTGTAAGTCAGTACACACACAATGGAAACACACCTGTTTTGAACCTTATTTTATAGTGTTTAAGATTTTCTTTTAAATGAGTACATTTTTGTTTAAGTCAAAACAACTACTTTTTTTCGTATAGCTTTGGCGGTTTTATTGATTTTTCTTTGTCTCCGATGTAAAGGTTTTATGTGCCAACATTACTGCATACAGAATTAGACTTTATTACTACATGTGAAGGCTTCTATTAGTCTGACGTTCCGAATTATTTAAAACTATTTTCTACAATTTCTAGCTACGTGTATTATATAGTTGAGTAAATATATGTAACCGCGACCACATTTTCGATGTCATTTTGTACGTGACAGCTAATCTAGTTGGTATAGTATATCGATGCAAAAAAATGTAAAAGGTAAGAACCGGTAGGTAACGATGTTTCTATTAAATCCATACCTATTCAGGCAATTACTCACAACCTCCGAAGCCGTGTATAGAAGTAGCTATAAAAATAATAGGTAGTAATATATATAGGTTATAGTACGCACTAAAATCCCGAGACTAAGTCGCCAATTCGTGAACGGCCTTTAACCTTCTTTTATGGACCATTATATTAAGCCCTGAAGCTACGAGAGACGCCTCATTGGTTCTACGGATTCCATGGCTGGTTTACTTCATTGAAGGATAACTGCTATTGTATAGACTTGTTATGGACTTAAATAAATCAATGCCTTATAATTTTCGATATAATAACAGCAGCAGGTAGGAATATTTTTTTAGACACTTTGTATAACTTCTGAATAATCGGCCTTAAAAGTCCTTTCTGATAGACCCATCTTCCCACCACGCCCTAGTAAATCTATAGTGTTTAGGTTGACAAAAAAGGAGCAAGAAGAAAAAGGGTTGAATGCTCTGCCGCCTTATTCTATAGTTGCATGTTGGTGCGCTGAATTAAAAACGTAAAAGAACATCTACTAAAGTTCAGCCTCACTTACAGTTACTAAGGAAATGGTTAAAAAATTGTAGAAATTGATACATCATCATCATCAGCCGGAAGACGTCTACTACCGAATTAAGTAGGTTTGCCATAATCCTCACGCTTGGCAGGGGTCTTGGGGATCGTAGTATAAGTAGTAAGTAATCCTGGGTAATCCAATAGAAAAACGCTTATGTCCGTGTTCTTATTTTCTCTTAGTCGCCTCGTACGACACCTTACTGCAGGAAATGGGTGGGCACTATTTTTACCTGGACACTCCACGGGCAATCTGACACTAGCTTTACACTTATGCATACTTGAGGATCCTGTATTCAACAGCTCTTCTACATTTCCAAAATTGAGCTTAGAAAAAAGGTACTCCAAATGTATTTCACTAAAAGACTTAAAAGACAAATTATTAAAAGTGACCATGTAACTTACTCTATCTCACTTTTTTATCAAACACGACCTGGCAAAGACTGATTGTATCTTATGAATTAAACCACTACATGTCTTCAAAGATATTTCTCACGTGGTGCGAGTCTAATTGCATTTATTTGCCCATCCGCCGTGTCGTGCGCCTCGGAACTTATGCGTTTGTTAATGATCTTTAGAACGAGAAAATGCACTAGGAAGACTTTATTCGATGTTGCTAAGTAAATAAGACGTAATGTAGAAATGTATTTTGGATAAGCTACAGACTGGCGGCGACTAATCTGCAGGAAATCTGTAATTATAGATATATTTCTGCTAACTGTAGGTATGTGACATGTTATAGTTTGGTGTGACGTAGGTTATATCTTTTAAACATATGTAGCAAAAAAAGTGAGGAAATTAAAGATTTAAAGAACAATATTCCTATCCACAGTTGCAATCATGATCAATGTGCTGGCAGTATTTACCATCAAAACGGCAAGGCACTGGGATCTGTCCCAGGAACTTTTACCAGGAGTTTTAGTAGGTAAGAATCCCACATATCCCGGTTGATCCAAAAAGGTCCTGGGGACACATTGAAGGTTTCCCCCGCGAAAACAAAAAGTAATAAGAATAATAATAATAAATATCTTTATTTATCACAAAATTGTTACAGTTTGATGTAGCCCTGTCTCCTAAACTAGGATCATCCTGTATGTCAGAAGACAGTTCTTCCCAAAAACAAGTGATACAGGTGTTAATTTCAGACTTATTTCTAAGATATATTATGCTCATGGAGTATGTTTATTTAAATTTAATCTATTAGTAAGTGTGTGTATGTGTGTGTCAGTGTGTGAGTGTGTGTGTGTGGGTGTGTGAGTGTGCGTGTTCGGTTGTGCGTGCGCGCGTAATGTTCGTTCAAAATACGTGTATAATAAAACAAAATAAAAATAAAAACAGTAATGGGTATTTTTGTGAGAAAATAATGCGACTACCACTGTGGAGAGAAAATAACGGTACTTAAATTAATAGTTTCTCACAGCTGTCATAGTCAAATGACTTCAACCATTCAATTATAGCTATTTTAGCTTTATGACTGTTACTGTCGATAATTGTACAAGTACTACTATTTAATTTATTATAAAGACGGGGACCCTGGAAAGCATAATGTCGTCTAGCAACTGCACTCTTCGCAACCGGGACCCTGCAAAGCTTGATTCTCTTACTCTGGTCTATCAAGGGGGCTGTTTTATGATATCGCCTAATGCATTCAAAAATATAAGTTTTTCGAACACTGAGGACGCCAGCTAACTCATAGACTGCCTTAAGTAAGTATTTAAATATTTGCGGCCAGAGAAAATTTTCGTGTCAATTTCTGTACAATATTGTATGTAGAGCTCAAAACAGTTGAAATATGAGAAGTGCAAGGGTGAAATAAGAGGGTCACCGGTCAACTTAATCCATCCCTTAGGCAAACCCCGTGTTAGGTCAGTATAACAGACGTATTCAAAATATTGCTAGGGATGATAGTAAATGACACGCTTTGTGCATAGACCATTTCATTGCAACGCCGCTCGTCATTTGAGACATTAGTAACACCTGCTCTTCAGACTGGGACACAGCAATGTTTACGCAGAGTCGCTTTGAGACGAAATACGTTTCCTATTTGACATTGTATTGAATCTGAACAGTCCCTGCCACAAGTGATAGAAAATGTATGGTTGGAGTGCTCGAGTGTACGAAACGACACTAGGAACACTAGGGCACTGAGGAAACAGCACTAGGAATTTTTTAGACGATTTTTTTTAATCCCTTTTTTCCGATTTTTTTGATTTATCTATAGAACTCCTAAATATAAGTCTAAAATTATGGCATTATGGTATTGTTGTCTACAACTATCGTTTCGCCGTAAAAATGACGTGAAATATCTTTTGGGTTAGGTTATGTTAGACTTTTCATAATATAACCGAATGTTTTATGGTGAAAAAATAGCTTTTTTTGTAATTGTCTTTTTTCATAGTGTTAAAGTTCCCCGTTACGTACCCTCTGACCAAACTTAAGTAAATAGTATATCAAACGAATATAATTATAGAGCATCAATTCTTTAAGAATTCAAAGTGAAAGTTGTGAGATTAAATTTGTTAACGTTCCAAACAGTCTGCAAATGCTTAAAATAATGAACAGGGAATGCTTTCAATTTTTTTTTGTGCCTAGAAATGTAAACGACTGCATGAATTTCCATTACAAAGTGCCCGCAGTACTAGACACACACCAGAAGCTTCTAATAAAGTTCTTCATTATTCTTAGTTAAAATATTTTTTTTTTCTTTGGAAAAAAGAAATGGAGACCATTTCACCGCATTCCTAAATGTCAGTTATCGTCCCAATTCCTCTGGCATGTTTTTTATCTAATTAGTTCAGCTCTAAAGCCGTTTAAATGTTTCTTTTCCATTATTGAGTACGATATAATCGATATCTCTACTCACTATCTCGAGTATGAAGTATTAATTGGCTGCGAGTGTCGAAATACCCTCAAGAACTGGATTTTTGTGAGCTAAAGTTAGTTTCAGAAGTAATCTATCTGAGCGGGGATATTCAGGTGGTCTAATTTAACTGTCTATATTCAGGCGTTCTTTCAATGATAAGCTACTTTGCTTGTGACGTAACGAAGTTGCAAAAAAGAGACATCACCAAGACAAGAAAGGAAAAGGAATGTGTATATCGCACAAGTGACACCCTCCCAAGCTTGTCAGTCACACAATATGCGCCCTCCGAACTAGTGGTGCCCCTTCTTTAAAGTAATGCTGACAAATCGCCGGCGGTTTGCGCCGCATGCGATGATTCATGTATATTGGCGGTTTGCCAGCCAGGCCCCACCCAGCCGATGTTTGATCAAACATTTGACGTGGAACATTTTGTATGAAGACGTTTTACGAGCAAGCGTGTCAAGTTAGATGTTACCGGATGCAAAATGTTTTGGGGGTGTGTTGCCAAAATTGTTTCTAATACGTAATAAAGAGTTTATAATACATGACCAAATTTTTCAAATATTTTATTTTTTATTGCATTGTTGTAGTCAATTATTATGTAGTTTTGCGATCTTGTCGTTTTATTTTTTTTTTGGATAAATGTAGGTCTTAGTTTATTTTAATCCTAATATTATAGATAGATAGATAGATAGACAATTCTTTATTGCGCACAAACAAACAGATACAAAAAGAATAAGACACAAATTAATAAAAAATGCAACAATGGGCGGCCTTATCGCTAAAAGCGATCTCTTCCAGGCAACCTTATAATGATGTATGTACCTATTTCAAAACATAAAATACATATATCTCAAGAAATCGAACTCATAATTAAGATCTAAATGTTTTTACATACTTACGAATCTATCAGTTATACTAGGATGATGGTGCTTGTAACAGCGCCGAAATATAGGAAATTGCAAAATAATTCATGTACTATATTTTTTTAAAATAAAAAAAGACTATCCCAATTAAACTCCATGTTGGTCAACATCACAGGTGACCCCAGAGCTGGGCATTTCCTCGCTCAGAGAGTGGCTTTAGCTATTCAGCGAGGAAATGCTGCCAGCATCTTGGGTACCCTACCACGTGGGCCAATTTTTTTACACCTAATGCGTTCATTTTTAATTTATTCATTTTTATTGTTGTTGTTGTTTCTTTTATGTATTAGTATTTTGTGATTATCTAAATAAAGTCCGTCTATTAAACTCCTAAATGGGAATCTCCCAATTTTTTGAAGCCGATATTATATTTAAGACATGTCAAATCAAAAATATGTACTAAAACTTGTAAAAGCGTTACAACATTCCAGTCTCCGTGGTTCAAAACTACCACCGTACTTTAAACCCTGCGTTACCCTTTCACCAAATAGGTAAATAATTTATAACGTAATTATATGCAACAAATTAGAAACACCCAAGTTCAAAATACGGTTCTTTATCTTGGCGCTGTTGTACGCCAACTTTTCTTGCATCAAGTTGAGTGCGGACAGGGCCAACATTATAGAGGGGTTCGTGAGACTGTTTAAAAATAGGTATTCTAAATATACGCGGAGTTTTATTAAAGATTTTGGTTTGGAGTTTGTTCGGACTGTTTGTTTGGGCAATGCAATTCTACGTATGACTGTTTCTTATATTGGTTCAGTGATGAATATTTTTGTTCTTAGTTTTGACGTAACTAGAGGTTTTTACTTATTAAAATAATCTTTGTGTTCTCTTATTGTTCTTTGAATTGTTTTTTTTTTGTCATCAAATAAAGTGAGGCAATCGCTTTACAATGTCGAACCAATGTAATTTTTGTCTAGAGTTCAATTAAAACATCAAAGAGAAAACTTAATTTCTCCATAGAAAACAATTCATTTGAAATTAATGGAATAATAGTTTTCATGCCATTTCCATAAAATTTATGTACACTTGGAATGTAGACAGAATGTAAAACATTTTCCCATTTAAAATATAATTTAAAGGCAAATTACGAGACGGTTATAGCAATCGAGGTAAATTTGAATTCCCTAATTGAAAATTAACTCAGTAAGCTCGTCAACGTCGTTTCTACCCCTAAAATATTCACAAATGACACTAAATTAATAAATAATTTTCTCCTAAGATATCTTTCACCCTTAGGAAATTATGAGAAAACGACAAAGATTCTGTTCGAAATAAGATTCTCGCAATTTAGTTTTGTAAACCTCAGGTTTGCAGCTGTCGGTGCGATGTTAAATCTAGCTAGTGGAACTTGACCGATACCTTTGACGTTTCTCGTTTATATCCCCTCAATTAATTTTGTATACTCCAGGTCTAGTTACACTGGTTTGCTAAAGATTCTAATAAAATGACTACGAGGTAACTTCGACAGAATTATAAGCATTCGAGAAAGCGTACCTAAGTTGTAAATGCATTGGATTCTCTTTAAAGTTGCGCCGTAATTCATTACAGCCATTTCTATTTGAGATATCGTATCATTCAGATTGATTTTCTCGCATCAAACTTTTGCTTTAGAAATTGAGTAAAGCGTTATTTAATATCACTTCAGTTGAATTAGTTTTCAAACGTTTACTCGTAACAATAAATTATTGAAAAATAAAAACACTTTGTCATACAAATCCTTTTATAGTCCAGTCCATGTTTTAAAATGCACTTTATGCAATTACAGAATACAAAAGCTGGAAGATCATCTGTATTTCAACGATTTGTAAATGTAAAAGCTTACTTAAATTTTCTTATTTTTAAGAAAGGTGCAATCATAATCAAGTCAAAGTCAAAATATCTTTATTATGTATAGGCCCCACGCAGGCACTTATACAAAAATCTTTCTTTAGAAACTATCACACATGGCCAGTTGTAGCCTATCATTCATCGGCAAATGATCTGTTGGTTAAGCAACGTCAGGCAAGGTCAATGTATCGATGGGTGACCGTTTAATTGCGTTTGCTCCGAAGCAATTTTAACCTGTAAAGTTAGCCGTAGCTGTTGTGAAAACTTATCAGAGGAGGTCGTTATCTTACTTTTTTCTCAAACCGCAAATCAAAGTCGGAACTCGGTCTTGTTAGAAAAAAATATTATTCAAACAAACCGCAACTTTAGATCAAAGCGTGCTTAACTACATACATCTTTACAACCATATGACCAACCTCAGATTTATAGCATTATCCGGTTTATGCTTCAATAAGTTTATCGCTTGGCTGAACAGACTTGAGTCTTTGCCCGTTTTCGGTGCACAAAATTCAGTTTCGTCCTGACGTCCGTCGGGGGTAGACGCGCGTTTTGTTCATGATACAAGTTGTGTTACGAAAATAGTAACGTCTAATAGACGAGCCGTTGTTATATTTACTGTGAAAGTGACAAATACATTGTTCAGTGCGACTTTTAATTGTGTGGTATTAGATTTCAAGTTAATTTCTGTTGAATTTTTTTCGAACTTCACAACTTTATTTGGACTGGATTTTCTGGAAGCTAAGTGAGTACTCTCCCCTCGCATTTACCGTGCTTTAATTTAATACCTCATTTCGGGTTAGTGGAAATTCGTCAAATTTCGTCTGGTTTCGTAATTTTGTTGTTCGTGAGTATGTCAATTATTGTATATGACTGTATGAAAATATTTTGAGTTAATATTAACCTTGTATTTTTAGTGTTCTCCGATTATAAATTTCATTATATATTTTACTAACTATGCTCGACAATTTTTTGACAATTTGTGAAATATGATTTTATCTTCATAAAACTAAAGACTGAATTGGAATCAGACGCTAATTTTCATATAGCAGATATAAGAAAACCGTGATGCTAGGAGCAATCTAGCAATCAAATATTAGATTGATAAGCGATTTTTATCAAATAAATCTAATTCAAAAATAAAATATATAAGTACATATCCTTAGTCATAGAACTCATCCTTTCATCCTTTATCAATCTTGCAGTCATCTTTTTCATTATGGGATTTTACGCTATACTTTTAAAAATATTTTTTTCCGGAAACTTAAGCTTAGTTTATTTTGAATACCAAGATTTTGATCATGAAATCTGTAAGCCAACCGGTGAGCGTCTTAAGTTTTAACCTCCATACGTTTGATATGATGTTGTATGAATGTAAAAAAAGGGAATATACTCGTAGCTTATGAGCCAAGTGTAGCGTAACCAACTACATATATAACTTTTATAATATCTATAAAAATAATTTTGAATATTAATCATATACCTTTATAAAACTAGCAATCCTTTGCGGCTTTACCCGGAATTTTAAACACCCAAAAAGTTGTATTCATTGATAAAATTTTAACGGTTTCTCTTTTCAGAAGAAATTATTTAATTGATGATGCGAAATTATATTAATAATTATTGTGTAAATTGGAAGAATTAAATAAATTAGCAAACAAATAGAAACCGGGTTGTTGTTATGTTATTTAGGACATACATAGAAAAGAAATATATCATCTATCAATTTATTTGCACGTTGCTCAATCAAAAAGATAAGACTTGCGAATACGTAAGGAGTGAGCAACATCAAAAGCTACGAAGAGGAAATTTTCCAATAAGCATTCAAAAATAAACAAGCTTTATAGGATGCAAATGAAAATGGAAATATTCATGAATTTTTGCCGATCAAAGCCATGGTATAGGTCGAAGATCGGCACCCGGGAGAGGAAACTAGGTAGGTTGTCTATCGTTATGTATTTTCGTAAAATTTGATTCGTCACTTCAATAGATACTGAATATTTTTTCGCTTTTATTTCTCATTAAGGAAACTGACATCGATGTTGTTAATTTTAATAAAACATGACTTCTTCGTGTTGAAAGAAGATACCGTAATAAAATCTGTCTATCAGAAACAGTCTTACCCGATGGTATGCAAAAGGCATATCTAAAAGTTTCAGTTAGTTTTTTTATTATTCAATATTAGTACTTGACTGCGATTCTTTCTAATTGTAGCTAAGTGATAATGCAGCCATTCATAGAAGCGTATTAGCTTATTAAAAATTAAGAAGAATGGCCCTATATAAGAGGCATCGCTATGAGGGCAGCTAAATTTTCAGCAGTCGATGACTCAAACGATAGTTTTGCCAATGGCATAGTGACTTCTCAAAAAGCATTGGCAATACCAACCCCGAAGTTAACTTTATGTGGAGGAGTCGTAGCGATTTCAGTTGGACTGCTTTAATTCTGAGCTGGCATTTCCGTGGAGTCTTTCCTTCCTAAAAGCTGAATTGTAAACTCAGGTTTAGCATAGAACAATGTTGTAACAAAATTCTTAAGTAAATACCTAAATCAGTAAAGTGTCAAAGAGGATGAGAATTTAGTTTAATGATGTCTTATTTGAAAAGCCAATAAGGCTGCGAGCTGATTATGGATAATGTTTATTAAGGTAAAGTCTCAGCTACTTGAAATTTTTAATATCATCAGCAGCCAAAAACCGTCCACTTCTGAACAATGACATCCCCTCAGTAAGACCCTGCTGCCCGTCTTCTTGTTTTCCCTTAGTCGCCTCGTACGGACACCCAACAGGAGAAGATGGGTGGGTGCTATTATTGCCCGGACACTCCACGGGAAATTTTATATCGGCAACAGAATAATATCGTGTCCTGGGCGGTTGCCTAGATATACGCTTCATAAGTTAGTTCACATTCAAACATATCTCTAAAGTCGTCATAAGAATGATGTCCAATAGCTAGCAACCTTCCCAAGTCCTGATTTAACGAAAGTTTAAAATTACCCGTGATCA
The DNA here is from genome assembly GCA_911728495.1 of Furcula furcula. NCBI lineage: Eukaryota > Metazoa > Arthropoda > Insecta > Lepidoptera > Notodontidae > Furcula > Furcula furcula. The sequence goes on from OU452246.1 coordinate 26,671,781, forward strand.
CCTTCAAATATTTAGGCGTTAGGAAATTACTCATATTAAACAACAGTTTGTATAAAGCAGATGGCAAGAAATTCTAGTTTTTGGGTGATAAATCGATTCATGTTGTTGACACGAGCAGGCCGTAAACGACAATTGGATTTTTCTGATTGGAATCTATTGTATGGAATGGATTTTTCTATTACGACATAATATGAGACTAATAATTGCTTAGTACGAATTTCTTTTATATCTCCCCCTGCAATGGATTTCGATAAGTGTTACGATCGTAATTGTTCGGATTCGGTCTTATTGTATCGTAAACGTCTGAAAATAAAAATAAGTCCTTTTACTTAGTAGTGTTTATACTACTCATAGTTATTTTTGGTATCGTGTGATAGATTTGGAATTCCAATTTCTCTTTTTATTATTCTTGGAAAATGTTTATTAGGAAAATATTTGATACCAGGTTGTGACGTGAGATACATTATGACCTTAACTCTTGTAATAGTAGAAGAGGTGGTTAAAGAACCCAGATAACTAAATAGTAAATTCTGCAATTTTTATATAATAATACCAGCCCACCAAAGTTGGGCACTGGCCTCCCCTCAAGATGAAGGGCATAGCCACCCCGCTTGCCAAGCGCGGGTTGGTGGACTTCACACGATAATCAAAAGCTAGTTAGACTTTCTCAGACATGCAGTTTTCCTCACAATGTATTCCTCCACCAAAATCTAGTAACAATGACACATAGACGACTCGCATATGAATAATTAAAGAAATCAGAGATGCAATCTGGGGTTCAAACCTGCACGACATGTTTCCAAGGCAAGCGCTCGCCCACTGAGCGGTTACTGCTTAGGTATACAAAGTAGTAATTCTGATAATACAAGGCAGACATTGAAAAACGTAAATTCTTGAAGGTTAACATCGTAGACTTATAGGTAGATTTTAACGATACACTAATCGCTGCGACTTCTAAGGGCGCTGGAAATTTACCGCCGGACCACAACCTTTCTTCAATGTGGTGGTTTTGGTTGTATGGACAGGGTACAGGGTGCTTAATTTACGACCGTTACCGACGATAACCGACAATCCCAAAGTAACCTATAAACATAGATTACTAGATGTCGGGTCCCTTGTGCAAGGGACTGTCCTGGTAGGTACCACCGCAATGTCAGATATTCTACCGCCAAGCAGCAGTTTGGAAGGGTGTGAAGGGCACAGTAGCTGGTAAAATTACCGAGGTCAAGAGCTTAATAACTAATATCTCGGGTGACGAGCGGCAGTGCTGTAACCTATAGGCTGGCGTGACGCTCGCCATCAGGCAAACGTCTTTCTGGTCTAATCACCAGGTTGAATAAATAAAAAATCTCGTACTGCCACACTCGGAGTTCATTAGTGGATCATTACCATGTCATATAAGAGTAGTTCTCTGTACTGTATCCACTGTAGGTATATAAAGTTTTGTATACAGTGGATACAGTACAGATTAGTAGTAATATAGTTTACTAATGGATGAGAATTAAGGATTTATTAACGGACACTGAGTAAGGAAGTAAAAGCTTAAGTATAACCTCGTAAATAAAGCATAATTTTTGGTACCTATTCCGTATGAAACTTCTTTCTGTATGAAAACCACATTAGTTATTTCGATGAGTAGACGGTGATCCTGTTTTATGGGCATGGCCAAAAAAATTTTTCTAACCCAAAATCAACGAAAATCTAATCATATTCAAATGATGTCATAAAAACTATTATCTTTTGTGTTGTTCTTTAGCTTACTTTCATAAAAACATCTCATTAAAAAAGCCTAAACAAACAAATCTGCGCATCCATTTGAATCATGTATTTTCACATTATCCCGAAATTTTGCCTTTTCTATACGACCTTAACAATACACCGATTACTATTATGTTTATACATTAATGTTTCGTGTCGAGAATACCAAAGATTAATTTGAAGCTGTTAACGAAAATTGTGAGCTATTAAGGCAAACAAACGAACCTTCGACTTTAATTGTCCATGTTACAATATCGTGGGTTTTTCATTTAAGCTACAAATTGTTATATCCTTCAAGAATTATTGCTAAGTTAGCGATTTATGCCGCCGGAAAATTGGAGAAAAAGTGGCAAAGCCACTAAATCTGATGATCAACAATAACCGACTTTTTGCTACATCTATCCAACGTGCCTTTTTCATGGTTTTCCTTTTCTTTTATGCTTCCAAACTGATCACTCTCAAAAGGGACCATAATAACAACATAATAGTTTTTGCTCGTTTCTGACGTCAAACCTCCAATCCTTCCAACAGTGTTGCGTCATGGAACCTATGATATAAAAACAGTTTACTAAATAAAATCTTTTTAAAAAAAAATTGAACCGACTTCAATATCACTGAAAAGTATAAAATAATTTAAATATTATTGAAGTTGGTGTTAGCGTACCTGCTGTGTATATTTGGCACCAACTTCAATAATATTTAAATTATTTTATACTTTTCAGTGATATTGAAGTCGGTTCAATTTTTTTTTAAAAAGATTTTATTTTAAACTTTTTAGTGATATTTTCATATATAAAGATTGAACCATCGAAAACCGTAAAATTATCTAGGTAGGTTATGATCACATTATCGTCTACATAGTTTTACATAATTCATGTTTCTTCAGAAAAAAATATCCGGTCGTAATGAAATTTGCATGAAAACATCATAGTAGTTTACTCTCTCGAATAAAAAAAGAATCATCGAAATCGGTTCATAATTGTCAGAGCAATGTAATGGAGAACATCAGTTTTATGGTTTTTACCAGATAAATTCCTCCACATCGTTCATGGTCCTCCAGGAAGTTCTTATCCGGTTGTAATAAAATTCATACAAATTCAATACAGTGGTTTCTTCTTTCGAATAAAAAAAGAATCATTGAAATTGGTAAATATTTGCCAGAGTTATGACTATTTTTGTCCGACCGAGCGAGTCCGAGCGACTAAAACGTCATCTATATAGGCTTTCTTGCAAGTCTCAGTGCGCAGTCACCATTCTTGTTTTTTCAGGAACTACTTATTCCTAAGCAATAATTTTTTTATGGGACCCAATTAACGGATTAAAGAATGGATGGAAGAAAGATTTTTTCAGATCGGTTCATAATTGCCAGAGTTATGCGCGAACATACATAGAAAAAAAATATATATATATATATATACAGACGAATTGAGAACCTCCTCCTTTTTTTGAAGTCGGTTAAAAACCATTCGCAGTCGAGAGGGTATGGGGGATGTTATTATCGTGTTATCTTGGCATGTCATGCCCTCCCTAAAATTAAAAACACAGGTTCAAAAAACCGCCTTAGGGAAATTTAAAATTTTAATGAATGTGTCTGCTTGAGTTTATGTAATACGATGCGCCTGTTAGAAATAAGATAAACATACTTGACCAACATCATCATTATTATTAATTCTTTCATATTAAGCAATATACTTACCTATATTTATTTATATATGCCTCATATCTTGTTCCCCTTATTTGTTTTTATTTCAATAGAATTATCAGTAATGTTAAAAATTTCTGCAACTAATTAGGAATTTGTTGAATCCTAAACTAACTAAGGGACAATATTCGGGCTTTTAACTTTTCTCGACATTTCTGACCCTCTTGCCAATTCAACGTAGATAATTTTATTAAATCTCCTAACGATGTTCGCCTTGAAATGATTAAAATTAATGTTGAGCAAACACATTCCAGCGATCTCTCACTTCATTAAGAAAGAATGAGCAGACAAAAAGAGTCGTTGAACTAGGGACCATCGTTTGAAATATTTTACTTATGACTTTCATTTTAGACCTCATTTAACGACGAACTCTAAAGTGTTTGAGTGCTGCTATTGGGGATGTCAATATGACTGATTACTGACTAAGATTACTGGCAATCTAGAATAACAATGCCTTTTACCCTTTTTAACCGACTTCAAAAAAGGAGGAGGTTCTCAATTCGTATGTATATATTTTTTTTTTTTTTCTATGTATGTTCGCGCATAACTCTGGCAATTATGAACCGATTTGAAAAAATCTTTCTTCCATCCATTCTTTAATCCGTTAATTGGGTCCCATAAAAAAATTATTGCTTAGTAATAAGTAGAACCTGAAAAAACAAGAATGGTGACTGCGCACTGAGAGCTGCAAGAAAGCCTATATAGATGACGTTTTAGTCGCTCGGACTCGCTCGGTCGGACAAAAATAGTCATAACTCTGGCAAATATTTACCAATTTCAATGATTCTTTTTTTATTCGAAAGAAGAAACCACTGTTTTGAATCTGTATGAATTTTATTACAACCGGATAAGAACTTCCTGGAGGACCATGAACGATGTGGAGGAATTTATCTGGTAAAAACCATAAAACTGATGTTCTCCATTACATTGCTCTGACAATTATGAACCGATTTCGATGATTCTTTTTTTATTCGAGAGAGTAAACTACTATGATGTTTCCATGCAAATTTCATTACGACCGGATATTTTTTTCTGAAGAAACATGAATTATGTAAAACTATGTAGACGATAATGTGATCATAACCTACCTAGATAATTTTACGGTTTTCGATGGTTCAATCTTTATATATGAAAATATCACTAAAAAGTTTAAAATAAAATCTTTTAAAAAAAAATTGAACCGACTTCAATATCACTGAAAAGTATAAAATAATTTAAATATTATTGAAGTTGGTGCCAAATATACACAGCAGGTACGCTAACACCAACTTCAATAATATTTAAATTATTTTATACTTTTCAGTGATATTGAAGTCGGTTCAATTTTTTTTTTAAAAGATTTTATTCACTCACATTTTTGAATTCCAAAGTTATTTTTATAGCTGGGGTTATAATAAATAAACGAGACCCTGGTGCAATACATGGGGTAGTTTATTCTTAAATCTTTGTTCGTAAACCTATTAAGAAAAAAATATTTTACAAAAAATTCATTTTCAGTATAGTCGTACTTCCAGATTTGATCAAACATGTACAAATTCAAATTGAAATTGTTTTATTCTGGATATGATTTTGCTCATATACAGTACCAATCTGGTTTTCTTTCATCATTACCGTATCTAAACATTTCAACCTTGTTTTTTCAACACACCCTTGTCATAACAACAAAACGTCACCTTTTTCTTCGATCTCATAAACAAGCAGCGAAGTGTGAGCAAATATGATAATAATCAAATCTTAATAAAACACACAAGCACATTAGCCGCTGCCATATATTATGGAAATTCGCAACAAAGGATAACAGAATGCTCAACTTAATTCTTCACTCGCCATTACTCATCCGATCCATTTATTTCTCCAAATACATGGGCCACTTACGCACTAAAGAATGGACCAATAAAACGTTCACAAAAATCTACTGAATTAAACAGACGTCGAAAAAAATACGGCGTAAAACTAATCAGTGTACTTGGCTCGGAGCCCATCAGGGATCCATAGATGTTTCTAGTTCATTGTCAGTCAGACCCGATCTTATATAGAATTGCGTCAGGAATTTACGATATGTTTTCCAGCTGAGATTTAGAGATATGTGTTTCTTTGCATGGGTGGCGTTGATTCGTTTGATTTGAAATCACTAGAACTAGTATATAGTTTGGATGTTCTATTAAAGATAAGGCGTTGTGATGATAAATCGTTTATCGTGTTTCTACCTGATCAAGTTTGATTTAATAGTTTCATAGAAAGCCGTTTCAGCTCGAGATTTGCTGTTATTCTTTCATTCAATTACTGGCATATATTGTTAATTGCAATGCGCCTTCCACAGACAAGGGTCAGCAGGAAACTCAGCCCGTTTTTCTTTAGACTTATTTTCAAGGCCTCATAAAAACTGAAGTTTTCATGTCAGTTAACATGCCAGAGTTACGTAATGGCATAATCGTATATTACGGTACCAAATAGAACGAAAAATATTTCTATAAGATATTTTACCGAAAAAAAAAGATCTATGGAAAAAAGATAAATAAGGAATTAAGGCAACGAGTATATATTTATGGCTAGAACATCCTTTTTACTTTAATTAACTGACGAACTATACATTACAATAAATATCAATTTAAAGCATTTACAAAAAAATAAAGAAAAAAAATCTTATTTTAAAAACAAGCTTTTATTATTTGTTATTAAAATGAACAAAAAGTTAAAAATAAGTTAACTCTAATAAAATCGTGTTAGATTGTGATAGCAAGAGGAAAAAGTAGGCGCTGAATGTTCTTAATTACACCTACCATCAAAATGTAACACGCTTTTATTAGAGTTAATTTATTATTAACTTTTTAGTTAATTTTATTAACAAATATTGCATTGTCATCCGATTTATACGTATGCAAAATTTCAGCTCAATCGGAAACCGGGAACTGGATCAAATTTAACTTGCAAGATTTGATTACAGATTACGGGACAGGACAGACAACAGACCACAAACTTGTAAAAACGAAACATATTAATTTCAACCACAAAGCTCCTGACATTTGCCAAAAAAATCTGTCATCTTTATTTGTCTCATAGCTCTTCACTATTAGCATAACGCCTGTTAATACTTCGTATCAATATTCTAACAAGACAGAGATCAACAATGTGAAATCTTAACACAGCGTTATAGGAATTAAAAGACGAATCTTTTATTTTTCATGGCTAAATTTTCAAACCGGGAAGATTAATGGCTTGTTTTCCTACGAAGACAAATAGCTTCACAATCTACCATTGTAAAAGAGGTTACCATACTGTAGATTTGAACAGAAACATAGGTCCGAGTTACATTTTAACGTTGCAATGTCATCACTGTAAAAAGGATTTGGTACCGTGATACATCACGATGTTAGTCTTATTTGTTGATTTTTCTTATACACCTATAATAGTATAAGTGACTTGTGCAAGTGACCAACATCAGCATCAGCAGTGTGTTATTATACTCAGTGTTTTAGGGTTCTCCCATCTCCCATAACTGCTAGTTATGTTCAGTTTACATTAAAATCCCAAACTTAAGTATTAATGTTCGTATTTAAATTATTTACCGCAATAAAACACGGTTATATTACGACTAATTTGGGTATATGTTTCTGTTTAAAGACTATTGTACTCTAACATATGAGCAAAATTATTAAACAAACTTTATTACCATTGCCTCATCGATATAGTTACTTATTATATATCGATGCACTGCCTCATAGGTTTTTTATAGCCGATAAATTGCATTGTAGCAATTACTATTCGTTCACCTTTATTGTTGTAAGATTCAGATTTATCTTTGACTTATATCAATACTGTAACGGGTCCAATTCTGTACATTGAAGATATTTTGAAAATTATGTTTGGAGGGCATTCTATAACCGATACTAAAGCCAAAAATGTATTTTTTTTTATTTGTGTCTGTCTGTCTGTCTTTATCTCGGCTGAGCATCACGCCGAAACTACTGGATGGATTGAAACTAAACTTGCCATGATTTGAGTTAATACTCCGAGGTAGGACATAGTATACTTTTTATCCCGACATTCGGCACGGTTCCCTTGCGGGATAGTCAAAATGTGTACTTGGTTATACGCTTGCTCCGATTTTAACAATTTTTCATTATAATTATAATAAATATTTGTAAGGGAACACTCATAGACAGTTGTTAACAATGTTTGGAAATCGATCAGGTTAAGCAACTTTAGGTAAGGTAAATAATAGATGGGTGACCGTTTAACGCCATTTGAACTATACGTCTCCGTGCTTCGCAGGGCAAGTACAAAGTGGGTCCAAGTTTTTAACAGACTTTAAAAAAGGAGGTTTTGTATTCTATGCGAATGTAGGTATATTATTGAAAGTTTAGTTAACGCAGCGCGGGCGGAGCTGCGTGGGTCAGCTAGTTATTACTATAATCAATTTAATTCTATTGTGTGGACTAAAAATCTGAGCTAGAACTAAATCTGTCTAACTTCCTCATGTGAGTACTGTATCAAACAGATATTAAACAAAAATGTCTCATATCTGCGGGTCTAAAAAGGCCATATTAGCAATTCACCTAAAACTAATTCATCTTTTGAATTTCAAGTTGTTCCTTAATAATTCTACTAGTTTTTGAAAAATGGTCACACATTTTAGGTGAATCATAATTCAGTTCATTTATTAACAGATTCATATTTGGTGTTAATCTACCATACGAAGTAAAATTAAATCGTAACATACTCATATTATGGTTCACCAAAGCGGCCATTTTAGACTGAACATCAAAAGGAAAGTTTCACCCACCATTTAAATAACACGTCGCCGCCGTTTCGTCTCCATGTTTTCTTTGTTCTCAAGGATGCCTGACAAGAGACAGTGCACAAAATGTTTGACTTTCTTGGACTTTGAAAATAAAGATTCAATCTGTCGACGTACAATCGCTTCAATCGGAAAAAGGAATCAAATGAATGCGAGTATTTTTGAATTCCGCCCCTGGGTGCAGTTCCTGTGTTCAGCCTTAGCCAACAACCAGCTTAGATGACAAGTTTTTTTATTTAATATATTTATTACTAGCTGACCCACGCAGCTCCGCCCGCGCTGAGTTTACGTTTGCTAAACTTTCAATAATATACATTCGCATAGAATACAAAACCTCCTTTTTTAAGTCGGTTAAAAACTTGGACCCACTTTGTACTTGCCCTCCAAAGCACGGAAACGATTAGTTCAAATGGCGTTAAACGGTCACCCATCTATTTAATGACCTTAGCTAACGTTGCTTAACCTGATCGATTTCCAAAAAATGTTAACAACTGTCTATCAGTGTTCCCTTACAAATATTTATTATAATTATAAAGAAAAAATGATAAAATCGGACCAAGCGTATAACCAAGTACCCATTTTGACTTTAATCCTCTCTCCCAAAAGAACCGTGCTAGATTACGGGATAAAAAGTATCCTATGTATCCTACCTCGTAGTAAGATCTCAAATCATGCCAAATTTCGTTTCAATCCATCCAGTAGTTTCGGCGTGATGCTCAGCCGAGATACAGACAGACAAACAGACAGACAGACAAAAAATCTTTTAAAAAAAAAATTGAACCGACTTCAATATCACTGAAAAGTATAAAATAATTTAAATATTATTGAAGTTGGTGTTAGCTTACCGGCTGTGTATATTTGGCACCAACTTCAATAATATTTAAATTATTTTATACTTTTCAGTGATATTGAAGTCGGTTCAATTTTTTTTTAAAAAGATTTTATTTTAAACTTTTTAGTGATATTTTCATATATAAAGATTGAACCATCGAACACCGTAAAATTATCTAGATAGGTTATGATCACATTATCGTCTACATAGTTGTACATAATTCATGTTTCTTCAGAAAAAAATATCTGGTCGTAATGAAATTTGCATGGAATCATCATAGCAGTTTACTCTATCGAATAAAAAAAGAATCATCGCAATCGGTTCATAATTGTCAGAGCAATGTAATGGAGAACATCAGTTTTATGGTTTTTACCAGATAAATTCCTCCACATCGTTCATGGTCCTCCAGGAAGTTCTTATCCGGTTGTAATAAAATTCATACAGATTTAATACAGTGGTTTCTTCTTTCGAATAAAAAAAGAATCATTGAAATTGGTAAATATTTGCCAGAGTTATGACCATTTTTGTCCTTAAAAAGCGACATAAAGTCATCGATATAGGCTTTCCTGCAGCTCTCAGTGCGCAGTCACCATTGTTGTTTTTTCAGGAACTACTTATTACTACGCAATAATTTTTTTATGGGACCCAATCAATGGATTGAAGAATGGATGGAAGAAAGATTTTTTCAAATCGGTTCATAATTGACAGAGTTATGCGCGAACATACATAAAAAAAAAAAAAAAGACGAATTGAGAACCTCCTCCTTTTTTGAAGTCGGTTAAAAATTAAAAAAAATACATTTTCGGCCTCAGTATCGGTTATAGAATGCCCTCCAAATATAATTTTCATAATATCTTCAATGTACAGAATTGGACCTGTTACAGTTTTATTATAAGTATAGATGAACTTAGAATAATTATAGTTTACCGGAGCTAGGTTTCCTTTGCAAGAGGCCGTCTAGATGGGTACCTTCACAGTAAAAGTTCTTCTACCGCCAAGCCGTAGTGTGTGAACATTACTGTGTTTCGGTTTAAAGGGTACTGTAGCTAACGGATTCACGGGGCAAATGATAGTTTCTATCTAATATATAAGGATCACTGCAGTGCTGCCACTTCTATATGCTATCACAGAGCTGTGAGTAGCACTGTATTAGTCATGGACAGGCGTTATATCTCAACAGGGAACGTCTCGCTCATCTGATTACTTCTTACAATAAACATTACTACGAAATATGAAACCAGACACAAGGAAGTACGGTAAATGTTTACTATAACTCACAAAATCCGATCTACAGCCGTTTTTGTAACCTATCTAAAGTACCAACGTATGTGGTGATTTCTGTATAGTCTATTTTATTTATTTAATTCCGCTGGAATATTTTTCATGTTATCTGTTCATACTTTCATAGTTTATAACTGCGGACATGTTCATTGATTTCATGCGAATTGATTTGCTATGTCAATTGTTACGCAAATATTTTTATGATACAAATTGGAATTCGAAAATGTGAAAATTGTTTGACAACCATTTCGTTGGTTGAAATAGAAATAAAATGTTTGCCATTTTAGCAGTTGTGGAACTACGAAAACAGATTCCATAACTACAGTACCTATTAAATCCCTAGGTATGGTTGATCGTAGAAAATAAGGTTTTAATATACGACTGCACGCCCTCTGGCCATAAGGGCCAGAGGGCGTGCAGTCATTAACCAGGGACAACGAACTCCACTCTGGAAACCAAACTCAAGTTCCAGACAAATCAATTCCAACTCAGTGGCGCTGCCATTCTATGCATATGTATCCAATAATTACCAAATATTGTCAGGAGTAAATTAGCAGATGATTTATGTTTTTAGTAAGTTCCTAATCTTCCAATGGGTATGTTGTAATAGAAAGACCCACTAATACTCTGATTGTTCTATGATCTGAATAAAAGACAACACATGACGAAAAAGATAATCCTGCTGAGTTTCTTGCACTATCTTCTCAGTAGCGCTGCTCTAAGATGCGGTGTTAGTTTGTAAAAAAAACTCTGAGCGTAATGAAAATATTTTCTATCTTATCTATCTTTTTTAAGTACTTATCCTTATTTTTTTAATTTATTTTGTATTCCACTCTACTTATTTGATTATTTCAACTATTCCGAGTGGTAGTGTCGTTGTCAACCCTTATCCGGTTTAGTGTTAAATTAAGTCACAAACTTAGAGCGACGCTCATTTCAGTAATGGAAGCAATTTTAGTATCTACTCGTAAAAACATGAATTATTATCTTTGCGGAGATTACAATTGTTTGCATCTTTATGTTATTAGTTTAAGGTTTTTACTACAGAAATGAAAAAGGAGCCACTTAAAGTATTATTTAATTTTTTATCTGACTTGCATTTAAGAAAAGAAATGCAGTGTGATCAGACGTGACGTAGCAATCAGAGAGATTGGTTGTTATTTTGTTGGTGGTTACTAAACTTGTGCTAACTACCACCACGGGTACCTACCATCATAAAAAAAGATGAAAAATTGGTCTCTCACCCTCCAACAACAGCTCTTTATAGAGCACGTGTCTGTTTTTTTTTTGTTCTGGTGTACCTCACTGAAACCCTTGCAAGTTCTGAGGGGGTTCTGTTCTGACTGGTAGAATCTGTAGCAGGCGGTATTTATACGAAAAGTGTCTTCCGTACTAACTAAGGATTTAACTATCAGTAATTGAATTTTTGGCAAAATAATATTCAAATTGTTATACACGCTTTTAGCTTCTTCCAACTTTTTATTACCTATTTCTTGATTTCTACGAATAGGACCAATTTTACTTAAGTAAGTCTTAATATCTATTAACTTACTATGGATATCATTAAGCTCTGTTAACATAATTAAAATAAGTAAGCTTTAATCTACATTATCAAATAGTCCTCACCACACCCAACATCCGACTCTGAAGAGAGCATTGGTCACTTAAAATTCTTTATTGCTGAAATACAACACCATTTAAAGTCAGCTTTACTTGGCTGCAACATTCTATAAAGAAAAACCTTTAGTGATAACTGCTGTGGTGCAGCAGGAAACCACCTAGCTTGCTTTGTAAACTCGAGCTCGCGGGTGCAAATTCGGCTGCTAAGACTTCAATCGTGTGTAGTTTCTTAATAGTTAGGACAGTACAAGCCAATTGCCTGATTATCTGAATAGTAGAATGATACTTGTGTTGATATTGATACCTCTCCCGGGTAGTGTCATCCGTTTCATCGGATTGTGAGATCAATTTTACGTTTGCGCCTGCCACAAGCACTTGTGCACTAAAAATCTCCCACGTACCTACACGTACATAATAATATATGGCTGATCTTGTAAAAGATTGACAGCTGTGGTCATATCGGTCAGAAGGAAATTATTATTAAACCAACAAATCATTATTATTAAAAGACATGAGTAAGACTGCTTCAATTTTAAGCGAGCGTTACCGCTGTGCCCTTAACCCGTACCTTTTTTAGACATACAATACCCTTAAACTTAAGAATACTACAATACCTTTCTACGCCATATCTCATAGCTTGTGCCGACGAGCAAGAATTTCTACTAAAGTAGGCTCAGACAAAAACACTGTGTAAGGCTAGTGAGCCGAATAACATTCCACGTTGAAGGACGACATTGCCGACGATTGTCGGGGCAGTTTTGTTTTTCTTCTCTGAAAAGGTCATGTTCAAAGTTCAAAGTGCGTTTACAGCTTATCCTGAGACAAAATAATCAACTTCGAGACTTGATGTCAGCGGGTAACGAATAGTTATCAAATTGTGGTTTGTTTAGTTAATTCTTTTTTTGTTTCGTCTTTGCCCAGAAAGAAGGCCACATCTATGGCGTTCTGATTCGCCGGGAGCAAGTCCTATCGTACAGATAGTCGGACAGGCGGGACATAGGTTTACCACACTCACCCAAACCCAAACGATGTTGGTGTCACTGTTAAATCCCCGACACTCAAGACGAGTTACAAACAATATTGTATGAACGTAATGCCACTTAATTGTAATATATTCTGCCGCCTTCTTTGCTGTCGGGGAGGAATGTGCTGTGTCCGTTCCCTGTTACCATAGATCTTCATTGTTTCGTAGATGCCTCCCAAGACGCATACGCGGCTTGTGTGTACTTGCGGTCAGTCGATAGTGATAAAAAAGTAACCACCTATCTATTGTGTGCTAAAACTCGCGTAGCTCCTTTAAAACCAGTTACGATACCGAGACTTGAACTGTGTGCGGCACTTCTAGGAGCTAGACTTACAGCTAAGGTTACTGCGGCTCTGCGTTGCAATATTACAAGTGTAACGTTTTGGTCTGACTCCACAATAGTACTAGGGTGGATACAAACTCAGCCAAAAGTTTTAAAATCGTTTGTTTGTAACCGAGTCAACGAAATTCGTGAATTGACAAATATAAGGTCTTGGAGACATGTTCCTAGTAATCTCAATCCTGCAGACATGGCGTCTAGAGGGGTTGAACCTACTTTACTAGTAAACTCCGCCCTATGGTGGAATGGACCTAGCTTTTTAGACAAGCAGGAGTCAGAATGGCCTAAACCTCAAAATGTTGTTGTAGATTTACCAGAAATTAAAGTCAATCACGTGCACGAAGAATCAGACAAATTTGTAAATTTCGAACAGTACTCTAATTCATCTAGATTAAAGCGAATATTCGCTTATGTACTCAGATTTGTTCATAATACAAGAAATCCTAACAATAAAGTAACCGGTTCACTTAATGAGACTGAACTTCATAATTCTCTTACCTTTCTTATTAAAACCGCTCAACGAGAATCATTCAGCTTGGAATTGGACACACTCGGTCAAAATAAACCACTTAAAGCAAAATCGAGCATTATACAATTATCTCCATTTATTGATGAATTCGGGGTGTTAAGGGTAGGTGGTCGCTTGAAGAATGCCAATCTTAATTATGCTGCTAAACATCCGGCTTTATTACGTGCAGATCATCGTCTTACAATGCTCTTAATGTCAAGCGAACATCTCCACTTATGTCACGCGGGCCCTCAATTGCTCCTCAGTGTTTTTAGAGAACAATTTTGGCCAATTGGCGGCAGAACACTAGCGAGAAGCATAGTTCGTAAGTGTATAACATGCTTTAGAATGAAGGCTAAAACTGCGGAGCCATTGATGGGTAATCTACCATTGAGCAGAGGGTCTCAAACTTATCCATTCCAAGTTACTGGTACAGACTTTGCTGGCCCTTTTATGATTGCGAGCAAGAAGGGCCGAGGTAGTAGAATTACAAAATGTTACCTATGTATATTTATATGTTTCTCCACAAAGGCTGTTCACTTGGAAACAGTCAGCGATCTTACTACTCAAGCCTTTATTTCTTGCCTTAAAAGATTTATCGCTAGAAGAGGGAAACCCCATACTATCTACTGCGACAATGGAAAGAATTTCATTGGAGCGAAAAATGAATTAGGCAGGGTATTGCGGTCGGACTTTAAAAGCGCGAGTGAATTTGCAGCCGATGAGGGTATAACCTTTAAGTTTAGTCCTCCGTATTCACCTACATTTGGCGGTCTGTGGGAAGCCGGGGTTAAGAGTGCTAAGCATCATCTTAAACGAGTCGCGGGAAACACTAGTCTTACTTTCGAACAGCTGAGCACTCTCTTCTCTCAAATTGAATCAATCTTAAACTCCCGACCCCTTACTCCTTTATCATCCGACCCAAACGATCTTTCTCCGCTAACACCAGGGCACTTCCTTATCGGGCGACCGTTTACATCTCTACCAAGCCCACCAATAACCAACGCAAAGATCACACGGTATCAGCTAATCGAGCAACTTCGCTCTCAGTTCTGGGCCAGATGGAAGAAGGAATACCTGGCAGAGTTGCAACAGCGCACAAAATGGCGAACATATCAAGAAATTGTCAAGGAAGGAGATTTGGTAGTTTTTAAAGAAGCCAACCTGCCACCACTCAAGTGGAAACTTGGTCGAGTAACGAAGGTTTATCCGGGCGCTGATGGAATAGTCCGAGTCGCTGACTTCGCCACACATCGAGGCATCGAACGGCGTGCGATTAACAAGGTCTGCCCTCTACCCAAGCAGACAAATGAACATGTCTTGAAAGCTGCTGCTGCATCTTCCAAGGGGGGGAGATTGTCACCGCCGTCACACCACAACGCATGAAGAAGGGGGTGCGGGCGGCGCGACGCGGGCCGGCGCCGGCGATCCCCGCCGCCCGCCGCAGACCAACAAGACGATCAGTGCGAAGCGCACGCGCGTTACAATAAAAATACTTGTACATACTTAACTTACGTCAAATACATAATTATACATATCTACGCGTTTAATTATATGTGCAAACACCATCAAGAAACGGAGCCGACACTTACGTAACACATAATAATATAAAAATAACAAAATAATAACGGATCTTCAATATTGTGTGTGGACAAAAAGGGCTCTGCCTCAGCATATTGTTGCCCTATAGTGTATATAGAGCCGCGCTGGTATTCTGGCAGTACCTAAAACTGGCATCACGGAATGCCAAGCAAAAAACAAAAGAAAAATTAAAGATCAATAATAAAAAATAAATAAAAATAATTTTAGGGTAAATAACAGTTAATATTAATTTGTAATTGCCCGGAAATTCATTTGAAATGGACTACCTACAGTATGTGTATAATATATAAATACCGTTTATGAGAACCTTATTCTATACTAGCTGACCCACGCAGCTCCGCCCGCGCTGTGTTTACGATAACTAAACTTTCAATAATATACATTCGCATAGAATACAAAACCTCCTTTTTTAAAGTGGGTTAAAAACTTGGACCCACTTTGTAATTGCCCTCCGAAGCACGGAGAAGTTTAGTTCAAATGGCGTTAAACGGTCACCCATCTATTTAATGACCTTACCTAACGTTGCTTAACCTGATCAATTTCCAAACATTGTTAACAACTGTCTATGATTGTTCCCTTACAAATATTTATTATAATTATAATGAAAAATTGTTAAAATCGGAGCAAGCGTATAACCAAGTACACATTTTGACTTTAGTCCCCTCTCCGAAGGGAAGCGTGCCGAATGTCTGGATAAAAAGTATCCTATGTCCTACCTCGGAGTATTAACTCAAATCATGCCAAGTTTCGTTTCAATCCATCCAGTAGTTTCGGCGTGATGCTCAGCCGAGATACAGACAGACAGACAGAAAGACAAAAATAAAAAAATAAAATAATTTTGGCTTTAGTATCTGTTATAGAATGCCTTCCAAACATAATTTTCAAAATATCTTCAATGTACAGAATTGGACCTGTTACAGTTTTATTATAAGTATAGATTAAATCCGCGCTGGGTCGCTATAAGCTACACGTAGTATTAATTATGTATAAGCACTAAGCGGTAAGCATTTAATTCACAAAGGATAATATTGAAATTGCAAACTGGGACGCAATGTGCACTAGCGTTATTGCATACACTGCGTGCCATTGTCAGATGGCAACAAAAGAGTTTAATATAACCGCAAGCCCGAGAATGTTGAGAAAAATATAGTATCATGTTAAAATACTCGTACAATGTAATGAAGAAGAATGCGGAAAGATTCTAATTGAGGAACAAAATATTAGTTTATGAAACTGTTACATAGTACCTAATTACGTGAAGTTTTATACACTACTTTATGTGAAATCATGTAATTGGTAAAAAAAAACAAAGTTTAGAAAATTGGCAGTATGGTATCAGATCTTAGCCTGCCCAAAAAAAAAACTATGGTGGTTTATAATAGAAAAAAAAAGTTATTTTAAAGCACTGTTTTCTTCGCGAGACCTGATGCCTTACCATGAACTCTACCTATCTTATAAATTTGTACCATGAGTGCACTAATAGATAAAATACGTGACAATATTATTGTCACGTGACAATAATATTGTCACTCACCTGTTTGGGTGACGTAATAGCTGGACGCCTGCAAATTAGTGCGCTCATTGTAAGTAGTTTAACACGAAAAGTGACCTGCACAGGTCACTTTTCGTGTTAAACGGTCTTGCTACGAGTAATTGCCTTCAGTGTAAGGCCCCCCGTACTTTTTAATTTTTAATAGAGGCATGAATAAATTTTGTCAATGGAATGGAGTACTAGTTTTGAGCTCATATTTTGAATATTATTTTATTATTATTATATATTACGATATGAGTATAGACAATGGTAGGTGCTAAAATAATGCAATAAATACAGAAAACATAGATTAACAGTGAACAAATATTAATCCTACAAATAATAAAATAATATTTGCTAAAATATTGAAGTTAATTTGATAACTGCGGTAGTCGGTCAATGACGTACTCCTGGGTCGTATCAAGTGGAAGGTTCATATCACAGATAAATTAATTGGTTTGTGGAAGCCATATAGTATCTAAACATACTATATCAATGGTGGAAGCTACTAGGCGCATCGCCAAAAGTTATATTAGCGACACTGCATAGACCTTTCACTTGAGATTTGTCTTGTTAATAATTACTTAGTAGTTACTTCAGATACTATGTATAAATAATAATACCAGCCCTTGTTTTTGTACCACCGTTGAGCACGGGCCTCCAATCACGATGTAGGGGCTGAAGCCATAGGCCACCATGCTGGCCAAGTGTTAGTCTAAGTCTAGTCATTCGACTTCGGAGTCGCTGGACGCTCGGGGTGTGGGCCCCTTGAGCGTCCATTGAGTACGGCGGCGACTCCGAGGAGGACGGCGGCGGGGTTGCGACCCCCGTCCCCGTGAGCACCGTGACAGGTTCCCGGGGGGCTACAATGCGCCCCCCGGCGGCGGGCTCAAAGGCAAGGCACTGAGGGCCCCTGGTGCAGATCCCACCGGAGAGCTCTGGGGTTCCCCCTCTCATGTGCCGATGCGACAGCCGCGGGGGTTTTAGTGGGTAATAATCCCACATACCCCGGTCGAGCCCCACAGCTCCCGGGGATCTTTGGAAGATTTTCCTCGCGAAAAAAAAAAGTCTAGTCATTTGAAAGCTAGTTAGACTTTCTCAGACATGCAGGTTTCCTTACGATGTTTTCCTTCACTGAAAGCAAGTAACAATTTTTTTTATATCTTGGGACAATCCACACACGGTCATCCGATCCCAAACTAGGCAGCGCCTGTACTATGGCAACCAGACAACTGATACTAATACTTATATACTTTTTTTTGTAAATATACTTAAATAGATAAATGACACCCAGACACTTGTTGGGAATCGAACCCACGACCCATCGAGTGGCAGCCAGGGTGTCTAACCAATAGACCAACGGACCCATCGATTCGCAGATGATTAATTAAAGAAATCAGATGTGCGAGCCGGGGTTCGAACCTGCGCACCATGTTTCCAAGGCAAGCGCCCGCCCACTGAACTGTTACTGCTTCTTTCATGTATCAGATCCTTGTACGGTTATGCTGGAAACCAATCAATCACGTCTAATTTTAAATTTTACCAACAATTATAATTTCTAGAAAAAAAAAAGAAAAGTGGAACAACGAAATTCATCCAAATTGGGTGAACTAGCAGTAAGTCACGCGTCGGTAAAATAGAACGAACGTGATGTGTGCCTTTGAAAATCAAGTAAAATTCCTTCATGCGTATTTAGAAAATTCACAAAAGTACATAATAAGGAAAGGATATCTATCATACCATAAGTGTACGAGTATAAGAGAAAATATTTGAATTACATTAGTCACAATTTTTGGCGCGCATTACCCGTGGGGTTTCCGGGTAAGAATAGCACCCACCCATCTCCTCCCGTTGGGTGATCGTCAGAAGCGAGTAAGGGAAAACAAGAAGTCGGGCAGCAGCGTCTTACTATTGGATTACCTACCACGTATACCTACTGCCTGCGAAGGGTGGGCCAAGCGTTGGAATAATGGTACCTCCCCTCTCCTTTTAAAGGGGAGGCTTTGTTCAGCTGTGGACATATTTCGGCTGCTGATGATTAGTAGGGATATAATCTATCCATGGTTTATAATATACCTAGTCAAACTTAATGTAGAGCCACAAAGCCACTGCATCTAAAATAAATACTACAGAACATACAGCTACTTTAAAAATTGCTGCTACTAGACAAGTTGCAGTGAGAACACTACTCTAAGTCCTTGCATGCTAGTTTTACGGCAGCAAAAGATTTCAATATCAATACAAGTACGCTATATTGAGAGTATCCAAACGCAATAACCAATATTGTCTTTAGTAAGAACAGTTTGTCTATTTTACTTTTAATGGATTCTACGTTATTGCTTTTTAGAATATTATAAAACAGTGTATCTGAAGAAATTAATAATGGAGTTTTCATCAGTCTTGCTATTCTAGTAATATAATATCATTATTTAATTTTTAGGGTTCCATACTTGGAAGGTAAGAAAGAACGTTTATGTGACTTCGTCTGTCTGTCTGTCACATCTATTAATTTGTTATAGTTAAAAATGTACTTGCTCCCTTGACATTTATATTTTCTAAGTATACGTACTTACCGACAGTACTCTCGCGGTCACGAACGGTGTACCACCTTTAAGACGACTTTCGCTTGCATGAGCCGGCCTGAAATATTTACTTACGTGCGGGCGGCGTAAACGCACGTAACATTGTTCAAACCATTTTGATTGAAAACTGGTACACTGTTCGTGTTCTCGATAGTACATACACAATTTCATATTATGACAAAAAAACGATTTGACGAACTACCAATTTGACCAATATCCTCGATTTGACTAATATAAAACTTGACCAATATCAATATCGTGGAACCCATCTCTGCTGCCATATAAATACAGTACTAAATCGACATTCTATTATCACACACAATAATCCCGCAGCCAGCCCGACTTCTATAGTAAAGTATCTAGACGTTTCCTTTCCTTGGCTACAGGGAACGCGGTTTAATAAAGCGAATGTCGCCACTCGGTGTGACAGCGCGTTCCTATTACAAATCCAAGTCTAGAAAGTTGCACTAGATACTGTGCTAGCTACTACATCAGACTATCCGACTTTTTGAGATCTTGGACGTAAAAAACTTAGTAAATATAGAGTATAAAATTAAGATTATCTTGTCTCGCTAACTGCACACAGTGTTCCACGCCTTCTAAACAAATATACCAAATCGTGAGTGTATGTATGTTTTCCCGCGGGGTGCTGGGTTAAAATTGCAATCCCCCATTTCCTCTCGTTGGGTGTCGTAAGAGGCGACTAAGCGAGAACGGGAAGACGGGCAGCAGTGTCTTCCGTTTGGATTTATCTTCCCCCTATACTGGGATCACCAGGCCGCCAGCCAGGCGTGGGAATTATGGCAACCCCTCCCTTCTAAGGGGGAGGCCTTTGTTCAGCAGTGGAGTCTTTCGGCTGCTAATGATGATAATGATATAAGTATGTAGGTTTGTCCAACGATTCGAAGTTTCATCAAAGTCGGTTCAATAGTTTTAAAGATATAGGCTTTTTATGTTATCAGTAAGGTACTCTAACGTATATGTTCGAGTTGCGTGATAGTAGTGATACCTCTCTTGGTAAAATAAGTCACGAATAAAAAGTGTTAATATAAATAATTCTTAAGTAGGTATTGGTCCAAGGGCAACTATTAATTGTATGAAATGCATCCCTATTGCCTCGACAATCGTAACCTCCGGTTTGAAAATAGCGAAACTTTCGAATGAGTTTTAAAAAAATGCAACTTTTAATGATTTCTGATACTTACGCGAATATTACACTAAAAATCAAAAATAAACCGCGATATAATCCGTAAGGTTAGTTTTCCGACATTCCGCAAAACGCTGCGCTCAAATAATGTAAAGAAGAATCTTTTTTGAAGGAGATAGAACTAGCTGACTATGCATAATAATGCTAGCTTTGTGAGTTTTGGGTTTTGTAAAAATATTCTTGTCTGTTTTTGGAAGTAGGTATTTTATTTAAAGTTTTTGGCTTGACTATAAATTTGGACAGATAAGTAAGATTTATTTTCATAATCATTGGTATTCTTGCTGGTACATAATTTGCTTTCCAATTTCCATGACTTGCTTGTTCCTTTTCATTCATTTTTATAAATTTCAATTATAAAGTGAGAAAATTAAAGTTACAATAAAACAATTACGTCATCAAATGTAATAAAAAGTTAACCTATAACACCTACTAAGTATTATTTTGATTAAACATTTGCTAAATATTGTTGCTGATTATAGCTATTAATACGCGGGTTTTATGATGTTCTCGAGGTAGTACTTACTTTTATGTATAATAGTCATCGATATACTATACCAACTAGATTTGCTGTCACGACCCGAAAAGTGGTCACGAAAATAAGAGCTACGGAGACGGCTGTCGCTCAATTGTCTGCAATTATTATTGAACCTTATTTTATAGTATGTAAGTTATCTTTTTATATGAACATATTATTGTTTTGCGTGTACGTGTATAGTTGTAACCGCGACCACATTTTCGATGTCATTTTGTTCGTGACAGCTAATCTAGTTGGTATAGTATATCGATGATAATAGTTCATTATATACGACGCCTGTTGGTCTAGTGGTTAGTGACCCTGTCTGCTACTCAACAGGTCGTGGGTTCGATTCCCACCAAGTGTGGGTGTTTTATTTATATAAGTATGTATTTACAAAAAAAAAAGTACTAGTATATGTATTAGTATCAGTAATCTGGTTTCCATAGTACAGGCTCTGCCTAGTTTGGGATCAGATGACTGTGTGTGAATTTTCCCAGGATATTATTATTATATGATTTCCCGGAACAAAAATTATCTATGATACTAACATAGCTCATCTCTCTATATGTAGGTAGGTAGGATCTCCCTATAGTGAGGTCTCCTGATTCATTCAATTCATTGTCACCACACTCGCTTCCCCAAAACGATGTTCCACCAATTAAAAAGTTACGCACCACCAAACTATTTTTAAAATCAATAGGTACATAAATCATCCGACTCGATTTATTAAATCGAACCGAGGTTGCGAAAAAGTTATAGTAGAAAATAAACGATTTTCAAACTGAAACCGTTCGGGTCACTCGTAGCAATTGATTGCACTGACTGTCGCACGATAGAGAATTTTTATATAGAACTAGCTGACCCACGCAGCTTCGCCTGCGCTATTTTTGCGTTAACTAAACTTTGAATAACAGACATTCGCATCGAATACATAACCTCATTTTTTATAGTCGGTTAAAACTGGGACCCACTTTTTACTTGCTCTCCGAAGCACGGACCCGTTTAGTTCAAATGGCGTTAAGCGGTCACCCATCTATTTAATGACCTTACCTAACGTTGCTTAACCAGATCGATTACAAAACCTTGATACCAACTCGCTATGAGTGTTCCCTTACTAATATTTATTATATTATAAAGAAAAATTGATAAAATCGGACCAAGCGTATAACCAAGTACCCGTTTTGACTTTAATCCCCTCTCCCAAAAGAACCGTGTTAGATTACGGGATAAAAAGTATCCTATGTCCTACCTCGTAGTAAGATCTCAAATCATGCCAAGTTTCATTTGAATCCGTTCAGTAGTTTCGGCGTGATGCTCAGCCGTGATACAGACAGACAGACAGACAGACAAAAATTAAAAAAATTACATTTTCGGCCTCAGTATCGGTTATAGAATGCCCTCCAAATATAATTTTCAAAATATCTACAATGTACAGAATTGGACCTATTACAGTTTTATTATAAGTATAGATACCTACTATATATTCGTACGTATATGTATATTTTTATACGTGTTGCGTGGTACAGCAGGAAACCGCTTGCTTTGCAAATAGGATATCCCGGGTTTAAACTCCCTTTGAGGAGTACATAACGTATTTGTTTCTTACGCCATGCTAGTAAGAGAATTTAGGGCGATCACCTGATTTTCTGGAAAGTAAGATGATCCATGCGTCAGATTGGTATGTAAAAATTCGATCCTGTATCTAACTCTCCCCGATCGTGTCGCTCATCCATTTCATCGGTATTGGTAAGTCGCCGCTGACGACACACAACTAGAGGAGATGAGCAATGCAATTCTAGCCCGGCCTCTGATGATAATAATTCTTATTGATATTTTCATATACCTATGTACCTATGTATCATCCCACGGGTAACCCATAGGTAGGTGGGTTATATGTGTATACAGGGTGTAAGGGACATCGTACCGAAAACCGATACCAGGGATCCAGTACATGATTCTGAACATTCTAGTGTTAAAATTTTTCATCGGCTTTTCATGAATTTCCAAAAAAATCAGCTTTTTTATGAGATTAGGATAACATAATTATTGGTATAATAATAAAGGCTAATTTCTAATAATAATAATAATAATACCAGCCATTGTTTATGTCCCACTGCTAGGCACGGGCCTCCCTTCAAGATGAAGGGGCTTAGGCCATAGTCCACCACGCTGGCCAAGTGCGGGTTGGCGAACTTCACACGTCATTCGAAAGCTAGTTAGACTTTCTCAGACATGCAGGTTTCCTCACGATGTTTTCCTTCACCGAAAGCTAGTAACAATCGCACAAAGACGATTCGCACATGATTAATTAAAGAAATCAGAGGTGCGAGTCGGGGATCGAACCTGCGCAACTTGTTTCCAAGGCAAACGCTCGCCCACTGAGCTGTTACAGCTGTGGCAGCCGAAAAGTCCACTGCTAAACAAAGGCCTTTCCCTTAGAAGGGAGGGGTTGCCATAATCTCCACGCGTGGCAGATTGAAATTAACAATGTAATTTTAAAAATAAATATTATTCCGCACGTATTCATTACATGCTCAAAAATTAATAAGTTAATCATTTGTCATTTTCCATATAAATGGTTTCTGTAATGTTGTAACGGACAATATGAGAAATCTTATATAAAAGTTTTCGGTACGTAGTCCCTTACACCCTGTATATAAAATTAATTTCCTGACTGACTGATTCATCAACGCACAGGCTAAACCGCTGGACCTAGGAAGCTGAAATTTAGACAGTGGGTTCTTCTTATGACGTAAGGATCCGCTAAGAAAGGGTTTTTGCAAATTCCACTCCTAAAGAGGTTAAATGGGGTGAAAAAAATAGCGGGCGTAGCCGCAAGAAATAGCTAGTTTTTTTTTTATAGAAATAACTAGGGTTATCGAAATAATATATGAGGCTAGTTTAATGATTGACCTTATTAGTAAACACAATGAAGAGACGTAAGAGGCTTATCGTTGACCCTATCAATCTATAAAGCCTCTAGCTTTTACACAGATGCGGTTTTCCACTCCATAATATGATTTTTAACAAACTAGAGAAAGTTTTATCAACTTAAAACGTAAGTAAGTAGGCACAGATTTGTGTGTACAGTCAGAAATTATTATCAAGTTAAAAAGCTTTTAGTAAACGATTATTTGATTAAGCCTAAATAAATATTTAAATAATAAACTATTTTAAAAGAAATAAAAACCGACTTCAAAGTAAATTATCTAATAAACTATTTTATAAAAAAAATAAAAACCGACTTCAAAGTAAATTAT
Source organism: Furcula furcula (assembly GCA_911728495.1). Lineage (NCBI taxonomy): Eukaryota > Metazoa > Arthropoda > Insecta > Lepidoptera > Notodontidae > Furcula > Furcula furcula. Next base: position 26,696,343 of record OU452246.1, read on the forward strand.
CTAAAAAGCATAAAATAACGAAAATATTATTGAAGTTGGTGTTAGCGTACCTGCTGTGTATATTCTGCACCAACTTCAATAATATTTTCGTTATTTTATGCTTTTTAGATAATTTACTTTGAAGTCGGTTTTTATTTTTTTTATAAAATAGTTTATTTAACACTTTTTAGTGACTTATTTTACCAAGATAGGTATCAAAACTATCACGCAACTCGAACGTCTACATTACAGTAACTTACTGAAAACATAAAAAGTTTATATCTCTTAAACTACTGGACCGATTTTGATGAAATTTGTACTCTACCCTAAGTTGAAAGATACTCTAACTATTGCAAAAAGAATTTTCGAAATCGGACTTGTAGTTTCTGAGAAATCCGCGGACAAACCTACATACATGCATACATACATACATACATACATACATACATACATACATACATACATACACTCGTGAAATTTGGTAAATTCATTTAGAAGCCCACATAGACTAACATATATGAATATTACGCATTTTTATTAATATTACATACATACGCGTCGAATACAGAACCTCCTTTTTTGAAGTCGGTTAAAAAGCATAAAATAACGAAAATATATTGAAGTCGGTGCTAGCACATCATGTTAACTAACACTAGCACCAGCTGACACCGACTTCAATATATTTTCGTTATTTTATGCTTTTTAGATAATTTACTGTGAAGTCGGTTTTTATTTTTTTTTATTTAAATAGTTTATTTAACACTTTTTAGTGACTTATTTTACCAAAATAGGTATCAGCACTATCACGCAATTCGAACGTCTACGTTGCAGTAACTTACTGAAAACATAAAAAGTTTATATCTCTTAAACTACTGGACCGATTTTGATGAAACTTGTACTCTACCCTAAGTTGAAAAATACTCTAACTTTTGCAAAAAAAAATTTCAAAATCGGACTTGTAGTTTCTGAGAAATCCGTGGACAAACCTACATACATACATACATACCTACATACATACATACATACATACATACATACACTCATAAAATTTGGTAAATTTGTTTAGAAGCCCACATAGACTAACATATATTAATATTACGCATTTTTATCAATATTACATACATACGCGTCGAATAGAGAACCTTCTTTTTGAAGCCGGTTAATAAAATAGTCGTGAATAGTAAAGCATTATCTTATGGGCTTGGATTATTCCCAAGAACTTTGTATCCTAGTCACTGTAAAGAACTGCTGTAGGCAGTGGCATGCACTGAAAGCAGGCAAAAATATCTGCGGGTTGTTTATGCTTTATGCTATTTGTTCGTGTTCCAGCACAAATATCCTTAAATTAACCAATATTACCAACATATCCATTTACATTAAAAAAATTACGTTAATTCATGTCCAAACTAAGATTTTTAAAAATTAAGACTGTTTAGAGAAATCCTAGGGTAGGCAAAGTATTTTTGTCAGTATGGTGCTGCTGAATAAACTTATTAATGTTCTCAAATGTAAATTAATATGTCTATAGTATTTGCTTGCATATGGATATTTAAAATGGTATAATAACATACTTAAAATAGGTGAAACAAGCCGAATACATTTTTTTGCCTACCCTCTGTGCACGCCACTGGCTGTAGGTACAGGTAATAGGGTCGGAGTGTAAAGGAGTGAGTCGCTGGACGTTCGGAGTGTGGGCCCTAGGACGTCCATTGAGTACGGCGGCGACTCCGAGGAGGACGGCGGCGGGGTTGCGAGCCCTGCCCCGGTAAGCACCGTATCTGGTCCTGGGGACTATAATGCGCCCCCCCGGCGATGGGCTCAACGGCAAGGCACTGAGGGCCTCATGGTGCATATCCCACCAAAGAGCCCTCTCATGTGATAACCGCAGGGGTTTTAGTTGGTAAGAATCCCACATTCCCCGGTTGACGGGACCTGTAGGGGACCCCCGTCCCGGGGATCTTTTGAAGGTTTCCCCCGCGAAAAAAAGGTCGAAAGGAAAATCGCAAAGCCGCCAGAAAGGTTAGTGACTTTTAATATAGTACTGAACAAATACTATGTGGTAAGTCCCTTGTACGTACAAGTGACTATCCAAGTTGGTACCACCGCAGTATCAGATATTTCACCGCCAAGCAGCAGTGTCTAAACATTGCTGTATTCTGGTGTGAAAAGCACTGTAGTTGGTGAAATTACCGGACACAAGAGACTTAATAACTAATGTCTCGGGTGGTGAGCGGCAGTGCAATGTAGCTGTCTATAGGCAGGTGTGTCGCTTACTGTCCGGCGAACGTCTTACTTGTCTCCTCCCTAAGTTAATTTAAAAAACAAAGCACCGGATATGAAAAAAGAACATGGTGCACACCAAAATATTTATTTAATTTAACTTACAAAAACTCGTAATAGCTTTTTCGTAGTAAGTTTTATTCAGAGGGTACGAACATAAAAAGTTTTTTTGCATTGATGACAAATATTATGTAGTAGCTGTTGCACGGGCAACCACGAAGCCACGGGGCTTCGCCCGTGTTGGCTTTACCACCAAAAAGTGTTTCCAAAGTAATTTGCGAATATGATTATCGAGGAGACAAAAATGTAGCAAAATTATTACAGCCATACTCTGACTAAAAGCATCCAACGTTGATATACTTATTAAACTAATTGATAAATATTAATAAACTATTAGCAATTGTAATAAATATAACTAACAATAAAATTACTATAAGAAACAATTACAAATCTAACACAGTTTTTACAAATTTGTTGTGATAAATTATGAAGTTGATTAAATAATGTCGGTTTAAAAAATATGCATTTATAATGTACATCTGAAATAAAATCTTAATCTAGATATATCTTAATATGATAATCATCATCATCACCATCATCAGCCGGAACATGTCCAAAATGAACGACAATGAACGACAATTGGCTATTTGCATCCACCGGTTACCTGGGACGCGCACAATGTCGTCTGTCCACCTATTGGGAGGCCTTCCAACGCTGCGTCTTCCAGTTCGTGGTCGCCACGGTGGTGATATGATAATACGTTCTACCTAATAGTAACTTCTAGTTTTGAATTAGGGATCGAGATTTTATAAGACATTATGCATACTGTATTAAAAGGAGAAATTACCAGACCGGATTCTTCTGATGCAGAACCTACCCGAATGGCGTAGATCTTATAAAAGTATTGGTCAATTAAGAACATAATGGCACGCATTACTTCATAATACGTCGCTATAAACCAAAGAAGAATAGCTTTCCTAAAAGCTTTCAACCATAATTGGACATAATTGGTCTTACTATTCGTCGGTTTGGTCCAAAAATAAAGCAACTTAACACACCCGACTCTATGTTCAACATTACGAGCTTTTAAAGCGCTTTAGTTTAAACTTGCAGTGAGAACGTTTACGTTGAGAAATACTTCTCAACTGTAACTTCTTAAACTGTAGAAGAATTTAATAAATCAACACTTGGTAAGACCAATCTAAGTATTTCCGGCATACGCTGGCATTGCTGATCTGTAGGGCTAGCCATTCACAACAGTCGGAACAATCCAACATAATGAAAAAAGTTCGCAATGTAACCGTGTTAGACCGTATAGGCAAAAAAGTGGAGATTCTGGAGACTATTATAAGAAGGAAACTAGAATACTTTGGCCACATTATGCGAGGTCCAAAATATGAACTACTCCAACTAATTGTCCAAGGTATAATTCAGGGAGCTCGTAAGCTGGGAAGGAGAAGAACATCTTGGCTAAAAAATCTTCGACGCTGGTTTGGCAAAAGCACACGTACACTTTTTGGAGCAGCTGTGTCAAACGTCCAAATTACCACAATGATCGCCAACCTTCAGTAACGAAGATGGCACTATAAGAAGATGAATGAAAAAAGAAAAATAAATAATTGTATTTACTTTGCCCGTTCTATTGAGTAAGTCCAAGTTCTTACATCCATTTTCTGGAAAGCTGAGCTTTATCAAGCTAATCGATTTAACTCAGCGAAATTGTGTAATTGTATCTCGTAATGCGACTTAAATAATGTAAACGATGTTATTTTTAAAAAATATTATAATACAAGCCCGTTGGGAGATCCAATGGCGCCCGTGTCCAAACAGAAGGAATTTTTAAATAACCCTTATACTTAAGCCAACGTTATATTGTTTCTTATTTGGGAAATCCCATCACTGTGACTCCTGTTATCCAGGATCTACAGTGGTCACCAGTGAAGACATCGACGTTTGACCCTCAGCGAGTCTTGGGGAAACGGTAAATTTTCTTGTAACCTACATCGACTTTAATCAGAAAAGTAAACATAGTTCCTTCTCCTTTGAAAAGGTGGATTAACAATATATTTTAAGTCGGTTTAACCGTCAAAGGAAGACTTGCGTAGCCTAACCAAGGTTATATCGTAGGTTGTTCCAAATTTCATGGCTAGACCTACCGGCTTAAGCTATGCATTCTGTCATGAGTTTTGTTAAGCAGTTAAAAAACGGTTGGAATAACACACTCGGCGCTATCATTAATTATTTTAACGCATCTTAAAAATAAAAACTAAGGCTTGAATTACGATAACATCCAAAGTCTAGTTACTTGTTCACTCACCAATGTGCGTATTTCTTAACTCATATGAAAGTGCCCTTATTGAGAACATTACTTTTATTTCTAAGAGAGTTTTATGGGTGCGTCTCATTTCGTATAAAGTTATCTACACTAATATTATAAAGAGGAAAACTTTGTTTGTTTGGTTGTAATGAATAGGCTCAAAAACTACTGGACCGTTTTTAAAAATTCTTTCACCATTCGAAAGCTAAATTATCCACGAGTAACATAGGCAAAATTTTATTTTGAAAAAAAATATTTGGGTTTTTTCGGACACAAAGTGTAAAAAATCAACCAGAAAAGTTACTTATTTTGCGTACGCTGCCTAAACTATAAAAGACAGAACCATAAAATGTTCTAATTAATTGTAGATCTTATAAATATCTACAAAAAAGTCCGCGGCACACTATCTATGTCGAGGCCCAACAACCATTTTTTTATTTAAAAAGTTGAATTTTGTTTGGACTACATTTAAACGTATTTATTTTAATCATGCTATTAATCCTTATCAAAATAAATTAATTCATCATTAAGTACAGTTTATGTAGATAATATTTGGTCTTTGAATGATTAAAATTGGACATTTGGTTTTGAAGTTATGGCGAAATTAAAATATTACGAATTCTGCTGCACGGCCCGTTGCGAAGTGAGCGTCACCAAGACACCCCCCCCCCCCCCGCCTTGGCTTGGTGACGCCTCTCGATTTTTTTTAGATTTCTTTCTTAAAACTACACCTACGCAAAAGTTCTTCTCAGACCTAAGCAACAATTATTTTCAGGGCTAACCAACAGATTTTTTCAGGGGTAACCAACAGTTCTTTTCAGGGCTAACCAACAGTTCTTTTCAGGGCTAAACAACAGTTCTTTTCAGGGCTAAACAACAGTTCTTTTCAGGGCTAAACAACTTTTCAGCGCTAGAATATTACACGCTGTTAGCATTTTCTTAAACATTTGAAAATGCCTAAGAGAGCCATGTCGCAACTTTCTAAACATAGTTCTCAAGCACGGGCAGCAAGAATACGTCGTATGGGAGAATCTTCACCTGAACGTTCATAACGCCTTGCTGAACAAAATCAGAGAAACTCTCAGGTACGCGCACGAGAGTCGAGAGTCGAACGTTCGCAACGCCTTGCACAACAAAATCTGAGAACGTAACTCAGAGGAGTTACGTGCACGAGAGTCGGGTGAACCGGTGAACCGTATGAAATTTTGGGGGTAGGTCTGAGAATAGGTTATTATACAGTATATTTAATGCCGCTGATACCATGATTGACGAGGATATATAGAACGAGAGGAGGGTGCAAGAGAGGGAGAGGGGAGGGTGATGGAGTGAGTGATCGGAGGAGTTAGGTGGAGCAAGGGGGGGGGGGGTGAGAGGGAGCAAGTTGGGAGAAGAGACAGGAGGGAGAGGGTTCAGAGAGGACAACGGGCAGAGGAAGAGGGGAACTGTGACGGGGACCGAAGCGGGAGGGGAGAGAAATAGCATAGAATTAGATTTTTATTATAAGAGAGAGAGATGGAGAGAGATAAATCAAGGGAGTAGGGAGAAAAGGGGAGCAAGATGTAATTAAAGCGCGGGCGGAGCTGCGCGGGTCAGCTAGTTTGGTATATTTTCATTTAAATAACGTTCACAAGATATTATAAACGTGAGATATAAACAACTGTTGATATAATTCCTTTACATATAACATTTATACACTCTTAACTAACTTCGTATAACGTTGTTTGATATAACGTTTATTTAATAGAAAATCATTTGGTCTAACGTTTAAAATATATATTGATATCGTACCATCATTAGGGTTAACATCCCGATTCAGAGCAATCCAGCTTGGATAGGTTAGGTTAGAAGCTCCGCTCCGCTCCGCTCCGCTCCGCTCCCGCCTTAGCCTTCGTGGTAATTTTTTTATAACCACCCAAAGGAGCCCATCAAGCGGGGCTCTGTCAAGCTATCTTGGCAGGTGGTAATCAGTTACTAGGTAGGTACTTATATCTTCACCATAGATACTAACTGATACTAACTGCGATAGAAAAAATAAGCAATAATAAATATTACCAAGGAATAATATTATTATTATTTTGTTTTATCATGTTAGACTATTTAGTCTAAGTTTTATATCTTTTGAGTGGTATATCAAACGAAATTAACTGACCATTATCTATCTTCTATACTATAATAAAACTCAAAGAGCACTTTTTCTGTACATTGAATATTTTTCCAAAATTTCTATGTGGGGATACTATACTATCGACATAGAGGCCAAAACAATTTTTTTTGGAATTATTGTCTGTCTGTCTGTCTGTCTGTCGTTCTGTTCGTCCAGGTATCATTTGAAAACGCGTGGATGGATTCTGATAGGACTTTCACTGATGTGTTATGTAGAAGTAGGGGTATGAGTTGGTATATAAAACTAAGCAGTGAAACATTACTTGCACATATTACCACGTAATTTCCTTTGTATGTGAATAGGGTAATTACAAACTGATCAGATAATCATTAAGATATCTATTATTACGCTATATACAATAGGGACTGAGCAGACATTTAGTTTGCATAAGATATGGCAGTGGCGAAGGGTAAATTTTTGTAAGGGGTAAGCCGGTCCGGTACACCCAGGACATTTTCATTAGATTTCTGTATTGTTCTAAGTACTTTGCTGATAGCAATATGACATTATCTATATCTTTGAAAAGTTAAAATCTGTATATCCCGAGCGAGTCCAAACTAGATTAGGAAAGAAATAGGCAAGGGAAAAATACCATTTCATTTCATTTAAAAGCCAGCTGTTAGGTCCGCTGCACGACCAAGGCTACATTTGTATCGGTAGGTAGAAATTGAGAATACGAAATTGCTAAATTTTTACTTAGGTAAAAGACCTAAAGTGACTCGAAATGATCAAACGCAATAAAATTTACAACTACAATTCACACTACACAAAATGAACAGCACTCCCAAAAAACACTTCAAGGACAGGCCTTGGAGGGGGGGGGGGGATGTGGTTCGCTTTCATGAAATTTTAATGAAACTCGCCAAGTCCAGGTAGTGTATTATAGTCGCAACAATAAAAGATGCGAAAAACTTGGAACTTGTATGAAATGTTGAGTGCATATCGGGGAGGTCTGAGAATAGCTCATAAAGTATATTTAATGCCGGTGATACCATGATTGACGAGGATATATAGAACGAGAGGAGGGTGCAAGAGAGGAGAAAGAGGGAGAGGGGATTTGAGGAGGGGTAAGGGATCCGGGGAGTTAGGTGGAGTAAGGGGGGAGTGAGAAGGAGTAAGTTCGTTGAAGAGAGAGGGGGAGGGTTCAGAGGGGGGACAACATGGAGAGGAAAAAGGGGAGTGTGATGGAAACCGAAGCGGGAGGGGGAAAGAGAGAGGAGAGAAAGTGTATATAATTAGATTTTTTTTATAAGAGAGAGAGAGATGGAGAGAGATAAATCTAGGGAGGAGGGAGAAAAGGGGTGCAAAATGTAATAAAAGCGCGGGCGGAGCTGCACGGGTCAGCTAGTTATCAAATAAAATTATAGATTCAGTTGTTATATCTTCTAAATATTAGAGATTTTGTAATTATATCAAATATTACTTACCCGAGTTTTATACCATAGTGCTGATTTATAAACACAGTCAGTATGCTATTCGCAATTGACTATTCGTTTATGCAAAAAAAAACACATTATTTATGTTATAGCGTAACCATACCGGATTACTGACTACGAACTATACCTACTTGATTTTTATAATTTATATTTACGAAGAAACATGAATTATGTAGATAATGTTGTGATCATAACCTACCTAGATAAATTTACCGTCTTCGATGGTTCAATCTTTATGTATGAAAATATCACTAAAAAGGATAAAATAAAATATTATATAATAATAAATAAAATTAACTTATTGAAGTTGGTGCTAAATACACACAATAGGTACCTACGTCAAAACCAACTTCAATAATATTTAAATTATTTTATACTTTTTCGTGTTAATGAAGCCAGTGCAATTTTTTTTTATATTTTATTTCATAAAAGTTAATATGAAGCCCGCCAGTCGCCATTTTGTATTTTTTTTTACTTCCAAAAACATCGTTATGTGTATTAAATGAAAGGTCTTAACGAGTTGAGTTGAAATATCTTCTTTTAACTTCTATTACTATAATAAAACTCATAGGGCACTTTGTCTGTACATTGAATATTTTTCCAACATACTATCTACATAGATGCCAAAACAATTTTTTTTGGAATTATTGTCTGTCTGTCTGTCAGTCTGTCTGTCTGGGTATCCAGGTATCATTTGAAAACTCGTGGATGGATTTTAATAGGACTTTCACTGATGTGTTGTTTAGAAGTCTGCGCATAAACTGGTATGAAAAATAGCGTGATGTTTTATATACCTACTAGTTAATTTACAACACGTTACCATTGTTTCTCAAGATCACCCAATTTCCAACATTTTCAAATGTATCTTTCGAGAGTTAATATAGTGTAGTGTAAGGGCTACCTATAGATTTTGCTGGAACAATAACGCATTATTGAGGAGTATTCTTTTTTTGCTTTCTTTAAACGCTTTCTCCTTCTTCCCAATCATCATAATGTCGTACACGTTTTTTGCCTCTACATCGATTAAGAGGTGCTGGCGACGACTAGCATAAAGGCACAGCTGCATCAATTAATAGCTATAGGCTGCACTATAGTGAGTGGGACAAAAAAATCGTTACATCACCATCATCATCATCATCATCGTTTTAGCTGGTGATGGCATAGGTGTTTGTCCGTTGTTATCAACAGCGGAGGTATTATATTGAGGGAAAGATGTCAAATCTGATATCAAGGTAGTGGTATTTAAATGGGTTACAACTGAGCTGATATTTAAGAGGTACACCATGCAGATTTTCTGGAGTAAATATAGAGAGGATGGATTTTGATACACGGCCATAAAAGGATCTTCTCTAAGCGCCGCGTCCTTCTGACTCGCGCCGCAGACCACGGCACGTACTGCTCGACCCTCCTGACCCCATGACGGTCCTATTGGACCGGGATGCGCCGAACCCTCCCCGACAACCGTCACCATCACAGGTTAATGTTTATTAAAAAACGTAAGACGATTTATATAAAAATATTAAAAAATGTACATGTACTAATAAAAATAAAATCTTTTTATTTGTTATACTTACATGTAAATTATACCGACTGATTAATTAGAAACCCAAAATACATAGAATTTTTTCTTCGATACGGTAATAATATTTAGACAATTTAGTACTTATCCAAATATGGTAAAAAGTGATTTTCGCATATTTTGCAAATCCGACATTGATTATTCTACGACCATGATATATATTATATAGATACAAACATTACAAACACTACATCTGATATTCGATAGATAGTTTCGTTTCGTTAACGAAAAATTCCGCTACAGCCCACCGCTAATACATACAATACCAATGGGAGTCCCATAGCATAATCGCTATGATACTCTACAACAAAAATACATCCATGAGGATTTCTCCATGGGGATCTAACATTTAATGATCTATGTTATCAGAAAAGTAACAAAACCATAGCGTGATCTAAAATGAGACTAGTGCCATCTATCGAAAGAATCGGTAACTTATTAAACTACTTACTAATCAAGCATAATCAACCCATAGAACAAGTCTGTGAACATTAAGGCATTCATGACGGGCCCGTTGGTCTATTGGTTAGACACCCTGGCTGCTAACCGATGGGTCGTGGGTTCAATTCCCACCAAATGTCTGGGTGTTATTTATCTATCTAAGTATGTATTTACAAAAAAAAAAGTATATAAGTATTAGTATCAGTTGTCTGGTTTCCATAGTACAGGCTCTGCCTAGTTTGGGATTGGATGACCGTGTGTGGAATGTCCCAATATATTATTATTATTATTCACCGGGCGGCCGAGCGGCGCTGCCATCTTGGTGTGAATTGAGCCTTAGGCTGTAGCCGTGCCAAAGAAATATACATACATACATACATACCAGTGTTGGGGCAATCAACTAATTTTTTCAATTAATTGATTTGTCATGACTAAATTACTCATGACTAATTTAGTCATGAGTAATTTAGTCATGAGTAATTTAGTCATGAGTAATTTACTACTAAATAAGTTTAAAAAAGTTAATCATAATCATAACTAAATAAATCAGTCATTAGTCATTCAATCATTATTTTTGATTTATGACTAAACTAAAAAATGCATGCACATCTATCAAGCTATAACTAGCTATGTTATCAAAAAGGTTTACAAAAGTCGATAAGTAAACATAGTGGTCTCCGCACTAGGACTAGCCTGTATCGCGGATGGCCGCAGTTAACAAAGAATGCTGTACAATTAATGATTACTCTAATACCGGGAAGACAGTGACAAGGTTTAAAGTAATACACATAAGTAAAGGAAAAAAAATATATATATCAAAACAATTTAAGAGTTTGTGTGTGTGCGATGTGCGTGTGTGTGTGTGTGTGTGATGAGCGTGCGTGTGTGTTTGTGTGTAAGTGAGTACCTGAGTTTTGAAAGTGAATGTGTGTAGATAAGGGTACCTACTGAATAAACACATAGGTAAGTGTTTTAGTCTTCTAAAGATAAACAGTTTTTGTTTGCTTTCGTAAGTGAAAATAGTTGGTAATATAAACAGTGACATATTTTCGCATTTCACAACACACACATATTTGGCAAATATCTAAAAAGTTTAAACGCGGGATAGTGTTAACACGTTGATGTATTTTTTCCAAAAAAATCTAATTCGTACAACTTAGAATGTATATCGAAAGATGGCAAGAATACTAGGGTACCTAGCCGGTATAGTTATTGGCCAGCATAATATAATATGCGGTGACAGCTCAGTGGTCGAGCGCTTGCCTTGGAAACAAGGTGCGCAGGTTCGGACCCCGGCTCGCACCTCTGATTTCTTCAATGAATCATGTGCGAATCGTCTTTGTGCGATTGTTACTAGCTTTCGGTGAAGGAAAACATCGTGAGGAAACCTGCATGTCTGAGAAAGCCTAACTAGCTCTCGAATGACGTGTGAAGTCCGCCAACCCGCACTTGGTCAGCGTGGTGGACTATGGCCTAAGCCCCCTCATCTTGAGGGGAGGCCCGTGCCCAGCAGTGGGACATAAACAAGGGCTGGTATTATTATTATTATTTATTATAATATAATAAGAATACCTAATAATAAACTCTCAGCTTTGGCTTGTCTTAATTGACCGTCCAGAGAGGAGCTGTTAGAGTTATATGCTCCAAGGGTGGAAGTGTTAAAGGGTATAACGCCGCGAGTAACTTCGGAGAAAGTGCAGCACACTTCTCGACACCCCTGAGCCACTCGCATCGGTGTTGCACTCCGTCGTATTCTGACGGCTATATGGAGAGCCCATCTAGGTGGTGGCAAGTCACCGCTTGCCGCAAAAATGAAAAATGTATTATTTTCAAAGCAAGGCAAGTGACCCATCCTTTTGCAATAGCCCAGGTTCTAGTCAACCAAGTATTGAATAAATAGACTAGAATTATTTCCACATACTAACAATAGTACACCTGCCGGGATCAACTACTGTTTGTGATATACCATTTTGCAGTGATTGATCCCGGGAGGTATTACACACCATTTTATTCTTCAAAGGGCCTCTACGTACTGGATCCGTCCCCACGCAAGCCTATTAAAACACCGGGCAAATCCCGAGATATCAAAAGATATACACTAAAATAATAATAATATTCTGGGACAATAAATTCTGGGACAATCCACACACGGTCATCTGATCCCAAACTAGGCAGAGCCTGTACTATGGAAACCAGATAATTCATACTAATACTTATATCCTTTACCTATTGGGTAGCAGCCAGGGTTCTAACCACTAGACCAACAGACCCGTCGAATCAATATTGATTGTCAACATTAAAATTAAACATATTTTTTAACCGACTTCAAAAAAGGAGGAGGTTCTCAATTCATCGTGTATATATTTTTTTTTTAATGTATGTTCACCCCACCCCAACACCAGAATCAACTGACCAGCACCAACTTCAATAATATTGAAGTTATTTTTCACTTTTTAGTGTGGTGTCTATTGAAGTCGGTTTTTTTTTTATAAAATTTTTATTTATGAAACTTTTCATGAATCAGTTTCTATTAAAAGCTTTTATTTAACTTGCAATGTATGTATGTATGTATGTATGTAATTTGTTCGGGTGGAATCTTGCAACTCAATTTTCACCCACTTCTACACGTTCAATTCGTTTGAAATTTTGCACATGTGTCAAGGACCGGTGACAATACAATAATATAGTATCATCGAGCTGATCTGATGATGGAGCTCGAAGGTGGATAAGGGAACCCTTGGATGGCTACTAGTAAACTCATCGAGTTTAGGCTCATTTGATTCGTCTTAGAGAGTTGTATTCACTTTACCTAATAATGAGGACTTGATGATGGAATTGGAAGTTAGGTGACGGAACCCTGGAATGGATACTTGTAAAAACATCGAGTTTAAGCTCATTTAATTCGTCTTAAAGAGTTCTATTCACTTTTTGTAACAATGAGGACCTGATCATGGAATTGGAAGGTCGGTGATGGCACCCTGGAATGGTTACTGGTAAACACATAGAGTTTTGCCTCATTTGATTCGTTTTAAAGAGTTCTGTTAATTTTTCTTAATAATGTCCTCATTATGATGATCGTGATGATGGAATTGGAAGGTAGGTGACGGAACCCTGGAATCGTTATCAGTAAACACATCAAGTTTAGGCTCATTTGATTCGTCTTAAAGCTATTTCTATTTGCTATCAATTGGCTATTTGCATCCACCGGTTACCTGCGACGCGCACAATGTCATCTGCCCACCTAGTGGGAGGCCTGCCTACGCTGCGTCTTCCGGTTCGTGGTCGCCACTCGAGAACCTTTCTTCCCCAACGGTTATCGGTTCTTCGAGCGATGTGGCCTGCCCATTGCCACTTTAACTTGCAGATTCTGAGAGCTATGTCGGTAACCTTAGTTCTTCGGCGAATCTCCACATTTCGGATTCTGTCGCGCAAAGAAACGCCGAACATAGCTCTCTCCATGGCTCGATGTGTGACTCTGAACTTTTCTAAAAGGCCAGCCGTTAGAGACCACGTCTCAGTACCATATGTCATCACTGGAAATACACACTGGTTAAAAACCTTCGTCTTCAGGCACTGCGGTATTTCGGACGAGAAGATATCGCGTAGTTTCTCGAACGCTGCCCATCCGAGTTGGATTATTCGGGCGACCTCTTTGTCGAAGTTGGGCCGACCTAACTGGATAGTTTATCGTAGTGGCTAACAACTTCGAGTGTAGGTTAAATTCTGGGACAATCCACACACGGTCATCTGATCCCAACCTAGGCAGAGCCTGTACTATGGAAACCAGACAACTGATACTAATACATATATGCTTTTTTTTGTAAATACATACTTATATAGATAAAACACCCAGACACTTGGTGGGAATCGAACCCACGACCAATTGGTCAGCAGGTAGTGTCTAACCACTAGACCAACAGGCCCGCCAACAACTACCGGTACGGGTGTAACATGGACATTAGACATGATCTTCGTCTTGTCCATGTTAATTTTAAGACCCACCTGTTGGGAAACGCTACTGAGGTCGCTGAGCATCGTACTGAGGACGAGGTCCTCCAGCGACTTTGCCACAGTGACTACATCATCGGCAAAACGAAGATGAGTGATGCATTCGCCATTGATGTTGATGCCGAATCCGTACCAGTCCAAGAGCTTGAAAACGTCCTCCAATGCGTTTGTGAACAGTTTCGGAGAAATGTCGTCTCCCTGTCTCACACCTCGCAGCAATGGGATTGGTTTCGTACTCTCGTCCTGTAGTCGGATCGACATGGTGGCGTTGCTGTACGAACACACGTACAAACTTCAACACTTCGATGTACCTATAGTCAATGCGGCACCGCTGGAGGGACTGCAATACTGTCCAGGTCTCGATTGTATCCAAGGCTTCCTCGTAGTCCACAAACGCTAGACGTAATGGCCGATTATACTCCTCGGTCTTCTGTATAATCTGGCGGAGCGTATTAATGTGGTCGACGATACTAAAGCCTTTTCGGAACCTGGCTTGTTCGGGAGGCTGGAAGTCATCATACCTGCGCTCGAGACGGTTCGTAAGAGTAATAGAGCCATGGAATGGCTACTAGTAAACCCATCGAGTTTGGGCACATTTGATTTACTTTAAGGAGCTTCTATTCACTTTGCCTATATAAGCGGAATTGATAATAGACTTGGTAAGTGGGTGGGTGACGGGACGAAACCCTGGAACAGCCACTAGTAAACCTAACGAGTTTGGTTGTCGTCAATACTATTATTGCAATTATTCAATAATTTCCAATACTTAGTTAATTATTTATTAGTATAGTAAATTGTAGATTTATATAAACCAATTTTTGCATACCTAATAAGGTAGACCATAGAGGACATAATCAAAATAATAAAAACACCCATGTTAGTTCATGCATACCTATTGTGAAGATAAAGATGATTTGATTTGATTTGAGAAACCTATCCAGCAAAAACTAAAAAGAAAAAAATAAATTTAAAGTAAAAAACTTTTTAAAAAACAAGCTTTTATTTAAATGCGCTAAAAAGAATAAAATAAACTTTTCCTTTAAAACTTTTAATATCTATTTATAACGTCATTACACAATTTATATGATATAAAAGCTTGTCGCGAGATTTACCTATAAGAATATAAACAACAAAATTAATAATTAGATTTTATTGACTTTAAGTTTTAAAATTTGCAAACTATGTAAGTACGAGTAGGTACTATAATCTCGCGATAAATAGATATTAAAAGTTTTAAAGGAAAAGTTTATTTTATTCTTTTTAGCGCATTTAAATAAAAGCTTGTTTTTTAAAAAGTTTTTTACTTTAAATTTTTTATAAGCTCGCTTGCAGCAATGACATCTATCAAATCCAATTCGAAATATTTCTCAATTTTTGCCCGACTGCCCCAGGAAGAGGGATATGTTTTTCGAGGGTATCTATGTATGTATTTATTCTTTATGTCTATTTCTTTGGCACGGCCTACAGCCTAACGGCTTGATGAATTTTGACTTATAATTATGTCTGATGTTTGTGAGTGTGGCATTTTATCTTGCTTATAAAATTCATCATACAGGACAAGGAAAGGTGAATGCCATAGGTTCACAGACTTCTTCTATGGGTTGATTATGCTTGGTTAGTAAGTAGTTTAATAAGGTACCGGTACGTTCGATAGATGGCAGTAGTCTCATTTTAGATCACGCTATGGTTTTGTTACTTTTCTGATCACATAGAGCACTAAATGTCAGAGTGCCATGGGGAAACCTTCAATAGGTTATTTTTGTAGAGTTTACATAGACCTTTCGTTATGAGACTCCCTTTAGTATGATAATGATATCAATTATTGTAGTGTAGGTAGCCTAGGTCTACACTACACCTAGGCTACCTACACTACAATAATTGATATCGCCTACGCGTGCGCGTGGGTCATACGTAATACGTATTGCTTGTTAACCGACTTCAAAAAAGATTTTCAGTTTGAGGTACATAATATAGTCTGTACATAATATAGTATGTACATAATATAGTATGTACATAATATAGTATGTACATAATATAGTCTGTACCAAATAAAACTGAAAACGTTTACAGCTTTATTATGCGGTCGTAAAACACGCGCGCCGTATACGACAATGCGACGCGGCATCAAAAAAGGCTTGGTAATACAAAGTTGTATTTGCGGCCACGCGAAGTCAACAATGTAGGCGTTTTGTAGTTATTGAACCGCAAATTAATTTGTATTTCTTTACGAATTTGAAAAATTAAATTAAAATAAAACTTGAATTAAAAAAAGAATCATCGAAATCGGTTCATATTTGTCAGAGTACCTACTACCTACCTAATGTAATGGAGAACATCAGTTTTATGCTTTTTACCAGATAAATTCCACCAAATCGTTCATGGTCCTCCAGTAAGTTCTTATCCGGTTGTGATAAAATTCATACAGATTCATTACAGTGGTTCCTTATTTCGAATAAAAAAGAATCATAGAAATTGGTAAATTTTTGCCAGAGTTATGACCATTTTATTTTTTATTCAAAGGTAGTCCAAGTCCACCAGCTTAAAATATAGAAGTAAATAATATTAATAAGAAATTGAGAGCATGCATTTAAAGAACCACACGGTTAGAATTAAAATTGAAAATCTCCTCCTTTTTTGAAGTCAGTTAAAAAGCATTGCTTTTTAACTTACATTATTTTTAGCGGTGGGCGTTGCGACGAGGAACCGTTTTAAAGGACTGTTTTGTGTTCTGCGATGATGAAACCGTTTTACGTGCTGGGTCAAAACAGTCCTCGTTGCACAAAACAGTCTTCGAAATACGTGACACGATTTTTTACTTTACACCTAAGAAAACTCAGTCGACAATGCAATGTTGCAACTATCATCACATTCGTCACGTCGTCTCGTCCATGTCAAAACAATGCAATTTTTACTACTACTGCCTAGAAAATAAAGTCGAAAATACAATGTTGCAACTACATCACTGCTCGTCGCGTCGTCTCGTCCTTGTCTTATCAAACACTTTTTACTGTACTGCTAAGAAAATAGGGTTGATAATGCAATGTTGCAACTACATCATTACTCGTCGCGTCGACCAGTCCTTGTTATAACAAACATTTTTTACTATACTTCTAAGCAAATAGAGTCGATAATGCAATGTTGCAACTACATCACTGGTCGTCGCGTCGTCTCGTCCTTTCATAAAAAAAAATCATTTTTTACTACACTGCTAAGAAAATAGAGTCGATAATGCAATGTTGCAAGTCTAATCACATTCGTCGCGTCGTACTTGTTCGTTCTGTTTGATAAGTAAGTTCCGTCCTTGGAGCCGTCTTCAAAGTCAAACCAGTTGCAACGACGACCGTTTTCCGCAGCCGTTTTCGACACCACGAAAACGGTTGCGTCTCGTCCGTCTAAAATTCGACGACGACCCACCGCTAATTAATTTCATACCAATGGGAGTCTCATAAAGGAATATATGAAAACTCTTCAAAAATAATCTTTAGAAGATTTCCCCATGGAATTCTGACATTTAATGATCTATGTAATCAGAAAAGTAACAAAACCATAGCGTGATCTAAAATGAGACTAGTGCCATCTATCGAAATTACCGGTAACTTATTAAACTAACCAAGCATAATCAACCCATAGAACCAGTCTATGAACCTATGGCCTATCCACCTTTTTTTGTCCTTTACATCGATATAATTATATAAACTAGATAAACATTCACGAACAAAATGACATCTAAAATGTGCTCGCGGAGGTTGCAAACTTATCTGTACTGGTGGCGGAAACGTGAACTAACGATTTTATAATGAAAACGACCTGTAGTTTGACAGTTTCATATAGACACAAGGGCGCTATTTCTCGCTACCACTTTTTGAACCGTGACACCAAATCTAGTTTATATGTTATATCGATGGTCCTTTATGATGAATTTTATAAACAAGATTAAATGCCGCACTTACAAACATCAGACATATTTTAAGTCAAAATCCATAAAGCCGTTAGGCTCTAGGCCGTGCCAAGGAAATAGACATACATTCATAGATACTTGTATACTTACATACATACTCTCGAAAATCATTTTTTTTATATCTACCTACTACCAAGGTGGCAAGCAAGCGTATGGCCCGCCTGATGGTAAACTGGTAAGCAGTCACCGCTGCCTATAGACGCTAGCAACACCAGAAAATTCACTAGCGCGTTGCCGACCCATAAGATATTAGATAATAATATTAAGTCTATGTGTCCGGTAATTTCACCAGCTACAGTGCCCTTCACGCCGGAACATAGCAATGCTTACACACTGCTGCTTGGCGGCAGAATATCTGACACTGCGGTGGTACCTACCTGGACGGTTCCTTGCACAAGGAACCTTTTTTTTTTTTGCGCTGGTGGAATCCTCGAATTGGATTTGATAGATGTCATTGCTACAAGCGAGCTTAGACATAGAAACTGATTCTTGAAAAGTTTCATAAATTAATATGTTTAATTTTAATGTTGACAATCATTTTTGATTCGACGGGCCTGTTGGTCTAGTGGTGAGAACCCTGGCTGCTACTCAATAGGTCGTGGGTTCGATTCCCGCAAAGTGTCTGGGTTAGCTAGCGACTAGTATCTAATCTGTGGTCTGGGTGTTATATATCTATTTAAGTCATAGACGTTCTAAAAAATATACGTCTATGATTTAAGTATGTATTTACAAAAAAAGGATATCACTTATCTGGTTTCCATAGTACAGGTTCTGCCTAGTTTGGGATCAGATGACCATGTGTAGATGGTCCCAGAATATTATTATTATTCTTATTATATTATGCTGGCCAATAACTATACCTACCCTATGTTTATTCTTGCCCTCTTTCGATATACATTCTAAGTCGTTAGAATTACATTTTTTGGAAAAAATACATCAGCGTGTTAACACTACGTCGTGTTTAAACTTTGTAGATATTTACCAAATATTATATGTGTGTGCTGTGAAATGCGAAAATATGTCACTGTTTATATTACAAAGCATTTTCACTTACGAAAGCAAACAAAAACTGTTTATCCTAACTTAGAAGACCTAAAACACTTACCTATCTGTTTATTCAGTAGATACCCTTATCTACACACATACTTTCGGAAGAAAATTCGAAGAACGTCTTAAGCACCTTGAGGTACGGTACATATTATTGTTATTTTCTCTATCACTCAAAGGTTAGTAGAAAGAGAGCTTAATAAGAGTGTTTTAATTATACTACCAAGGTGGCAACCAAGCGTACGGCCCGCCTGATGGCGGCCTATAAACGCTAGCAACGCCAGAAGAATCACTAGCGCGTTGGATGCCTGCCTACGCTGCGTCTTCCGGTTCGTGGCCGCCACTCGAGAACTTTTCTTCCCCAACGGTTATCGGTTCTTCGAGCGATGAGGCCTCTTGTTGTTACCACCAAGTACATAGATAGCATCCATTCGAAAATCTTACAACGCCCTACTTATAACCAATGAAACTTTCTATCTGGAACGAATAAGAAATTGATGGTATTCATGGGGCATTGATCAGCAACAGACTGTTTTGAGTTTACTTCGCTGTTTGATTTAGAGGTTTTGAATTTGTCAAAAACATTACCAAACTTTCAATCGCACTCGGTTCCAGACGAAGATTCGGTTTGTACTTGAAATTCTGTTTAGACGTTTTCATTGTGAATTAATATTAAGTTGTATTGCTTCGATATCTTCCCGTCGCTTACAGATAGTCCAATTTAGTCCATAGAAATCATAATATTCTGATACCAAGACTGGCTTATTGAGCAAGAGTACCTAAAATTACCTAATAAGCACTTATTGTTTTATTCCAAGATGTTGGTAGGTATTACTTATATTGGCTCCATTGAGTACGGCGGCGACTCCGAAGAGGATGGCGGCGGAGTTGCGACCCCCGTCCCCGTGAGTACCGTGACTGGTTCCCGGGGGGCTACGCGCACTCAGGCGGCGGGCTGGCAAGGCACTGAGGAGCTCCTGGTGCAGATCCCACTGAAGAGCTTGGAGATCCACTCTCATGTACCGATGCGACAGCCGCGAGGGTTTCAGTGGGTAAGAATCCCAAATACCCCGGTTGAGTGGAAATACCCCGCGAAAAATAAAGTATTATCAAACAACAGCGGCCCGTCTTTGACAAGATCAGCTAACTAAGCAAAATTTATTATATTGAACAAGTACACTGTTGGCTCAGTAGTCAGACACTCTGGCCGCTACCCAATAGGCTGTGGGTTCAATTCCCACCTTGCACCTGGGTATTAATTATTTATTTATAAAAAAATGTATATTAGGATCGATTGGTATCAGTTATCTGATTAGCACAATATAGGTTCTGCCTAGCTTGGTATCAGATGGACTTCTGCGTATTGTGCGGTGTATTGTAACGATATTAATATTATGTCTACTTGCACAGACAATGGTGCACTCACTCTTCCTGTATCTCACAATCCGATGAGATATAAGAATTACATGACTGGGGAGAGAATGCACACAACCGACTTTTTTACTTTTCTGACAATCATGATATCACTGGAATTTATATTCTTCTAACTCCTCTTAGGTATATAATTTGCTAATTAGTTGCGGGTTCCAAGTAAATTTAGCGTTTCTCCGGGACTGGGTCGAGATTCAAACCTTCGTGTTTTTAATAGTGACCATTGTAGATCCCGGCTGAAATAATTTTACAGTTAGTTAAAGGTAAGTTAAGGTACTGAGTAAAATATTATAAAGTATATTATTGTAAGGTACAGACATTGAAAATTAATACGAAATCACCGCAGACACTATGTTAATAAGATTTTGTAATAATGAGATTTGAAACTACTAAAAATTGCTTAAACTTAATAAATTCCTTAATTCAAGTTTATCTCATGTTCATCTTATCGTTGTGAAGATTTAGATGTATCAAAGCGGTCACTTTTATAATAAAATCTTACTCACTTTTGTTTGTATAAAGTCCTAAACACACTCTTAAGTATTTAAGGTACGTGACACATTTGGCGTGTCCCTATCATAAACTAATTACGTTGTCGAGTCTAGTAAATAGTTGCGTCTCCCCCGGCCGCAGAGGTTCGCGTGGCAGCCAAATGTGCGGTCGGTTTAGTGGTGTCTCAGGGTTGTGCAGCCGCACGTTGCCATACATCCCTTTGCTAAGTTTCTTGCCGATTCTTCTTAATGCGCCCCCATTAAGAAGCATCGGCAAAGTTGTGAACCGGTGGTAAACTCACATTCTCTAAGCGGCAGCCCAAGCCGAGGCCGTGCCTCCCTGAGGTGCCCTTGTGCTAGCCGCTACCCTAACCGTTCTGCCTGAGCGCTTTAAGCCGTCGCTCTGGCCTTCTGGTTCTTATGGCCATCTGCAGCCAACAACACTACTCATACACAAAAAAAGCGCACGTAGCCTCGGCTGAGCCTGACTCGGGATCGAGCCATCGGCGATCGGTAAACGGGACGCGCTCAAAGGTGCGTCGGTGTGCGCTGCTCGTCCGGTATAGACGGTGTTTTTTTGGCTCGCGAGTCAACCATTACGGAAAACAGCAGTTATTAACGCAACTGTCCATTTCATTACCTGATGGCTCAGCATGCCTCGCGAGCCACAACTCGGGGTTTCCGGGCATACTATTGAGGCTGCTTTCACGTGCCGCGCACGAGCCCGTGCGGTCGGTGTAAACGCAGCTATTGATTCACATAATGTCTTCTATTTACGCGAATACTACACATTGTAATCATACAACATATGTACCGTAGTCCCTTATAAAACGACATTTGCCAGACGTCAGTACTACGCTCTCATATTTATAACAGAATTAATAAGTCTATTGGAATTGTAACTCTAAACAGACAGGAATTAAAATCACAATTCGTCTAGTGAACAAATTCACTAGACGCTTATTTTTGGGTTTACTTTCCCGACGTTTCGAATGCTTTGCAGCACCCATGGTCACGGGCGGACTATGTGACCATGATTGGTGCAAAGTAGGTTTTCAGCACTATAGCTATGGCTATGATAGCCACTATAGCATAGCTACTTTACCTAAGCATCCGTTTTTTTATGAAAACAGTCACTCATATATTATTATCAATAATAAATATGTTTATGTTCTTTGTGCGTTCGAGTGCACTGCGCGACGACCTAGTAACGTTTCTAAATACGGGGGGTATGGCTCGTTCTATTTTTGAAATATATTTTACGTTACGAGGTCAATGACTTCCCTGTAGGTACTCTATGTATTTTCAACGATTCTACAATCAGATAAACTTATATAAATTTTCCAACATCTGCGAAAACACATTTAAACTACCCTGACTTTCGAAGTTATGATGAAACTGCTTTTAAAGAAGCGCACTCGTAAAACTGTTATTTACTCCCTTAATGGATCACGTACAATGCGCATTATGCTTTTGATAGTAACTGCGGCTGCGGACTGCGGGCAGCATTCAATGGTGCTCGAAGTTTTATGCTGTCCGCCATTTAAATGTTTTAAAGTTTCACGTTCGTCTTAGTGTTGGGTGCCGCTAGAATTTTTAATGGCTTCTCTTATAACCTCTTTAGTGTTAAATAATTCTTGGTAATAAATTAATGTAATAATTCCGTTGATTGGACGTGGAATTGGGGGATTACTCCAATCTATTGAACAATAATATACCTACTATATAATAATATTATATGTGAACAAGTAATCTATACTTGTTCACATATAATATTATTTTGGGTTTTTGTGCTTAATAATCTTATTAAGCACAAAAACCCAAACAAACAAAACAGACTTAAATTACATTATAAGTACATCAACAGTATACGTTATATACATACTTACTTAAACATGTTTTTGAAATCGTCTCGTTAAGACCTTTCATTTGATTTAATTAAAGTTTTTAGAAGTAGTAAATAAACTATTTTAGAAAAAATAAAAACCGACTTCAAAGTAAATTATCTAAAAAGTATAAAATAACGAAAATATTATTGAAGTTGGTGTTAGCGTACCTGCTGTGTATATTCTGCACCAACTTCAATAATATTTTCGTTATTTTATACTTTTTAGATAATTTACTTTGAAGTCGGTTTTTATTTTTTCTAAAATAGTTTATTTAACACTTTTTAGTGACTTATTTTACCAAGATAGGTATCAAAACTATCACGAAACTCGAACGTCTACATTACAGTAACTTACTGAAAACATAAAAAGTTTATATCTCTTAAACTACTGGACCGATTTTGATGAAATTTGTACTCTACCCTAAGTTGAAAGATACTCTAACTATTGCAAAAAGAATTTTCGAAATCGGACTTGTAGTTTCTGAGAAATCCGCGGACAAACCTACATACATACATACATACATACATACATACATACATACATACATACATACATACACTCGTGAAATTTGGTAAATTCGTTTAGAAGCCCACATAGACTAACATATATGAATATTACGCATTTTTATTAATATTACATACATACGCGTCGAATACAGAACCTCCTTTTTTGAAGTCGGTTAAAAAAATGGCGTCTGATGGTCCCCATATTAACATTTTTTTTTAGTTATAGCCTACGTCACTCTACGACTGAGACGAATCCAAAGACATATTTTCTGTCAACATCCATCAAGCCGTTAGGGTCGTGGCAAAGAAATAGATATACTTGTACAATTGTTTGTACATACATACTTTCGAAAAATAGCCCTCTTCCTTGGGTAGTCGGGCAAAAAAATGTGGATACAAGTAGTCGTGTTTTTATATCGCAAAAGTTATATAACAATAATAATGTTTTGACCAATTGTTACAAGAATATGAGCCAATAAAACATTTAATCAATAAAACGATTAAACTAACAAAATTAACTTTTACCATCCGAATTATTCACTGAATTCGACCCAATTATTTGAATTCAAAGAACAAGGACTGAGTGCCCAGAAAATTCTTGAGGGAGCCCAAGATTAATGGGGAGATAGCTACACTTGATTTAATCCAAATTAATTTGTAGGGCGCTTTATGAATTTCCACGAATTTCTGGCTAAAATTAAAGACATTCGAAGTAATTGAAAAGTAATATTTGTATGGATTGAAATACATAATTATTACAAAAAAAAATATTTAAAAAGGCTAGGTATCATCATCATCAGCCGGAAGACGTCCACTGCTGAACATATCCCTCTTGGAACGCCATAACGAACGACAATTGGCTATTTGCATCCACCGGTTGTCTGCTACTTGCACGACTTCGTCAGTCCACCTAGTGGGAGGCCTACCTACGCTGGGTCTTTAAGTTCGTGGTAATCACTTGAGAACCTTTCCCCATTGCCACTTCAACTCACAGATTCTGAGAGTCGTTGACTTTAGCTCTTCGGCGAATCTCCTCATTCCGCATTCTGTCACGCAAAGAAACTCCGACCATAGCTCTCTCCAAAGCTCGTTGTGTGACTCTTAGCTTCTCTAAAAGGCCAGCAGTTAGGGATCACGTCTCAGTACCATATGTCATTACTGGACCTATACATGGTGTTCCAGAAATGGGGTATCAAGCCGGTAATGACGCAATGTGTAACCCACAAGCACTTAATTTCTGAAATAAAATTATGAATAATGTCAACAGTCGTTGTGCAGTGAACTTGATATATTAATAATAATATATATTAATATGAATTATTGATATTTATATTATTATAATATATATTGATATGTTAATTCCCGATTAGAATAAAGTTGGATAATGGAACGCGAAAGTCTAAAAGTATATACTTGACATATTGTTCGTAATTTAACCGAAAATGGATGAATTTCTTATTAATTAAGGCAGGTACGCAGTCAATAAAAAACACTGGCTCATTAGGAGTAGGCATGATGACACAGGGTTGCTTAGAAACAGTTCTATGACGATTTATATAATTATTTTCCGTAATTCAAAAATCGATTTTTGGCGTTTTTCATATTTTTATCGGGATCTTTACCATCAACACTATACATAACTTTTGGCTTGATATACCCTTTCCGGGACACCCAGTATAAGTCAGTTAAAAAAACTTGTATTACATAAAATTCTTATATTTCTCTCAGTGTCTTTATTAATCAGAATTTAACACAAATGAGAAAAAGAAAGGAAAAATCTTCCTAGCGGCGAAGATCGTCCTTCAAATCCTAGGTCAGGGTAATCAAATATCTGTCTGGGGAGTATATCAAAGTCGCCGTGGGGTGCCTACATCACCCTGCTCCCACCTCGGCTCGAATAACTTAAACCCCGAAAGGTGTGTTGCTTTAGGATTCAACGAAAATAAACGAATAACATAAATTGTGGAAGGCCGCTCAGATATTTGTACCGTTGTATATAAACACACATTGTAAATACAGAATAACATATTTGTTGTTCAAGTTTAATAGCCAGCGGGTTCAAAATATTGGACAATGTTTAAATTATATAATGAAATTAAGAATAATACACACACGTTCTGAGATTCAATAATATACTTAGTAGGTACAAAAACATCGTAAAAATAAAAACATTTTTAAATAACTCCTTATTTTAATGCTAAAAATTTAAAAAACGTGTTAAAGGAACATTTCCTAGGTTCGTACTTAAATAAAAACTATATGTATAAACTGTACCGAGATTGTGTCGAATTATACCACTGTTAAACCCACGATGGTTTGTGTGGTATATTCGTGAGTAAACAAATGTATATATTATAGTAATAAATAATAAACTACAAAAAAAAAGAGTATTTCACAGCCCCATTAATAGAACAACTCCATTTCACAACATATTGTCATTCTTGTTTTAAGTAGTAGGTATATATTTTAAAGCCAGCTATTTAGCTTTCATAGGTTGAATCTGCAAATTGAAGTGGCAATGGGCAGGCCACATCGTTGAGGAAGAAAGGTTCTCGAGTGACGACCATGAACCGGAAGACGCAGCGTAGGCAGGCCTCCCACTAGGTGTATAGACGACATTGTGCGCGTCGCAGGTAACCAGTGGATGCAAATAGCCTATTCAGCAGTGGATGTCTCCCGGCTGATGATGATGATTTAGCTTTCGAATGACGTGTGAAGTCCGCCAACCCGCACTCGTCCAGCGTGGTGGACTATGGCCTAAGCCCCTTCATCTTGATGGGATGCCCGTGGCCAACAGTGGGACAAGAGAAGGGCTGGTATTATTATTATTTAAAGCCAGGACTTAAAATAATGTTAAAATTCGTAACGTTATCTTGTACTCAGTGGCTGCTGTAACGCTAATAAATATAACGTTACTTCTTTCTTTGCTACAATTCTTGGTATGAACTTCAAGTAGTAGGACTCGAAGCAATGATGATTTGCAACGTTGTCAGCAGATAGTAACGTTAATATCGTTATGTATTTCGGTAATATTATCGTTACATATACCTTTATGTTCCTGTTCATATCGTAACGTTGTATTTTTTACCGATACTACATAACCACCTTGTAATAATACCCAGTAACGTTAAATATATTAACGCTATTAAGGTATCGTATACAAAGTTAAGGTTTTTTTTTAAATCCATTGTTTCAGTTTTTGTTCGAGTATTTCTCGCTATTTCTGATATTTTTGGATTTGGCAATCGACGCGCCTTTAAAAATTCGTATGTATAATAAAATATGCTGCTTAGTAGAAAATCAATCAGCTAAGGACTGGGGCAGTTTGCATGCGTCGGTTTTTCCGTCCGATTATAATGTGAGTGTCTTCAAAAGTGTAAGGTTTTACCATCCTCTATCGCGTCGCCGCTTTCCATCAGGTAGGACTGCAGTGCAAGCACTGGCTTATATGTGGTAAAAAAAGAATTGTATATTCCCCCAAGCTCCAATTGTACGTGAAAAATTAAAGCATAGAAAATTAATTTAACATTTTATCTTTTCATTTGCAAAATACGGAACGTAAAAGCTTAATTAATGTAGTAATTACATTGGAACCAATTTAAAATCTAATTTAATTGACTTAGGGAGACCTCTACAGCTCTGGTAAAATTACTCATTTGGGAAATTTCAATGCGTAAGTTATAAATTATAATAAAATCATTTGTAAATATTTTACAGATTAAATACTTGTTATTTTTAGGTAATTGCTTTTAAAATATATAGCTTAATATGGTGGTAAGTATAAATTTGATTACGCTGACGCGTCCGGGTAAGGATATCTATCCTTACTAGATAGATAGGAACTATCTTCTTCCGTTAGATGTCGTAGGAGGCGACCTAGGAGAAAGCAAGGAGACGGGCAGCAGCGTCTTTCTATTGCATTACCTACCATATATACGAGGGGAGATCGAAAAGTAATGATAATCGGATATTTGTAGAGCACATAAAGTTATGATTTTTTTTTTGCTTTCTCTAATATCCTATATAGTTCAGCATAAAAAAATCATATAAATAGGCCATGATTACTGGAGCGCTTTAAGCGCTCGCCTCCTATTGTCCGGTGAAGCTGTAATGGCCATCTGCGGCCAACAGCGTCTATCATTCCCAAAAAAAAGAGCTACATTCATTTGAATACGAACAGTCGGAGAGTCAACATCAAAATGGAGAAAAATGAAATCAGAGCGGTCATCACGTACCTCATTTTGAAAAAAAAATCTACCAAAGACACACCAATACACAGCGACGTAGTGGAAACGTTAGGGGACTCTGCTTCTCCATATTCCACAATTGCGCGCTGGTCAAAGGAATTTAAGCTAGGTAGAACATCCACAGAAGATGAACATCGCGAGGGACGACCGTCCTCGTCCCTCACTGCAGAAAACATAAAAATAGTCAAAGCTGAGAGGCAGATCGAAGAGTGACCATAAGGCATGTAGCTGAGGTCACAGGGATCTCATATGGCAGTGTTCAAAGAATCTTTGCGAACGAACTGCATATGAAAAAGGTCTCTGCGCGTTGGGTACCGAGCATGTTAACAGAGGAGCAAAGCGGGCGGCTCACAAAGCCGTCGTTGCGATGGCTGCCATTCAAGAAACGGGATTCGAATTGCCGAACACTCACCCTATTCGCCAGACCTGGCTCCCAGTGACTTTTACCACTTTCCTCTGCCCAAGGAACACCTCTAAGGCAAAAAAATTGACGACGATAGCGAGGTGATGACTGCTGTGGAGGCGTTTCTGGAGGGTCAAGACAATTTTTTTTTAAAGGGAATTAAGGGTTTAGAAAAAAGATGGATTAAATGTGTTGACTTGCAAGGAGACTCAATCTTTTTGGTCAAAACATCCTTATTTCATATCGATTATCATTACTTTTCGATCTCCCCTCGTACCAGATCCCTAAGACGGCTGCCAAGTATGAGGATTATAGCAACCCCTCCCTTCTAAGGGGGAGTCCTTCAGTGGACGTTTTCGGCTGCTGATGATGATGAAAATGAACTTACTTTTTTTTATTACATTTGCAAAAAAACCCAAGCAAGATGTTCGCCTGATGGTAAGCGACGCGCCGACCTCAGGAAATCGTTTCTTAAACCTGGGCCTAAATCTAGATTCTTCATTGAACTTCTTTTCGTAATAAGATGGCAAGAGTTTTGCTTTGTGCGGACATATACATATATATATATACAGCATGTTAAAAAATCGCCTGTCCGATTTGTGTGGGGAATATTCGCATTACTGGTACTAATCAGGAAAAAAATTTATGAGATATTCAACAAATTTGTTATATATATGTATAATTGTATTGCGACGCTGAATAATACCTACCCTTAGCGATCGGACAGTGTTTTATTAGTGAACACTCTGTATATAGAACTTTCTCTTGCTGTGTCATATACTGCTTCACATTCTTTTTATTCTCAAACATGACGCCCAACAACAAATCCACAAACAGTCTAGCACCAATAAAAACAATGATGCAGAACAATGAATCTAATAGTTTTACGACTAGCGTATATAATGCAATAACTCAACCATGGAATGCAAGTGTTGTAAAAGTTTTGTAAACTGCGACTACAGTTTCCGTAGTTCAGAAGTTGAACATTCACCGACTTGAGCGTTGGCCCGGCCAAATTCGGAATATGAAGTAATTTAGAAGTTCCTTGTTGGATGGTTTTGAGTTTCCCCTTCATTGGTGTCCGTAGAACTGTGGCCCTCAACTTTGGTGTCGTCATAAGTCAACTTTTTAATTTTTGATCCTTCCTTCGAAACAAAACTAATTGGACTAAAGCTGCTCCGTGGCCCGATGTCAATTTTACAGTCAGCTCGTTGTCATATATCGCCAAATAAATACGCCAAAGAAATACTCGTTTTCTTCTACGCAGGTACATATTTGGGTGTATTTGATGTTTTTAGAACTGCTTCTGAATATTACATGGTCTAACCAAACATAGAAAAAACAACGAAACAAAATAAACCAGCGTACCAGCTTGGCAGCGTAATATAATGACATGTTTCTGTATCCTACGCGTCTTGTTACGTCTGGCGGAGTAGGTACTTGAGTTTATTTTTTGTTGAGTTGGTGTATTTATACTCAATCTTTTTTAATATTCATTACAAAACCATCCAAAATGGTGCATTAAAAACCAAGACAAAATTAAAATGGATATTTTGGCTTCTCATGATTCTAATAAATGTTTTACTTCATTTTGGAAATGTACCAAAAAGCAAAATTACAAGCCAAGTCTCCCTGTAAATGTGGCGGGAAAAACTGACTGTACCCGTGTACCGAGATAGCGGGACTTTTCAAAAAACAATTTAAGGTGAGCTCACCTCTTCAGCCGGTGATGACGGTGAACTATGCTGAGTGTTGTCGATCAGGGGCACCATTGCAATTTACTTGTGATGAAGTATCAGCCGCTATTAATAATATGAAAAGGGGGAAATCCCCCGGTCACGATGGGCTCAGCATCGAGCATCTTCAGAATGCTGGAATACATCAGCCTAGAGTGTTGACTGTGTTCTTCAATCTATGTTTGGGGCATTCGTACCTACCACAGCAGCTACTAGATACAATAGTTGTACCTATTGTGAAAAATGGGACAGGAGATATAGCAGATACGGGTAACTACAGACCTATTTCTTTAGCGACTGTGATGGCCAAAGTCTTGGACAGTGTGCTCGATTCTCATCTCAGTAGATACATAAAGTTACATGATTCACAGTTTGGTTTTCGTGCTGGTTTATCTACGGAGAGTGCCATTTTCGCACTAAAGCACACTGTCAAATACTACACGGACAGAAAAACCCCAGTGTATGCATGTTTCCTGGACCTTTCGAAAGCATTTGATCTCGTTACCTACAACGTCTTCTGGGGAAAGCTTCTAGAGTCTGGTGTCCCAAATGCACTGGTGTCCATTCTAGCTATATGGTATAATAAGCAAAGAAACTTTGTAAGGTGGTCGAATGCTTTTTTTTTGAGCTCAGTAGCACTCATGTAGGATGCCATACATATTGATGATGTTTGTTTAAATAACTTAAGTTATGCTGATGACATGGTGCTGCTGAGCCCATCAATCTGTGGAATTAGGAAATTGCTCACAATCTGTGAAAGATATGCTGATCAGCATGGGCTGAAGTACAATGCTAAGAAGAGCGAACTGTTGGTTTTCGGAGGTAGAAATAAAAGTCCTTTGCATGTCCCTTTTGTAAAACTTAACGGTTCACTATTACAGAGAGTGTCTGAGTTTAAGTATCTGGGTTACATTGTGACCGAAGACTTAAAAGATGACACTGATATGGAAAGGGAACGCAGGGCATTGGCTGTGAGGGGTAATATGGTGGCTCGTAGGTTTGCTGAGTGCACAGTTCCAGTGAAAATTACACTGTTCAAGGCATACTGCCAAACATTTTATACCAGCAGCCTCTGGGCCAATCATACCCAGACTTCTGACAATGCCTTGCGTATTCAATACAACAATACCTTCAGGATGCTGTTGAGGCTTCCACCTTACTGTAGTGCGTCAGGCATGTTTGCGGATGCGCATACTGACGACTACTTCGCAATTATGCGTAAAAAAGTCGCATCTATAATACGCAGGGTGGGGGAGAGCACCAACGGTATCCTCAGGGTGTTTGCGGAGAGGCTGGATGGGCCTACAATGGGCAGGTTTATTAAGCTGCACGTCTTACGTGGAGCTAAATTCCTACTAACATAGTCACATAAGAAATTGTACTACTAACAAAATTTGGGCCTAGCGCCTGAAAATAAAACTTTTTTTTTTATTACATTATCTTTTTTAATAATTATATGAAATACAAAAAGAATTTAAGGCTTGCTGGAGTACATGGGGATATTATCTGATCTGCAGTAGTTACCAGTGAAAATACTGGTTTTATCTTTGGCGAGTCCCGGGATACGCTAAATTGACTTGGAACCTGCAATTTTAATTATAAATTGTATAAAGGAGTTAGAAAAAATATTAATTCCACTAACCCCCTTGGCAAAGCGGGAGAGATGTAAAAATTACACAGGTTGATATAATCTCAAAAAGAAAGACTTACAGGTGCATCAAATAAAGTTAGTCCACCTGCTAAATACTACGGATGTTACTGGACATGAGTTTAGTCATGGTATTCGTAAAAGGACAATTTCCTAAATTAGATATATCTCTTACAAATGTCATCATCATTCATCATTAGCAGCCGATAGACGTCCACTGCTGAACAAAGGCCTCCCCTTTAGAAGAGAAGGGTTTTACAAAAATGTACACTAAACCATTATTAAAATCACACCACAATAAAATACCAAATCTGACGGGAATCCAATTCAGAGCAACAAACATTATAAATAAATGCGGGGACCCTATAAATGGCGAAAACTATAAATAATACGATCACATAAACATTGCAATAGCTCCACACCCTGATATTGATAATAAAAATTCCTTACCAAGAACGGGGAACAATTCTCGGAACCACGTACGGAATACGGAGATAAATTGAGTTCGTCCAAAGATAATTTTTATATCGGAATTCCTAGACAGTTCATAAATAAAGTAGGGATATGAAAAGAGGAAATTGAAATTACCTTTAAGGTAGAGTTTAGATTTAGAAAAAGGCTGTAGTATTAAACTAATATTAAAATAACGAAGCTAAACTAATCAAAATACAAGAAAAATTACACAGATAATGGATATAAGCTAAATAAATCACATCAAAGGTAAAATTATATTTTCCAATAGAAAACTGCTGACATGCTGAGCTGACTATAATATAAATGTTCAGGACGACTACAATAGGAAGAAAGGACAAAATAGTGTTTGTGTTACAGAGTGTTGTGTTTTATAGTAATATATAGTTAAGTTTTATAACTCTGCGATAGTTAAGAGCCTAGATTTAATTACCTAATAAATTATAATATAGTTTTGTGTATAAGCTCACTATCCCGAGGAGGGGTGAGCTGAATCAGTTATAGATAGCCTAGCCTAGGTCTCATAGTACTTGCTATTTGTAATTAGCGTAGGGTAATAGTATAATAGAAGTACCCACATGCCCTAGATGTGCTAAGCACATATATGAACGGCAAATAGCTATTTGCAGCTAGGTCCCAAATCTAGGAACCAACTCAGGACCTAGATCTGGGTCCGCCTTGGTGGGTCTAAGTGCCTAAACAGCACTGATGTACATATTTCCATAGTTATAGGCAGTTGTTCTATCGCATATCATGTTTTCTAGGGTTTTCGCTATGACCTAGGCCCCTAGGTGGTCTAGATCATAGATATACAGATAGTACACATCGCAGGCTACCTATCGGTACTATTTGTGGGCATGTGGATGCTACGGGCAGGGCGCAGGCGAAGTGACAAGCGGCCAAAGCATGGTCGTCGCGCCCCTATTACAGTATTTATCGGCCTGTAGTTCCCTAACAGAAATAGATAGATAAACCCTACGTACACCGTTAGAAAGCTGCTTACACGCACTTTCTAACGGTATAGGTATCATGTATGTGTCTAGAATAGTCTAAGTAGAATAAGCGAAAATGTACAGTTTTTATAATAAAAATAAAACGTTAGTGGCTGCCTCGGTGGGGCTCTCGTTACGGTAAAGTTCCCTGCAAGGATAGTAAATGCGCATTCGGCGCCACTGTCGGTGAACAAGCAAGCGGTCGACGCGGGAACTAAAAGCAAGATATAAATAGAAGAAAAGAATATTCAGTACGAAGAGCGCCACCGTCGTAGCCACTATCAAGCTTGCTATCAAATTGGGAGTTCTTATTTCACGGACACCTTGTAACCAACCTACATTGTAACCAACAGCGTCAACACTCTTCGGCGGGTTCATACCGTACCAGCGATAGCTACAGACACACAGGACGTCAGTGGCTCGTGCATTCGGGTCCGCCCGTCCTGCACATTCGCTGGTCCTTCGAGCCGGATCATAGAAGAACCGGCTGAAGAACTGAAGAACTGAAAATTTGGACTGAAGGCTTACAAGATGCCCATAACGCGTTCAAGAGGACGGGCTCCCGAGGCGTGGATGATTGAGGTGGGGGGGGGCCCCACCCCCAGAGAAGAACCGTCCGTTCGCCACGAGCTGCCGCCGCGTTCCCCGTCGACCGTCAGCACCGACCCGCCGCGGCCCGCGACCCCGCGGCGGTCCCCTCCGCCGGCCCCGAGGACTGTTCCAGAGAGACCAGAGCCGCCGAGCCAGAGGAAGGGGAAACATACAGGAAAACATTCAGATGCGACGCTGCGCCCCGCCGACGAAGCACACCGACCGGACGCAGCGACCGTTAGCCGGGAAGAAGAAACCCGGACCGAAGAATCGAAGAGGCCGACCGGCCCACCGAAGTCCCACAGGACTCATCGATCCCAGAAGAGGATACTGAAAGCCCGTGAAGAAATACTGAAACTCAAGTTGGAATTAGCCGAGCTAGCGCTACAGAAGGCTGAAGAGGACTCATCGGAGGACGACTACGATGACGACGGTCACTCCAAGACAGAATTCGTACGTTCCTGGCTGGAAGAAGCACCGGAACCAGAGTCACAGCCACGCCCAGAAGAGGACGAGACCACCGGGAGGGATGCCGACGCCGACGCCGCGCAGCCCGTTCAGACACTGCCGCTCTGCCCGGAGGACATCGCGCCGGCTCAAGACAGAAGACTTCACGAGCATCGACCGGATCCCGACGCCGCACAGAAGACTGGGGTTCCGGATACAGAAGAACAGAAGTGTGCTGATCCAGTGAAGATCCCGAAGGAAGGCGACGCACTCCGTCCGTTCATCAGCGAACTAACGTCCGCTATCGCCGCGCTCGCCGACCGAAGCAAACCGTTCGAGACGTACGCAGTCACGCCGGTTGCCGCCGCATCGAAGGTCATCATGGACCTGCCAATCTTCAGTGGAGCACACACCGAGTGGTTATCGTTTCGCGCCATATATGACACCACTCGCAGCTACTTCAACGACGTTGAAAATACAGCAAGACTAAGAAGAAGTCTCAAGGGAAGAGCCTTGGAAACAGTTAGCTCGGAACTCATCGGGCACGCGAAGCCGGACGACATTATGAAGGAATTGGAACTACAGTTTGGCCGTCCGGACTCCATCGCTCAAGCGGAAACAGAAAAACTCCGAACTTTGCCGCGCTGCACGGAATCGCCGAAGGACATCTGCACCTTTGCAAGCAGGGTCAGAAGCAGCGTGGTCACACTTCGCGCGTTGAAGAAAGAATATTATCTCATCAACGCCGAGCTACTGCGGTGTCTCACCGAGAAGCTACCGAACTCTCTGCGCGTCCAGTGGTACAAGATGTTCACCGAGAAGTATAATTCAGTTCCGGACTTAGCAAGATACAGCGACTTCGTCACCGAGCAAGCCCGCTACTGCAGCGCCTTCGCACCGCCGGAGCTGATCACCGAACCACGGGCCAGTCTACGGACGACGCCGACGCACAGAGCGCACACCGCAACAGAGAAGCAGACGCCGCGGTGCAGGGTCTGCAACAAGGAGGGGCACGCCATTACAGATTGTGCCAAGTTCAAGGAAGCCGATTCAGATGGAAGGTGGGATCTCGCGAAGAAGCACAGCCTATGCTTTCGCTGTCTGAAGCCAAGATACGCGAAGCATCACTGCAAGATCAGAAGGTGCGAGATCAAGGGATGCAAGAGGACGCACCACCGCCTTCTCCATCACGAAAAGGCGGCGTTGGTAGCGTCCACCGAAGAGAGGAATGCGGAGGAAGCCAGGGAGACAGTCGCCAACGCATGGATGTCGCAGAAGCCTCAAGCCTATCTGAAGATAGTTCCGGTACGAGTCATCGGACCGGCGGGAGAGACCTCGACGTACGCCCTGCTGGACGACGGGTCTACGGTGTCTCTCATCGACGAAGAGATCGCCAAGCAAGTGGGAGCCGAAGGACGTCTGGACCCGCTCAAGATGGAAGCCATCGGGGACATTATCATC
This sequence comes from Furcula furcula, assembly GCA_911728495.1. NCBI lineage: Eukaryota > Metazoa > Arthropoda > Insecta > Lepidoptera > Notodontidae > Furcula > Furcula furcula. The sequence goes on from OU452246.1 coordinate 26,731,865, forward strand.
GACACGCCAGAGTCTCGTCGCGTTGCGGTCTCGCTCACGGGGCCGCAAGGACAGCGCGTTAACCTACACGCGCGCACCGTACCAGGACTGCACCTGTCGCCGCAAACCGTGGACCGGAACGACGTCACGGGCTGCGAACACTTAGAAGATCTGCGCGAGAAGCTCGCCTACGAGGGAGCGGTGCCACGAATACTCATCGGGCAAGACAACTGGCACCTGCTTCTCGCCAGCAACGTGCGAAGAGGCCCGCGACATCAGCCGGTAGCTTCGCTCACTCCGCTGGGATGGGTGCTACACGGCGCGCACACCAGAGCATTAGGTCAGCGCGTCCACTTCGTGAACAGATTGACTACCAGCGAAGACAGCGTAGAAGAGCAAATGAGGGAATTTTTCGCCATAGAATCTCTCATCGTCAACCCTCGTCGGCCGGCGAACGACCCCGAGAAGAGGGCCGAAGACACGCTCAATAAGCACACACACCAGTTGGAGGACGGACACGTACAGACTGCGCTGCTATGGAAGAAAGAAGACATAACGATGCCAGACAGTTACGGCACCGCTATGAAGAGGCTTGTCTCCACGGAGAAGAAATTGGATCGCAATCCCGACCTGAAGAATAGGTACGGCGAATACATGGATTCGCTCGTACAAAAGGGATACGCAGAGATAGCACCGAAGAACAGCGTACCCGGAAGAACCTGGTACCTGCCCCACTTCGACGTCCACAACCCGATGAAGCCTGAGAAGCTGCGGATCGTACACGACGCCGCCGCAAGATCAACAGGAATGTCTCTCAACGATTACCTGCTCACCGGACCGGACTTGCTGCAATCACTGCCAGGAGTGATGATGAGATTCCGCCGACACCCCGTCGCAGTCTCGGCGGACATAGCTGAAATGTTCATGCAAGTCAAAGTGAGACCAGAAGACAGAGACGCGCTCAGGTACCTGTGGAGAGGACACCGGCGGGAGGGAGCCCCGCAAGAATATAGGATGACGTCGATAATTTTCGGCGCAGCAAGCTCACCGTGCACCGCCATCTTCGCCAAGAACTGGAATGCACAGAAACATGCCAGCAAGCATCCGGAGGCGGTTGAAGCAATCGTCCATAATCACTACATGGACGACTATCTCGACAGTTTTCGTACAGAAGAGGACGCTGTGCGAATAGCGAAAACAGTACGTGACATACACCGAGAAGCACACTTCGAGTTACGAAAATGGGTCTCCAATTCAGAAGACGTCAAGAAGACGCTGGAACCAGAACGGGACGCAGTCAACACAGTCAGTATAGGCTGCAAATCAACAGAAGAGAAAATTCTGGGACTGATCTGGAAGCCGGAAAAGGATGAACTGAGCTTCAATCTAAAGCTAGCACGTCTACCAGAAGACATACTGCACAGAGTCGCGCCGACCAAGAGAGAAGCCCTCAAGATCGTGATGTCGCTATACGATCCCCTCGGCCTCGCCTCACCGGTCACAATACGGGCCAAACAAATACTGCAAGAAGCCTGGAGAAGAGGAATCGGATGGGATCAACAGTTAGACGAAGACCTGGCGCATCAATGGAAGGAATGGGTCGAGCACCTCAAGAATCTCAAGACCGTCAGTCTGCCGAGAAGCTATCCCGGATACACAGACGCAGAATCTCTCCAAGTACACGTATTCACCGATGCCAGTGAAGCCGCCTACGCTGCTGCCGTCTACTGGAGGACGACTTCGCTCGACGGAACACCGCACATCAGCCTGGTCATCGCCAAGGCGAGGGTGGCGCCGCTCAAGACCACGTCAATCCCACGTCTTGAGTTGCAAGCCGCCGTAATGGGAAGTAGACTGGCTGCTGCCGTCGTGCAAGAACACCGGGCGAAACCAGAGTCGGTAACATACTGGACCGACAGCAAGACCGTTCTCACGTGGCTTCGAAGCGGCGCGCGGTCGTACAAACCGTTCGTCGCTCATCGCGTGGCCGCCATAGAAGAGCACAGCAGGGTGACGGACTGGCGCTGGGTGCCGTCCAAAATGAACGTCGCCGACGTCGCTACCCGCGACGTGCCGCCGAACTTCAACGCCGGACACGAATGGTACCGGGGCCCGACGTTTTTGTATGAAGATCCGTCACAATGGCCGAACGAGAGACCAAGCATCAACGAACCAACGGGAGAAGAGAAGACTCTGACAGTAACAGAAGCTCGCAGCGCACCGAAACACAGAGAAGTCGTTCCCGATCCGCACAGATTTTCGAAGTGGGAACGATTACTGCGGGCCACGGCAAGAGCGCTTCAATTTATAGCACTGTGTCGAAAAACCACAGCGAAAACGTGCTACAAAAGGACCAGAAAGAATCCGGAACAAGATCCCGACTGGAGACGACAGAAGAGGACTCAGAAGACCTGCAGACCTCCACAGAAGGCAGTCACCACTCGAAGATTCGTCACGTTACCGGCCGAATTCCTAAGGGAAGCAGAAGTACTACTGATCCGCGTAGTACAAGAAGAGTCCTTCGGACGGGAAATCAATGACCTCCGGAAGGGCAACAGTATCGCCATCGACAGTCGCCTGAGATCGCTGCCGATAGAACTCCGCAACGACGGCATCATCACGCTCAGAAGTCGCATCGCCGCTGCTGAAGATGTAACAGAAGAGACGAAAAGACCGCCCGTGCTAGACGGCGATCACTACATCACGCAGCTCTACATCGACTGGACGCACCGCGATCTACACCACAGTGGAACAGAAATGATCGTAAACGAGGTGCGCCAGCACTATTGGATAGTGCGACTTCGGCCCGTCACGAAAAGCATCGTGAACCGTTGCTTGAGATGTCGCATACGACGAGCACAACCTCCAGTACCGTCCACCGGCGACCACCCGAAGACACGACTGGCGCATCACCAGAGACCGTTCACATTCACCGGTCTGGACTACTTCGGACCGTTCTCCGTCACCGTCGGTCGTCAACACCAGAAGAGATACGTGGCCCTCTTCACCTGCCTCACCACACGGGCCGTACACCTCGAAGTCGCGGCCAGCCTCAGCGCGGACTCCGCCGTGCTCGCGCTACGAAGGTTCGCGGCACGCCGCGGGTGCCCCGCGGAGATCTATTCCGACAATGGCACCAACATGCACGGCGCGGACAGGGAGCTGCGCGACGCACTCGCCGAGGAAGCCGGCCGTCGTGGGATGGCGTGGCGCTTCATAACGCCCTCAGCGCCCTTCATGGGAGGCGCCTGGGAGCGTCTCGTTCGCTGTGTCAAGACCACACTGAGCACAGTACTACAGGAGAAGCACCCGCAAGAAGAGGTTCTGGCCACGCTGCTCTGCGAGGCCGAATACACAGTCAACAGCAGACCACTGACGCACGTATCAGTGGACACCGGGGACGACGAAGCCATCACGCCCAATCACCTGCTGCTCGGGGGGTCGGCGCGGCTGCCGACACCCGGGACGTTCGACGAGAGCGACCTAGACAGCAAGAAGCAATGGCGACGCTCGCAAGCGCTCGCCGACATGTTCTGGCGACGCTGGGTGCGCGAGTACCTGCCCGAGCTACAGTACCGGCGGGAGCCCCACGGGAGGGGTCCCAGTCTCCAGGTGGGCGATCCCGTCCTGATCGCCGACGGACAGCTGCCGCGCAACACTTGGCCGCGCGGGAGGGTCGAGGCAATCTACCCCGGAGCCGACGGAGAAGTCCGCACTGTGGAGGTGCGCACTGCGGGGGGCATCTTAAAACGCCCCACGAAGAAGATCGTGCCACTACCGAAATAGAAGCGTCGAGAGCGCCGGAAGCGTCGCCCTTCACCGGAAGAGGATGCAGCATCGCTCCGGCCCGTCGCGCTGCAGCACGGCGGGAGAGATGTTCAGGACGACTACAATAGGAAGAAAGGACAAAATAGTGTTTGTGTTACAGAGTGTTGTGTTTTATAGTAATATATAGTTAAGTTTTATAACTCTGCGATAGTTAAGAGCCTAGATTTAATTACCTAATAAATTATAATATAGTTTTGTGTATAAGCTCACTATCCCGAGGAGGGGTGAGCTGAATCAGTTATAGATAGCCTAGCCTAGGTCTCATAGTACTTGCTATTTGTAATTAGCGTAGGGTAATAGTATAATAGAAGTACCCACATGCCCTAGATGTGCTAAGCACATATATGAACGGCAAATAGCTATTTGCAGCTAGGTCCCAAATCTAGGAACCAACTCAGGACCTAGATCTGGGTCCGCCTTGGTGGGTCTAAGTGCCTAAACAGCACTGATGTACATATTTCCATAGTTATAGGCAGTTGTTCTATCGCATATCATGTTTTCTAGGGTTTTCGCTATGACCTAGGCCCCTAGGTGGTCTAGATCATAGATATACAGATAGTACACATCGCAGGCTACCTATCGGTACTATTTGTGGGCATGTGGATGCTACGGGCAGGGCGCAGGCGAAGTGACAAGCGGCCAAAGCATGGTCGTCGCGCCCCTATTACAGTATTTATCGGCCTGTAGTTCCCTAACAGAAATAGATAGATAAACCCTACGTACACCGTTAGAAAGCTGCTTACACGCACTTTCTAACGGTATAGGTATCATGTATGTGTCTAGAATAGTCTAAGTAGAATAAGCGAAAATGTACAGTTTTTATAATAAAAATAAAACGTTAGTGGCTGCCTCGGTGGGGCTCTCGTTACGGTAAAGTTCCCTGCAAGGATAGTAAATGCGCATTCGGCGCCACTGTCGGTGAACAAGCAAGCGGTCGACGCGGGAACTAAAAGCAAGATATAAATAGAAGAAAAGAATATTCAGTACGAAGAGCGCCACCGTCGTAGCCACTATCAAGCTTGCTATCAAATTGGGAGTTCTTATTTCACGGACACCTTGTAACCAACCTACATTGTAACCAACAGCGTCAACACTCTTCGGCGGGTTCATACCGTACCAGCGATAGCTACAGACACACAGGACGTCAGTGGCTCGTGCATTCGGGTCCGCCCGTCCTGCACAATAAATATAAAGTACTTTTAGGGAAGTTGAATTTTGGACGGAATTACTATAATCGAAATCCATAATTGGATACGAATTATAGTAATTGGATTCAGGCTCAATACAGAAAGTATTGTTGTACGGTGCAAGCATCGTGCATTACGTTGCACTGTGTCATCATTTACGCCGAGATGCAGTATTGCAACGATTTCGCAGTCAGTTCACGTTTGATAGCCAATCGGTTCGCGTGTGCTCATAACCATTAACCATTTCATACCATTTAGGGTTAAGTGCTTATAATAAACCATTTATCTGTACTTAACTCTTTCTCTTATTTACATACCATTGTAAATACTTCTGTACGGCTACCAGATCGTACATTTTGGTCCTTCGAGCCGGATTACGTCGTGATCTACGTGCTGGTGGGAGTGGTGTGCGCTGCGGGCGCAGCGTCGCGGTGCGCAGATGCCGCGCGCGCCGCCCGCCCGCCGCCGGAGCGACGCCAACGCCGGGGCCGGCGCCGTCGGCGCGACCTGCCCTGCGCGGCGTGACCAACGCTGCCTACCGTTTTAGTGTTAGTGACCAAAGTGTAGTGAGTGTAAGTGACAATCTGAACCATAATGACAATCAATTGCGTATAAAAGAGACCATAGACGGACCTAGTGGCCATTTACATCACTGTTCGTCGCCTACAGTTTATAGACCAAGTTTTAGTGTTCTTAATAATTCATAACCATAAGGACACTAGTGTAGACTAAGGAAATATTGTTGATCACCCTTGTCTCACATCATTCATAACCATCACCACCATCACTTTCTTCTTCTGGCTGTGGGAGCATGTACGGTGCAAGCATCGTGCATTACGTTGTGCTGTGTCATCATTTACGCCGAGATGCAGTATTGCAACGATTTCGCAGTCAGTTCACGTTTGATAGCCAATCGGTTCGCGTGTGCTCATAACCATTAACCATTTCATACCATTTAGGGTTAAGTGCTTATAATAAACCATTTATCTGTACTTAACTCTTTCTCTTATTTACATACCATTGTAAATACTTCTGTACGGCTACCAGATCGTACAATTGTATCCAACTGAGAATTATGGGAAGTCAGTTTAAACTTACTATACTTAAATACATAAATACAACACGATATACAATTTATAAAAAATTGCATACAATGCTAGAGATACACGTTTTGCCAGCTACGATAGTTTCCATGTAATACAGGATAATTCTATTACATCCACTAAGATAAAAACACTGTTAAAAGTTATTTTTATTTAAATCCGTATATCAGGAATTAAAAAGACATGGTATGAAACAGACCAGATATTGAGTCGAAAATCCAGACCACAAAAGCTCACCTAACAAAACATCATTTAGGATAAATCATAAATTAAGAATCGGATGGTCGAATCGAAACCGATTCGTTTAAAATCCAATACGAAACAGCCTTTGTCGACCCCTATCCATAACCCTCCAAAAAACGCTCACAATAAAAATAAATCCTTTTATAGAGCCGAGGTGTTTACTTGATAAATGTCTCTGCTACAGAAATTGGGACCTAAATGTTGAAGTTAAATTACTCCTAGTTCTATTGGAGCAAAGTAAAATGTGGGCTCTATATTGACAAGTTTACGATTAATATCGATTTTACTCACTCATAAACCTTTGGTACTGAAGTCAACAATTTGACCTAACATTAAGTCTTTTTCATCATCATCATCATCATCAGCCGAAAGACGTCCACTGCTGAACATAGGCCTCCCCCTTAGAACGCCACAATTAACGACAATTGGCTATTTGCATCCACCGGTTACCTGCGACGCGCACAATGTCGTCTGTCCACCTAGTGGGAGGCCTGCCAACGCTGCGTCTTCCGGTTCGTGGTCGCCACTCGAGAACCTTTCTTCCCCAACGGTTATCGGTTCTTCGAGCGATGTGGCCTGCCCATTGCCACTTCAACTTGCAGATTCTGAGAGCTATGTCGGTGACCTTAGTTCTTCGGCGAATCTCCACATTTCGGATTCTGTCGCGCAAAGAAACTCCGAGCATAGCTCTCTCCATGGCTCGTTGTGTGACTCTGAACTTTTCTAAAAGGCCAGCCGTTAGAGACCACGTCTCGGTACCATATGTCATCACTGGCAACACACACTGGTTAAAAACCTTCGTCTTCAGGCACTGCGGTATTTTGGACGAGAAGATATCGCGTAGTTTCCCGAACGCTGCCCATTCGAGTTGGATTCGTCGGGCGACCTCTTTGTCAAAGTTGGACCGACCTAACTGGACAGTTTGTCCTAGGTATACGTAGTGGTCAACAACTTCGAGAGTATCGTTCCCAACAACTACCGGTACGGGTGCAACATGGACATTAGACATGATCTTCGTCTTGTCCATGTTCATTTTAAGACCCACCTGTTGGGAAACGCTACTGAGGTCGCTGAGCATCGTATTGAGGTCCTCCAGCGACTCTGCCATAATGACTATATCGTCGGCAAAACGAAGGTGAGTGATCTATTCGCCATTGATGTTGATGCCGAATCCGTACCAGTCCAAGAGCTTGAAAACGTCCTCCAATGCGTTTGAGAACAGTTTCGGAGAAATAACGTCTCCCTGTCTCACACCTCGCTGCAATGGGATTGGTTTCGTGCTCTCTTCCTGTAGTCGGATCGACATGGTGGCGTTGCTGTACAAACACTTCAACACTTTGATGTACCTATAGTCAATGTGGCACCGCTGGAGGGACTGCAATACCGCCCAGGTCTAGATTGAATCGAAGGCTTTTTCGTAGTCCACAAACGCTAGACATAATGGCCGATTATACTCCTCGGTCTTCTGTATAATCTGGCGGAGCGTATGTATGTGGTCTACGGTGCTAAAGCCTTTTCGGAACCCGGCTTGTTCGGGAGGCTGGAAGTCATCAAACCTGCGTTCGAGACGGTTCGTAATGACTCTCGAAAACAGCTTGTATACATGGCTCAGGAGTGAGATGGGTCTATAATTCTTCAATAAAGTGTTATCACCTTTTTTGAAGAAGAGAACCACCACACTCCCGTGCCATGCTTCTGGCGTAGTACCCTCGAGTAAGACGGAATTTAATAACTTCTGGAGGACTAAAAGTACCGGTTTTCCACCCGCTCTCAGAAGTTCTGTTGTGATTCCGTCTTCACCCGGCGCCTTGTTATTCTTAAGCTGTTTGAGAGCCATTCTAATCTCGTACAAGCTGATGTCTGGGATGTCCTCAGTGTAGTGTCGGGTTAGTTGGGCTCTGGTGTCCTGAGCTGTTCGGGCAATGGGTTTTCGTGTCGAGGTGTACAACTGTCCGTAAAACCTCTCGAGCTCTCTCAATATCTCCGACTTTAAGTCTTTTTAATGGTTTAGAATTAGAAATGGTTATGAATTAGAACATATTAAAACAGTAATAAACGATAATGGTAATACATAAGTGGTAATGGTAATATGGTACGATAATGGTAATTAATTAAGGTAAGGTATAAGGTAAGTTGTTTTCGTTCTACTTTTTTTTTTAAACATGTTCCATTAAAGTCAAATATTCTTAGACAAGCTACACACCATCCAGAGATAACCAACTCAAATGCCTCATTGCTAAACCTTATTAGAAAAACAACTGGATAAATAAGACATGAGATACGTTTACGTATGCTGTCTTATTCCAGATTTTGTAACATATTTTTATAGCATCAAGGTGGCAACTAAGCATGCGGCCTGCCTGATGGTAAGCAGTCACCGCAGCCTCACGTTGCCGACCCTAAAGACATTGTGTCAGGTAATTTCACCAGCTACAGTGCTCTTCACACTGGAACACAGCAATGTTTACACACTGCTGCTTAGTGGCAGAGTATCTGATATTACAGTCAGTGGTACCTACTTGGACGACCCTAATCTTAAGTTTGTTAAAGAGATTCATTTTACTAGATTGTGGTATTTGATCATGATTAAATCCAGTCCAATACCGTCCTAATCTGGTATTCTAAATTGTTATTCCCTGTCGTATTCTCTCTAATCTACTGTTCCCGGAACTCTAAAATTGGTTTCCCATAAACATTTAAGATGATCGTTTACTTCGATGTTGTACCAATATTTCATATCATAATCTCGACACCGAATCATATCGAATATTTGGCAAGACGAGGCCTCAAATCCCAGAGCAGCAATTCATCAATAAAATGACCCGCAGTAAACTTGTGAAACGACAAAACTTGGTCCCTAAAGGACTGCCAATCATTGACTACTGATAGAATATTAAAAGACATTTATCTTCGATTTCGAAGCTTCGAAATTAGTTTTGAGATGTTTTTACGAGTAATTTTAATACATGTTGTAATCTGCTTTGAATATCGATGAAAATTAAAAGTTACTGATACTGCCAATTTGTCACAGGCTGTATGAGTAATCTAATAACACAGTTCCCAAAGATGTGAAGTCACTGACTTGCGTTCAACAGCAAAACTTGCTGCTGCAGCTGGACTAAGTCCAGCCAGTGGTTGACTATCTATTTTTTTTTAATATCAATTTTTTCCTATATTGTTCCAGAAAAACGAATCCGCTCTTGTATTTCTGGTACAAATTAGAAAAAAAAATGTAGATATTCAACAAATGAGTTACGTACATGTATCTATACACTGAATGAGACCCTCACGGATCGGACACGAGTTTTTTAACAGACTGTATAAGCTGGAGCTTACGAGTTTGAACCCTGTTACGAGGCAAAATTATAAAACTAGCTAAGCTGATGCCTATCTGAAAAGAAAGACGATGAATATGAATGTTACATAAAGTTACAAGAACACTGGACAATTACTGAACTAAAGAACAATTGTGATGAGTTCCTTTGTCTACTTTCCAACGCTTAAACAGATAATATTTTTTGTTGCAAATGCAACTGCTTTGCTTTTGATGGAAAGTTTTCCATACTACATCAAGCTGTCAAGATATTTAAAAGTGAAAAGTGCGTTCTCGCGCTTCGTGGTTTATCTATTAGATTCAGCTTTAGATGTCAATCATTTGTTTCACTCACGTAATTTTATTAAGATTTTGTTATTTGTACACAACGCTCAGTGTACTTTTTCTATGTTATCAAGCATTATTCTTCTACAGAATAACCTACGACTAACCAGTCGGGTTGAAATTTCTCTCATTGTAAAACTATAAAATATTTAAAAAAAAATTGAACCCACTTCATTAACACTGAAAAGTATCAAATAATTTGAGTATTATAGAAGTTGTTGTTAGCGTACCTGCTTGCGTGTATATTTGGCACCAACTTCAATAATATTTAAATTATTTGATAGTTTTCAGTGTTATTCAAATCAGTTCAATATTTTTTTTTAATATTTTATACTTTTTAGTGATATTTTCTTATATAAAGATTGAACCATTAAATACGGTAAAATGATCTAGGTAGGCTATGATCACATATGTACTGTCATGTTATATCCATAATTCATTCAGAAACAATTTATCCGGTCGTAATGAAATTTGCATGGAATCATCATAGTAGTTTACTCTCTCGAATAAAAAAAGAATCATTGAAACCGGTTCATATTTGTCAGAGTAATGTAATGGAGAACATCAGTTTTATTGTTTTTACCAGATAAGTTCCTCCACATCTTTCATGGTCCTCCAGGAAGTTCATAACCAGTTGTGATAAAATTCATAGAGATTCATTACAGTGGTTCCTTCTTTCGAATAAAAAAAATCATTAAAATTGGTAAATATTTACCAGAGTTATGACCATTTTTGTCATTAATAAAATCTTTTTAAAAAAAATTGAACCGACTTCAATATCACTGAAAAGTATAAAATAATTTAAATATTATTGAAGTTGGTGTTAGCGTACCTGCTGTGTATATTTGGCACCAACTTCAATAATATTTAAATTATTTTATACTTTTCAGTGATATTGAAGTCGGTTCAATATTTTTAAAAAGATTTTATTTTAAACATTTTAGTGATATTTTCATATATAAAGATTGAACCATCGAAAACCGTAAAATTATCTAGGTAGGTTATGATCACATTATCGTCTACATAGTTTTACATAATTCATGTTTCTTCAGAAAAAAATATCCGGTCGTAATGAAATTTGCATGGAAACATCATAGTAGTTTACTCTCTCGAATAAAAAAAGAATCATCGAAATCAGTTCATAATTGTCAGAGCAATGTAATGGAGAACATCAGTTTTATGGTTTTTACCAGATAAATTCCTCCACATCGTTCATGGTCCTCCAGGAAGTTCTTATCCGGTTGTAATAAAATTCATACAGATTCAATACAGTGGTTTCTTCTTTCGAATAAAAAAAGAATCATTGAAATTGGTAAATATTTACCAGAGTTATGACCATTTTTGTCCGACCGAGCGAGTCCGAGCGACTAAGGCCTCGTTTACGGAAACGCGTGGCGTCGCGCGTCGCGTGTGGCGTGGCGTCTCGCGGCGCGTCGGACGTTTTTATTGTTTACGTAGCGGCGGCGCGTGAAGCGGCGCGTATCATCGCACGCGTAAACACAAACGTATAGCAATATATGATGCTGTTTATAGAGACGCGGGGCGGGAAGAGTGGCGGTGGTCGCCGCTGCGCCCGCGGCGGGCACCGCCGCGTGCAACGGCGGTGCAACTCACTTTTTAACATACAATTTTCTCCTTTAAAAATAAATCAATCATATCATACTACATTGCGATGGTGACTACGTCTGTGTTGCATGATTACCAAATAGACTGGCAGAAGGTTCCGCCACAGGCATCGCTTCATCGAGAATCACCGCTGCGTGCGCCGCCGCGATGAACGCCGCGTGAGACGCGGCGATGCCATCCGCGGGCGCCGCCGTAAAACACGCTCCATTTCAAGCAAACGCGTGTAAAATCGCTTCTCCGTAAACACACTCATACAACGCCCTACATTTGAATTTAGTGTGGGCCGCGCCACCACACGCGACGCGCGACGCCCCGCGTCTCCGTAAATGAGGCCTTAAACGTCATCTATATAGGCTTTCTTGCAGCTCTCAGTGCGCAGTCACCATTCTTGTTTTTTCAGGAACTACTTATTACTAAGCAATAATTTTTTTATGGGACCCAATTAACGGATTAAAGAATGGATGGAAGAAAGATTTTTTCAAATCGGTTCATAATTGCCAGAGTAATGCGCGAACATACATAGAAAAAAAAAAAATATATACAGACGAATTGAGAACCTCCTCCTTTTTTGAAGTCGGTTAAAAAGCAACATAATGTCATCTAAATGTCATATATTTAATCATTCCTGCAGGTTTTCTGCGCAGTCGCCATTCTTGTTTTTTCAGGAAATACTTATTCGTAAGCAATAATTTTTTTATGGGACCCAATCAATGGATTGAAGAATGGATGGAAGAAAGATTTTTTCAAATCGGTTCATAATTGCCAGAGTTATTTGCGAACATACATACAAAAAATATAAATACAGACGAATTGAGAACCTGCTCCTTTTTTGAAGTCGGTTAAAAACTTCTTGGATGCAATTAGCCAACTATCGTTCACTGTATCGTTCGAAGGGGGAGACCTATGTTCAGCAGCGGACCTCTTCCGGCTGGCGATAATGATGATGATTTATAAAATCGTGTTTATGTGACTATGCAATTTCACATTTTTTATATCGGAAATAGTTTTTCCTATTTTTAATACATTTACTTCTTTCCAGGTCTCTATATCAGTAAATATGCCGTTGTGAATGTCCCATTAGTCAGAATAAGCGATTTGCTTTCTCATTCACATCGATATACCTACTATCTAAACAAGATTAGCTGTCACGGCCCGAAAAGTGGTCACGAAAATAGAGCTACGGAGACGGTTGTGTCGCTATTTCAAATTAGTACGAGCCGACAACAGCTAGCGTAAAGACTTGTCGAAATGCTTCATTTGCGTCTAAAAACTGCCTTAATACACGTAGCAACAGCAAAATTTCATACGGAACATATATTTCCCATTAGTAGTAGTTAATAGTATTAGATTAAATTATAGATATCAGTAAGATATCACTATAACATGAAATAATAAATATTTCTTTAAATATCTCTGCTACTCGTCCGCCAACCGCCAAGCTACCGGCCGACCAAATTAAGTTTGCCGCTACTGTCTAAACAAAACACTCAAACTACACGTAGTTCTCATAAGATTATAGTTCAATTCTCGTTGCGCCACCAGCAAAGATAAGTTGGTCGGCCTACGTTGAGACTTGTTCGGTCGCCCCCGTGCCTCCGGTTATCCCGTTCGCCCTTTCGCGCGTTGTCCGCCACTATCCCTGTCTCGTTCGTGACGTGGCTTGAACGCTACTACGGGTATAATGCGCTACGGTAGGAACATCGTAGAAATAGTTTGTAACGCTATACATCGTTGTTTTTGTAGCGTAAATATTGATACAGCATTGTACAATAAATAATGTACAATGACCATTGCGCCTATAAAAACCGTTTACATCCTGCGCAGTCCTGGACGGGTCATTCGGGCTCTTACGTTCATACGGAAATCACTGCCATATTTTGGATGAAATTTAGTAGGTGACTGCTTATCTGGTTACTTATTAATATCGATGCTCATTCATAATGTACAGTTAAGGACTGGAATAGTTGGCCTTTCTGTTGTTTCATCCGATTATAATATGAGTGCCTTCACGGCAAGAGTAAATAGGTTTTAATAGTGTGTTTTACCATCATGAATTGCATTGCTGCTTTCCATCAGGTGGGATTGCAGTCAAGCAGTAGCTTATATTGAATAATAAAAAAATATACTAAGTATAATAATAAGTACTAGGCCTAGCTTATCATTTCGTACTAACAACTTTCATGCGTTTGATGCAGTTTTTTGCCGATATCGGCTGCAATAATGTCATTGATCTGCTGCAAATTGAATGTTGAAAAAATTGACACTTATCATAATTATCAAGAACTCTGAAGGATTGTGATGTGTTCCTTGCTCCAGATTTTGTAAGCAGCAGTATTCAGCAGTGTTTTATTAATATCTAACACAGATTAATATCTCTACAGATGGCGGTATCTTTGCCGGCACAACTTTTCTTTTACGATTTACGTACCTATACTTACCCTGTTTTCATTAAAAGATCAAATTCAAAACAATAAATGTGTAATAATTAAGAATTAACTAGACTAACTAGAGAAAATACGTATGGCACTTACAGAAGACATCATCTATGAAAAATCACCAAAATTAAATTTTTTTTATACAAGTGAACATAAATGGTTATTTAAATACTCGTAGGTACTCTTAATCATTTTGATACTTGGTCGCATATTAAAATCACTTTAAACACATACGTGACGTATTAAATTTGTCTTATTTTGAATAAGATAATTGAGTAAACTCTCTCTCTCTGTCTCTCTAACACTTTCTCTCTCTCTCTCTCTCCCTCGATAATGTTAAATAAAAGATCGCATTTATATAAAACTAGCTGACCCGTGCAGCTCCGCCCGCGCTTTTATTACATTTTGCTCAACTTTTCTCCCTCCTCCCTAGATTTATCTCTCTCCATATCTCTCTCTTATAAACAAAATCTAATTATATGCTCTTTCTCTCCTCTCTCTTTCCCCCTCCCGCTTCGGTTTCCGTCACACTCCCCCTCTTCCTACCCTGTTATCCCCTCTCTGAACCCTCTCCCCCTCTCTCTTCTACGAACTGGCTCCTTCTCACTCCCCCCTTACTCCACCTAACTCCCCCGATCCCTCACCCCATCGCCCCCTTCTCGAATCCCCTCTCCCTCTTTCTCCTCTCGTGCACCCTCCTCTCGTTCTATATATCCTCGTCTATCATGGTATCAGCGGCATTAAATATACTTTATGACCTATTTTCAGACCTCCCCGATATGCACACATAATTTCATACATATCGGTTCACCCATCTATTTAATGACCTTGCCTTATGTAGCTTAACCTTAACCTAGCGGTATGAAATATACTGTATGACCTATTCTCAGACCTACCCGATATGCACACTTTAATACAAATCGGTTCACCCATCTATTTAATGACCTTACCTAACGTTGCTTAACCTTAACCTACCGGGATAAAAAGTATCCTATGTCCGTTTACTGGTTCTAAGCTACCTCCCCACCAATTTTCAGCCGAATTGGTTAGGCCGTTCTTGAGTTATAAATAGTGTAACTAACACGACTTTCTTTGTTATAATAAATAGATTAAAGTTCTATAGTTATTGTATGTCCAATTTCACCGATAGATGGCGCTGTTCATAATGTAAATCACGCTAACACGTAAATTACTGTCTAATGATATTCGATAATGAAACTTTTAAATTTTCCGCATCTTTTATTGTTGCGACTGTAATACATACATAATCTAGTTTGGATCCGCTCGGGATTTACAGATTTTAACTTTTCAAAGATATAATGTCATATTGCTATCAGCAAAGTAATTAGAACAATACAGAAATCTAATGAAAATGTCCTGGGTGTACCGGTCCGGTACACCCAGGACAGGGCTTACCCCTTACAAAAATTGACCCTTCGCCAATGCCATATCTTATGCAAACTAAATGTCTGCTCAGTCCCTATTGTATATAGCGTAATAATACATATCTTAATGATTAACTGATCAGTCTATAATTACCCTATTCACATACAAAGGAAATTACGTGGTAATATGTGCAAGTAATGTTTCACTGCTTAGCCCCTATGAAACATAGCGTGATGTTTTATATACCAACTTACACCTTGACTTCTACACAACACATCAGTGAAAGTCCTATCAAAATCCATCCACGGGTTTTCAAATGATACCTGGACGAACAGAACGACAGACAGACAGACAGACAGACAGACAGACAGACAGACAGACAATAATTCCAAAAAAAATTGTTTTGGCCTCTATGTCGATAGTATAGTATCCCCACATAGAAATTTTGGAAAAATATTCAATGTACAGAAAAAGTTCTCTTTGAGTTTTATTATAGTATAGATTACAAAAAGATTTTTTCAAGTGTAATAAAAGCGAAACATTGTTATTTTATTTCCCCCGCAGACATTATTGTTTTTAGGGGTGTAAAGTCGCAGCTATGTTTAATTTAATTGTAGATCCCATATAAAAACATGAGGGAATATTAAGGGTAGTATTCACTCGATTTCTTTAAGTTATTGTAAGGAAGCTCGCGAGGGGCGATGGGTACAATGAAAAGTAAAGTTTATATCACTCGATTTAGGGTCGAAGATTCCTTTTTGTATATTTTTATTATGTACCATTAAGTTGTCAATGTAATCTTCTGATAAATATCTCACTCACCGTTACGTTTATAGGAGTGATTTTATTGTTTGTCTCAAGGGCAGCAAAGTGATTTGTATGGTTAGGAGAAAAAGATATAAAGTGATTTTATTGCTGACGATAAAAGATAAAAGTGGTACCACATGTAATAAGCAATATGATATAAAATATTTTATTGAAATCCTGTGACAGACGGATAAAATATGGAATAACTTAGGATTTAAAGAGATTAATGTTTACTAGAAAAGAGGGCAAAATTAAACTTTATTTTGATCGGGAATTAACGTGGTTTACCTTATATCTTGGATTGACATTGTCTGCTTGTAACCACGGCCGGCTGGTGTAACCCGGCCGCCAAGCCAAAATAAAAGGTAAATCGCGTTAATTCCCGATTAAAATAAAGTTTGATAACGCAACGCGAAAGTTTAAAAGTGTATAGAGCAAATAAGTATATATTTTTTTTTATATACAGGATGTCCCAGAAATGGGATATCAAGCCGATAATGATGCATTGTGTAACCCACAAGCAGTCCATTTTTGAAAGAAAATGATGAAAAAGTCAACAGTTTTACTGCAGTGGGTTAATCATTTTTTTCGTTATTTACTCGAAAAATGCATGAATTTCTTATTAAACCGGGTAGGCATGCAATCAATAAAAAGCAGTCTCTCCATAGGAGTAGGTACGATGGCACAGGGTTGCTAAAAACGGTTTTAGATGGTAAAAATATTTTTTTTTATGTAATTCAAAATATCAATTTTTGCCATATTTGACATCTTTTTCGGGGTCTTTACTAATAATAATAATGTCCTCCTGGCCGAAACGACCACAGCGGCCAATCTTTCACAAGATCAGCCATGTACGCAGGAGATATTATAGAGCACAAGTGCTTGCGTAGACACAAGTGCACTCTCTCTTCCTTTATATAATACCTCTCATAATCCGATGGGACGGAAGACCGACACGACCGGGGAGAGGTTAGGCGCAGGACCGACTTTTTACATGCCCATCCGACGCATGGATCATCTTACTTTACAGACAATCAGGTGATCGGCCTGCATTGTCCTAGCCAGTAAGGAACAACTACTCAAATTTTTTGCTCCCCGCAGGATTCGAACCCGCGACCTCCGGTTTACAAAGCAAGCGGTTTCCCACTGCGCCACGGAGGCTACGGGGTCTTTACTATCAATACTATTTATACCCTTTGGCTTGACATACCCTTTTCGGGACACCCAGTATAATGTTGCCTTTTTCTTGAAAATTTTCAATTTAATTCCAGCCAGCATTATTATTTTTTTGCTGAACCTTATTCGAAAGCTTCATTCTAGAACCTGTAATGTAGTAATCTACTATATGGGCCTATAAAAAGCTATTATGAAACGAAAAACTAAATAGATAAAAAAAATAGGTTCCACGAGGAACGTATTTTTCATCGGATAAATTCACCACATTTTCAGAAAAAGTGTTGGCTACAAAAGGGATCAGGCATCATAAAAATATTTTACATCCAAACATTCGATGGTTATTTTACTTATAACTTAAATATTTGGTTTATGTTTTTTTTTTACAGGATCATGGATATTTTCATGTCGAAACAAGAGTTTAATGAATTGGTTTTGCAACTTTTTCATAATATTTTGTTTCCTCTCGCTTCTTAATTCAATATAGATTGTTTTATATTACGATATATTGGACATACGATAACTTCAAATCTGCTGCTGCACCGCTGAGCTGAAGACGCGCTGCAAATTTGAAGACCCTTACATTTTAACAGACCTTTAAAAAGAGAAATTCTTATGGTGTAAACTTAAGTAAATACAAGTGCTACGATACAATTGGCCGATGCAAACGCAAACCACGCTGCTGCGCGCTACTAGACGTATGAGGCATACTCCATCCATACGTCTAGCACGTGTAGATGCGTGCCGAGATTTGGCAAGTACTTATTAGATGCCCCATAATAATTAATATCTCGACTTTAATTAGCAATAAATCTTGTTCTTATCGTTACCAAGTTGTATTTAACTAGGTGAAAAGTCTTTCTGCAACTGACCGTCCAGGTATGTTCGCAGTGTCAAATATTCTGACGCCAAGCAGCGTTCTAACCATTTTTATTCTAGTGGGAAGGGCACTATAGCTGGTAAAATTACCTGGTTCAAGGGTTAATATTGTCGTCCTTTTAAGTGTAGGTCTAATTTGTTTTATCTAATGTCTCGAGTGACGTGCAGCAGAGCACTACAGGTGACTATAGGCAGGCTTATTGCTTGACAATGTCTTTCTTAAGTTAAATAAAAAAAAAAGAATAGATGACTATTATTTAGCTAAGTTCTTATTACATAGCTATCGGAACCTACCATAGCGGCGAAACGTACGTTTAGTAAATATGCAAGCTTTTGCGTCTTTGTCGACCCTAAAATTCGACATGCTACAGCGATATAACCAAACCCATCCCTATCGAATACATTAGTATCGGAAATGCGGGAACGCATATATTATTGTTTATATACATTACTTTATTGTCTGTAAAATAAACCGCCACGCACGTTAGATAACGAAGTTTACGATAGGAACGTACCATAGAGATGCTGTGATTATTATCGATAACTCAAATCGATTCGGGAATCATTCGATTGTAATACGAAATAATTCGAATTATGCGTGTATGACATGGTATTTGTGTGGATAGTACCTATATAAATAACATATAAATGTACATATAAGCCGTTCCTCCCCCTTATCTCCGAAATTTGTAGAGGGAATAATCTGAAATAATTATAGGTTATAGAAGTCTATCTTGTCTATCTAATTTTACAGGAAAAACAAAATAATGTTTCTAAGTAGTTAAATTTTTTAGTAATCCTAAAAAAACCTCGACGAACAAACTTTGTTTTGCGGTTTGTTTTTTTTGGCGGTGGCTATCTTAGGTGTGAGACTATTAGTAAAATAAATAATATATCCAAAGAAGGTATGGAACCCTCGGTGCGCGAGTCTGACTCGCACTTGACCAGTTTTTTTTTAGTATTAGCAAGTATTGATTACTATTTCCAAAATGGGTCAAAAATGAATTTTTGATAAATGATTTAACGACGGTTTTATAAAATACTGAGTTTTTAACCATTCCAACTGGACCATCATATGAAAGCCCGAAATTCCCTTCCTATTTATTTTTTGCGTCAAAGGTTAACAATATACTATTGAAACCTAGTCTTTTCCAAAGTTTGCTTTATAGATCTAAGCCTTAGCATCGCTAACCCTATCATTTATGAAGCCATTATGAACTAAAGTAACAAGGAAACAAGTTTCGACAAGTTTCCAAAGTTTTTCTCTCTTCAACATCACTGTAACGTCATGTTTACAACAAACTTGCTACAAGGGTTCGAACGTAAACATTGTTTGCTAGTAAGTTTATGGAACGTCAAACTCTATACGCGAGTATTACATTTTGAAATGAAACTAATTTTCCGATTATATCTTAGTTTATGTTTTTAATTTTCTAACGTTTCGAACTTAGAACATGACAGCATTTTTTTGTCACGGAAGGAGTGAGGTGTTGACTATTAAATGTCATAGTTGTCTCAGGGTATTAGGTGGTAGGTTCCTTGTGCAAGGAACCGTCCAGGTAGGTACCACCGCAGTGTCAGGTATTCTGCCGCCAAGCATCAGTGTGTAAACATTTCTGTGTTTCGGTGTGAAGGGCACTGTAGCTGGTGAAATTACCGGACACAAAAGACCTGGACCTGGATATCTAATGTCTTAAGGGTTGGCAACGCGTTAGTGTATCTTCTGGTGTTGCTAGCGTCTATAGGCTGGGGTGACTGCTTACCATCAGGCGGGCTGCATGCTTACTTGCCACCTAGGTAGTATAAAAAAAACCCTTAGGTCTTGCTAATTTATTTTAATCCGATCAACGCAAAAAGAGCTTAAACAGTTTTACCTTTTTCAATAGCTATCTATCAAACTATTAGTCGAGTCATTTGTAATAATGACTTGTATGTTCCTAAATCCAGATGTGTATTCCTAACCCCATACGTATGCATCTGAGAATACAGTTTCAATAATTGAGATCAGTGAAGTTTTAAACTAATTATAGTCTCGCTAAACACAAATGCTTAAACAATTAATTAACACATATATACCTAATTTACGATGACATTTTCAGATCACTGAAACTTTAAACTGAGACTATGGAGAACGTGTTCTATTTTCAATATACACACATCAAAAGTGTCTAGGGATCAAGCAAGGGA
Source organism: Furcula furcula (assembly GCA_911728495.1). NCBI lineage: Eukaryota > Metazoa > Arthropoda > Insecta > Lepidoptera > Notodontidae > Furcula > Furcula furcula. The sequence continues at coordinate 26,752,356 of OU452246.1, forward strand.
TGAGATGTGGCTTTGTAATAAATTTATGATTTTATAAATTTATATGGATCCTTTTTGGTGCATTTCATAATTTGAATCAGGAACTGTGAATCAAATTCGAGTAAAAGATGAAAATCAGCTGTCAATATTTTCCCTATAAAAACATACAACGCATTGAAGACATTATTAGTGCTACTGTTTCCCTACTACTGATTAAAACCAACGTTATTATGGAGCGGCGACGTCATTTAAGCAGGGAAGAAATGCTCAGAGCCGTGGGAATGATAGAAGCTGGTTCCCGGCAACGTACTGTGGCTTTAGCTCTGAATACAAGTCAGAGTGTTATCAGTCGACTTTGGACACGTTACCGAAGCACTGGTACCGTGGCTGAGCGCCATGGAGGACGGTATCGCTGCACCACACGGAGACAAGACCGATATATTCAAATCTTAACTCGAAGAGCTCCAACAATAACTGCCATGATGTTAGCCGTGAGGCTTCATCACTCTTCAGGGAACTTAATTAGCGACCAAACAGTCAGAAACCGCTTGCATGAAGTGAACCTTCATTCCCGAAGACCGCTACGGGTACCACCTATAGCAATGCACAATCGTAGGATTCGATATCAATGGGCTCTTGAACACAGAAATTGGGCAGAAGAACAATGGCGTTTCGTGTGCTTTTCTGATGAGTCTCGTTTTGGTATGAGACCGGATACAAGACGTATACGACACTGGAGAACCCCTGGACGCCAACAGCGATTAAAATCCTGCCAGGAAGTCCATCCTTATAGTGGTGGAACCATCATGGTATGGGCGGGTATTTGGATCGGCGGAAGAACTGAGTTGATTTGGATCAGAGGCAACCTCAACGCTCAAATTTATGCTGAGACGATTGTATCAGACGTCATCGTTCCCCTACAAGTGCAAATCGGTCCCTTATTTCAGTTAATGCATGATAATGCACGACCGCACACCGCAAGAGTTGTAAGACAGACTCTCGCCGCAGCTAACATCAATGTCCTGCCCTGGCCTGCTCAGTCGCCAGACTTGAACCCGATTGAGCATGCATGGGATATGCTACAGAGAAGAGCTCTGCCGAATATGGAGGGTACCAGTCGCAAGAAGACCTTTTTTTGTTGTTGCAACGAACATGGGCGGCCATTCCACAGCGTGATTTGGATGAACTCATTTTGAGTATGCCAAACCGATGTTCTTGTGTTGTTAGTGTTCGCGGTAGAAACACGGATTATTAATTGTTTAAGTTACCCAATAAAATTTTAAAGAAAACTGTTATTTCAGTCTTTTTTTCGAACTTTTGTGTTAGTGGTTCAAATGTCAAAAGTCCCTTTATTAGGAAAATGGCAAATTTCTTTATTAATGCAAAGGTGACTTGGTTTATCGTTACTGTGACAAACGAAAACACTTTATTTGATGAATCCTTAAAGAAAATTTTAATTAATATCAATCAGGAGAAAAGTTATTGCAAAAATATATGTTGATCCCTAGACACTTTTGATGTGTGTATTATGAGTCTATACCCACAGGTATTAAGGTAGAGACATACTGTTTCCTAGTATATTCAATTTGCCTGATGTCTCGCTGAGATCCGGTGCTATATAGACACGTGATAAAAAAAATAGATAAATTGTTGTATTTATTTAAAGCGAGAAAAAAGATATTTTTTTTTTAGTTCAGTATTTGTTTTTATCGGAAACATCAGAATGTACATATTGACTGAAACTACATTTATGCCGTATTTATGCTGTTTATTAATACCAAAAGTTTTTTATACCTAGGTTGATTAATCCATGTTAAAATCATCGGCATTTTGCTTTAAATATTTTATTTACATATTGTATATTCATAACGAAACAAAATACTGTGCAACAAGAAATATATTTTGCAATAAACTAGCCGTTACCCTCGGTTTCACTCGTGTGAAATTATATAAACGTATTAAATTTTTGTATTCCTTTTTCCGTGAGAATAAGACTTTTTCTGCCGCCTCTAGCCCATCTCCGAAACGCCAGGAATATTTAGAGAGCAGTGATCAGTATAGTCCTTATTCTCTTACAACACCTGATAAACATATTCGATCCGGAAATAAACTCAGTGACTATGACTTGTTTTCCTCATTATAAATTGTCAATGTGTGAGGGCGAATAAAAAAAACTATAATTATAAGACTAAAATAAAGTCAAATGGTCAAAGCTATAATATTTTTATTTATTTATTTATTCTGTACACACTAGAAACATAGAGAGTTTTACAATAGAATAAAAAACATATGTACAATGGCGTGGTTAACCCAATATGGGTTTTCTCCCAGCAGGCCACTAAGGAGAAAAAAAAAGAAAAGAAACAAAATGGAAACAAGTGATGGAAGGAAGCAATGGAAGCAATAATAGTTGGACTTCTCCTCTTATGTAGCACCCGCGCAGATGTATAAGACTTAAGCAGTAGCTGTCACTCTTCTCACCCTTTTTGGACGGACAGGGATGACCCGCCATACAATACAGCCACAAGAAAAGACTTCAAAGACAATATTCCTGATTAACCAAGGTGACTTGAATACCCAGACAAAATGCTAATACACCTGTCTAACATCATATTAGTCTACCCGTGAGAGTGTATAGCACCCACGGCCCACCCAAAAGTATCCTAAACGCCGGGAATATAAAAATCTAAAATAACTACGATAAACCGCGATGGAATCCTTATGAGAGAAGAGAATGAGTAAGAATTAACTCAGTTGGAACAATATTTTCGTTATTTTAATGAAAATCATAAGATATTACTATATTGAAGAGAACAGCATAACAGCTAATTATTTTACCGTATTTTTCTTTTGACACGCTTGGAAAATTCCCGGAATATTTCCAAAAAAGTTTTCCAGTCGTGCTCGGTATGTCCGTTAAAACGCCCCATTCTATTTTCAACCTTTTTTTTTGTTACGGCCACCCCTGAAATTCTCTGTTAAAATAAATGAAAAAGTCTACAAAGACCGTTATAAAAATTTCATGTGAACAAACCTTTTGTTCTTATTCAAACTATGCTTTAATTACAAAAACAGTTCGGTGTTTAATCGGAGTCCTGCTTATGTGATCATCCTTTTATATCCTTTAGATAAATTTTAACTTTGTTGTTAAGGTCGTAAAGCATGTTTTGGATTCAAGCCTGAAGTAACTGCTGATGTACTTTTAGGAGTCGAAGCTATTGATCTATTTGTAGCAAACAATGTTGGAGATGTAATTAAAGACGCTATGTTTGGTGTTTTCCTTTATTTTAAAGCTCAGTTGAGTTATGCTAGAGACAGGTCTAATAGCTGTAAATCTTCATATTATTAAACCCAAGCAAAAATAGTAAAAACATATATATAGTTAATACATTTTTCGAAAAGATAATAAAGTAGGTAAAAGGCGAGAAAGCATATCTAAAAAACATGCTGGAGATATTTTCTACATACTCCATTTATTTTGTTTTATGCTAGAAGTGATAAAATATCAACATAATTTCTCGCAAATATAATTGTGATATTATTATATTGTTATTATTCTATAATAACTAGCGGAACTACGCTGTAATATGTTACGCCTGGACGAATGATATGCTTCAATAGTTTTTGTGGCCACAATAGCAATGATTCCTTTAGGAAAACAGGAAGAGCGCTCGGCTCGTGTAGTTTGTTGGATATTGTATAACTATTTAAGATGTTATGTTCTATTCTTGGAAGAAATATATGATATATCTCTGAGATGAGTATATGTTATTTAAAAAATGATATTTGGTGATTTTCTATCTATATATACTATAATAAAACTCAAAGAGCACTTTTTCTGTACATTGAATATTTTTCCAAAATTTCTATGTGGGGATACTATACTATCGACATAGAAGCCAAAACAATTTTTTTTGGAATTATTGTCTGTCTGTCTGTCTGTCTGTCTGTCTGTCGTTCTGTTTGTCCAGGTATCATTTGAAAACCCGTGGATGGATTTTGATAGGACTTTCACTGCTGAGTTGTGTAGAAGTCAAGGTATAAATTGGTATATAAAACATCACGCTATGTTTCATAGGGGCTAAGCAGTGAAACATTACTTGCACATATTACCACGTAATTTCCTTTGTATGAGAATAGGGTAATTATAGACTGATCAGTTAATCATTAAGATATGTATTATCACGCTATATACAATAGGGACTGAGCAGACATTTAGTTTGCATAAGATATGGCAGTGGCGAAGGGTAAATTTTTGTAAGGGGTAAGCCGGTCCGGTACACCCAGGACATTTTCATTAGATTTCTGTATTGTTCTAAGTACTTTGCTGATAGCAATATGACATTATATCTTTGAAAAGTTAAAATCTGTATATCCCGAGCGAGTCCAAACTAGATTAGGAAAGAAATAGGCCAAAGTTTAAAAGCCAGCGGTTAGGTCCGCTGCACCACCAAGGCTACATTTGTATAGGTAGGTAGAAATTGAGAATACGAAATTGCTAAATTTTTACTTAGGTAAAAGACCTAAAATGACTCGAAATGATCTAACGCAATAAAATGTACAACTACCTACAATTCACACTACACACAATGAACAGCGCTCCTCCAGGGGTTCCTGAAATTGTAATGATACTCTCCAAGTCCAGGTAGTGTATAGTATTGTATGACAGTCACAACAATAAAAGATGCGAAAAACTTAAAGGTTTCATTATCGAATATCATTAGACAATAATTTACGATGTTAGCGTGATTTACATTATGAACAGCGCCATCTATCGGTGAAATTGAACATACAATCACTATAGAACTTTAAAGTCGTGTTAGTTACACTATTTTTAACTCAAGAACGGCCTAACCGATTTGGCTGAAAATTGGTAGGGAGGTAGCTTAGAACCAGGAAACGGACGGAATAAGATACTTTTTATCCCGGTAGGTTAAGGTTAAGCAACGTTAGGTAAGTACATTAAATAGATGGGTGAACCGATTTGTATGAAATTTTGTGTGCATATCGGGTAGGTCAGAGAATAGGCCGTAAAGTATATTTCATGCCGCTGATACCATAATTGACGAGGATATATAGAACGAAAGGAGGGTGCAAGAGAGGAGAAAGAGGGAGAGGGGGATAGAGGGAGAGGGGATTCGAGGAAGGGGTGATGGGGTGAGGGATCGGGGGAGTTAGGTGGAGTAAGGGGGGAGTGAGAAGGAGCAAGTTCGTAGAAGAGAGAGGGGGAGAGGGTTCAGAGAGGGGACAACAGGGAGAGGAAGAGGGGGAGTGTGACGGAAACCGAAGCGGGAGGGGGAAAGAGAGAGGAGAGAAAGAGCGTATAATTAGATTTCTTTTATAAGAGGGAGAGAGATAAATCTAGGGAGGAGGGAGAAAAGGGGAGCAAAATGTAATAAAAGCGCAGGTGGAGCTGCGCGGGTCAGCTAGTTATATATAAAATTGCTAACTTCAATTTTGTTATATGATTAGAGTTGTAAAAATAAGGCACTACCTATTCAATTATAGACACGAAGAAAAAGAATAAAGTCAAGCATTAAGTTAACAAAATCTCGCTTTATCATGTTATTTAAGTAAGAAACGAAAAGAAATATTATATCACCAACGGTTCTGTATTTGAGGTTAAATTTAAGTAACATCAGAGACAATAATTGGATACTAAAAAAAGACAAATTGCGTTTAGTAACAGAGCCGAATTAAATTTCGGTCCGCGCATTATTTGCAAATAAATTGCTTTAGGGCGTAACCTACAGATACTGCGCTTCAATTTCCTAATTCAAATCAGACGTTGCCTTATCTCAGTGTTAAACAAAGCCGTCCTTAGTTCCGGCTTAAGGGTATCTCGGAAAAAACGCCTTAAGAGATAGAGTGAGGTCAATGGTCACTATTTGTCGCAAGATTTGCTCATTTGGTCCGAGTGTAGATTTAGGCCTGAGAGATTGAATTAAGAATCCTTTCAAGATTCCGTATTAGGTTTGGGATAATTGCATGCTGGTTCTAACCTACTCCAAAAAAAAAACGAAAGTTAACGATTTTTTTAATAACATGATTTTGTTTAATTTCCAGGGCCATCCACAAACCAGGCAGATTCTGTACTATGGCAACCAGACAACACAAATTATTATATATGTTTGTAAATACATATCTATGTATATAGATAGATAATAATAATAGTAATACCAGCCCTTGTTTATGTCCCACTGTTGGGCACGGGCCTCCCCTCAAGATGAGGGGGCTTAGGCCGTAGTCCACCACGCTGGCCAAGTGCGGGATGGCAGACTTCACACGTAATTTGAAAGCTAGTTAGGCTTTCTCAGACATGCAGGTTTCCTCACGATGTTTTTCTTCACTGAAAGCTAATAACAATCGCACAAAGACGATTCGTACATGATTAATTAAAGCAATCAGAGTGCCACCCAGCGTTCGAACCTGCGCACCTTGTTTTCAAGGCAAGCGCTCACCCACTGATCTGTTACCGTTTGATAGATGAGATAGATAATGCTTCTAGTTAAAATTGGACAAAGCCGTTTCAAGAATTTACTCCGATGTTCCTTTAAATTTGCGTATTGACTTAAAGTCGTACCTATCCTGTCCTGTCTGTGTGTGTGTGTGTGTCCTGTCGTGTCTATGCTTCGTTTACGTATTGTGCTCATAACCATAACACAGTCCACAAACTTGGTAAAGTGTATTGAGATATCGGGCTTTACTAACAACCAAATAAATTTCTATAGCCGGCCCTTTTACTTGTCGAACAAGTTGTAAGAAATATTTGGGGTAAATTCTTTGTAGCTGATAACAAAGTTGGTAGTGAGACTCGAGTTAATACGGAAACCAGGTTTCTATTGTAGTTGAAAGATGTATTTGAAGACCATTGGGTATTTAATTCAATTACTATCCCTTTAAGGTCTTGGAATATTTTGGGTTTATCCAAAAATAAAACACTTAAGTTCGTAGTAGTACCGACGTATATGGAACTAAAGAAGAAAATGAGTGCTTTTGCAAAGATTAGTGACCGTCAAAATATGAACACTCAGAACAAACACAATCTTGTTATACACTCGCACGTATGATTATTGATTCCGTCACGGATATGAGATCTACCAGTGAATAAAAATCAAAAGCTGCTTGCCTAAAAAGGCTATTATAAAATCTCGAATTATATGGAGGATAAAGCTGCGATACTGTTGCAAATTTAAAGATTTTTTTGAGATGGTTTCGTTTTTAGATTTGGTACAATTAATGTATGTTTAAAAATGACATAGAAATACATCCATATAATAGTAGACAAAAAGATGACGCTGTATGCATTAACAACCTTAGATGCTTTGCGATATTAGAAAACCAAGTGGTATGAAACATTTTATACTGATATAAATTGCTCCTTACATAAACACTACTAACGATCAAGAATTTGATGACGAACTTTTCCTCATGACTACATACAGAACACATTTCTAACTAATATAATCATTATAAGGAAAACGAAGGTCGATACAAACGCGTGTTAAATTCAGCTCTGAATCCGTTGGGGGGTGGGTTTATTGATCCCTTGTGGCTACAATGGTTCTGAAAGGACTTGAGCGAATCAAGGAGTTGCGGAAGATCGATACTAAACTCTGATATAATTTATTTTTACCCTTACTAAACTGGATGATAAACGAAGTGATAATATTTGTAACAATGAATATGGTTTTTTTTTTGTAAATTACTGTGTGAAAAACATTAGCAATGAAATTGATTTAAGAAATAAACCATACCATACCATATGGAAACCGAAATCATTATAACATGAGTACTATACGAAAGGCAGAGCCTCGAAAATTTTTTTAGCGATTGCCAAAGTCTGATAGTGTTTATGTGTTTGCTAATAATTAGAAGTAAATTGCATAAAATGAATAATTGAGTCTGATCTTTGAAAGCAGGATCCCATGATGCCTGCCGTGGAACCCATTTCCTGAGAATTTAATTGTTCAATACTTTCGTTTTGAGCTTTTTTTAACTTAATTGCAACAGCAAATTACATTTAGTTTTAGTAACAGCTGTCAAAAGGCCACGTTTCAGTTATGAAGAATATCCAATTTAGAACTCAACCATTTCATCGGCACATAGTGCCGTGACACAAAACTCGTAAATCTAATCCTACTACCGTTCTTTTATTTGCGAAGCTGATTGATGTTCCATCCATTTTGACAATGAACTGAGTGCGATTACATACATATGTTTTATCTAGATTTAGTTGAAGTCATTGCCTATTGTTGGTGGTTTCTTAATATAATATGTATGCGTGCAAAAATGTGATGTACTTTAGTTACCTTTTCTAGGGCATGCTTATTTCTTTTTAAACATATGCTGGTGATAGCTGATGATGTGAAGCATATTTTGACAGCAGATCACTTTAATATATTAACAAAATACTGTAAGGCGGCTTGGTACCTACATATATTCTTATTAAGTACTCTTATTAAAATAGAAGGAGAATAGATATTGATCCCCAAGACGCTAAGCGTGGGGATTATGGCAACCCCTCCCTTCTATGGGGGAGGCTTTCGTTCGGTAGTGGACGTCTTTCGGCTGAGATGAAGCTAAATGAGTACTTACCAGTTTTATTGTTGTATGAATTAAATCTATCTTGATGATTGTTTGAATATTGCTTTCATTAAAATAAATGGAATCAAGAATTTATGTGTCGATAGTAATCATCATCGAATTTCATAATATTTAGTTTAAAACATTTTAACGACAAATGAAAAACAACTAAACTATTAACACAAACTATACCACCTAACTATTACAAACACCTATACTAAATAAACGGCATAAAACAGCTATGCCAACTATTAAATTGTTAAGCTCTGTAACTAAATAAAACAGACTAAACATGAAAATGTACAATCATCTAAAAAAGTATTTTTTGTAATGTAAATAGACATTGTTGTTGTTCATTACAAAAACACGGTTGAGTTAAACAATGTAGACGAAATTGTTTTCTTATTTTGGTCCCGCTTGTTTGAGCTTCTATATTTCAGTTAGTAAATGTGTTCAGGTCATGTTTTATTGTTTTGTTTTTAACAAATCACAGTTGATGACATTGTCTGCTATCGCTACTCCTACCTAAAGAGCGATCATTCGTAAGAACGAGGTAAAGTGTAGCTAGGTAGTAAGTATTAAAAAAACTAATACTCTCAATTAATTTTTGCAGATTATTTGAGAAATGTTTTTCAACAGCCCTAGGTGTTGTCCCACTGTTGGGCACGGGCCTTCCCTCAAGATGAAGGGGCTTAGGCTATGGCCTAACCACGCTGGCCAAGTGCGGATTGACGGACTTCACAAGTGATTCGAAAGCTAGTTAGGCTCGATACATTCAGGTTCCCTCACGATGTTTTCCTTTACCAAAAGCTAGTTACAGTCGCACAAAGACGATTCGCACATGATTAATTAAATACATCAGAGGTGCGAGCCGGGGTTCGAACCTGCACCTTGTTTTCCAAGACAAGCGTTCGCCCATCGAGCTGCCACAACTTCAGAAATACACGAGAAATATTAGTTTAGGCTATTTATACGTGTTGAATCATTTAAGATATTTTTTCCACATTTAAAGAGGTATATTCCTAAATTGAAACTCAAAAAGAGTACACTTGTTATGTTCCTCTAAACCTGAGATTCCTCTAAACCTTGAATTTTATATATTAAATTTAAGGCGATTTTCCAAAGTTTTTATATAGAAACTTATTTATGTAGACGGTGCAAATTAAAATTGTTACCTAATAATTCATTTAATTATATCAAAGTTATTAAAATATTTCGCTACGTGACATTTTGTCAACGAAATTCCATTCTGTCTATTTATTACGAAGCTAGCTACAAGTTTCACCAGTCCATATTGTGTTTATAAATTATGAAGACGAATTTCAACTCCTAAAGGTTTTTGAAAACTAATTCGAATTTCAAACTTTGTTCATTAAAACGTTTCTGTGGCACAATTAAATTGTATTTTTCTTATTTGTTTCAGATCATTATGGAATAAAATTTGTAAGTTTCTAACACTATATTGTACGGAATACATTCATGATAACAGGAAACTTACTATGTGTTGACATTCCATTTATGTGAGAGACACATAGAAATAACGTCGAGTCATACCTGCACGAAGTTAATATATAAGGTTTGGAAGGGGTGGGGTTAGACATCCCAGTTTGTGAAGTAAAGTAAAATCTGCATTTACTTGCACTAGACTAGCGACATTATGCAAATTCCTTGTACTAGACACCCTATCACTGTCTAAATATTTATCTCTGTGAAAGCCTTTGGGAACGTTTTCATGCAATAAGTATTTCTCACTTTCAAAATACTCATGAAAATAAACTGTGGTGTCATTCGGACATTTTATCATGATACGACTTTTTGTACCACAGCACTGCACGAAATTAGGCATATTATTATAGTGCGTCGGTTTGGTGCGTACGCACTTATTAACAAGGCTGAGTGACTTATTACAACTGGTAACAAGTTTTGAAGCTCGATAAGGTCGGTCTAATCGTTAGATCTTAAATGTCTTTTATATAGGTATGTTTTTCAATCTCTATAGATACGGTTCCATTATTTATACAATTCAGCCACAACAATAAAGCTTACCTGTTTTCTACATAACTCGATAGCAAAGAAAATAGTGTATAATTTCATCGAACACAGAACAAAGAGGAAAAAATCTTCCAATATGGCAGACTCGTGAAAGTTCGAAAGACAAAAATGAATTAAATATTTATTATGTATATAAAAATCGTATATATATGTATAGAATAGAGTACAGAACCCCCGGTTATAAAACTAAATTATAGAGATACTGGACTGGCTGTAGAAATAAACATTAATAGGAATAAACAGATTTATCTACATAATCTTTTAGAAATAAACCAACCAATTAACCGTAAACGTCTTTTAATCTCTTAAAAAGTAATAAATCCTTAATACACCGTAATCCTTTGTCACCGTTTCAAGGAATTCAATAAAAGCTTGCAATAAAAGAGATATAAAAAGCGGGTTCTTTTAATTTGTGTGATCTTAAAAACAAATTAAATGGTGAAGTTTAATGAATATTTCTACCGTCAGGTAATTTCAGCGAACTCAATTAATTGACCTGTCAATGGCATCATAAACTCCTGAATGGCACTATAAAAGTGAGTCGGTTTATTTCATCATCTTTAAAACAATTTCTTTTGAAATTAGTTCAGGGGCGTATTTTGGGGCCATAGGTTTATAGTGGTTGTTGTGTGTCACCTATAAATGTGCAAAATGGTTTCATGATTGGTGCTAAATGAAAAATATTGCTTGAAAGTATTTGTTTTGTGGATAGGTGTTGCAGTGTATGCCATTGTGATACGGCATTAGATCCTTAATGGGCAGATGTACGCTGTTTCGCGTGTTTGTCCGTATGTGCAGGACGCGTATACATTGTCAGCCAGTGCAGGTAAGATAAAGAAGGAAATATTACCGATTCATGATATTATTCAAATAAAAATCATTATCGTAGAATTACTAAATAGAGCATTATTAGGAACCCTAAGTAGAAATAATAATAAAAAGAAGAAAGTTTACGTACCAAGTCGTTTAATTACACTAGCACAGACGTTATATATACTATGACACATTGACAGGTAATTATAAAAATATTGGGACTCGCCCAAGTGGTCCCCGCCATCCCCAACAAACCACGCCAACTCCATCTTATTACAAATAGTAGAAAATGACAATTACGAGAGAATGACAGAGTGACCGCTCTATACGACTACCTACTGGAACAACCTTTTAGCACGAGATCTAATGAATGAATGTCCCTGCACCGCCAGAGCAGTGCCTTATATACGCGTTCGGTCATTCTACCATACTACCTTACATTTTATTTTATAACAGTTTCGGAATATCTAACAGTATCAAAAATATTCCATTAGTTTACGGGTGATATCTTCTCAACAAAAAAATATTTTATTATTTTGGACATCTACACATTCTTACCCTGTCTACGAGTATGTTATATGACAAAAATAAGTATTAATTTATTCCCTAGACAACTGCTGTTCCTACACAACTATTATAGTTGATCGTTTTTTTTTCAACTTCAACTCCCACTTACATTGTAAAGGTACATTTATAAGTTTGTGTTTACCCTTTTCTTGCAAAATATCATCGTGATTCCAAATCTTATACCATCTTAACTTAATTAGCAATAGCAAAGCCTCTTTTTACTGCTGGTAAGTCGTTTCTGGTCCGGATATAAAACTCGCCCAAATTACTTGGGTCGGCCGTTAAAGAAAAACAAATGACCCAAAAAGTTGTACGTACCCACGTACAAACTTCTTGGGTAATTACCTCGAAATGAACATGAAAGCCTTTTTAAATCAGTAGCTAAATACTACAATGTATGAAATCCATGTCTAGATAAATCTAAAGCTCTCTACAAAACTAGTTATCAACAAAAAGGAACGTTTAACTGTTGATCCGTTGCGGCGATCTCGAGCCGGATAAACACTGACTCAAATTACTTGGGCCGGACAGTAACGAAAAAAAGATCGAGACCAAGCGCCGGTTCTTCCGGATATTACGTAACTCCATTTGATGGGATAGGTAATGATGACAAGGCTACTGCCTTGCCAACATACGTTATATTATTTTCAGATTATTTCGTCGAGATGGGTGAGGTGAAGTATTATTATAGTCATTTAATGTATAGATGGAGCATTGTATATAGGGTTACAGGAAAAGTCGTGCTAGATCCGTTAAGGGCGTGGAGTACCCATCATTTCTGACTTATTTCACTATGAAACACCCCACCCTAAACTTAACCCTTTTCGAGATTTTCGACTTTAAATTTTTTATTGAAAATTGCCGATTTTTAGGCTATTAAATTTTATTTTGTTTAAGTTAAGTTTAAGTTTATTTATTTTTTTACTTTTTTTTATTTTGGTTAAGTTTAGGGTGGGGTGTTTCATAGTGAAATAAGTCAGAAATGATGGGTACTCCACGCCCTCAACGGATCTAGCACGACTTTTCCTGTAACCCCGTATAAATCTTGATAAATAAAGAAATAAAAGAAAAAAAAAATCAGTTCCACATATCGCCCTGTTTTCAAGTACAACTGTGTAACCCCTCCATTCTAAGGGTTATCTTTATTCAGCAGTGGACGTCTTTTGGGTGCTGCTGATGTTAAATTAAAAAAAAAGTTTATATACCATGTACTTATATGCCTGTATACAATATTTTATTTGCAAATCGTTTTATTTCTTTTACAATATTCAGTTGGCAGTAAGTTGCATAAAGTTTATTAATTATGCAATACATCTGATTTAACGTGTCCATTGCTATTGAAACGAAAATTCTGATATGAAAATATTAATATTCAGACAAATGGAATAAACAAAATATTCCAGGGCCAATACCCCAATCAATGCGTCACCGTATGGCTCAGTCGACCAATCTGTATAGATTACACCGCTCGCTTCGCAACTGGGAATTACTTGAAAAATGGTATTTAATTTATCTGGTGGTACTGGGAGCAGTCTGTAATCCTGGTCACAATGCTAAAGTAAATAGCTTTTACTCAAAATTGAGATCGAATCTACCAAACCTTGATATGATGCGTAATTATTAGCGGCTTTGTTAATAAAAAACTACACTAGTACTACATCTAGTGTATTAAACCTGCATGAGTTGAAAAAAAATCTGTAGGTACATTATGGCTTGCATTAAGAATTATTAAAAATATGTTTTACTAGCTGACCCGCGCAGCTCCACCCGCGCTTTGTAAATCTAAACCATTCTCGAATCCCCTTGAACACACACCAAAAATTTCATCAACATCGGTCCAGCCGTTTAGGAGGAGTTCAGTGACATACACACGTACAGTAGAATTATATATATAAAGAATAAACACAGTTAATGATTAGGCAAAGTAAGTAGTATATAAATACCCGTATATGCATTTTTACTGAATAGAAAACTATTTTAAAAAAAAGTTGTTAGTAGTAAAGTGAAACTATTATCATCATAAGCAGCCAAAAGACGTCCCTGCTGAACAAAATTGATTTTGAATTTTATTCCCAAAATGTCAAATAATTTACAGCTCACACCATGCATGCACCCATTGGAAAATTTATTATAATTTATCTGTTCTATGCAAAAATCCCTGCCAAAACTTAAATTCGTAATTCGTATTAATATGAATCGATTTGGGATATCATACTCTTACATATTATTAAAACATTTGGAAGCATTTTAAAAACCGAATAAAACAACAACAAAATACACAAAAACATTTAAAAGTCCCAATTATAGTTTTTCACTACCTTATTCTTCGAGTACGGCTATAATCATTTATTGGCTATTCATAGATATATTTGAAGATTCTTATGGTTAATAGTAGGAGAGCTCATGAACAATTTAGAGTAAGTTCTTGAGGCAATGTAGAAAATTTTGTAATCGACATCATCAATCGACTCGCATTTAATATAATAATAATATAATAATTTTTATTCTCAGACATTTAGTCCATAAAACAAAATTATTTTTAAAATAATTCTGAAGCATACACAATTATACAATATTATTAGGTATATCAATTAAATTATGAAACAGCACCTGAGTGACGGACAATGCGTCGTCACCCAGTTGAACGTTTTTTTTATTTTAAAAACAGTATTGTATCTAACGTGGGGACTTTCAAGTTTACACTGATTTCATATTATTTCATTGACATCATTTTAATCAGTAGCGTTACCTACTTTCGATATGACTTTAAAGTTTTAGTGTGTCGTTTATGATAAAGTTAGGATTGCCGAATTATTAAAGACATAAGAAGATACTAATATTTGGACGACTTCAGTCAAAATTTTGGATATTATACTTACCCCAGTGCTGTTGGTCACGTGGTCTCGCGAGAGCCAATCGCATCGCAGCAACCTTGAGCGAGAGGTACAGCCGATATACTCACTTTCACACTTCAAACTAAGCAAGGTGCTGTTCACACAAACTTATACTAGAATATATTCTCGGTTATCTGGCAGTTGAATATTTCCACCTAATTGACCTGGCTTTTTTGGAATTATATGTTTTTAAGTACTTATATTACTCTCCTAGTGCCTCAAGATTTTTTTTTGGATTTTTTTAACCACTTTGCATGAGTCTTGCTAAAGTTTAGACCTGACTAATTGATCTGGCTTATTTATTTTTATATTCCTTATATTATACCTAACTTAAAGATATAAATTTTTTAACTTACCTCAAGTACATATTTTTATTAAAAAAAACCTTACAAAAAAAATCAAGGGTTGGTAAAGGGCCGCTACCCTTCAGCCAGAGCTTGACTACTTTACTTAGGGGTATTTCAAGGACTATTACAAAACTTTCCACATTGTCTCAAGTACCTACTCAAAATTGTTTATCAGCTCTTAGACTATAAAATATGATTGTATATGTTAACATTATAATGTTAGAAATTTACTCAAACTACCTATGTGTATTGTTCATTGTTTTTCATATAAATAATTAAATAATTAATAAGAATTTTCTACGTTATTCTTTGTCTCACAATACTAATCGGGTTAACAGGAAGAAAAACAGATACCTTGTTCTACTCAGACACAACTTCAGTGTTACCCTTTTTGCGGTGGTATTCAGTCTTTGTAAGACTTTCTTGTTTGTCTTTTGGAGCGAGTGCAGCCAAAGTCACTGTTTCTTTGTTTTCTGTATCCACGTTTTTCGTATTTGTAAAGTCCGAGTTCATTCGATATAGTCTAGTTTTGAAAGGATTTATCTGTGTGGGCACTGCAAACCGGCCAATATATAAGTATAAAGACAAAATAATATTTTAATTTTACTTTAAAAAAAAGGAATGATATTTTGGGATCATATTCCCAAAGAAACAAGATACAGAATATTAAATACATTACATATATGAATTTATTTTTGATGAAAAATGTATAAACTAGTAAAGAACTGATATTTATTTATTTCATGGTTTTTAAGTATTTTTTATCAATATTTTGATGTTTTTAACGACTAGGGCCTAGTACCTAGACCAGGCCTCTTTATAGCCTAATCACTAGGCTATAAAGACCTTGAGATGTAAAGTCAGGTTTATCTCTTTTAAAGTCCTGCTGTTCATCTGATTTGCATTATGTATTAAAAATATCCTAATTTTTATCAGGATCAGAAACTGTAGAAAGTTATTCCGGGAACAAATGAAGTGTACGGTTTGAATTAAAATAATAAATCAACACTTGAAATCAAATTGTTAATTTTATTTACCCAACATTCCACATTCCGCAGGGGAGCTCGCTCCGTGCGTATGTATTGCCAATCTTTCATCGCGGGATTTGTTTATTTTTTTTAATAAGAATAACAATATTTAACAACAATCTACACTCGGTAATCCGATCCCAAACTAGACAGACCCCGTAGTATGGTAACCAGACAGCTGAAACAAATACATATATAACTTTTTTTCGTAAATTCATTCTTATGTACATGAATAACACCCAAACACTTGGTGGGAATCGAACCCACGATATATTGTGTAGCCGTCAGGGTGTCTAACCACTAGACCAACGGGCCTGGCAGTCTGTTATAACCATTGTGACTTCGCCTCCATCCGAGTTCCCTGTTTTCTCAAACGTCTACTTCAACAACTTAGTTCGAAATAAGTGCAGCGTTTGCCTTATGGTAAGCGACTCGCCTGCCAATAAACAGTTGCCATAGACTACTAAACACAAATTTTATGTTAAGTAATCTGTGGTTGTACTGCACTAGCGCTCGTCTTTTGTTTATACACTATAAGCTAGTGCTTGTCTGCAGTCCCACCTGATGAGAAGCGGCGACGCAGTCAAAGATGGTAAAGCTTAATAGCTTATTAAAAGCCTATTCAGTCTAGCCCTGAAGACATCCACAATATAATCGAGCGAGAAAACTGACGCAGGCAAACTAGTGACCAGTTATGTTGTCATTAGTTAGTTTCCGGAGACTAGTAAGGTCCCGAGGTATAGTGCCTTTAACACATCTATTGCAGTAGAATTTCTGACATTGCGGTACTATCTCCTCACCTGGACGGTTCCTTGCATAAGAAGCCTACTTCTTAATAATCTTTACATAAGTACGTACCCGTAACCCTGGTAAAAAAAAATCGTACTCTTAGTATCTGGACTTTACAACACATTGTAAGCACTTCATTAGGATTATGAACCAGTGGGGTATCCGGGTATGAATAGCACCCTCCCATCTCTTTGGGACACGTAAGAGGTGACTAAGGGAAAACAAGAAGACCGGCAGCAGCGTCTCTCTAATGGATTACCTACCACATATACTGTGATCCCCAAGAGGCCTGCCAAGCATGGGGATTCTGGTAACCCCTCCCTTCTAAAGGGGAGGCCTTTTGTTCAGCAGTGGTTGTAGTTCGGCTGCTGATGATGATGATGATTAGGATAATGACTTTAAAAGTAAATTATGTGTATCGGTCATGTAAATCTCCTTTGATTAAGTAATTGAGATTATAATTATAGATATCTCGTCCTATGTTACAAAGGTCGTAAGGCTGCGATTCCATTGTAGGGATATGCTGCTTTCGTTCAAAATGTTGTTGGGAATAATAGTCAACTAATACTAATAACCCTAATTCCAGTGGGGTGTCCGAAAGTGGGGAAAGAATAGAACCCTCCCATCTCCTCCCGTTAGGTTCAGGTTCAGTCCGGACTAAACGATTTGCCTCTTCGTTTATATTGAGGACAGCTAAGGATTGGAACAGTTTGCCTGCGTCGGTTTTCCCGCCCGATTATAATGTGGGTGTCTTCAAGGCTAGAGTGAATAGGCTTTTAATAAGCTAGTGCGCTTTACCATCTTCGATTGCGTCGCCACTTTCCATCAGGTGGGTCTGCAATCAAGCACTAGCTTATGTTGAATAAAAAAAATAAAAAAAGGTGTCCGTTAGAGGCGACTAAGGGAAAGCAAGAAGATGGGCAGAAGCCTCTTTCTATTGAAACCTATACCTGACGGTGGCGTGCACAGAGGGTAGGCAAAAAAAATGTATTCGGCTTGTTTCACCTATTTTAAGTATGTTATTATACCATTTTAAATATCCATATGCAAGCAAATACTATAGACACATTAATTTGCATTTGAAAACATTAATAAGTTCATTCAGGGGCTCCATACTGACAAAAATACTTTGCCTACCCTAGGATTTCTCTAAACAGTCTTAATTTAAAAAAATCTTAGTTTGGACATGAATTAGCGTATTTTTTTTTAATGTAAATGGATATGTTGGTAATATTGGTTAATTTAAGGATATTTGTGCTGGAACACGAACAAATAGCATAAAGAATAAGCAACTCGCAGATATTTTTGCCTGCTTTCAGTGCACGCCACTCCACCTATACTGCGACCATCAAGCCTTGGATTACTACCAACCACCTATACGATCCCCAAGACGCCTGTCAAGCGTGGGGATTATGCAATGCCTCCCACCTAAGGGCTCTCCCTCCGAAAGGCCTCCGCCTTGCCTCCGCCTTTACTTTCGGCTGCTAATATAATAAAATAAAAAAAATTGAAGAAAATATCATCATTTGTTTACGGCTTGTAATTATCACGGTCACGCTCTAATTGGAAAGACACGACAAGCAAAATGCGATATAATTTTAGAAGCTATAATAATATAGGCTTTTGTCCTGATGATGGGTAATTATTGCTCGTCGTCAGGACGAAGCATAACAATTATGAAACCATGCGGTTTTTTTGGCCGCTGACTTTAGGTTTGCCGCAATGTTCGGCTTTTAGAGGACTGTACAGAAAACGATTAGCTGCAGAATGAAAAATACTGCACTAGGAACCAGTTACAAGATTTTGACATATTTTTTTATAATTGTAACATGCAGTTGCCAACACGCACCCTCCACGATTAACGCCAGATATTGTCCATTGGATAATCTATACACTATGGCATGCATATCACTTAGTTATTATTAAACTTTCCAGAGGTCATAGCGATCCCCAAGACGTTCCAAGCGTGGGGATTCTGGCAACCCGTCCTTTCTAAGGGACTTTGTTCAACTGTGCACATCTTTCTGCTGCTGTATTATTATTAAACTTTATTTTATTTCAAATTAGCTGCTTTCTAATATTCTGCCCACTTTTCTTAATTTTGTTTCCGTAAAAACCTTAAGGTTCTTCCTGTCAGATGACAATAACGAACACAAAAAAAACCATTACGCATTTCGGTGCAGTCGTTCGGTAGCTATGCGCGTACATACATTTCGGCTATTCATTTTTAACCGACTTCAAAAAGAAGGTTCTGTACTAGACGCGTATGTTTGTAATGTTAATAAGAATGCGTAATATCCACATGTGTGTCTATGTGGTCTTCTAACCAAATCTCATGAGTGTATGTATGCAGGTTTGTCCTCCGATTTCTCAGAAACTATAAATCCGATT
The DNA here is from genome assembly GCA_911728495.1 of Furcula furcula. Taxonomy (NCBI): domain Eukaryota; kingdom Metazoa; phylum Arthropoda; class Insecta; order Lepidoptera; family Notodontidae; genus Furcula; species Furcula furcula. The sequence continues at coordinate 26,771,802 of OU452246.1, forward strand.
GTGGTAATACTTTTTGCGATAGTTGTAGCACCTTATTCACGTTATAAAAGCATACACACTTATACACGAGTTGATATATCATACAAGTTTTAGAACCTATTAAGCTTACCTACAATGTTTCTTTGTCTGACTTGAATAGAAGCTGACAACATAATAGAACATAGTATAATGTAACTCATGTTAGTTACATATTTCATTCGAGAATTTCTCGCGAAACTGAGGCGAGGTAATTTAAGGACAGTGATGTATCGTCTCTCGTTTCTTATCTAAATTTTAATGTAAACGAAAAAAATTCTGAGTAAAAATTTCTCTCTTGGCGACTTTCATAATCGTCTTGTTATGAGTTCTGAACAATATTCAACCCTAATTCCCGGTGAAAAGGGCAAAAGTCGCATACAAAGTTCGCGAATTTTATGATCGCTTATGAAAACTCACGAAAGAAAGTTCCAATATATGTATATGGTTAGGAAATATTATGATATTTTTACCTTACAGCCACCTGATGGCGGGTAATGGCTGTGAAGACGCTGGTTAGAAATACAATGAATCTGTGTCAAAATAATCGATGTGCTTTAAGCAATTGTGACAAGGCCAGCGGGGCCCTTCAGCTGCCAGTACAGCGAAAACTCAGAGCATTAATAATATAAAGTAAAAAGAGGTAGATAGGTTATAGGCGATCTGAAAGTGGCGGGAAATAGTGAGCTAATTAACACAATTTGAATTAGTAGCACACCACCCATGGAAGCATTGACAGTGTCACTTCGTTATATTTTGATTGAATAATCACATCAAAATAATCGAAAATACTGTTATGTAAATTATCCAAATACACAAACAATTCTTCTTTTAATTGTGTTATTTAGTCAATGGAACAATGGGTCAACTAGCAAGTTCTCCCAAGGCTGTTTGGCCAGGGTGGAACACCCTGAAAATGTAATATTGCACCATCTGAAAAAGCTCTTTCCGTGCGCCCATTAATATAACATTGTCAATAAGTCTCTACAAAACGAATACACCCAAATCTGTTCTGATCCGTCAAATAAATGTAGTATAAAACGCGGAGCCCGGCACTTCAGAATATCCGGGCCGTACAGGCGCGCGGACCGCGGCCAATTTTTCCGGATTAGAGATTTACGATGTATCAGCACGGACCAGACGGCATTGGAGAAAAAATACGTAAATCCTCTTCGAGTTTAAGATGGCAATTTGTTTGTACCAAATGAAGCAGTGTATTGATAAGACTGAGGTATATATTGATAGTCTTGATATTATTTTTAACTTATTTAACTAACTGTACACATTATTACACAGTGGACTACTGCAAATGAAAAAGACGCCACGGGCAGGTCACGTTCTTACGTACTACTACTGGATACTGGGACGATTTGAACGCCTTTGAGACAGAGTGGGCAGAGATCGCTATAGACCGAAATATGTAAGCAGGTGGTGAAATAAATTATTTAAAAAAAAATAATAACCGACTTCAAAGTAAATTATCTAAAAAGCATAAAATAACGAAAATATATTGAAGTCGGTGCTAGCACATCATGTTAACTAACACTAGCACCAGCTGACAGCTGTCGGTTATTTTTTTTTAAATAATTTATTTAACACTTTATAGTGACTTATTTTACCAAAATAGGTATCAGCACTATCACGCAACTCGAACGTCTACGTTACAATAACTTACTGAAAACATAAAAAGTTTATATCTCTTAAACTACTGTACCGATTTTAATGAAACTTGTACTCTACCCTAAGTTGAGAACCCTACCCTACCCTAAGAGAGAAAAGAATTTTCAAAATCGGACTTGTAGTTTCTGAGAAATCCGTGGACAAACCTACATACATACATACATACATACCTACATACATACATACACTCATAAAATTTGGTAAGTTTGTTTAGAAGCCCACATAGACTAACATATATTAATATTACGCATTTTTATTAATATTACATACATACGCGTCGAATAGAGAACCTTCTTTTTGAAGCCGGTTAAAAAAAGTAACTAAGTTATTAACGAGTGACTCATTTTTAAGGTTCCGTATCTAAAAGGATGCCTTACGTAACTTCGTCTGTCTGTCACACCGAAATATTATGTATTTCAACTTTCATAACATAAACTTTCATATTGATCAACTTTAGTAATAGGTAACAGGTTCTAAGTGACCCTTGTGCAAGAGACCGTCCAGGTAGGTTACTGTACTCCGGTGTGACTGTAGCTAGTGAAATTACCAGACACAGGAGACTTAATAACCTATCACAGGTGATAAGCGGCTCCTTCGGAATCGCTTATCACCTGTGACCCGTCTGGGCCCTAGACGTCCATTGTGTACGGCGGTGACTCCAAGGAGGGCGGCGACGGGATCCCCGTGGACGGGGACTATAATGCGGCCCTGGCGGCGGGCTTAAAAACAAGACACTGAGAAGTGCAGATCCCACCGAAGAGCCCAAGATCCTCCTCTCATGTGGGTTTTTAGTGGGTAAGAATCCCACATACCCTGGTTGAGCACCACAGGTCCCGGGTAGGGCTTGAGCTCCGGAATTCCGGAATTGGCATAATTCCGGAATTCCGATAAAATCCAATATCGTTTCCAATTCCGGAATTGGCGAGATCAATATCGAAATTTCGATATTGCAAAAAAATATTTTATTACGTGGCTTGAGGCGTGGCGGGCGACGCATCAGCAGTGGACGTCTATTGGCTACTAATAATGAATGATGATGACTACAAAGTTGAATAATTTTTGATTTTTCTTTTAAATATACACTGCACTGCAAAGAAACAGGGTCGGTTAGAAAATCTTCAATATCTTCAAAATAATCTTTATGAAATAAAGACTAAATTAAAGAATATTTTAATGTGCATAAATGAAAATAAAAAAAATGAATAAAAGCTTCTTATTCTTAATAAATGTAAAATAAATAAAAATGCTTAGTTTTTACAGTATTTTCGTAAATGTAGATTGGTTACAGATGTGCTATTTATCACGCATTTTAGTACTTTGTGTTACCTTCGTGAGCTCGCAATACTGCTGTTATGCCATTTGGTATACTTCCTACTAGGCTCTCTTTGAGGCTATGCTTCGGAATATTCTGCCATTCCTCTATTGGAGCTTCTTTCATTTCACGTAGCGTGATTAGCGGCGGATTCCACTGACGTACACGTCGTCCCAGTTCGTTCCATCCATGCATGCTCAATGGGGTTTAAGTCGGGGCTGCGTGCTGGCCACTCCATGTGTGTGATACAGACTTCTTGAAAATAGGCAAACACCATCTGAGCTGTATGCGGGCGAGCATTGTCTTACATAAAAATGGCATTCTCGTCCACGTCCACTAAAAGTGGACACGTAGTCATTGAGAACTTCAGTGTCTTATCTTTCTTCAGTTAAAGTTCCATTTTCTAGCTCAGTGCGGCTTTCCAAGAAATCCCAGGCCACACGTGAACAGAGCCTCCTCCGTCTGGTACTTTTTCTTCTATACAGGCTTGGTTATAGCGCTCTCCCTTCTTCTCTTTCTTCGATTCGATTCTTTACAACAACAGCCGTGAAAAAGCGATTTCTTAAAATTGTTGACACCATATAGCGATCCTCCCGCGCCGTCGTTCGGCCTGTGTCTGGTCTTCGAAGGTTGGATCCAGTTTCATGGAAACGTTGGAGTGCTCGCTGCACTGTAGAAAGAGTCACAGCAACAGTCCTTGTTGTATTTCGCTGACTGAAGAATGTACCAGGATCCTGACAATGCTTGAAGGTGGACACAGTGATTAACGACATGATGACTTCAGAATAATAAAATTTATAAGGCAGAGATACCATAGTAATAACTTTTTTTATTGCAAAGGCAAAACAAACGGAAAACAATTGGTTTGAAATTTTTGGTACTCAATTCATAAACGACTATTATTTGACATTTTTAGTTTTTACGCAATCATGAAAGATAAATAAAAAGGTATTATATATTCTTTTGTGTGGCTTTAAATATTCTTCAATTTAGTCTTTATTTCATAAAGCTAGGTCAGGTACTTTTGACGATATTGAAAATTTTCTAACCAAACCTTTTTCTGTGCGGTCCAGTGTATATATATTCAAGTACTTAATCATTTTATTTGTTTTATTTGATCATATTTCTAATACCTACTAAATAAATTCATAAAATTAATGGTATTTGGTAGAAAACATACATTAAAATTTAAAATGATGAGTATGACATTTTTGCAATTTTTTTACACTTAGTCAATTTAAACTTATACCTACGTATCACTGTTCCGGAATTCCGGTATTCCGGAATTGAAATACTGAATATCGAAACCCAATTCCGGAATTGAAAAAGTGTCCGATATTCAAGCCCTAGTCCCGGGGCCTTTTGAAAGTTTCGAGCTGCCTTTACTCGTCACTAAGTTAATTAAAAAAAGAAAACAGAATTATCAATGAATAACAGAACAACGATAAACATTTTCTTTCTCATCAATGGTAAATATACTCAGAGCCAAGCGGGGTGAATATAATAAGCAGCTGCAAACTTAACATAATAATATTATTCAAATAGAAGCGGAAGAAATTCGGAGGCGTTTGTATAAAATTAGGCCCGCAGCGTTGAGATAAGCCCGACTACTGGTAATGGTGGGTTCAGACGCGCGATCTTTTAGATACTTTGTTATGGAATACAATAATATGCTAAACCCACTCTTAGGCGGGGGGGGGGGGGGGTCTTTGTTCAGCAGTGGACGTCTTCCGGCTGGTGATGATGATGAGGATGTGGAGTATTTTAATTAACTGTGTTCTGTGTCGATATACCTACTCGTCCCACAACCCGGCAAATTGTAGGACGGCTGGAGGGGCTGCGGCGACCGCTAGTGATAAAAAGCGGCGCAAGTATGCAGCCCTAGGTTCCAGCTATATATTTGTGCCCTTTGCGGTGGATATTACGGGGCCTTGATCTGAGAGACGCACGATTTGGTGGAAGAATTTTCACCCAAACTCATCGAAGTCTCAGGAGACCGTCGGGCTTTGCTTGGTAGCTTTTTCTGCCAACGTATAAGCTTGGCCATACAAAGAGGTAACGCCGCCAGTCTTATAGGTACCCTTCCCTCTCAGTGCGGCGACAACTTGAAGGAAGTTTTTTACCTAGTTTAAGTATATAAGTTTAGTAATAAACTGTAAATATTTAGTAGCAATAAATTCTTTACCTCTTTGCAAAAAACTGTTTAATTGTTAATTTTAAAAACATACATCTTATTCATGTTAAAATCAATATGTTTACCTAATCTTAGCACGAAACAAAAGCAAACTTTATTTTTCAAAGAGTTTCCTTTTTATTGTGCCGCATTTGATTTTATTACATTATTTTATTTTATATTTTGTATTTTTAACATAGCGTCAAAAATTACAGTTAATACTGTTGAAAGTTGCACTTACGTAGCCCATCTATGCCAAACATTAGACTCATGCCAAGAGAATATTTTGAACATCTAAGGGGACGATTGCTATTTAGAAGCAACGACTTCTTGGGATTAGGTAGTCGAAATGTATGAGCGTTACAAAGTATTATTTACATTCAAATATTCTTACAGCATAAGTTAAGAAAACCACCCGTATCTTCTGATTATTACTATTGTGAAGTAACCAATGCCGCTAACTGCCAGACCTGGGCCAAAAATTTTTGCACCATAGTTTGTTCGGCATTTTTTTTTGAAGGTACAATACTCTTCACATCGGATCACCTATCTGACACTGTGTTGGTATTAACCTGGTTGATCTTGCACAAGGGTTCTACAACGGCGTGAACTTTGGCAATAGAGGGCATATTTTTAAGGGATTGTTCTAATAAAACTAATTCCATAAAAGGCGACTAGGGAAAATACTTTTTATTAGATTACCTACCACCTATACCTACTGCGATCCCCAAGCCGACTGCCAAGCGTTGGGATTATGGCAACCCCTCCCTTCTAAGGGGGAGGCATTTGTTCAGCTGTGGACGTCTTTCAGCTGCTTATGGTTATGATGATAATAATGATGTTCTCACATCGTAGGAAAGCATCTGCGCTATTTTCCTTCATTTTGTAGTTTTCCTGGTTAAAATTTAATTCATCGTACGCGAATGGTAAAATATTAAATACCACATAGGTACTGGAGATGAAACAGTATGTTACTATTTAAGATGATTTTCTAAACTACGGGTAGGATATTAGCATCACTGACTTCATTTGTTTTGTCAGTCCCTGTGCTTTGGTAATTATCTTTTAGATGACAATTTTGCTAGTTAAAAAATCTTTAGCTGCTATAACTATTATTATAAATTTGGTTCTTAATTAATGAACAGAAACTACTATACAAGTTTATAATACTAGAACAATGCCAGTGATTAATCACCCTGAAGTTCACTGTCAAACAATTCAAGGACATAATTTTCAAAGACGTCAATTATTGCTAACGCTCCGAAAAAGCTTCATTAGCTTCTGAGAGCTTAACGATTGAAGCCAAGACTTCCATTCAATATTTTTTTAATATCTAGAGAAAGTAAAAATATTTATGAATTAGGTACATGTAAAAGAAAACTATTGGGCTAACATCATCAGCACGGTCATCAGTTTTCCGTCTTGTAGCTATACCCGTTGGCGTATTATGTCTCAGGTGACGAGCAGTAGTCCAATACAGCTGTCTAATAGGCAGGCACAGTCGCTTCACATCAGGCAAACGTCTCGCTTGTCTCGTCACAAGGTTAAATAAAAAAAAAGCACCTGTCTGGTGGGTTAATATAGAAAAAGATTTAAAAATAGAATCCTGAAATAAATAAGGCTGATTGGTCATACTGGCGCATGTTGCCAACCAGTGCGGTATAATTTAAAGCGATCATCATGCAAATTGATTTTACATGAAATCCCATTTAGCTTGTGATAAAATAAATTTGTTTCGATAATACTTTTCAAATAGGTAACATAAATAAAGACGTGTTTTGCGAATATTCAAAATCATCCCCGTGCTATTTTTAGAATCACGAACTTCGTCTTTACTCAATACGCTTTTTAATCCTGAATGCATTTATTTACGAGTTTCTGTGTGTGCAGGTCTATTCTTTGGCACAATGTATGCAGCAAGAGCGACTTATTAGATTTAAAAAAATTAAGATACATTCTTTTAAGATGCGGCAACAGCTCAGTGGGCGAGTGCTTGCCTTGAAAACAAGGTGCGCATGTTCGAACCCCGGCTCGCACCTCTGATTTATCTAATGAATCATGTGCGATTCGTTTTAGTGCGATTGTTATTAGCTTTCGGTGAAGGAAAACATCGTGAGGAAACCTGCATGACTGAGAAAGCCTAACTAGCTTTCGAATGACGTGTGAAGTCCGCCAACACGCACTTTGTCAGCGTGGTGGACTATGGACTAAGCCCCTTCATCTTAAAGGGAGGCCGGTGCCCAGCAGTAGGACATAAACAAGGGCTGGTATTGTTATTATTATTATTAAGAGACATCTGTAAATATTTCCAAATTGTAGAAGTGCTATATAGCGTTTAATAATTAGCAATCTAAAAAGTAATTTTAATTAAAATACGGATGATATTCCTAAAAGCAGTGCCATAAATCCAACTAACCCATCACAGAAAAGCGGATCATTTTAATAAACTAACACAAAAGGCGACTATCCTGCAAACTTTGAACAAGTCTGAGAGGTTGAATGTGCGCTGGATGCATAAAACATGGGTGAAACTCTCAAATCCGAAGCCAGTGTGAGAGACAACATGCCAACCGAGTTTCAAATATCTGAGCGAATAGTCCTTTACAATTTTAACGAAATTGTTATAAAGTTAGACAGAATAATTGGGTTAAGACATTTGTCTCGCACTGGTAGCACTTAAAAAGTTTCTTGAAATTTATTTCTCTCCGTATTAAACCAGGCTTTGAATGTTGCTAAGATGTGATAAGTTTCAAAATGGATCTTTACTACCACTAGGTTTACTAGGTGGCATTTCTTTGGTCCAAGACCGTAAAACAGCATCTAAACAATGTTTTGTTCCAGCTTAAAGGGAATTGTATCTGGAGAATATACTGAGCCCAAAATTTAATTAAGTTCAAATTGTGAGTGGCAGCGCAATTCAACTTTTTATGGACATGCGTGGTACTTTCTTTCAGGTAACCCTCCTACTCATCTGCTTACTTGCATAAAAATGGAGCAAAACTAAGCAACTAGTAAAGAATAAATATTATTAATATTATAAATGTTTGTACAGAAAAAAAAATAGAAAAAATCAAACACACTATGTCATCAAATTATAATAAAGCTATTCTATCTCCGCAGAGTTACATGAAGTTCAATGGGATATTATAATGTGAAAAAGTCCGATTACTCAGTGGTGCAAAGCATTACAAACATAGGAAACATAACCGTCTAAAATATTCATGACCGGAAAAAAAAAATTGAAAGTGTAGTGTGTGTGTAAGTATAATATGTAGTGTATAATCGCAAAAATCTTATACTTTATTAAACCCATGATAACCATTTGAGACACATTTTATTTACGAAATATTTAAATTTAACGTACATTCCTTTAAGTATTAAAATGCACCCTTTAAAAGCATAAATTAAGTGGCAAATACTATCTGGAAATAAATGCTGAAATACTTATAATGACAAACAACCGTCTGCAATATTTATCACCGGACTGGCGATGGCGATATATCATAAGCATACAGACATAGCATATTCCAGGCAACATGAAAGAAAATTAATAAGTCCACATCTAACGCGTTCTTTGAAGTCCAACGTTCGGTGGACTGTGAAAAACATATGGATATGTGTGAGGCAATATAAAAGTCTCAAAGAATCCTCGGCTCGTCCATCTCCTGGCTAGTTCTAGTGGAGTGGTAATTTGTGTTACATGGTAATATTATTGTTTTAGTCTACTATATTGGTGTGATCATCATTATATAAGATTTACACTACCTTGGGTAGATGAATCGTTAGTTTTACTAAGTGTTGGTTGAATCCCTTGTGCAAGAAACTATCTAGGAACTCTCGCAGTGTCAGATATACTGGGGAAAAGAAGCAGTGTCTAAATATTGAAGTGCTTCGGTTTAAAAAGTACAACTTGTACAACTTTAATCTCAAGTGACATACGCAGTTGTACTTTTTAAACGCAGTAACGCTACTGCAATGCAATTCTTCTCGCTGGGCAAGCATCTCGCTCATCATTAGTGAACGATATCGTTTTGTTAGTTAGTTACTAGAGAAATTATTCAATCAATAGTAATATGATCAAACCTTATAACATGGAAACTAACGTATGTAGCGAAACAAAGTAAAATTTCTCTGACGAACAGGATGTGATGGTATGTGTTTATACGGAATTTGGACTTAAACTTACTAAGATTGAACTATCAATTAACTAAAAATTAAGTGGCCGAAATATCAAGTTCAGAGAAATCAGTGAAAGTTCCAACCAAAATAAAAACCACTGAAACAAGATTTAGAGCCGGGACTTGGACCACTTACGATCATATTTCAAACCCTTTCACAGACCAAAAATAGTCCGGAAACGAAAAATACAACTTGTCTTCTAGGTCACCAGAGCGAGCGAGATGGCTTTATCTTTTTTTACAAGAATGAGCGGAGCAGAGAGCATTTCTTAATGACTCCTCATTCGACACACGTGATGCGACATCCTGAGTCTTCATATTTATAGTTCCTGGAATTGCCGCTGATTGTTCCGATGCGTGTTTAATTGCGGTTCTGAGAACGTTAACACGTACTCCTAAAGTAGGATTGAAGATGGATATATGGCATCGTACGTACTCACTACATACCCAAACCGAATACGTAGAAATAGGGATACTTATAGAAATTTCTGAATTTGTATGTCGCTTGTTTACTACGTTTGATTTCATCATCATTCATCATCAGTAGCCTAAAGGCGTCCACTGCTGAAACAAGGCCTCCCCCTTAGAAGGGAGGGATTGCCATAATCCCCACGCTTAGCAGGCGTCTTGGGGATCGCAGTATAGGTAGTAGGTAATCAATAGAAAGACTCTGCTGCCCGTCTTCTTGCTTTCCCTTAGTCGCCTGTTACGGACACTATACGGGAGGAGATGTGCTTTTCTTACCCGGACACCCCGCGGCTCCGATCTAAATTCTTCAAAACGGTCATTTCATGTTTATACTCAAGAAAATTTTCTAAGCATGCCCCAGCAGGTGTATCGTACCGTCTGGTCATAAAGCGCTTTATGAAAAACCAAACTTTGACTCTCAGCGACCATGTTAGTAGTTTTCTTAAAATTCCTAAAATCGTACCTCGTGGAAAGTCTGCTTAGTCTTAAATTCATAGCAGATGATGAAATGACACCCCGCGGGTTGCTGGTTTAGAATTGCATCCGGGGGGGATCTCCTCTCGTTGGGTGTCGTAAGAGGCGACTAAGCGAGAACAGGAAGACGGACAGTAACGTCTTTCTTTTGAATTAGCTGTCACCTATACTGCGATTCCCAAGACGCTGGCCAAGCATGGAGATTATGGCAACCCCTTCCTTTTAAGGGAGAGGCCTTTGTTCAGTAGTGAACGTGTTTTTGGCTGCTGATGATAATGATGATCATGATCCATAAAATTGTGTTTTTATGTGAAAAATGTTTAGAAGAAAGTCCTGTTGAGGAGTCCCTCAACAATTAGATGATCACGTCCCGATAGTACAAACCACGAATTTTATTAACCCCATCAAAAATATTACTTCCCCTTTTTATTTCATCAAATACATTGATGACATTATTTAATAACATTAATGGACAAACAAGTGAGGTGAATCTTACAATTAATGTCCATGACGAAATACAGTTAAAACGGCAATAAACATTATTGTTGGGGTAATAGAGACGAGAATTGCATCAAATTTTTGTTCTAAACGGGACCGCAACAAACAATTGACCCCTATACGTCTCATCAATTGGAACTCGTTTTTGGTTCAGAAACGTCGGGGTACTGATGTCTTGATGGTTCATTAATTAACGCAAACCTCAAATTGATGATGTCTCTTTGATGTTGAAGCGCAAATGCTTAGTCAGGATTGTATTATGTATGTACGTCTAAGGTCTGTGTACGCGGATGATTATACCGCTTAATTGTATGGTCATGAACTGAGTAGCGACATTACTTGATATTCATGGGTGCCAAGTGATCGATTATGGTCTCTAATTTGCATGGCTAATACTGCTGAATAATCAGAGACATTCACTTACATAAGTATGATTATGGCAAGTAGAAGATAGGTTATAACTTAAAATAGTCGAGCTCATGATCAAAATATAGTTGAGTGTTCTACTTTTGAAAATAATCTAAAGCCCGAGTTCACAGCTATTGGGTTTTATGAAATACGAGTAGAATAATATAGGGAATACTTTAAATTATTTCCAATTTGAAGTGGATACAAACATTTTGTAAGAATATCCAACGTATTTTTTTTTTGAGTTGTGCTGTAGTTTTGGACACCTAATTGGAATATTTTGGGCGGTACCGCAGTACATCTTGGGTGTATCTTAGGCAATCAGCGCTATAAGAATCTTGTTAGTCAGATATTTGTTCAATCTATCAATTATTGAGTAAATGGAATTTCCAGTAGTTCCATTGATCTTAGTTCCATGGAATTGCTGGCAATAAACTCCACAATATTCATGTTGACATGAAAATGAGAAGCAGTCACAAAAAATGAAACGCCAGCAAACAAAAGGAATGAGCTTAACAGATTGATTGCAATGCATTTACTCTATCTGTTATCAAACTAAACCGTATCGGTATCAAATGCAAGCATATGATATGAATTAAAAAAACTATAATTTATATGTACACTTTGATTAGGTACTGTAGCATCTCATATTCTCAATATCATTTTAATCATCATAATTCCTTGAGTCGTAATCTTTAATTAAGAATACGGATATAATATAAATATTACTTAATATATTTATGGTTTAGAATAGAATAGAATAGAACAGAACAGAACAGAACAGAACAGAACAGAACAGAACAGAACAGAACAGAACAGAACAGAACAGAACAGAACAGAACAGAACAGAACAGAACAGAACAGAACAGAACAGAACAGAACAGAACAGAACAGAACAGAACAGAACAGAACAGAACAGAACAGAACAGAATAGAATAGAATATGTTTTATTTCACACAAATAACACTGTAGCAGAACAATAACTTAAATAACAAAATGGTTTCGTATTTCCGTAAAAATATTTCATTATGTAAAACAACCACGACCATGAACCGGAAGACACAGCGTAGGCAGGCCTCCCCACAAGGTGGACCGACGACATTGTTCGCGTCGCAGGCAACCGGTGGATGCAAATGGAAAATTGTCGTTCATTGTGACGGTCTAAGGGGAGGCCTTTGTTCAGCAGTGGACGTCTTCCGGCTGGTGATGATGATGTAAAATAAAGGTAAAACATTATATTTTGGCATCTCAATTTTATAACCAAACCTATCATAAATTTTCATAAAGAAGCCACAAGGTGCTTTATACGAGTATGTCTGATTGACTTAAACGGTGTTATCTTCGGCCTCATCAGATTCATTAAAGAGATTGTTATCAGTTTGCGCCACTTAATCTTTTGAGTCATTTTAAACGATCTGGAAGCTAATTTATTGAGCTTCCGACAATTGGCTATCTCACCCTAATAACTCTTGAGTCAAGTACAATGGCTTTTGGTTTTATAGGTAGGTGTGTACATCTTGGTTACCTAAAGGTAAATGAAGGCTGGCCTTTGTACCTCAAAGCCGTTATACTGCTTGCGATTTATTAGTTTCAACGTGGGTTCTAACAAATACAAGTTTTTGCACACTGCCGCTTGACGGCAGACTATCTGTACCTACTTGACCAGTATCTTGCTCAGCAGAATATGTATCCAATGTGGTGATACCTACTTGACCAGTATCTTGCTCAGCAGAATATGTATCCAATGTGGTGATACCTACTTGACCAGTATCTTGCTCAGCAGAATATGTATCCAATGTGGTGATACCTACTTGACCAGTATCTTGCTAAAACCTACCACCTAATGTAGGGCCAATTTAATAGATCACATTTGACATCTGTCAGTTCTTTGTTCTGTATGTTTCTTTTGTCATTATTACAATAAATATGTAATCGTAATCGAAAAAAGATAAACAATACACTTCTTCTTTTCTAAATCCGAAAAAAGAATATTTTATGCCCGCCGTTACAATGTTATTTTGTGAAATTTTTAATGAAGTGTCAAATGTGATCTATCAAATGGGCCCTACTTTCGTAAATAAGTAAGAGTTAAAAAACCGCTTTTTTGTAGGAGTAGTAGGTACTGTTGGCCGCAGATGTCCATTACAGCTTCACCGGACAAGAGGGCTAGCGCTTAAAGCGCTCCAGCCAGAATTAAAAAAGGCTATCGTATTTTTCTACCCTTACCAGAGTAAATGTTATGATCATTATTAATAGATACATAGGTAATAATGATGATATAAATACACATAGTAATCGAATTTTGTCCGGAAATTGAGTTCGGATATCATCTGCGATAGACCCTCATCACTTACATTATCTTATATTAAGGGGGTAACAACGGTAAAATTGCAAAAATAGCCTTAGTTTAAAGAGTTCGATGGATCAATCCGCTATTGCATTAGCTATGAAAATTATATGTACTTATACCTCAGATCTTCAGCAAATAGTTTTATTGATTAGATATTGGATTAAGTATAACGTTTTCAAGCAATATGTATTTAAAAAATGTACTATGTTGGATATGAATTGCGTTAGCGTTCAACATCCGTTCATCGGATAGACGTCAAACTTGGACTATTAAAAAGCACATAATCTATTCTACAATTTGTATTGATTACATTTCTTAATTTCATTCATGTTTTACAAGAAATTATAGAAAAACCACGTACGCTATGCATTTCCCCTTGCAGCGCCCCCGCGATCGCCTTCTATCAGTCCTTCGTGGACTGTTACGGCGGGTGGACGTGCTCGAATTTTTTTTGACAAGACGTAATTAATTTAAATGATTTTGAACATATTTTTAATTAAGATATGTTACAAATGGTATAATTATAACATTATAAATCATTTCAAATGAAATCTATACATGTATATTTAATTAAATATATTTTTATGGTAATACCATATTTTTGGTTCATCATAGAGTATGCGAAAGTATTGTTGCTGAGTATTATGCCTAACTTTTAAAGCGTATCAGAGTCATATGATCTTACTAATTTAAATCGTATTTTATACTGTGTAGGTCAACAAAATGACATACATTATGATATCCTTTACATTATGATTTTTTTTGTCAAAACATTAACGGTGTTATTATTACTATCATGTTGGTTTTTGCAACTTAGCAACGAGTCGAGTACATGGGTTGGCTTGGTGGTGAGCAACACGCTTACCTACGGACAGTTGCATTGGACAGTTGCTCGTCTTTTGAGACATCTGGATGGTTAAGTTGGAAGGGTACTTGTGTGCTATCTAGGTGGCGCCACTTTAATCTTAGATTTCTTCCGCTGTGTAACATAAGTAGAAGGTCACTGTAGCTGGCAAAAAAAACTATTGTACCAGAAGGCTATAAACTAGTTTTGGATGACAGGGACAGGAAGAGACTTTTCTATGGGTGGGTGCTTCGATTACTATCAGGTAATACCTTTTTATTTAACTAAGTTGCGTAACAATAAACTGATGGTGTTGTTGGCAGACACGAGAAAAAATACCACCGTATATGGTTTTAGAGTAACTAACATATTAATAATAATATATTAGTTAGTCTAAAACCAGATTGTTTATTACAATCAATGTCAAATGCTCCGCGTAGTTCAAACCCCGCAAGAGGTACAGAACTCAAGATGAAGTTACGTTACGTTCATAATATGACGTTACACTAAAAAAGACTATTACTGAATTCGTGCGTTCAATCAAACAGTGCTACGGATTCCTTTGGCAGCCACGTATATTGAATAACAACACAGGTCAGCTGATTTTGTAGTTTGCTACCCTGGCCGCTGCCGTTAAGGTCTTGGGGTCGATTCCCACACAGGAAAAACATTCATGTGCATGAACATAATCTGTTTGTCTTGAGTCTGGGTCATTTCGACCTGTACTTAATGATGTAAAAAGTTAAGTATCTTATCATAGTTTCAGTTCGATGACCATTATGGAGTCGATCGCGGAACTCATCAACATCATCATCAGCAGCCGAAACGTCTACTGTTCAACAAAGGTCCTCTCTCCCTTGAAGGGGAGGGGTTGCCATAATCCCCACGCCTGGTAGGCGGTTGGGAATCACCGTATAGGTGGTAGGTAAACCAATAAAAAGACGCTGCTGCTCGTCTTCTTGTTTTTCCTTAGTCACCTTTTACGGACACCCAATGGGAGGAGATGGATGGGTGCTATAATTCTTATCACGGAACTAATTGTCGCAATAATAATAATTTATGATTTTTGGGTTTGCACGACTTGGGTCGACGTTGGGTATCTGGTCTTGAGTAAGGTTGGATGCTAGCAAGCTTCCAAGATTCGGGTACTTGTGCCGCTCTTAAAGAGAATATACGCATTAGAATAGGAAACACTACAGTTACACGCTTCTTTAATAATACGGCTAGTGTCTCATCAGGGCCACTGGCATGCATTGCAGCATCTTAAGTCACTCTCTTTATCAAACTCGAACATCTCAATCAATCATCAATTTGGTTTCAGTTCATTTTTCCAGGGATCAAAAAGCTTAACTAGCAGATGGATGTTTATTGGTTAGAGAATTTGGAACTAATTCAGGAAATATGTTAAAAAGGTCCCTTTTTCTAGAAAAAAAACTACTTTTTAAGAAAAAAAAACTATATTTTGAAGGCTCTGTTAAACGCTTTTGTTTTGACGTGCAGAACAGAAACCTTAGAACTTTGTGCATAGTTTCATTTCAAGTACGCTTACAGTAGTCACGGCGGATCTTTGTGTGTCTGAAGTTGGCTGCAAGACGCTGCGCAGTAGCTATGTTTATGTATTCAGTACTCACAACTGTACTTGCGCAATGGTTCGCCAACCCTAACTTCAGACACACAAAAATCCGCTATGACTACTGTAAGTTATAAGTAGTACGAATTCATATGGATTCCGAATGGCAGGCACAATGTATTCAGCTGGGTCGAAGTGCGTTCCGGTTGTAACCGGACCTAACTAATAACCACCAATAATAGAATAGAAGTATGTATAAGTCTTACTAGTCAGGTATTGGCCATTCTATAATAGACGAACTGAACCTTTGATATGAAGTATGGAATATGAAATGCAATAATCCATATCCTGACGCAACACGTCAACTACGTTACCACTGTAAGTTGTTGTTATCAGATTGTAATTAGGTGGCACGCCAAGGTATAAATCAAGATATTAAATATTGGGTTACCGTTCTTAAACTGCATCAGTCTTGTTCTTTTCGTGTCACGTGAAATGACAAAAAGCTTTGAGTTAAAATCGGTTTTTATCATGCATTTAAATAATTCATCAGTCATTTATTTTACGTATTCATAATCAACAAAACATTCAAAAGTGATATTCAGAAGTATATTTGCAATAGATATAATTTTATTGAAATTTCATTCTATAACGGAATAGGCAAAATTAACAAAACTTCATTTGACATATCTGCATATTTTAGTCTATAATTTTTCAAATGTAATATTCATATTTGCTGGTAGCGCCCTCTACGATGACAACTCTCGGCCGGAGCGGTCAGATTCTCAAGGTCATTGGCGCATGTTACCCCCTTAAGGGTCGGCAGGGCTATCGGTTCGATTATGACAATAGAGTGATTGTCGAACTGTTATTCCTGGTGTCATTATTATACATCGATATACTATAAACAAGATAAGCAGTCACGAACAAAATGACATCGAAAATGTGGTCGCGATTATATAATACGTAATGACGTGTAGTTTGACAATTTCGTATAGACAGTGGCGACACTCCTATCGGCAAAATTATTTTTGTCAGCCTGTGGCATGGCAGTTGCCAACTACGAGCGGAGAAAATATCAAATAAATAATTGTTATTTCGTATTATAATTATATCTTACTTAAATTAATTATTTAAACTACTAGTAATAAGAATACTAAACGAAAAAAGTTTCTCCATCTGCAATTTTAGTATTCCGATAAGTATTTGGAGAGTTTTTAAACGCGCAATAATGCTTTATTGCGCGTTTAGCGTAAGGACGTATCGAAATGCCTTTCGATACGTCCTTACGCTAGCTGTGGTCGGCTCGTACTAATTTGAAATAGCGACACAACCGTCGCCGTGGCGCTATTTCCGTGACCACTTTTCGGGCCGTGACGGCCAATCTACTTGGTATAGTATATCGATGTTATTATAAATGTTATTCACCATTACAGAGTGTATTCAAGGTTCTGTAAAATTGGGGTATATTAGGGGTTTGTGATACACAATCAACTTTTTTGTAAGTAAGTTAAGTAAGTAGCACTTAATCGTCCTTCGGAGTCACTATTCTTTTTACACACTTAAATATGTACATAGGCGTCCGGAGTACGGTGGCGAATGCGGTGGAGCTGCAACTTCTGTCACCGTAAGTACCGTGTCTGGTTCCCAGGGACTATTATAATGCACTCCCTGGCGGCGGCGGGCTCATATGCAAGGCACCGGGGGTTGTTGATGCAGAGACCAGGTCCCCCAATCCCACAGCGTTGACCCGCGAGGGAAGTTTGAAGTTATGTCTGTTTGTGTATCTGTCTGTCAGTGTATTTGTGATATCATAGCTTACAAATAAATTGATGGAATTGAATTAGTTTTTTTTTATTGAATTGTTTTTTTTTTTAATTAATGGATGGTTCTTAATTATTCTTATTCTCTATTGTACTCAAAAAGAAACAAAGTTTAAATTAAAAATTGCAAAAGAAATGACATGACATGTATACAGAAGAACTTAACTCAGTTATGAGTTATCTTCCAGCCAACCCTCATAATAGAAACATTTGGATGTAAAATTACATTATGTTAGATACTTGTTGCGTCGATTTTTTTTTAATTTATGCTTGTACAGAGAGTTCTGGTGTTATCGAAATCTATATAAAGACTATCCGACCGCATCGATAAATCGCTCGTCCTCGTAAAATTTCTTCGTGGGAGGCAGCCACCTACAGGGCACACACCGTAATTATAATAATATGACACCCGGCCTGTGATGTGACGAAAATACACGTTAGCCCGAATTAGACGTTGACGTAACATGATGAGTGATTAAGGGAACGTAAGGATTAGATTATAATATAACTATATCCTTATTAGTATGTGAATAAAGATCATAATCGGTGTTGAATATGGCAAATATCGTGTACATATACCGGTAACTAAGAATTTGGTTGAAATACCACTAGGTACTGTAACTTCAAGTCTAGTATCTTTGCGACTGGCTATTGTAGATAATGTAATGCAATGTAATTAAGGCTACGAGATTTTAACTACGGCAATAATCCGAGATAGGTTAGATAGGTACGAAACATGTTAGCTGCATAAAAATGCAGATGGGTGCAGTTACTAATATCAATTTTTGTTCTCTCTATGGGAAAAGCAGAGCCAAAAATAACGCAACTCAGAATAAGCTCACAAAAAAAGATTCACTGATCTCTAAAAATATTCTAAGATATGCAAAATAAAAAGAAAATATCTAAAAACGTAAACTAATAGTTGAAAATAAACGAGTAATAAAAAATGTGTAAGTAAATAAAAGTTTATTAAACTAGAAATTCCTTCAACCCAATAAATCGCTATAGAATTTTTCAATCAAAATATTTTTCATCGGCATCCAACGATTGCAAAGAAACCGCACGAATGCCGCGAACGCAAAAATGATTTATATTAATCGATTGTTTACTGTAAGAAATCTGTTGGGAGGACAGTTTTCTAAGATGTAATAAAACTGATATGAGAGAAATTATAAGTACTTGATAATTGTTTTCGTTACACGTTCGTAAGGCTTTCGAATGAGTATAATTTTTATTGAGCGCCTAGTCTCGATCGTAATCACATAATGGTGAAATATTTTAAAAAAGTTATTTTAGTATCTTTAATCTCCTTTTCCTCTACCACTCTGGGGTTTGCTGTTGGAAAACTTAATTATGAGTTAAGCTTGCCTTTGTATTTCTTTTATGTATTATATTTTATCTATGTTTCTGGTGTACGTGTACAATAATGAATTAAGTATTCTAACAAAAAGTTTGAATACATTCAGAATTGAATTCAGTGTTTATCATTTGTTATTTTATGTCTGCGTAGGTATTTTGCTACGTGGCCTTTTATTCTCAATTGCGATTATGATTTTGCTTTTGATTCTGGCTTCGGAACTAAGCAATTCTACATTATGAATCCTACGCAACGCCACCGAAATAGAATTCATTAATAATAATTGGTACCAAAGGTTCTGATCGAATCTATGAAGTCAAGGGATTGTTATTGTGCTACTATATTTGTGCATATCATTGAACTCAAGTTTTCAGACAATGTTAATTTAAGCTCTTGAGATTCCGATCAAACTATCAGACCAATTCGATTTGAAGCAATCGTAATATAATGTACGTTACACAGTTTACCACTTCTGATAAAATACTCTAGAGTCTACAGTAGAGCATGCCTAGCTTTTAAATTGTTTTAACGATAGATACCTAAGTATTTGAGAATAATGCTTACGGAGAAATGTCATTACTCAAAGATAAAGATCTTATTATTAAGAGCTACTTCAATACATAACCACTTCCACTGCGCATCGAGCTATTTTGTCACTTTAATTTACCGACCCTTTAATCCTACAGCTATTGCAATTTATGTGATGAAAATCAAACTAACCCATGGCAACCCTTTTCAAACTTTATCTAAAGCAAACATCCTCACTCCGGTTAACGTTGTAACAAATCCAATCTAGAGCAAACTTACTCTCATCTATTTAAGCACAGCTATTGGCTAGCGGCCAACTGATCATGAATCATCCCACAGCACTGTCAATGAAACATAATCTGATCATTCAGTTAAGTGACTTGTTACATTAACCACAACATTCATTGAAGGATTTGGTAACGCAACACAATTTACTGTAAGAAGTCTTTGTAACCAAAATTTTAATACCGACGCAGTTTGAATGGAAGTTGTTGTCTTTGAAAAGTAATTAGATCTATTGTCAGATTATAAAATTATGACGTAGTTTAAAAATTAAAGTACCAATTCATTCATTCGTTTTCATTAGTATATTCAGTTGTATAAATATGTATCCAATATGAATCATAAAATAAATTACAATACGCAAAAGACTAATGACAATGAATAAATAGTAATCTTTAACTTATGCTCATGGTTGGTTTTAGTTCATTCCAGCTTTACTAGCGGCGTAATGGTGCTCGTAGCCTGTTATAATCAACGATCGATTAACGATCAGTTGGTTAAGCAACATCAGGCAAGGTCATTCCTTAGATGGGTGACCGTTGAGTGACATTTGTACTGAGCATCTCCGTACTTCGGAGGGCATGTAAAAGTCGGTCCCACTTGTTGTAGATAGCAGTGGTTAGGGCAAGTCAAGGGCGTAAGGAGAGCTTGAACAACTCAGCCACCAGGTTGGCTACTAACAATACGACAAATAATGTTGCATTATGTCTTACATCACGATGTTTCTTATTAAACAAAAGTATGTTAAAAAAATGTTCTTAAAACATAAAATAAAAGTGAAATACTTCATTTTTTTTAATACTATGAAATTGTTTAAATTGAGTGTAAAAGTGCGCTTATAATCCTGTTCATTAAAGGTACGGAAGCGTTTCGTTACATGATTTATTATCATGTTTTACATACAAAGGTTATTTCAATATAAGCGTTCAATATGATAAAAATAGTTTACTCGTGAAAGTCTCTCATTAAACTCATTTCATCACAACACCTAGATAAAATAAGCTTTTAATATGCTTACATAACTGATGAACAGTTTAATGAAATTAGTTTTTAATTTTAGACAGCAAGGTATAATTTAAATTCACTTAGAGCAATTTAGTTCGAGCAAACACCTAAATATTAATACTCCCTGAGCGTAATATTATAATAACAAAACAGTGTTAAATTAATTGCCTTTAAAAGTTAAAGTTATGGATAATTTTAAAATACATTATGTACTGGCTCCAGTCCAACACATGAATCACTAAGTTGGATCCCGGGCGATTTGTTACAATTAACGCATTCAGGATCTGAGCTTGAGAATGTTGTAACTTCGACCTTAACCTTGTTGTATTTGGGTACATATTTATATTTAATATCACGTTGTCATGAGCTAATATCTACTTAACTGGTGATTCCACTCAGTTTTCTGAGATTTCAAATGTCCTCGCTCGTAAGTCTGTCAGCTTTCAAATATGTATTTATTATGGAAGGTTATATTCAAAGCGACGATATTAGTTTCAAGCAATAAATCATTTACAAAGACAGCTAGGACTTGGAATTTTAAGTACCTCAAGGCTTTATCACATGAAACATTTTCTCTTTATTAATTTAGTAAAGTCATATTTGGAAGTTTCAATTTTGAAAATTAAAGCTTTCATATTTGAAAATTCGTTATATCTACCCAGTAATTATGTTTGGTCGGACGATTCTTCTGCTGCAAGTATGTTTATGTATTTCGTGCAAAATTAATCACACTCGCTGTGAATTCCTATTTCAATTGAAACTGGATCAGATATCCAATACTAACAAATCAACATTGATTTTCCGACATCTCGTGTTTAGACGAGTTCTTGGAACCGTGTTTGTAATTTGACAGCACTATTTGTATTAAACCGATGTGTTTTGACATGATGGCCGTTGACATGTTTAGTCTGGTTGGATATAAGCTTCATTTTATTCCGTTAGTTATTAAATATAAAAAAACATGTTATAGAACATTTTTTCACCTATTGGAACAATGGAGCTTACATTCTATGTATTGATTTGGTAAGATATTTATAGAACTATTCGATATAGCTCTCAAGATTTGCAAGTTCAAGTGGTAATGGGCCGGCCACATCACTTATGAATCGAAAACCGATGGGAAAAGAAGGTTCTTGAGTGGCGCTTCCGATTCATGGTTACTGCTGCGTCCGTATCGTAGGTCCGAGGTGGGTAACGATGCGGTATTGTCTCTCCGTCGATGCGTTGACGTCATCACAAGCACCACAAGGGTGCTGGGGAAAGAGTGCATTATTTGGTTCAAGGCGTGCTCTGACAAGCGTCCAACGCTGGAGAGACTCTGGTGAAATCCAAATGGGGTCCACGCCGTCGATCGAGGCCAATGGGGACTTTTATTTGGTGTGAAAAATAATAAAGATACCACATAACCCGGCTTTCATCCTTAAGGAGACCGAGTATTTTTGAAGGTTTCCCGACCGCAAAAAGCATCCCTTGGTAGAGCGACAATAGAAGACAATATATTTTTTTTTATTGATGAATTAATTATTGTTAGAGCAGATATTTGGTCATAACTTAGTTACAGTTGTATGTGTGTTATATGTATAAGAGAACCCATCCTATTCTCAAGTGTACATCAACCTCATTAAATGGAAACCCTAATCCAGAATAAAGGTGCCCTTCCTGTTAAAATTTCATGATACGTGGTAATTATTTTAACTACGTCAACAGTTTAATGTGGGGAACATTATTTACAAGACACAATTTAGGGACTTTGACACCTTTAATATACGAAATAATACTATTTTAATATAGGTATTTTTAAATCTTTGTATAATTATGTTGTTTTTTCAGTACTATGCATAAATTATAGGAGAAGCTTTTTCAAGTTTTATATAGGTACGGAAAATTATTTAACAATTGCCAATAAAGCAAACATTCACTGCATATAAAATACATATTTTTTTTTTTATAATGAAATTTCATTATAGCTAGAAAATTATATTCTACAGCATTACCAACACGGGAGTTACTTAATTTGTTTTTGGCAAAAAACTTAAGATCGAAGTTCATAGTGTCTTATTGAGCGAATGGTGCCTGGCCGACATGGGACGCGCCAGCATAAAACAATTCTAGTAAGAAAGAAAATTTGTGGCAAAAATACCACGCTCATAAGGTGAATACTCCAACAATAATAATAATAATGTCCTCCTGGCCGATACGACCACAGCGGCCAATCTTTCACAAGATCAGCTACTTATCTACGCGTAGACACAAGTGCACTACCTCTTCCTTTATACCTTTGACAATCCGATGACCGGCGGCGAGATTAGGTGCAGGACCGAATTTTTACATACCCATCCTACGTATGGATCATCTTACTTTACAGACAATCAGGTGATCGGCCTACATTGTCCTAGCCAGTAAGGAAGAACTACACAAAGTTGTTGCCCCCCGCGGGATTCGAACCCGCGACCTGTGGTTTGCAAAGCAAGCGATTTTCCACTGCGCCACGAAGGTTACAATACTCCAACAACTATACCTAATTCATGCTAAAAAATGATTACTAACATCAAATTGTACGATATCCTTGAACGATTTCATGTGCTACCACTAGAGCTTAGTATCGCTTCCCATCGCACTTTGGCAATAAAAATCTAAATTTCATATCGCCATTTAAATCAAGCTACCAGATGCGTCAGTTTTGGCCGAATTTTGCAAATTTGTCTCAACCAGCAATTATAAGTTTATACCTCGGCTTGAGTTAATAATTGCCTCGTCTTGTGAAGGCTGCCTTCGGTCTCTGTAATTCTGCGAGGGAAAATGGAATAGAATGGAATCGTCGCAAATGGATCGAGAATTGTATTGATGTTGATACAATGATAATATTTAGTTCGTAAGCACTGCCAATAATAATATCTTGGGACAATCCACACACATTGCAATGACATTTTATTGTATTTGAGAAACCAAAAAATACATTAAGTATAAGAAAAAAGTCACAAACTTACTTATTCTAATTAGAATTCTTCACAATGAATCTAAATATTTAAATATTTTTTTATCACATAAATAAGTAGTTAAATTTTATTATAAAACAATTCATAAATAGATTTCCAGTAAGTTTTACTCGGACTTACCACTTTTATTAAACTTGGATTGCCAAGTGTCAATAAAAATCAAAGTTAAATCTACTTCTCCGAAATTCTTATTGCGATGACTTATGATTGTGAAGATAAAGATGATAATAATCACACAGAGCTAAACATATTTTATACCTACATTTCTTATTCAGATATTTTCAAACAATAGATTAAATGTAATAGGCTTAATTCCATAGAGGAAACAAGGTAGAACGGCAAAGATTAAAGCAATATAACAAAAAGAGTCACAATAGGGGTAGAGGAGGTAGAGGTCGTTGCTTAGCAACGGTAATTCGAATGACCGCACCGGCCCGGTAATGGGAACACGTCAGCTAACTGATAGCTCACCTCCATTCAGTAACAAGAAGAGTTACATACATGAGGGAGGTACGACGTGTAGGGTTAATTTAAACCGTAGTCACTAGAGAATAAACAACTTTTGATTTCATACGATAATTTTAGTAATTCAAGAGACTACTACTATTATGGCCTTTACGTAATGTCGGTGAAACAACGCTTTTGGTGACTAAACGAGCCAATATCTACCACAGCGCTGATAAGAAAAGTTTGTTCTGCAGGGTGCACAACAAGTGCAGAATCACAATGATGACGTGTATGTCTCTTATCAGCAAGTACCTACCATCAACTAAGCTTCATCCCAAAACTTGGTCCGGTTACCTGCGACGCGCACAATGTCGTCTGTCCACCTAGTGGGAGGCCTACCTACACTGCGTCTTCCGGTTCGTGGTCGCCACTCGAGAACCTTTCTTCCCCAAGGTTTATCGGTTCGCCGAGTGATGTGGCCTGCCCATTTCCACTTCAACTTGCAGATTTTAAGAGCTATGTCGGTGACCTTGGTTGTTCGGCGAATCTCCTCATTCCGGATTCTGTCGCGCAAAGAAACTCCGAGCATAGCTCTCTCCATAGCTCGTTGTGTGACTCTGAGCTTATCCAGAAGGCCAACAGTTAGGGACCACGTCTCAGTACCATATGTAAAGAAAATATCCAATATCAAATTGAAAAATCCAGGAACAGGAATGCCTGTTTATGAAATAAACACCAAAGAAAGAAAGAAAGAAAGAATAATTTATTTGTGACACACAATTAACAATAAGAACAAGTAGAACAAATAAAATAAAATAAAAAATTGTTATATAAAAATAGACATTGGTAAGTAGGAAGTTACATACTTTAAAATGTGCGTCACAAAATGGTTCCAACTCAGCACAAATGCTGGTCGTACACAACCAGCGCTGATCTTCCGTTGGAACCATTCGGTGCCGTCGCGGACAAGTTACAATAGTTTTACTAGTAATAAAAGAAAAAGTAAAACGAGTATAAAACTAAAAGAAAAATAACAACAATAAAATCCATAAAAGTAGTTTGATTTCAATCTGAGATTTCAATGTGTAATATTCGCGTAAGTTAAAGACAACAATAATAAACCCTGGACAACAACAACAATGCTTTATCTAAGGCTTTAACAATAATGCTACGGTACATAGATGGAGTTTTACCATGCATTCTTAATATTGTCTGTGGTTGTTTGCTGTGATCTGTGATCAGGACAGCACAATATTATAATCTGTGCTATTACTATTATTTATTTAATCTATGCGATGTTATAATTGCGCAGAAAAATTAAAAATTGACTAACAAACTAAACTTAAACATTAATTAAAAAATATGAATATATACCTATTATCAAAGATAAATCCATGTTATTCAGAAATGTTTTTACAATACCTAGAAGGAAAGAAATTGGAATGAAATAATAACGTGTCAAATAAAATAAGATATCTATCCAAAGCAAAACAGTTCAAGAGGCACACAACACAATAAAAGAAAAAATAAATAAAAAAAAACAAAGGAAAAAAAGGCACTTGCATAAAAGAAGCATGGGTACTATGCAAAAAATGTATACTGAAATCATCCAACACCTGACAATATTACCTGTCCACCTTTACAAATGGATAATGATGTCTAGTGAGTACTTAAAATATGTATGACTAAATATGAGCATAAACTAAATGTATGATGTATATAGCACTAGTGTCATGCCTTAATGTTTCTTGCTTCCTCTGGTGGTCAATTAAAAATGTCTTTATCTTTATTTTAAAACTTTTAATACTACATTTCAGGTTTCGCATTGGTGGTGGAATATTATAAGTTTATATTTAATATCCAATTTATTTTCGTAACGAATCCTTTGATCTCTATCAAAGATAACGAGAATGTTTTGGGTCTTAATAATTATATTTCATTAACATCTAGCACCTGGAAAAAAATCCTATTACTACCTACCTTTAAAAGCTCAAATCAAAGGTAGGTAGGTATATTTTATTTCAAAAATATTATTTTTCAGGATGTTATTTTTGCCAAAGACCGATCCTACAAAGAATGTTCCTTCCTGTTTTATACCTACTTTTTAATATTTTCAGACTAAATACTAAGCGGTTTACAATAAAGGAATGTAGCTATCAAATTTCTTGCACTTAAGGGGGTAACATGCGCCAATGACCTTGAGAATCTGACCGCTCCGGCCGAGAGTTGTCATCCTAGAGGGCGCTACCAGCAAATATGAATATTACATTTGAAAAATTATAGACTAAAATATGCAGATGTGTCAAATGAGGTTTTGTTAATTTTGCCTATTCCGTTATAGAATGAAATTTCAATAAAATTATACCTATTGCAAATATACTTAATAATATCACTTTTGAATGTTTTGTTGATTATGTATACGTAAAATAAATGACTGATGAATTATTTAAATGCATGATAAAAACCGATTTTAACTCAAAACTTTTTGTCATTTCATAGTGACACGAAAAGAACAAGACTGATGCAGTTTAAGAACGGTAACCCAATATTTAATATCTTGATTTATACCTTGGCGTGCCACCTAATTACAATCTGATAACAACAACTTACAGTGGTAACGTAGTTGACGTGTTGCATCAGGATATGGATTAATGCATTTCATATTCCATACTTCATATCAAAGGTTCAGTTCGTCTATTATAGAATGGCCAATACCTGACTAGTAAGACTTATACATACTTCTATTCTATTATTGGTGGTTATTAGTTAGGTCCGGTTACAACCGGAACGCACTTCGACCCAGCTGAATACATTGTGCCTGCCATTCGGAATCCATATGATATCGTACTACTTATAACTTACAGTAGTCATAGCGGATTTTTGTGTGTCTGAAGTTAGGGTTGGCGAACCATTGCGCAAGTACAGTTGTGAGTACTGAATACATAAACATAGCTACTGCGCAGCGTCTTGCAGCCAACTTCAGACACACAAAGATCCACCGTGACTACTGTAAGCGTACTTGAAATGAAACTATGCACAAAGTTCTAAGGTTTCTGTTCTGCACGTCAAAACAAAAGCGTTTAACAGAGCCTTCAAAATATAGTTTTTTTTTTCTTAAAAAGTAGATTTTTTTCTTAAAAAGGGACCTTTTTAACATATTTCCTAAATTAGTTCCAAATTCTCTAACCAATAAACATCCATCTGATAGTTAAGCTTTTTGATCCCTGGAAAAATGAACTGAAACCAAATTGATGATTGATTGAGATGTTCGAGTTTGATAAAGAGAGTGACTTAAGATGCTGCAATGCATGCCAGTGGCCCTGATGAGACACTAGCGGTATTATTAAAGAAGCGTGTAACTGTAGTGTTTCCTATTCTAATGCGTATATTCTCTTTAAGAGCGGCACAAGTACCCGAACCTTGGAAGCTTGCTAGCATCCAACCTTACTCAAGACCAGATACCCAACGTCGACCCAAGTCGTGCAAACCCAAAAATCATAAATTATTATTATTGCGACAATTAGTTCCGTGATAAGAATTATAGCACCCATCCATCTCCTCCCATTGGGTGTCCGTAAAAGGTGACTAAGGAAAAACAAGAAGACGAGCAGCAGCGTCTTTTTATTGGTTTACCTACCACCTATACTGTGATTCCCAACCGCCTGCCAGGCGTGGGGATTATGGCAACCCCTCCCCTCCAAGGGAGAGAGGACCTTTGTTGAACAGTAGACGTTTCGGTTGCTAATGATGATGTTGATGAGTTCCGCGATCGACTCCATAATGGTCATCGA